>JAINUW010000609.1:0-699153 GCA_020205615.1 Panax quinquefolius
TTGATGCAGGCGTTTATTTGCTTTCGTATGTATATATATATATACTTATATGTATGAGCGTGGTGGACTACATGTCGATGAGCCTGAACTTGATGCTAGGCGTTTACTTACTTTTCGTATATATATATACTTATATATATGAATTGTGGTCGAACTACATACGATGAGCTGAGATTTTACATCCAGGGCGTTCAATTGCTTTTATATATATATATATATATATATATATATAAGTTGTCCGGACATATCGATGAGCACTGGATTCACGTCCGATGCATTTATTGCTTATATATATATGTATGTATTTACATTTCGTCCCACACAGAGTTCACTTACGTGGTGGAGATCGTCTTCTGACTTTCTTTAAATTTAAGTCACACTGCAGGTTTGCCGTGGTGGTGATCGTTCTGACTTTCTTTACATTTTCGTCCCACTTTGGAGTTCACGCCATTGGCGGTGATAGCATTACTACTTTATTTACTTTCACGATCCCCATGGAGAATAATTAAGTGGTGGCGATCATGTCGATATATATATATTACAGCTTTTATATATATATATTTGTTCCATTGCGTGATTCCCCATGGAGAATAATTCGTGGTGGCTATTATATCGGCATATATATATATATATATTTCACGACTTATATATATATAGCGCTTTACTACTTTTCATATCAAGCTGATTGTCGTGTGAGTCAGGAATCATGTGATCTTCTGATTCGAGACTAATGAATTTAGATTCGATTCGTGATGGGCGTTTTTTTGGTATGGCGACTTGTACATCATTTCTGATTGTGCGATTTTCCTTGGATGGTTGTCGTGCGGTGAGAATTGGCGCTTCTTGTATATTATTTTCTCATGAGATGCTTTTCATCTCGAAAATAAAAGCAAACAATAGAACACTTAGTAATAAAATGGAAGTATCAAAGGCCTTAATTACTATTGAGCATTGGGGTTTGAAAACCTCTTTTACAAAACATCCTTTGCTATATCACATTTAAAAGCTGATTTTTCTATAAATTCAAACCCCATGTATATAGAAGTGCGAGCGAAGCATATCCTTTACTTTCAAATAATTGCACATTGATCCACACACACACACATTCATATATGATTTCTTTGAAGAGTGGCGATCCAAGTGGCAACCACGGATGTCGGGAGTGCCCTAACACCTTCCTCGCATAATCGAAGCCCCGAATCCTTAATGAATCTCGGTTTCACCAACTCGTTTAGCGATTGCCAAATCCTTTGGGTCGATGTGCAAACCTTTTTGGTTGCGTTGATGCGACGATTAAAAAACAATGGCGACTCTTAAAGTCAGAATCGTCGACATTACATATCGGACCTTTTCACTTGTTTTTTTCAAACAAATCTCACATTAACATGAGAACACCAAAAAACAAGTGCGAAAAGGAATGATAAAATCCCGGCGTTGACACTAGGATTTTCACGATCGGAGCGTGGTTTCTAATTGTGGATCGGTGATGACTATCTGACCCGATGTTTCTCCGTTTGTCTTCAAGTTCGGACTCCCATAGATTGGTTGGTTTGCCTTTATAACATTTTCCTCGACAACTGTAATGCGAGACTCATCGCATTTTCCTTGCATATCCATCATGCAATACTTTATTGCTTCGTCGTCGAGATCAATTAAGACCGGAAGATTGCCTTGTGGTGGATTGGTGATGGCATTGATGAGTTTCCCCAATTGATTCTCAAGGCTATGCAATGCGGCTCTTGGCTTGCCATCAGAACCTCATTTCTTTTCGATAAAGATGGTGAGAAGCTTTTCAAGGTGGTTCTCTTCTTCACGTCTTTGAGGACTCGGAAAAGTTCTCATTATTTGAGATGTCCTTTCATAGTTCGGTGGGCGATATTCACGATGAGAGGCATGATTCGGATCATGATATAGCTCTTTAATGTAGTCCCAAGAGTTTGGATAACCTGGCGGTTTGGATGATAGGAGATCGGTTCAAAGTCGATTCGCTCTGACGAGTAGGCATTACGAGTGGGTACGACACTCAAGATTATAAGAAATCCTCAAAGGCATTGGCAAGTTGAACTTGCAATTTCTCGAGTCGTTCTTAGGAAAGCTTGGTGGTGTCGTCCACTCAAAAGGCCATTGATAACAATGATGCGTCCATAATCAGTAACTTAAAAACAAAAAGAAAGAAAGATCGAACAAATAAAAGAAATAATTATATATATGTTCAAAGTAAGACTAATTTGATTGAAATCGATATTGGATGATATTAGAATAACGGTTCCCAAACAATGGCGCCCAAAAACTTGTTGGTGGGATAGCAGTTCACTAAAACAGCGTAAGTATCTGGCGGTCTAACAAATAATACAATGATAAGTAGAATGTCGTTCCCACGAGGAACTATCACTAATATTTACAAATACAGAGCTTTAACTTCGTTAAAGTCTTATTTGAAACAACAATACATGAAAGATTGATTAATCTAAGCAACTAATTATCAAAGCAAGTAAATGGATAATAAATGGTAATCTAAGGAATAACAAGCTAAGGTTCTGACTTGACCCCCTCGGGCATTACGTAGAACATCTGGCGTGCTATGTTTCATCAAACTAGCTACCTTCTCTCTCTGGTCTAAATAATTAAGTGAAAATTTGTCGTGAGAACACACAGTGCTTTCGTACACCTCTATCGAGGGGTATATACGAATATATCCTTTCTATATCCACGATAGAAATAGAGCGAAAAAAACTGCCCAAGCAAGACAAAATCCTACATATATACATGCGAATTGATCGAAACAAGATTTAAGCAAAAGCTACTTAACTAGGTCTGCGTGGTGCGAGATATATATCTATTCTATGCACTGACTTATGCGATTCCGAAACCCACAATCACATGCCAATATATTCGGTGTAAATCTACAATTCTTTTATCGATATCATATACATTACCAAAATCATCACTAATATCTTAGCGAGAATCATTAAGCATAAATATATCGAACCAAATCATATAGTGCCATCGAAGAGATAAAGACGGTCAATTTAAATAACAAATGGTTCCATTATAACCTTAGAGCAAATATTAGGTTCATAGCTATTGAATAAAATACAAGTAGCAATAAAAACTGACATTTATGGATTAAAAATCCGAGAAAATTAGTAGATAAGAAGAAACTACTGTCGAGGCCCTTGATCTCTAAGCATTACGGTGAATCGAAAGCTCTCCGGTCCAGAGTGTAGCTCATTGCTCTTGATGCTCCAAAGAAACCTAAACTTCTCCCTAATCTAGCTAATCTATATTTACGGATATTTATCTAAGAGAAAGCAAGAGAAATTACAAAAGAAAACTAAAAGAAATCTAAGCTAAACTATTGGGATCTATCTTCTTCTCTCTATATTATGTTATCTATATATCTGAGCCTCTCTTTCCTTTTATAAGCTACTTCCTTCCTTTTTGCTAGGTCAAACAAAGGCCACTGGTATGCAGGAACAGGTGATGGCCTTGTGGCCGTGGCCCTAAGGCTGTAGATGGTCATTGTTATTATATAAAATCGAGAGACACGTAGCTTTCATGACTGTGCGAATACGAAACGAAAAGTAATAATGGCCATGGCCCGACTTACGTCGACAAAGGTCCATGGTGTGGTATTTGCAGTGCGGCGATAAGCAGCATTGGCGTAGCATGGCTATAAATATGAGAATAATGACCATTTTACCCTTTAAAAATTGGAAAATCACTATAAAGCTACGAAATCAACGATTAAGCACAATAACACTTTAAACATATAAAATTACATAAAAACTACAAATTAGAGGCAAGTATTTAAGTGTCATAAAGTATCAGATTAGAGGTATAAATCCCACTCATCAAGAATCCCATAATGGAGTTTAGTTATGGCCGAACGAAAAGCCGTTATGGGATCAAAGCAATCATGGATAATAAGCAAACAATTGAAAGAGAGAAGATAGAATTGGTCAGAACCCAATTCTTTGATTCTGATCCAAATGTAACGTTCAAATCCTCACTAAAATCCAATAGACGTAAAAATAGTTCGACTCTGATGATTGAAATCCAAAAGAAGAAGTAGAAAACAATGAGTTTATGCTTGGTTCATCAATGGAATTCTCTCACAGTGTAAACCCTAGTTCTTTTATGAAAAACACATAAAAGCGAACAATAGATATATACGGTACCAAGCGAGAATAGTTTTAAGCCAGAGCTCCCACTCTTATAATTTAAAATTAAAATAAAATAAATCACCGACCTCACACGTATGGCGTGCGAACACGCATGTCCCCTTGTATTAAATGCCTTGGGCTATGCAGTATAAAATCTTCTCAGTCCGGTTGATCGTCTGGTAGCGCGAGTTTTTACCTGCGTGGCCGCTGGCATGACCCCACAGCTTCTGCGGTTTGAATCTTTGCTGCTGCTGCTTTGCTTCATTCAGTTCTCTTGCACATCCTTGTCATGCTACTCTTATTTATTTTTCCACGATGCTTGGTTTCTTTGCTCCACTCGACCCTCGTACCTCCATTAACTTCATTGCCTGACGAGGCTAAGCCCGAGCTATTTCTACACTTTCACACCAAAGGAGTTCTCGGTACATGTAATCTGAAAATATTATGAAATCTGACTAAAACACACTAAAATGTACTTGAGATGGGCATAGTTCTTGTTAATTGATTTCCAATAAGTAGGTGTAAAACCGGCTTATCGGTGGTGAGAGAGAGAGAGAGAATTACAGATCTAAATCTAAATGGCAATAACATGGTGTAGTTTTAACTCTCGAAACCTAACATTAGTATGGAGTCAAATTTTAACGGTGAATGATATCTTGAGTAATGGACTAGGTTGGGATAGCGGTGTTAGTAAACATCCTAGCATTGAGTTCTGCCCAAATTTTGTAGGCAATGACAAAACTAACGTCTGACTGGTACTTAACAAAATTGGAGTGCAGGGAGCGAGGAGATGATATAATCGGTGATAGTGACCATCACTGTACTAATACTTTTGGAGTTTTGCCATGGTTCCCAAGCGCATAAGCCACATCGCCTTCCATCGTTCTTGGAATTTGGCTTTGCTACCTCTATGTTAGTCTCACTTGGTCTAGGTTCATCCTCGACCTCAACATCGACTTGCTCTGCTGCGACTTCATCTTTTAGGTCTTCGCATCTACAACAATCGATGTCAATAATCCCAAAAAAAATATTTACTAATTGATAATAAAAAATTGTTGCTAGACCACATTCTGGAAGAAACGGACCCAAATTCAAAAAAAAAAGGCCTTTAGTGGTCTTAGTATAGTACCTCATACCACATTGGTGTGTCTTAAATCCAAAAATTAAATCAAGCCATTCATTATACTACCAATTTTTGGCTTGAAACAAGTTAAGAAGCGTAATAATAGCAAACCATCAACTCTGACAATAGCAACTAATATCCTTTGTGAGAGTACTACTCTCATTTGAGACATACGCATAGCACTCTTTTAACATTCGTAGTCTTGGCGATTTTATTTGAAGAAATAAAACAATTGTTTGATTTCCCAAGTATTACTTGGTTGGTTCATGGTTTAAGTAATCAAAAGGTTATTAGGCGAGGATATTACACAATAGATTTGGTTCTTTGCGAGTTTGATCAACGATTGGGAGGTTCTTTGAAACTAGTTTCCAAATAGTTTAAGAAAATCGAACAATTTTTGTGATGGTTGACAAAGAGAAAGGTGAGATTGAGAAATTTTGACAAGAATAGGTGAGTGTTTTGACATAATCAATTCATCAAACAAGCATGTAGGCAACTAGAGTTGAAGTCGATTGATTGCTAGTGAGATGTTAAATATAATTTATAAGCTGGGACATAATACATACCATAATATCAAGCCAACCATGCAACTAGATGCGAGATGATACAACTTCCCAATACTTTGGATCATCTTATTTGCTGAAGAATCTGATTAAGATTAAACTTTATACTACCTAACCTCATAAATATCTATAAGCACATGCATTAATTACTTGAAGAACTAAAGAAGAAAAGAAAAGTAAATGTCATTTATAGTTCATATATATTGAATCGGTATGAACAGGCAGCCATTATAATCTTTTCCATCAGCTCCCATGCAGCTTTCAAAAAGGTTGGCAAGTAAAAATTGTAGAGAGGCAATTGTTTATTACGGAAGCTTTCATATAAAGATGTATCCTTATAATTATATGGTCAAGATTAATGGACAACCACCCAAAATGCGACAAAAAAATGAAACCAACTCGAGGGATCTGACACTACCTCTAAAATTATTCTCTCGTAACTTTTTCAAAATCTTTTATGAAGCGAGAAAAAATTAAATTGAAAGTGAGAGTATTAGTATTATGGCGACCAACATATATGGGGATGAGCAAGTTAAAATTATAAATACCTTCAACCCGACATCGAGGATGTGAGGTAATATGCCCGACTAACAAGTTGAGAGCTATTTTTATAGCAGGATATAGAAGAGTCGCGAGAACCTTCCTTGATAGTAGTTTGAACAAGCTTATCATAAAGCCTGCGGATCGACTTCAACAATAATACTAACTGCTCTCATGAAAACAAAGGAGCACATGAAGTAAGTCCACAAAAAATGATAGTAAGTGGTCACCACAATAGCAAGTGACTTGAGAATTCATTGACACTTCTACTTCTTGCTCGTAATGCCTGCTTACGAATCTGCGTGAGTTCTCCTTTAAACTTGCACGAAATAAGATATACGTGGTAATGTTGATGAACCTATAGTCCAATGATGCTAAATTTGAACATTTATGGGACCCGAGAGGCATAGACAAGTTAAGACAATCAAAATAAGTTAACAAATTCATAGCAAAGGCAGTCGAACAACGGAAAACATAAACAAAACCAACCAATTTTGGCACTGAAACAAATTAAGAAGCGTAACAATAGCAGAAACCATCAACTACAACAATATATTAGCTAAATCAAATCTTTCCATCATATTTAACCAAAATTAGAAAATCAAAATCCAAATACCATCCATTATACTATAAATTCTTGATTTACCAAGTCCAACATAAAGTTCAACATTAATATCCAAAATATCAAGTAGTGTTCACATCAAAAGTTCTAATGGTTTGAATGTCCATAAATATTGATCAAGAGTTGTTTCCAACTCTTTACGTCCCCAATTTGCTTATTGCCTTGAATCAACTATAGAAATTGTGGATTGCCATTAACTTGTTAGTAAATTCTCAAGATTGTCCATCCGTTTTCTTTGTGCACTGAATGGTTGCTTCAAGCTCTTCATTTTTTTGTGAGGCGCTTCTAACTCTCTGCGCTTGATGCAACTTTTTTCTTTATCGATAGATGAAGACTTCTCTTTCGAGGTCCAAATCCAAAGCCATTCGATTTCCACGACTTCTTACCCAACACTCGAAAGTCATAATCTCCCTTTCATCATTATTGTCAAAATTTCCATATTCTGCGTTCATCTCGGAGGTGCATTCGGACTCAAGTAATTTCATTTCATTTTGTGAAATTAACAATAAATGTAACTAATTCATTACATAATCCCAAATTTAAAAACATGATTAGGTTCATATAACTTACGTATGCAGCTTCATTTTCAGGTTGTATCCAGTCATTTGTTTCCTTTTTCTGATGTGTGCTCTTGTAACCTTCAATTGGATCTCCTTGAAAATCAAATTAGATAAATTAAAAATGAGAGCATTATTGTATAATTTTCTGCACAAGGAACATGAATTAAGGCTTAAGTATCCACGGTTTTATAGTTTCAAGCATAAAGCATTAGTTTGACAATAAGGTACAAGATAATTAGATAATTGCACTTGAAGCTACGAATATTGTTGTTCATTTTAACCTCTTTAAAATACATGACAATGTGGCACAGAAAACCTATATGAAGCTATACAAAATCGAATATATACTAAAAAGTTACTTTTGGTCATTCATATAGAGCTTATATTAAAGTTTGGTTTATCGGTCATCGTGAAGTTATTTTACTATTTAGGTGTCACAATATCTTTGAATTTACTAGTGTCCTAAAAATCAAGCCCATATCTTAACTACATCTTGAAATGAAGCCGATATCTTGTTTTTCTTCCTCTAATTTACTTTTCTGTTATTGGCTCACCATTTTGATTCCATCATTTGATGTTTGTGGAACAAAGACATGTTATTAAAACTTTAATCATACCATTCATGCAAAGATTTGAAATTAAAGGTAAAATCACGGTGAAAAACTAATATACCCATTCCACTTTGAACATTCCATAATATCCAAACCAAAGTCTTATGTTACCAATACAAGGTTGGAGATTTAGATGCTTGAGGGTTGCCCACTTCATCAAATCAACTCGTCTACACCAAATGGTCTAAGAATCACAACTTCAAGATTGGAGACTCCTCCAGTAAGTTATTTTTGCTTCTCTTAGTTTTTTAATGTATGCATGATATCCTCGAATCTCGGTCAAAATTTATGATTTTGTGGAGTTTTCCTATACCCACCAAGTCGAGATTCGGTTGTTCAAGTGTGAGCATTCTTACAACAATTTTGCAACCCTAACAGATCAATTGTGTACATGAATAATGGCAATTCTCTCTTTAACAATGGCAATCCAATTGTGTACATGAGCATTCTTACAATGAGACCCCTTGCAAAAATCACGAAAACTCAACATCTCTGTCCTTTCGGGTAATGGATCCTCCTTGTCTTCAGCCTTCTCACCATCTTATGGTCGGTGTAGACATCAAGCAACCTTACCTTCGTAATAACTGGTAGAGGAATTGGTGAATTTTTCCATAGTGCTTAAAATGAGAGTATGCCAAATACCTATATATTGTATAACCTTGATAGCAAGCATTAGTTATTCTAGCTACTACATAGAGGCGTTGGTTGATTACATTGAAGTTAAAGATTAAAATGAAACACTCGATGGCATATTAAGCGATCTTAAAAATCCTACTTGCTTAAAATAATAAAATTTGGTTCACACAAGAATGTACTCATTTAACTAAAAGTTTGATTTAATCTCATAAAATATAAATGATTTAAATATTATGCCTTGGTTATTGTTTTATCTAATTTTTGTGTATTGTGTTATTGTTTAAATCCTTTGGTTGAGTTGATGTAATTGAGTTGATGAATAAATTTGAGTTGAACTTAATTTCATGGATAAGAGTTGATGCGTTATGGCGTATATCAACGACTTATCGCATGATGGAGTCAAAAGCTTCATTGAAAGCATGTACATGCGACATTTAGCCCAACAGTTGACATTAGATGTCCTTGTATCAAGTGTATGAACCTATACGCTAAAACCCGAAGAGGTATCTTCACATTTGTGCATAAATGGGATAATTCCTTCTTATGATAAGTGGATTTACCATGGTGAACCCATTCCACGTATACTGATGAACATGGTCGAATATTTTCTCTCAAAATGAGGAGTTTATGGACTATGATTTAGATGGTGATGAGGATGAAATTGATACACTAATGGAAGATATTAATCGAGGAGCTTTTTACATTGGTGGGAATGAAGATACCTTCCAAAATCGAAATCATACCATATTTGAACAAACGCTTAATATGTTAGACAAAGAGTTATATTCGGGATGCCAAAAGTACTCCATTTGTCATTTGTTATAAAATTGTTGCATTTGAAGGTTTTCAACCATTGGACAAATAAGTCCATAGACATGCTACTTGAGTTGATTAAAGATGTTCTTCACGATGGTGCGAATTTGCGAAATCATCTTATGAGGCGAAAACGATGCTACGTGAAATTGGCCTTGGATACCACACAATACGCGCATGAAAGTAAGTAAAATAACATATCAAAAAGTCCTTAATTATAACACTCATTAATATATAGTTAATGGGTCTCATTTTTTGTTGAAGGAATGATTGTGCCCTTTTTGGCAAGGCAATAAGGATTTAGAAGATTGTCCAGTATGCCGGGAATAAAGATGGAAAGTTAATGATGGGAAGGGTAAAAAAATCCCACACAAGATTTTGAGATATTTTCATATAAAACCGCGGTTGCAAAGACTTTTTATGTCAAAAAAATTGCGAAAAAGACATGCGGTGGCCTGAGGAAAAACTTATTTCGATTAGAAGGTGGCGGGGCATCAAAGAAATTACGTATCGTGGAAGGAGTTTGATAGAAAGTATGAATGGTTTTCCAATGATCCAAGAAACATTCGTCTTGGCCTAGCCATGGATGGATTCAATCCATTTGGAAATATGAGTTGCTTTCATATAGCATGTGGTAGTATCTTGACTCAGTATAATTTGCCCCCTTGGATGTGCATGAAGGAGCCCTTTTTCATAATGTCACTTTTGATTCACGGACCAAAAGCACTAGGTAATGAAATCGATGTTTATTTACATCCTTTAACAGATGATCTTGTTGATTTATGGGAACAAGGAATTCAAACATATGACTCTTATCTTTGGGTGCAATTTCAACGTAAATGCTTGTCCGACTTTGATGTAGATATGCACGCTTCGACTAGGTTGAGGAGTAAAATTTCTTCTGAGGTGCATCGTACATTTCTCGGTCCTAATCATAGGTATTTTTAGTACATAACTTATTTTAATTTCATCTTCACATTTTCACATAATTTACATCCTATGGTTTATCTTGCCCTTGTAGGTGGAGAAAGATTTTAGACTTTGATGGAAAGGAGGAACTCAAGTAGACCACCTAAGATCCTAGGTGGATCGGAAATTTTACATCATGTAGAATCAATCAATTTCGAGGATTTTGCAAGCATCCGAAAAATGTAAGTATGAATAGAGAAAAAAGCGAAAAGAGGACAAAGAACTACATCGAACTCTAATTGGACGAAGAAAAGTATTTTTTTAAGCTACCATATTGGAAAGATTTGAAGGTCAAACATAAGCTCGATGTAATGCACATCGAGAAGAATATTTGTGATAACATACTTGGGACATTACTAAAGATTGAAGGTAAAAATAAGGACACTTACAAGGCTCGACAAGATTTAGAGGATTTGAATATCGTAAAGAAAGTGAACTTAAGACCACATGGAGATAAGTTTGACAAGTCATAACTAGCCTTTTCGTTTTTTAAAAAAGAGACAAATTCTTATCGTTTATCTGGATCATCAAATTCAGACGGATATGTATCAAATATTGCTAGATGTGTTAATACAAGTGATAATAACATATCAGGATACAAGACGCATGACTGCCATGTTCTTTTACAACGATTAATCCCTGCTGGAGTGCGAGGGAATCTTAATGACGATGTGGCAACAACATTAACTGAGTTGGGTGCATTCTTTAAAAATCGATGTAGTAGAACACTAAAAGTGGATGACTTAAGAAAAATAGAGAAGGATATTATAATTATCTTATGCAAGATTGAGAGGATTTATCCACCGGCCTTCATTGATATTTGTGTTCACTTGGTACATTCATCTACCACAAGAAGCAATGTTTAAAGGACACATATCGTGGATGTATCCAATTGAAAGGTATGTAACTATATATTTCTAGTTATCTATGAAATTTATAGTTGTGTATATATAATTTACGTAATTTTTTAAAGGTATCTATGTATTGAAAAAAGTACGTAAGGAACAAAACACATCCGGAAGGATCAATTCTTTGAAGGTATGTCGCGAGATGAATGTTTGACATTTTGTTCCTTGTACTTACCACGAAGTGAGCAAGTTCAATAAAAGGACCGTAATCTCGATGGAAAAGTTAGAAAAGATGATCTTTCTATCTTTTCTCAAAATATTAAACCATTAAGTGGTTTTCTTTATGACTATCTTTGATTCGAGGAGATTGAATGACTCATTTGGTATGTCTTGAATAATTGTGAAGACGCACATGCAACCTTATATTGAGTAAGTTATACATTTTATCATTAAATTATTCAAATAATTATTGCTTCATACTAGTTTTTGCACTAATATTATTCTTGTAGGGAATGTAAGGAGGGCTGAAACTAGCTTACCAAAATAACATCGAATTTGAAAAAGATTTCCTCGGTGGTTTAAAAAGAAGGTAAAATAATATTTCTTCTCCTTTTAAAGTTGTTTGTTGCTATTTGAAAATCAATGATTAATTTAAATTTTTACATCATGTAGATTCATCATCTTTGGAATACCACATCAAATGTCATTATTGATCGACTATTTGCATTAGCAAGTTGTCAAATTCTGAGTATAGAAATATAAAGGATGCATTGTAAATGGAGTAAGGTTTCTTGTAAAAGATCGTGACAATCGTAGAGCAAAGCCAAAATAGTGGAATAACATGTGAAGGAGAACACGATGGGAAAAGTATCGACTTTTTGGCTTATTAAATGATATTATCAAAATAGAGTATGGAAAAGGGTATAATGTGTTTATATTTTCTTGTGAGTGGTTTTATTTATCTAATCGGTATTATGGGTATTAGGAAGGATACACACTTTACAAGTGTAAATGTAAGTAAGTACGTGGTATAGAAATGACCCATACATATTAGCTTCTCAAGCGACCTGAAGTAAGACCCCAAATTATTAATAAATGAAATTTATTTTCCTCTATTTATTATTTTGAAATAGTAAGGGTTGATTTGATTAATGTGGATAGTTATGGGTAAAAATCATAAATATTTGAATAAGCAAGTGGTTATAAAATATTCATTATTATTGTCGGGGAATATTAGTTTGGTCGTGGAATATTAAATTTGTTGTCGGGGAATATTAAATGCTGACGGTAGCGATCTTTTTATGGGCCCCATGCTTGAAGCGATTGGATGAAGAAAGCGACAAATATAAGTTGTTTATAAATATTGGCGTAGTTATTCACAGATTAATCTTGTTGGAATACCGGTGGTTAAAACACACTAATCTGGCGTTGTTGAGCGGTAGCTGCGGTATTGCACCAATTATTGATTCTTACGTGAAGGCACTACTCGATAATTATTACGATAATTCTTATTCGATATTTTATTTTATTGATTCAATAATTCTTTGCATTGATATTTTATATTCTTTGTTGTTTGATAAATTGTCATTACGGTATTTTCCATTATCAGGAGCAATAATTCATATTATCTGAATAATATTATTATTGGATAACATTATTGGCGATGTCTAGAAAGTTACATCTAAGGAGAGGTTTGGTCACTAATTGCTTGCATGATAAGGAGAGATCCTTATTGGAAAGCCCCCCTCTTTCTGAGGAGCGGCTGGTTGCGATCTTGTGATTCTGTAATATTATTTGTGAATAATTAATTATTGATTTATATGATGAGGAAAATATTGATTTTATGTGGATATAGATGGAAAATTTTTAAAATGACAATTGTTGAAAATTAATATTTTATCTTTTACGATAAAATAATTCATTTAAATATATTATTTTAATAATATAATAATGGTGATATTTTTATAATGAATGTGGGATATATGAGTATATGAGGAGGAAGAGTATTTTTGTGGCATTAAATGTTTAACACATATTTTGTGTGTTGGTGGACACAATTATTGGTAGAAATTTGATTATAGCTTGTAAAATCGCTTGGTTTATGGATTTCGGTCAATTTACATTTGGAATTTGGAAAAACTTTCTTACGCAAAGTTGTAGAAATTGAATTTCCTATAAAAACTTGTGAGATTTGAATTTTTCTGATAAAAGGGCTATTTATTATGAATTATTGAAGTTAGAAGCTCAAAATAATTGATTTTTGGAAGTTTAAAATATTTAAAAAAATAGGAAAAACGTTTTTGGAATGTTTAGGTGGCCTCATTTAACATGTGTAGGAGCTGAATTCAGTTTTGGCAAAGATGCGTATGAGGTTTTGGAAAATATATATTAATATTATATTAAATTTTACGCTTTGGTGTTCTAAGCATTTTCTATAAATAGGGTCTTAGGTTAGAATTGAAAATCACACGAAGCTGAAGTTTTCTCTCTCTATATTATCGGCGTATTCTTGTGAGTATTTTGAGTATACTTTGAGTATTATTGCTATCTGGTGCAAGTTCAAGTCATAGCTTTATATCAGGTGTTTTGACTAGAAATCTTGTCTTTCGAGTAAGGGATGTTATTTTATTGAAAATGATATTATTTCTTGATATCATTATCTTTGAAATATTGGTTTGGAATTTTTATCAAATTTGGAACTTTTTCATATCGGGGTTACTATTCATGAGTTCTTATTCACGAGTTCTTATTCATGAGTTACTAGATTCACGATTCTTATTCACGAGTCTTATTCACGAAGCGTGAAGATGTTTTTTGTGAAATTTCTATCTTTTGGTGTCAGAGATTCTTATTCACGTATCGGCCTTTATTCACGTATCTGACCTTATTCACGAATCGACCTTTATTCATAGAAAAATGAAATTTTTCTTTTTTGTGTCAAAATATCTATTATGGATACTAGCTTTGATTGTATCCATGTTTTGATCATTCTTGAATTTTACTCCCTCGATTACTTATGAAGTATTTTTGAACTTGGATTGTTTAAAATATGAATCCTTAATAATTGTTCTTTTGTTTGTTTTTGGATTCGTTTCCTTTAAAATATTTTTTCATCATCCTCGGTCTAAATGATGATATTCTTGAATATCTTTGGCTTTTGTAGTGCAAAGATGAATGATTTCTTGATGAATATCTTTGGCCGTAGTGCAAAGATGAGCAGTGTTGAGATGAACATGATGGTGATTAATATCTTTGGCCGTAGTGCAAAAAGATGAGCAGTGTTTAGATGAACATGACCCGGTGATGAATATCTTTGGCACTGTAGTGCAAAGATGAATATTTGATTCGGATATATATTGATTGATGTTCTACGGGGATAAAATATCGACGATGAACTTTTAAATTCATATATAGAAGATAGTAGTTTGCATTCTCTACTTAACTCTTCTAATGAATTATTTTTCATTGCAGTTATTGATTTAAAAGCTGGTTGTCTATTGTATTCTATTAGATTTTTTCCTGTTGGAGACTAACGATAATTTGTTGTATATTATCTTAGTCGTAATATTCTTCTTGGGCTAGTTGAGCTCACCCTTTTCCTTTTGTTCCATTTTCTTCTCGGGAGGCGAGAATGTAGCGAGTCTTAGTCGGGGTATGGAATGAAGGTTCTAGAGAGAGTTGTTTAGTAGTCCTCACCATTTTTGTAAAATAATGTATCAATAATTATGATGAGGATTTATTTGGGTATGTATATTGTCTAGAAGACAATAATTGTATTTAAACTCACGGTATATATGTTGTATGTATTTTGCACGACAAATGTATTAATAAAGTTGTAGTTATTTACGTACCATGTATTTGGCGACTCGAGAATGGGTTGGATGGAATGGACCTATTTTGGGGCGTCGCGGTTGGTATCGAGCTTAGGGATATGATCTCTGGCGGAGATCGGGGAATAGAACTAGGAGGGAGCGAGTAAATCCTTATTTAGTGTGTCTACCTAAGCTTATTTGTTAGTTGGTTAGTATATAGGGATATTATGTGATATATTGATTTCCTTAATTAACCCTTTTTTTTATGGCGGTATTTGAGAATGTCATTGAGAATATTAATGATGGAGTAAATGAGGCCCGTGGAGATGCTGTCTTACCAGCGAGGAGAGCGTCTGAGCAGTGGCAATGTACCTCTGTGAACAACACCCTTTGGCGAGATGATGAGCGAGGGATGTTTAGAAGCTTTTTGCGATTCATGCAAAATCGAGACGAGGAGACTTCGTGTTCAAAATCTGAGGAGAAATGATAGCAATTCACGGGTGGTCACGACCCAAGCGGTTCAAAGAAGTTGGGACCACGAGTGCAGGAAAGCGGATCCGATTAAAGGCGGAGGCGTGGGTCAAACAAATTACCAAGATATTCGATGTCTTGGGATGCGGAGGAGAGAGAAAGTTCCATTCGCTACTTTTATGTTCGTAATGAGGCGATTCTTGGTGGGAATCGTGAAGCGTACCCATCATTTTACTTTTCGGCATGTCGTGGAGAGCGTTTGAAGCAGTTCAATGACAAGTACTTCCACGAAAGTATTCGTCGTATATGAAGGAAGTGGAGTTTATTAGGTGGGCGAGAATAACATGGCGGTCCCGATCTGGCGAAGTTAGCGGAGTTATCGAGGTTTGCACCTCATTTGGTGGAGAATGAGGAGCATTATGGCGGATGTTTACGAGAGGTTTGAAACCGGCGTATCGTCGATATCTCATTTCTCATAAATTTTCTCTCTGACCGGATGTTGTCAGCGGGGCTCGGTTGTTAGGCGAGATAGCGAAATACGTTCAATGAGGGGACCATAACGAGGATCATCTAGAAGATAGCGATCATCGAATAGCGATAACCGGCGGAGAAAGAAGAATACGGACAAAAGCGGTAACCACTCTGGTGGTAATCGTGGCCGTGAAAATAGAAGAAGCGAGTCGGGAGGAGATTTTAAAAAGGAGATTCAACAGCGACCATGTGAAGGCGTCGGCGCCCGATAGCATTTGGTTCGAGGAGAGAAAGACCACCGGTCGTATATTTACAAATCTTGGGGAAAGAGGACATATCATTGCCCAAGCGCCTAGCAGTTTAAGGTATGCTATAATTATGGAAAAGAAGGACATATCGCTCGAGTTATGCGGTATCGAAACCCGATCCGGCGGGAATGGTGACTCGAAAAGGATGTCGAGAAAAGTCAAAGTCAGCGGTTCACTGGAAGGCGTTTTGTCGTGGCCGGTCAAAATCGAGGAAGAACGAGCGAAGTTAGCAGGTTAGTTAATTATAAATTCTTGCGAAGTTTATACCTTACTAGAATCTGGGTTCTACCCATTCTTTTATCTCTCTTGCTTGCGCTCAGCGTTTGAACTTGACTACGGAGAAATTAGACTTTGACTATTTATGGAGACTCAGTTAGGAGAAACTTTCATTACATCAGTTGTTTAGAAATCTTGCTTGATTGAGGTTGGCACTATCACATTACACATTAACCTTATTTCTATAGAGATATTTGCTTTTGATGTGATTTTAAGGTTAACTACTCATCATAGAAATTGATTACTTTTCGTAAGGTTGTTAGTTTTCATATTCTAAGCAACTTTGTTATTGAATTCAAGCAATCAAACCATTGTAGTCAAACATTTTCATATCAAGCCATGAAGTCGTTCGTTTATTACGGATGTCGAGTTTTCTTAGTCCGTGTTATGGATTTGAATAAAGACACGTCGATTTGAATAATATTCTGTTGTTATTGATTTTTCTGGCGTATTTCTGAAGAATTTCTTGGCTTACTCCCAAAGCGATATTAAATTTTGTATCGACTTTGAACACGGTACAAAACTCATTTCTAAAATCTCATATCGAATGGCTCTATTGAACTTGAGGAGTTAAAAATTCAACTATAAATTTGGTACTGAGCCTTTATCTGGTGACTTCCTTTGTGGAATGCAGAAGCCGGACTCTCCGTGGGGACACCATATTAGATGCGATAGTAAAGCGATAGGTGTCATTGTAGCGTCTTATCAAGGTTGGGATATGAGTCGCGATTGAGAAACAACTAAAGTCGGTAATCGAAATCGTAGTTTTACAGGCTTAGTTGGTTATTATCGGAGATTCGTTGAAGGATATTCTCGAATCGCTATTCCATTACTTGGTGACTTCGTAGAGATACAAAATTTGAATGGAGCGAGGAATGTGGGAAGAGCTTGAAGAACTCGAGAGGAGACTCATTTAACACGTGTTACGACCATGCCATCTGGAAAAGCGAGCGTGGTAGGCGGCGTGTTGAGTAGAAGATCGTATACAAATCTGAGTGCGATATTATCAAAGACTCATTTCGTATAATTTACAAATAATAGAGATGGAGATGAAAACTCTAGGTACCCGCGTGATGATATCTGAGTATAATCGACTTTAATCGATAAAGTTAAAAGTTATTGAAAGCTACTGTGGGGGTGATGAATTTGAAGAAGGAGGTGCGAAGTTGTTATTTCAAAAGCGAGAATCGGTGAGGTGGTGAAAGCTCAAACCTTGATTTATTAATCCATTTGAAATTCTCGATCGAATAGGGCGTGGCCTATAGACTCGTTTCCGCCAAGTATGTATGGCGTGTTCATAGCGTTTTTCACGTATCGATGTTACGTAAATATGTGGAATGACCGAACCACGTCATTGAGTTAAGCCGGGACGAGATAATAGAAGACTTAACGTCGAGGAGAGGTACTATCAAGATCTTGGATAGGAAAGAACATGTCCTATGTCTGGGGTTATACCACAAGTTAAAGTTTTGTGGAGAAACCATGCTATTGAGGAAATGACACGGGAGTTGGAAAGCGGAAATGAAAGCGAGGTATTCTCATCTTTTGAAACACCAGTCGTCGTCGTCGATTTCGAGGGCGAAATTTCATAAGGAGGGAGGTTGTAAGACCCCAAATTATTAATAAATGAAATTTATTTTCCTCTATTTATTATTTTGAAATAGTAAGGGTTGATTTGATTAATGTGGATAGTTATGGGTAAAATCATAAATATTTGAATAAGCAGTGGTTATAAAATATTCATTATTGTCGGGGAATATTCGTTTGGTGGTGGAATATTAAACGTCTTGTCGGGGAATATTAAATGCTGATGTAGTTGCGATCTTTTATGGGCCCCATAGTGGAAAGCGATTGGATGAAGAAAAGCGACAAATATAAGTTGTTTATAAATACTTGGCGTAGTTATTCACAGATTATCTTGTTGGAATACGATTGGTTAAAACACACTATATGGCGTTGTTGAGCAGTAGCACGCAGTATTGCACCAATTATTGATTCTTTACGTGAAGGCACTACTCGATAATTATTACGATGTAATTCTTATTCGATTATTTTATTTTATTGATTCAATAATTCTTTGCATTGATATTTTATATTCTTGTTGTTTGATAAATTGTCATTACATAGTATTTTCCATTATCGAGACGATAATTCATATTATCTGAATAATATTATTGGATAACATTATTGGCGATGTCTAGAAAGTTACATCTAAGGAGAGGTTTGGTCACTAATTAATTGCGGCGATGAAGGAGAGATCCTTATTGGAAAGCCCCCTCTTTCACAGGAGCGGCTGGTTGCGATCTTGTGATTCTATAATATTATTTGTGAATAATTAATTATTGATTTATATGATGAGGAAAATATTGATTTTATGTGGATATAGATGGAGAAAATTTTTAAAATGACAATTGTTGAAAATTAATATTTTATCTTTTACGATAAAATAATTCATTTAAATATATTATTTATTTTAATAATATAATAATGGTGATATTTTATAATGAATGTGGGATATATGAGTATATGAGGAGGGAAGAGTATTTTGTGGCATTAAATGTTTTAACACATATTTTTTGTGTGTTGGTGGACCACAATTATTATTAGAAATTTGATTATAGCTTTGTAAAATCGCCCGTTTATGGATTTCGGTCAATTTACATTTGGAATTTGGAAAAACTTTCTTACGCAAAGTTGTAGAGAATTGAATTTCCTATAAAAACTCGCGAGATTGAATTTTTCGATATAAAAGGCTATTTATTATGAATTATTGAAGTTCGAAGCTCGAAATAATTGATTTTGGAAGTTTAAAATATTTAAAATAGGAAAAACGTTTTTGGAATGTTTAGGTGGCCTCATTTAACATGTGTAGGAGCTGAATTCAGTTGCAAAAGTGTGCGTATGAGGTTTTGGAAAATATATATTAATATTATATTAAATTTTACTACTTTGGTGTTCTAAGCATTTTTCTATAAATAGGGTCTTAGGTTAGAATTGAAAATCACACGAAGCTGAAGTTTTCTCTCTCTATATTATCGGCGTATTCTTGTGAGTATTTTGAGTATACTTTGAGTATTGCTATACGGTCTGAGTTCAAGTCATAGCCTTTATATCAGGTGTTTGACTAAATCTTGTCTTTCGAGGTAAGGGATGTTATTTTATTTGAAAATGATATTATTTCTTCAATATCATTATCTTTGAAATATTGGTTGGAAATTTTTATCAAATTTGGAACTTTTTCATGTCGGGGTTACTTATTCATGAGTTCTTATTCACGAGTTACTATTCACGATTTCTTATTCTTATTCACGATTCTTATTCACGAGTACTATTCACGAAGCGTGAAGATGTTTTTTTTGTGAAATTTCTATCTTTTGGTGTCGAGATTTTATTCACATGTCGGTACTTTATTCACGTATCTGACCTTTATTCACGAATCGACCACTATTCATAGAAAAATGAAATTTCTTCTTTTTGTCCAAAATATCTATTATGGATACTAGCTTTGATTGTATCCATGTTTTGATCATTCTTGAATTTTACTCCACTCGATTACTTATGAAGTATTTTTGAACTTGGATTGTTTAAAATATGAATCCTTAATAATTGTTCTTTTGTTTCCTTTGGATTCGTTTCCTTTAAAATATTTTTCATCATCCTCGGTCCTAAATGATGATATTCTTGAATATCTTTGGCTGTAGTGCAAAGATGAATGATTTCTTGATGAATATCTTTGGCGCGTAGTGCTGAAGATGAGCAGTGTTGAGATGAACATTGAGTGATTAATATCTTTGGCCGTAGTGCAAAGATGAGCAGTGTTTAGATGAACATGACCCGGTGATGAATATCTTTGGCTGTAGTGCAAAGATGAATATTTGATTCGAGATATATATTGATTGATGTTCTGAGGGATAAAATATCGACGATGAACTTTTAAATTCATATATAGAAGATAGTAGTTTGCATTCTCTACTTAACTCTTCTAATGAATTATTATTTCATTGCGATTGTTGATTAAAAGCTGGTTGTCTATTGTATTCTATTAGATTTTTTTCCTGTTGGAGACTAACGATAATTTGTTGTATATTATCTTAGTCGTAATATTCTTTCTTGGGCTAGTTGAGCTCACCCTTTTCCTTTTTGTTCCATTTTTCTTCTCGGGAGGCGAGAATGTAGCGAGTACTAGTCGGGGTATGGAATGAAGGTTCTAGAGAGAGTTGTTTAGTAGTCCTCACCATTTTGTAAAATAATGTATCAATAATTATGATGAGGATTTATTTGGGTGTGTATATTATCAGAAGACAATAATTGTATTTAAACTCACGATATTATATGTGCGTATTTTGCACGACAAATGTATTAATAAAGTTGTAGTTATTTACGTACCATGTATTTGGCGACTCGAGAATGGGTTGGATGGAATGGACCTATTTTGGGGCGTCCGTTAGTATGTTCACTTCTTTAAATTCCATTTCTAACGGTGGCATTTTGATAACTAATTAAACTTTTTCCAAGCATATTCTTGTTTTTTATCTTTTCATGCGTTCATATATAGTACGTGTTGAAACTATTTATCAAAATATATATAAGCGTCTTGTGTTAAAGCGATGGCGAGGACATCATTAGCTATCTGACGAAAATTGTTCTATTCTTGTATTCGTTTATTCGCTCGATGAGTCAATTATTTTTCTGTAAATTTGTTTATATTTGATGCATAATAAGGATTTGCTTACCATTTGGAGCAGTGGCGAGTTACAAAAAGGCCACTTGCTTATACGCTATAGTTTTCATACATGAATAGTATGTGTGCTATGGGTATTCATAATACAAGTGTGCTATGGGTATTAATAATATAAGTGTGCTACGGGTATGAATAATATAAGTGTGCTACACTCTTCGGTTCCTAGCTATTAGGATAACCTTCATTAATACAAAACAGCTAAAAACGAATCTAATTAAATATCAAATATACTAGACTAAGCATTTTAATTTTTGGAAAAGAATGTACAGGTATGAGCTGTATATCATCTTATTGCAAGTGTTTGCATCTTGTTAAGAGTGGTGCTCCTTGCATTTCTATGAAAACATGCTTCTCCCCTATAGGTGTAGGCGTGAAAAGGATCCAATTAAAATATGCATTTTATTTATCTATGAAAAGTATGAGTATGGTATGTCAGTGTACATTATCTTCTGTTGAGTGTTTGTATTGTGGTATGTTAATTGCTTAGAGAATAACCATTTAAAATGTTCTCTGTCGATATCTCAATGTCAGATGTGATCTTGCAACAACTTTTCTTTGTCATATTTTCACCATGAGTTACCATTCAGGTGAATGGTGAAGCAAATATTTCATACATTTGTTCACGGTTCTATCATGCTCCAGAATACATATTTGGTGCAAATGAATATACAACTTCAATTGATATATGGTCATTTGGTTGTGTTTTTCATTTGAGCTTCTTCTAGGTCGAGTTGGCGGTTAGTATCTTTTGTTGGTTTTCTCTATTTCGATTCTCATCACATCACTCGAATAATTTTCTGACCATTGTTTCCTAGAAAGCGTTGTGGATCAATTTGGTAGAAATTATCAAGGTGTGATAATCGGACTATAAATATTTTAGATTGTGTTTCAAGTTAGAGTTTCTTACATTTCATCTTCCGGGTTCTTGGCACACCAACTCGAGAAGAAATTCATTGTATGAATCCAAATTATCTTGATTTTAGGTTTCCCCAAATCAAGGCACATCCATGGCACAAGGTATGGTTTTACTCTTCTTGCTCTGCTACATCATATCCCAAAGTTAATTCCATAAACATGAAAATTATCGATTCTCACCACTTATAAGATATATGTAATTAGTGTTGATGGTGCTTGAAGTATGACATTCTCTTTTTTGCCTTGTAACATTTTCTATAAAGCGGCGATAACAAATCAATTGGCGATTACTTATTCAAAAGTAAAAACTAACATACTAAATTGAAAAACAAGCTGGACTTACTGATTTTTTGCAAGTAAAATTAAAATTGAGCATGCAAGGTCCTAAGTGGACTCTATCTTGTAGTCGAGAGACTCGAGACTATATTCTAATTTCTCCATTTTAAGTTTATACTCCTTAAATTTTGTGGACATCATAAGTTATTCAAATTTATTCAACCCCACATATGGTGATCGCTAAAGCTGTCCATTTATTTCCAAATTTTTATAGTTTTTTTACGGTATATTAGGATGTAGTTGGTATTCTTACATATTTGTGGTTTCGGGGTTTTCACAAGCGAATGCCTCCAAAAGTAATTGATCTTGCTTCACAATTTCTGTGATACTCACCAAGTCTTATTTGCGGTCTTTGTGAGTTTCATTCGACTTTTCTTTATTACGGATAGATATCTATTATGCTATTATTTAGGAATTAGGAGTAACAAGTTTTCATTCATTGGCTTAAGTGCAAATTAATTGTTTTTATTGTTGAGTAATTTGGTCCATTTCTTATTATCTTATAGGTGGTCTTTATTTTGTCTTGATGGTTGTAGAGCCACAAGGATTTCTTTTATTTGCCTTTTTGATTGGGGCAAGCTTATGTCTATTGCTATTCTATTTTAGATTTGATTCTTCCTATTGCAGTTAGAAGCATGTTCACATCCTTTCTTTGATGAGCTACGAGAGCCCAATGCTCACTTACCAAATGGTCGTCCATTACCACCACTTTTTAACTTTAAACAAGAGGTGTGTCCATCTTATTTAGACATATACCTTTTAATGTTTAGATTATTGGCATATGGTCGTGAAAAGGCTTTATTGTAATAAGTTTATTGGTATTCTAGATGATTAATATTTTTGTTACCAACCATGGTTTGAGTCAAGGTTCTTTGAGATTTTTCTAATTACGGTTGTCATGAGCATCTCGAGATCTTATTAATAAAGCTTCTACCGAGCACGTGAAATGCCAAATGGGTTAACAGTTTTTGCATCCAACGGGGACATAAAAACATCCTCGAGGAGTGAAGTGTACTCTCTCTATATATGTAGATATATACTTTGATTGAAGAACTGAGGTAGCTTTAGATGGTTAATTGTAAAGATAATGAATGATTATGTAGTGGATGATTTTATTAAGTTAATAATATTTTAGTTTTTTGTATTTTTGCCATTATTTGTTATGGGGACATTGAGTCAGTCAGGTACACAAAAAGAATGTCAAATTTTGATTTGGCAACAATATAATTCGTTACCAAAGCATTGAACAAGTTTTAATATAGCAACAATTTTTTATACATTTAGCAACAAATTTTTGTTGCTAATGACATTAAAAATATAATATTTGCCAACGAAAAATTAACCTAATAACAACGGAGAGGATATTGTTGCTAATACTAACATAAAAGGCAATATTTTTTAATGTTGCAAATCATATCAACTTTCGTTGCACATATAAAGAAACGACAACATATAATGTCGATTTCTTTAATCGGCGACTTTCATTGCAATTGAAAATAACTAGCAACAAACATTTTCGTTCTTGGATTAAAGATATAATGTCGTTGCCAAATAATATAATCAGCAACAAAAATCGTTGCTAAAAAGTTTACATTCCGCAACGAAAGCAAGCTTAGGCAACAATTTTCATAATTTACTGCAATGAAAAATGTCGTTTCAAAATGGTGTCAATTGCAACAAAAATTCATGGTCGTTGCAAAAAAAAAGAGTTCATTTCGTTGCCAATTAGCAGGCTTTTACAACGAAATGGGGTTTTTAGCAACGACATTTTAATTATTCTGCAACAATACATTTTGTTGCTAAAGGATTGATGTCTCTGTACGAAAGGCAAATTTCATTGCAAAATGTATTACTTTTGGCAACGAAAAAAATACGTTCGTTGCGGAACAATTAACAATGCTCATTGCGGAATGAAAGACGCAGTGACAGTAAAATCGTTGTCAAAACCCTTTTACAACGAAATTTGGCACCTTTAGCAACGAAAATTGTTTGTTGCTGAAGCCCCATTTTTTGTAGTACGATCCCAGGAAAGAGGGGGCTTTTCGATAAGGATTTCTCCCTATTGGTGCCCAAATAGATGACGTAACCTCTTTCCTTGACAGAACTTTCTAGACATTGTAAATTATGTAAATAATATTATGAATAACTTGTCATCTCAATTATTAATTTAATAATATTAAATTTTGATAATAATTGAATCAAATAACGTGAGATACTATGCAGTAATTACTGTGGCAATAATGGAACAAAACTGAGTAACTTCTCACGTAAGCATCAATAATCAATACCGTGTGCTACTATGCAACCACGCGTATTACTGTACTTTTCATCACCGGGTAGTTCGACAGTTAACGGTAAAACTTCTGCCATTATTTTTATAAAAAGATATTTATGTCATTTTCTAACTCCGACAATACTTCCATTGTGGGGTCCACCAATGATTGTACCGTCAATCGAATATTCCCTGTTAAAACGAATATTCCCCGACCAATCGAATATTATATAACAACTTGCTTACTTTATAAAATTTATAAATATTACCCATAAATATAACATTATAACAAATTCACACCATAATATTCAAAAATATATTTTAAAAAAATTCATCTTTATTCATAAAAGTTGGGGTCTTACGCAAAGTGTCAATACCGAGTCCTGAATGCCGTCTTCAGAATATCCTCCTCTCTCACCTTCAGTTGGTGATAACCGGTCCTCAAGTCAATTTTTGAAAAGTATTTTTCCCCTTTCAACTGATCAAATAAATTGTCGATCTTGGGCAACGGGTACTTGTTCTTAATGGTGACCTTGTTCAACTCTCGGTAGTCGATACAAAGCCTTAACGACCGATCCTTCTTTTTTACGAATAAGACTGGTGCTCCCCACAGTGTGATACGCTCGGTCGAATGTATCCCTTATCTAGCAATTCTTGTAGTTGAACTATCAGTTCCTTTATTTCTACCGGAGCCATACGATACGGCGCTTTGGATACCGGTGTTGTCCCTTGTGCCAAATCGATAACAAACTTTACCTCTCTATTCGGTGGCAATCCTAGAATCTCATCTGGGAAGACATCAACGAATTCTGCTACAATAGGTATCTTACCCAATTCACCCTCGACTATGTGGATATCCACAACGTGAGCGAAATAACATATACAACCCTTCCTAAGCAACTTCTTTGCTTGCATTATCGTTAGACAACAAGATTGTCTTAGCGATTTACTAATATGAAATACCACCTTCAACTTATTCGGAGTCTTCAGGTATATGCACTTTTTCTTATAGTCAATGACCACTCCATGACTTGATAACCAATCCATCCCCAGGATTACATCAAACTCTCCTAGATGAATCGGTATCAAATCTACGTTAAGCTTAAACCCTCTTAAATCAGCACAATAATTCCTATGAATGTAGTCTACGGGGATAATTTCTTTGTTCACCACTTCTACATTCATTGGGTGTTCTAATAGTTCGCGAGGTAAATTTAATCTTTGTGCAAATTCATCAGATACAAAAAAATATGATGCTCCTGAATCGAATAACACATAGGCATTTATATCATTGATCGGAATTATACCTGACACCACCTCCCAGGATGCCACGGCATCTTGCACTATCATATTGAATGTTCTCGCTGTTGGCTTGTTTGGCTAGGCTAGTCCTCCACTGTTTGTCCTAGTGTTATTACCCCTATTGTTGCTTCCGCCATCCGTACTTTCCTTCCTCAGACAATCCTTGATCCGATGTCCTGCTTCACCACAGTTAAAATAACCTCCCTTCTTTGCCTTAGGACAATTGGGCGAAATATGTCCTTCTTTTTCGCAGGTATATCATACCATTTTTCCCTTCAGACACTCCCCCGAGTGTCCCTTTCCACAATTCCCACATATCGACTTCTTCTGCTGCACGCTCCCTTGCTGAATCTCCAAATTACTACCCCCAGTGCTCCACTTCCGCTTCTTGTTGCTGCTACCACCATTGCTAACATTCTGATTCCCACCTTCTACTTTTTTCTTGTTCTTCTTCTGATTGTATTTTGAGACCGCTTCACTTCCACCTTCCGCTATGAGAGCTTTCTCCAACAGAGTTGAGAATGACGTGATTTGTAAAATTGCTACCTTACTGTAGATCCACGATTTTAGTCCATTTTCGAACCTTCTTGTTTTCCTCACCTTCGTTGTAAGACCCCAAATTATTAATAAATGAAATTTATTTTCCTCTATTTATTATTTTGAAATAGTAAGGGTTGATTTGATTAATGTGGATAGTTATGGGTAAAATATGCAAATATTTGAATAAGCAAGTGGTTATAAAATATTCATTCTTTGTCGGGAATATTCGTTTGGTCGTGGAATATTCGTAATGTCGGGGAATATTAAATGCGATGTAGCAGATCTTTTTGTGGGCCCCATAGCGGAAAGCGATTGGATGAAGAAAAGCGATAAATATAAGTTGTTTATAAATAACGGCGTAGTTATTCTGAATTATCTTGTTGGAATACCCGTTGGTTAAAACACACTAATCTGGCGTTGTTGAGCGATGAGCACCAGTATTGCACCAATTATTGATTCTTACGTAAAAGGCACTACTCAATAATTGTTACGGTAATTACTATTCGATATTTTATTTTATTGATTCAATAATTCTTTGCATTGATATTTTATATTCTTGTTGTTTTGATAAATTATCATTACACGGTATTTTCCATTATCGAAGCAATAATTCATATTATCTGAATAATATTATTAGATAACATTATTGGCGATGTCTAGAAAGTTACATCTAAGGAGAGGTTTGGTCACCTAATTGCGGCGCCCGATGAGAGAGATCCTTATTGGAAAGCCCCTCTTTCTAGAAGGCGGCTGGTTGCGATCTTGTGATTACGTAATATTATTTGTGAATAATTAATTATTAATTTATATGATGAGGAAAATATTGATTTTATGTGGATATAGATGGAAAAAATTTTAAAGTGACAATTGTTGAAAATTGAAATTTTATCTTTTTCTGATAAAATAATTCATTTAAATATATTATTATATTTTAATAATATAATAATGGTGATATTTTTACAATGAATGAGGGATATATGAGTATACAAGGAGGAAGAGTATTTTTTGTGGCATTAAATGATTAACACATGTTTTGTGTGTCGGTGGACCCCATTTCTTGACTGAAATTTGATTATAGCCTGTAAAATCGCCCGTTTGTGGATTTCGGTCAATTTTTGTTTGGAATTTGGAAAAACTTTCTTCTACAAAGTTGTAGAGAATTGGATTTCCTATAAAAAGTCGTGAGATTCTAATTTTCTGATAAAAGGACTATTTATTATAAATTATTGAAGTTCCGAAGCTCCGAAATAATTGATTTTTGGAAGTTTTAAATATTTATATTCACAAAAACGTTTTTTGTGTTTGGTGGGCATCTTTAACACATGTCATGTTGCTAAATTCAGATGCTTGATGTGTAGGAGGATGTGGAAAAAAATTATAATATTAATTTATTAAATTTTCTGCTTTGGTGTTCTAAGCAATTTCCTATAAATAGGGTGCTTAGGTTAGAATTGAAAATCACACCAGAAACTGAAGTTTTCTCTCTCTATATTATCAAGTGTATTCTTGTGAGTATTTTGAGTATACTTTGAGTATTGTTATACGGTCTGCAAGTTCAAGTCATAGCCTTTATATCAGGTGTTTTGACTAGAAATCTTGCATCTTTCGAGGTAAGGGATGTTATTTTCTTCTCAAATGATATTATTTCTTCAATATCATTATCTTTGAAATATTGGTTGGAACTTTTTATCAAATTTGGAACTTTTTCATGTCGGGGTTTACTATTCATGAGTTCTTATTTATTCATGAGTTCTTATTCACGAGTTACTATTCATGAGATTCTTATTCACGAGTTCTTATTCACGAGTACTATTCATTGAAGCGTGAAGATGTTTTTGTGGAATTTCTATCTTTTGGTATCGGAGTTACTATTCACGTATCTGGCCTTATTCACGTATCTGAAGACTATTCACGATATAAGCCTTTATTCATAGAAAAATAAAATTTCTTCTCTTTGTCCAAAATATCTATTACGGATACTAGCTTTGATTGTATCCATGTTTTGATCATTCTTGAATTTTACACCACTATGATTATTTTTGAGGTATTTTTGGACGTGGATAAAACAAAGTACTAATTCTTAATCCTTAATCCTTGTCATTTTGTTTTCTTTGGATTCGTTTCTTTAAAAATATTTTCATCATCTTGGTCTTAAATGATGATATTATGGAATATCTTTGGCTTGTAGTGCAAAGATGAATGATTTCTGAAGAATATCTTTGGCCGTAGTTCAAAGATGAGCAGTGTTTAGATGAACATGACCCGGTGATGAATATCTTTGGCTGTAGTGCAAAGATGAATATTTGATTCAGATATATATTGATTGATGTTAATGAGGATAAAATATCGACGATGAACTTTTAAATTCATATATAGAAGATAGTAGTTTGCATTTCTACTTAACTCTTCTAATGAATTATTATTTCATTGCGAATATTGGTTTAAAAACTTGTTGTCTATTGTATTCTATTAGTTTTTTTTCCCTGTTGAAGACTAATGATAATTTGTTGTATATTATCTTAGTCATAATATTCTTTACTGGGCTAGTTGAGCTCACCCTTTTCCTTTTGTTCCATTTTTCTTCTCAGGAAGCGAGATTATAGCAGGAACTAGTCGGGGTGTGGAGTGATGGTTCTAGATAGTTGTTTTAGTAGTCCTCACTATTCTGTAAAATACTGTATCAATAATGAGGATTTATTTGAGTGTGGATATTGTCTAGAAGACAATATTTGTATTTAAACTCATGATTTATGTGTTGTGTCGTATTTTGCATGACAAATGTATTAATAAAGTTGTAGTTGTTTACGTACCATGTATTTGGCGACTCGAGAATGGGTTGGATGGAATGGACCTATTTTGGGGAAGGCGTCGCGGTTGGTATCGAGCTTAGGGATATGATCTCTGGTGAGATCGGGAATAGAACTTGGATGGGAGAGGCGAGTAAATCCTTCGCTAGTGTGTCCTACCTAAGCTTATTTGTTAGTTGGTTAGTATATAGGGATATTATGTGATATATTGATTTCCTTAATTAACCCTTGTTTTATGGCGATATTTGAGAATGTCGAATGAGAATATTATGATGGAGTAAATGAGGCCAGTGGAGATGCTGTATTTACCAGCGAGGAGAGCGTCAACACAGTGGCAATGTACCTCCTGTGAACAACACCAATTGAGCAAATGATGAGCGAGGGATGTTTAGAAGCTTTTTGCGGTTCATGCAAAATCGGACGAGGAGACTTCGTGTTCAAAATCTGAGGAGGAAATGATAGCAATTCACACGGGTGGTCGCGACCAAGCGATTCTCAAAGAGTTAGGACCACGAGTGCAGGCAATGGCCGGATCCGATTAAAGGCGGAGACATGGGTCAAACAAATTACCAAGATATTCGATGTCTTGGGATGCATGGAGAAACAGAAAGTTCCATTCGCTACTTTTATGTTCCGTGGCGTGGCAATTCTTTGGTGGGAATCGTGAAGCGTACCCATCCATTTGCACTCGGCATGTCGTGGGAGACGTTTGAAAGCAGTTCAATGACAAGTACTTCCACGAAAGTATTCGTCATATGGAGGAAGTGGAGTTTATTAGGCGGAGCATAATAACATGGCGGTGTCCCGATGCGGCGAAGTTAGCGGAGTTATCGAGTTTACACCTCATTTGGTGGAGAATGAGGAGCGTATGCGCGGATGTTTACGAGAGGTTTGAAACACGGCATACGTCAATATCTCATTTCTCATAAATTTTCTCTCTATTCGAGATGTTGTCAGCGAGGGCTCGATTGTTAGAAGCGAGATAACGAAAGTACGTTCAACCAGAGAGACCATAATCGAGGATTATCTAGAAGATAGCGATCATCGAATAATGATAACCGGCGGAGAAAGAAGAATACGGACAAAGCGGTAACCACTATTGGTGGTAATCGTGGGCCATGAAAATAGAAGAAGCGAGTCGGGAGGAGATTTTAAAAGAGGAGATTCAACAACGACCATGTGAAGATGTCGGCCTTGATGTGAAGCTGGTTCCAAGGAGGAGAAAGACCATCGGTGGTATGTTACAAATGCGGAAAGAGGACATATCATTCAAAGCGCCACAACAGCAGTTAAGGTATGCTATAATTGTGGAAATGAAGGACATATCGCTCGAGATTAGACGATATCGAAACCAGATCAAGCGGAAATGGTGACTCAAAAGGATGTCCCGAGAAAAGTCAAAGTCAAGCGGTTCTGGAAGAAGCGTTTGTCGTGGCCGGTCAAAAACGAGGAATCCGACGAAGTTAGCACAGGTTAGTTAATTATAAATTCTTGCGAAGTTTATACCTTACTAGATCTGGGTTCTACCCATTCTTTTATCTCTCTCTTGCTTGCGCTCAGCGTTTGAACTTGACTACGGAGAAATTAGACTTTGACCTATTTATGGAGACTCGTTAGGAGAAACTTTCATTACATCCGTTGTTTAGAAATCTTGCTTGATTGAGTTGGCACTATCACATTACTGTTAACCTTATTTCTATAGAGATATTTGCTTTTGATGTGATTTTAAGGTTAACTACTCATCATGCCAGAAATTGATTACTTTTCGTAAGGTTGTTAGTTTTCATATTCTTAAGCAACTTTGTTATTCAATTCAAGCAATCAAACCATTGTAGTCAAACATTTTCATATCAAGCCATGAAGTCATTCATTTATTACGGATGTCAAGTTTTCTTAGTCCATGTTATGGATTTGAATAAAGACACGTCGATTTGAATAATATTCTGTTGTTATTTATTTTTCTGGCGTATTTCTGAAGAATTTCTTGGTTTACTCCCAAAGACTGATATTAAATTTTGTATCGACTTTGAACCCGGTACAAAACTCATTTCTAAAATCTCATATCGAATGGCTCCTATTGAACTTCAAAAGTTAAAAATTCAACTATAGAATTTGGTACCTGAGCCTTTATCTGGTGACTTCCTTTGTGGAATGCAACGAAGCCAGACTCTCCGTAGGGGACACCATATTCGTGCGATAGTAAACTAATAGGTGTCATTGTAGCGTCTATATCAAGGTTGGGATATGAGTCGCGATTGAGAACAACCTAAGTCGATAATCGAAATACGTAGCTTTCTAGGCTTAGTTGGTTATTATCGGAGATTCGTTGAAGGATATTCTCGAATCGCTATTCCATTAACGCAGCTGACTCGTAGAGATACAAAATTCGAATGGAGCAAGGAATGTGGGAAGAGCTTCAAAGAACTCAAGAGGAGACTCATTTCAGCACATGTTCTAACAATGCCATCCTGGAAAAGCGAACGTGGTAGCTGACGTGTTGAGTAGAAGATCGTATACAAGTACGAGTACGATATTGTCAAAGACTAATTTCGTATAATTTACAAATAATAGAGATGGAGATGAAAACTCTAGGTACCCACGTGGTGATATACGAGTATAATCAACTTTAATCGATAAAGTTAAAGCTGTTCAAGCTACACACCGGAGCTGATGAATTTGAAGAAGGAGGTGCAAAAAGTTGTTATTTCAAAAGCGAGAATCGGTGAGGTAAGGAAAGCTCAAACCTTCGATTTATTAATCCATTTGAAATTCTCGATCGAATAGGAACTGTGGCCTATAGACTCGTTTTACCGCCAAGTATGACGTGTGTTCATGTATCGATGTTACGTAAATATGTGGACGACCCGAACCATGTCATTGAGTTAGAACCAAACGAGATAGCCGAAGACTTAACATACAAGGAGGTACGTGTCAAGATCTTGGATAGGAAAGAACATGTCATATGTACCGAGGTTATACCACAAGTTAAAGTTTTGTGGAGAAACCATGCTTATTGAGGAAATGACACGGGAGTTGGAAAGCGAAAATGAAAGCGAGGTATTCTCATCTTTTGAAACACCAGTATCGTCACGTCAATTTCGAGGACGAAATTTCATAAGGAGGGAGGTTGTAAGACCCCAAATTATTAATAAATGAAATTTATTTTCCTCTATTTATTATTTTGAAATAGTAAGGGTTGATTTGATTAATGTGGATAGTTATGGGTAAAATATGCAAATATTTGAATAAGCAAGTGGTTATAAAATATTCATTATTGTTAGGGAATATTCGTTTGGTCGTGGAATATTAAATCTTTGTAGAGAATATTAAATGCGACAGCCTTGAGCCTTTTGTGGCCCCATAACGGAAAGCTATTGGATGAAGAAAATGATAAATATAAGTTGTTTATAAATAATTGCAGCGTAGTTATTACAGATTATCTTGTTGGAATACCGGTGGTTAAAACACACTAATCTGGCGTTGTTGAGCAAGAAGCTTTACGGTATTGCACCAATTATTGATTCTTACGTCAAAAGGCACTACCTCGATAATTATTCTGATGAATTACTATTCAAGGTATTTTATTTTATTGATTCAATAATTCTTTGCATTGATATTTTATATTATTGTTGTTTTGATAAATTGTCATTACAAGTATTTTCCATTATCGAGCAATAATTCATATTATCTGAATAATATTATTAGATAATAATTATTGGCAATGTCTAGAAAGTTACATCTAAGAAGAGGTTTGGTCACCTAATTGCGCTTGAGAAGGAGAGATCCTTATTGGAAAGCCCCTCTTTCTCAGAGCTACTGGTTGCCGATCTTGTGATTACGTAATATTATTTGTGAATAATTAATTATTAATTTATATGATGAGGAAAATATTGATTTTATGTGGATATAGATGGAAAAAATTTTAAAGTGACAATTGTTGAAAATTGAAATTTTATCTTTTTACGATAAAATAATTCATTTAAATATATTATTATATTTTAATAATATAATAATGGTGATATTTTATAATGAATGTGGGATATATGAGTATCTGAGGAGGAAGAGTATTTTGTGGCATTAAATGATTAACACATGTTTTTTGTGTGTTCGGTGGACCCCATTTCTTGTGAAATTTGATTATATACTTTGTAAAATCGCTGGTTTGTGGATTTTGGTCAATTTTGTTTGGAATTTGGAAAAACTTTCTTACGTAAAGTTGTAGAGAATTGGATTTCCTACAAAAGGACACGAGATTGAATTTTACGATAAAAGGACTATTTATTATAAATTATTGAAGTTCAAGCTCAAAATAATTGATTTTTGGAAGTTTTAAATATTTATATTCACAAAAACGTTTTTTGTGTTTGGTGGGCATCTTTAACACATGTCATGTTGCTGAATTCAGATGCTTGATGCGTAGGAGGATGTAGAAAAAATTATAATATTAATTTATTAAATTTTACGCTTTGGTGTTCTAAGCAATTTCTATAAATAGGGTCTTAGGTTAGAATTGAAAATCACACGTAAAAGCGAAGTTTTCTCTCTATATTATCAAGTGTATTCTTGTGAGTATTTTGAGTATACTTTGAGTATTGTTATACGGTGCAAGTTCAAGTCATAGCCTTTATATCCAGGTGTTTCAACTAAATCTTGTCTTTCGAGGTAAGGGATGTTATTTTCTTCTCAAATGATATTATTTCTTCAATATCATTATCTTTGAAATATTGGTTGGAACTTTTTATCAAATTTGGAACTTTTTCATGTGGGGTTACTTATTCATGAGTTACTTATTCATGAGTTACTATTCACGAGTTACTATTCATGAGTTCTTATTCACGAGTTTCTTATTCACGAGTACTATTCATGAAGCGTGAAGATGTTTTTTGTGAAATTTCTATCTTTTGGTGTCGGAGTTACTATTCACATGTATCGACACTTTATTCACGATATCTGACCTTTATTCACGATACTTGACTATTCACGATATCGGACTATTCATAGAAAAATGAAATTTCTTCTCTTTGTCCAAAATATCTATTCTGGATACTAGCTTTGATTGTATCCATGTTTTGATCATTCTTGAATTTTACACCACTATGATTATTTTTGAGGTATTTTTGGACGTGGATAAAACAAAGTACGAATTCTTAATCCTTAATCCTTGTCATTTTGTTTCACTGGATTCGTTTCTTTAAAAATATTTTCATCATCTTGGTCTTAAATGATGATATTATGGAATATCTTTGGCTGTAGTGTAAAGATGAATGATTTTGAAGAATATCTTTTTGGCCGTAGTTCAAAGATGAGCAGTGTTTAGATGAACATGACGGTGATGAATATCTTTGGCTGTAGTGCAAAGATGAATATTTGATTCAGATATATATTGATTGATGTTACTGAGAGGATAAAATATCGACGATGAACTTTTAAATTCATATATAGAAGATAGTAGTTTGCATTCTCTACTTAACTCTTCTAATGAATTATTATTTCGGCATGAATATTGGTTTAAAAACTTGTTGTCTATTGTATTCTATTAGTTTTTTTCCTGTTGAAGACTAATGATAATTTGTTGTATATTATCTTAGTCATAATATTCTTTCTTGGGCTAGTTGAGCTCACCCTTTTCCTTTTGTTCCATTTTTCTTCTCGAGGAAGGCGAGATTATAGCGAGGAACTAGTCGGGGGGTGTGGAGTGATGGTTCTAGATAGTTGTTTTAGTAGTCCTCACTATTACAGTAAAATCTTGTATCAATAATGAGGATTTATTTGAGTGTGGATATTGTCTAGAAGATAATATTTGTATTTAAACTCACAGTTTATGTGTTGTCGTATTTTGCACGACAAATGTATTAATAAAGTTGTAGTTGTTTCTGTACCATGTATTTGGCGACTCAGAATGGGTTGGATAGAATGGACCTATTTTGGGGGCGTCACAGTTGGTATCAGAGCTTAGGGATATGATCTCTGGCGGAGATCGGGGAATAGAACTAGGAGGGGAGAGACGAGTAAATCCTTCGCTAGTGTGTCCTACCTAAGCTTATTTGTTAGTTGGTTAGTATATAGGGATATTATGTGATATATTGATTTCCTTAATTAACCCTTGTTTTATGACAGTATTTGAGAATGTCGACTGAGAATATTAACAGTGGAGTAAATGAGGCGTGGAGATGCTATCTTTACCAACGAGGAGAACGCGGCAACAGTGGCAATGTACCTCCTGTGAACAACACCAGCTGAGCAAATGATGAGCGAGGGATGTTTAGAAGCTTTTTGCGAGTTCATGCAAAATCGAGACGAGGAGACTCGTGTTCAAAATACGAGGAGGAAATGATAGCAATTCACGGGTGGTCACATTGCAGATTCAAAGAGTTAGGACCACTGAGTGCAGGCAAAGCCGGATCCGATTAAAGCGCGAGACGTGGGTCAAACAAATTACCAAGATATTCGATGTCTTGGGATGCGTGGAGGAACGAAAGTTCCATTCGCTACTTTTATGTTCCGTGGTGAGGCAGACATTGGTGGGAATCGTGAAGCGTACCCATCCAATTGCACTCTTCGACGATGTCATGGGAGACGTTTCAGAAGCAGTTCAATGACAAGTACTTCCACGAAAGTATTTGTCATATGAAGGAAGTGGAGTTTTTAGATCGGAGCAGAATAACATGGCGGTGTCCCAAAGACGAGGCGAAGTTCATGAGTTATCGAGTTTGCACCTCATTTGGTGGAGAATGAGGAGCGTATGACGCGGATGTTTCGAGAGGTTTGAAAACCCAAGATACGTCAAGATCTCATTCTCATAAATTTTCTCTCTATTGGATGTTGTCAAGCAGGCTTAGTTGTTAGAAGCGAGATACGCGAGTACGTTCAACCGAGAGACCATAACCGAGGATTATATCTAGAAGATAAATATCATCGAATAATGATAACCCGGTGGAGAAAGAAGAATACGGAAAGGCGGTAACCACTCTGGTGGTAATCGTGGCCATGAAAATAGAAGAAGCGAGTCGGGAGGAGATTTTAAAAGAGGAGATTCAACAACGACCATGTGAAGGCGTCGGCCCGAGTAAAAATCGGTTCCAAGGAGGAGAAAGACCATCGGTCAGTATGTTACAAATCTTGGGAAAGAGGGACATATCAGCCCAAACTGCCCACAACAGTTAAAGGTATGCTATAATTATGGAAATGAAGGACATATCGCTCGAGATTGTACGATATCGAAACCCAGTCAAGCGGGAATAGTGACTCAAAAGGATGTCCCAGAAAAGTCAAAGTCAACGGTTCCTGGAAGAGCGTTTGTCGTGACCGGTCAAAATGCGAGGAATCCGAACGAAGTTAGCATGGGTTAGTTAATTATAAATTCTTGCGAAGTTTATACCTTACTAGATACCGGTTCTACCCATTCTTTTATCTCTTTGCTTGCTACCAACGCTCAGCGTTTGAACATGACTACGGAGAAATTAGACTTTGACCTATTTATGGAGACTCCGTTAGAGAAACTTTCATTACATCCGTTGTTTAGAAATCTTGCTTGATTGAGTTGGCACTATCACATTACCGTTAACCTTATTTCTATAGAGATATTTGCTTTTGATGTGATTTTAAGGTTAACTACTCATCATGCCGAAATTGATTACTTTTCGTAAGGTTGTTAGTTTTCATATTCCTAAGCAACTTTGTTATTCAATTCAAGCAATCAAACCATTGTAGTCAAACATTTTCATATCAAGCCATGAAGTCATTCGTTTATTACGGATGTCAAGTTTTCTTAGTCCATGTTATGGATTTTGAATAAAACACGCATGATTTGAATAATATTCTGTTGATATTGATTTTTCTGACGTATTTCTGAAGAATTTCTTGGTTTACTCCCAAAGATCGATATTAAATTTTGTATCGACTTTGAACCCAGACAAAACTCATTTCTAAAATCTCATATCGAATGGCTCTATTGAACTTGAGGAGTTAAAAATTCAACTATAGAATTTGGTACCGAGCCTTTATCTGGTGACTTCCTTTGTGGAATGCAACGGCTTGGACTCTCGTAGGGGACACCATATTCGCATGCGATAGTAAAGCGATAGGTGTCATTGTAACGTCTTATCCAAGGTTGGGATATGAGTCACAGTTGAGAACAACCTAAGTCGGTAATCGAAATACGTAGCTTTCAGGCTTAGTTGGTTATTATCGGAGTTGAAGGATATTCTCGAATCGCTATTCCATTAACGCAGCTGACTCGTAGAGATACAAAATTCGAATGGAGCAAGGAATGTGGGAAGAGCTTCAAAGAACTCAAGAGGAGACTCATTTCAGCACATGTTCTAACAATGCCATCCTGGAAAAGCGAACGTGGTAGCTGACGTGTTGAGTAGAAGATCGTATACAAGAAATCTGAAGTACGATATTGTCAAAGACTAATTTCGTATAATTTAAAAATAATAGAGATGGAGATGAAAACACTAGGTACCCACGTGATGATATACGAGTATAATCAACTTTAATCGATAAAGTTAAAAACATTCAAGCTACACACGGAGTGATGAATTTGAAGAAGGAGGTGCAAAAGTTGTTATTTCAAAAGCGAGAATCGGTGAGGTGAGGAAAGCTCAAACCTTCGATTTATTAATCCATTTGAAATTCTCGATCGAATAGGAACTGTGGCCTATAGACTCGTTTTACCGCCAAGTATGACGTGTGTTTATGTATCGATGTTACGTAAATATGTGGACGACCCGAACCACGTCATTGAGTTAGAACCAAACGAGATAGCCGAAGACTTAACATACGAGGAGGTACCTGTCAAGATCTTGGATAGGAAAGAACATGTCATATGTACCGAAGTTATACCACAAGTTAAAGTTTTGTGGAGAAACCATGATATTGAGGAAATGACACGGGAGTTGGAAAGCGAAAATGAAAGCGAGGTATTCTCATCTTTTGAAACACGTGTGCGTCGTCAATTTCGAGGATGAAATTTCATAAGGAGGGAGGTTGTAAGACCCCAAATTATTAATAAATGAAATTTATTTTCCTCTATTTATTATTTTGAAATAGTAAGGGTTGATTTGATTAATGTGGATAGTTATGGGTAAAATATGCAAATATTTGAATAAGCAAGTGGTTATAAAATATTCATTATTGTGGGGAATATTCGTTTGGTCGTGGAATATTAAATCTTTGTCGGGGAATATTAAATGTATTTATACTTGATCTTTTGTGGGCCCCATAATGTGAAGCGATTGGATGAAGAACACGATAAATATAAGTTGTTTATAAATAACTTGGCGTAGTTATTACAGATTATCTTTGTTGGAATACCCGGTGGTTAAAACACACTAATACGCGTTGTTGAACAAGAAGCGCACGGTATTGCACCAATTATTGATTCTTACGTAAAAAGGCACTACTCAATAATTGTTACGATAATTTACTATTCGATATTTTATTTTATTGATTCAATAATTCTTTGCATTGATATTTTATATTCTTGTTGTTTGATAAATTGTCATTACACAAGTATTTTCCATTATCGAAGCAATAATTCATATTATCCGAATAATATTATTAGATAACATTATTGGCAATGTCTAGAAAGTTACATCTAAGGAGAGGTTTGGTCACCTAATTACTTGCCAAGAGTGAGGAGAGATCCTTATTGGAAAGCCCCTCTTTCTGAGGCTACTGGTTGCGATCTTGTGATTTACGTAATATTATTTGTGAATAATTAATTATTAATTTATATGATGAGGAAAATATTGATTTTATGTGGATATAGATGGAAAAAATTTTAAAGTGACAATTGTTGAAAATTGAAATTTTATCTTTTTCTGATAAAATAATTCATTTAAATATATTATTATATTTTAATAATATAATAATGGTGATATTTTTACAATGAATGTGGGATATATGAGTATACGAGGAGGAAGAGTATTTTTGTTGCATTAAATGATTAACACATGTTTTGTGTGTCGGTGGACCCCATTTCTTGACTGAAATTTGATTATAGCTTGTAAAATCGCCCGTTTGTGGATTTCGGTCAATTTTTGTTTGGAATTTTGAAAAACTTTCTTCTGTAAAGTTGTAGAGAATTGGATTTCCTATAAAAAGTCGCGAGATTCAAATTTTCTGATAAAAGGACTATTTATTATAAATTATTGAAGTTCCGAAGCTCCGAAATAATTGATTTTTGGAAGTTTTAAATATTTATATTCACAAAAACGTTTTTTGTGTTTGGTGGGCATCTTTAACACATGTCATGTAGCTGAATTCAGATGCTTGATGCGTAGGAGGATGTAGAAAATAATTATAATATTAATTTATTAAATTTTCTGCTTTGGTGTTCTAAGCAATTTCCTATAAATAGGGTCTTTAGGTTAGAATTGAAAATCACACCGTAAGCTGAAGTTTTCTCTCTATATTATTGGCGTATTCTTGTGAGTATTTTGAGTATACTTTGAGTATTGCTATATACGGTGCAAGTTCAAGTCATAGCCTATATCAGGTGTTTCAACTAAAATCTTGTCTTTCGAGGTAGGGATGTTATTTTCTTCTCAAATGATATTATTTCTTTAATATCATTATCTTTGAAATATTAGTTGGAACTTTTATCAAATTTGGAACTTTTTCATGTCGGGGTTACTATTCATGAGTTACTATTCATGAGTTACTATTCACGAGTTACTATTCATGAGTTCTTATTCACGAGTACTATTAATAAGCGTGAATGTGTTTTTGTGGAATTTCTATCTTTTGGTGTGAGATTTACTATTCACGATTATCGGCACTATTCACGATATCTGTGACATTATTCACGTATCGGCACTATTCATAGAAAAATGAAATTTCTTCTATTTGTCTAAAATATCTATTACGGATACTAGCTTTGATTGTATCCATGTTTTGATCATTCTTGAATTTTACACCACTATGATTATTTTTGAGGTATTTTTGGGCGTGGATAAAACAAAGTGCAATTCTTAATCCTTAATCCTTGTCATTTTGTTTCCTTTGGATTCGTTTCTTTAAAAATATTTTCATCATCTTGATCTTAAATGATGATATTATGGAATATCTTTGGCACTGTAGTGCAAAGATGAATGATTTGAAGAATATCTTTGGCCCGTAGTTCAAAGATGAGCAGTGTTTAGATGAACATGACCAAGTGATGAATATCTTTGGCACTGTAGTGCAAAAGATGAATATTTGATTCGAGATATATATTGATTGATGTTACTGAGGATAAAATATCGACGATGAACTTTTAAATTCATATATAGAAGATAGTAGTTTGCATTCTCTACTTAACTCTTCTAATGAATTATTATTTCCGCTGCGAATATTGGTTTAAAAACTTGTTGTCTATTGTATTCTATTAGTTTTTTTTCCCTGTTGAAGACTAATGATAATTTGTTGTATATTATCTTAGTCATAATATTCTTTACTGGGCTAGTTGAGCTCACCCTTTTCCTTTTGTTCCATTTTTCTTCTCAGGAAGCGAGATTATAGCAGGAACTAGTCGGGGTGTGGAGTGATGGTTCTAGATAGCTGTTTTAGTAGTCCTCACTATTCTGTAAAATACTGTATCAATAATGAGGATTTATTTGAGTGTGGATATTGTCTAGAAGACAATATTTGTATTTAAACTCACAGTTTATGTGTTGTCGTATTTTGCACGACAAATGTACTAATAAAGTTGTAGTTATTTCTGTACCATGTATTTGGCGACTCAGAATGGGTTGGATGGAATGGACCTATTTTGGGGGCGTCACATTCGTGTCCACCTGATGTGGAACAAATCTGGCCAATTTGTTGAATTTCGCAGCGTACTGACACTGACATATTCTCATATTTCAATTCCAGAAACTTGATCTCTATTCTCTCTTGTGTACTATCAGGGAAGTAGTTCCCAACAAATAACGTCTTGAACACTTCCCAAGTCACGATTCTAGTCCCGTCTTTGTTCTGGTTGGCCTCCTACCAATAGTTAGCCTCACCCTTCATTAAGTAGGTAGCAAAAATCGTCTTCTGCTCTTCTTCTACTTTAGCAATAATGAAGGCCTTCTCAATCTCCTTTATCCATGTCTGGGCCTCTGACGGGTCTGTTGTTCCTCTAAACTCTGGCGGTCCTACTGCTTTAGAGTCTTTAAAGTTTGCTAGTTGGTTTCCCGCCTGATTTTTTGCAGGTTGAGCTTGATTCCTCATAACTTCAGCCATCATGTTGATAAAGTATTGCATTGGGTTTGGTTGAGCTCCCACTGCATTATTAACTAACTCTTCGATCTCTTGGTTTCGTAGTACTCGTCTTGGCAGCATTATCTAAATAAACAAAATTCTAACACGTTACTCAAGTTTTATTATCATATAAGTATTTAGCATGTAATACACTACTGTATTCGAACAATCACATGATCATTAGGTGAGATTTTTAGATTGCCAAAATTTGGAAGTCTTTCTCCCCAATTAGTGGGTTAAGTTTTTTTAAAAATATCGATTCAGTTCACTAGATTCACATAACATTAAATAGACAATTTACTATTTAAATTCTCAAACACATATCATAATAATGCATTTATATTCATATACCAACTTTGGTGTCTTACACGTTCATTACAGGTATATTCCTATAAATGCTACCATCCCATTTTAATAAGAAAAAAATACGATCTACATACAAACTGCCTCGCACCCGCTAAGGCTAATATAAACCCTAGTAAACCAAAAGTAGTTCTAGTGCATCTATTTACATAATATATCTACCAACATTACTGCTCATCCGAAGAAGTCTCATCATCATGTCTATGCTCCAGAGTGTGGGATGTACCTCCACGCACCTAACGTCGAACAGATCTACTAACTCTCCTACCTCAAAGCGCATCCTCACTGTGACGCCCCCAAAATAGGTCCATTCCATCCAACCCATTCTGAGTCGCCAAATACATGGTACAGAAACAACTACAACTTTATTAATACATTTGTCGTGCAAAATACGACAACACATAAACTGTGAGTTTAAATACAAATATTGTCTTCTAGACAATATCCACACTTAAATAAATCCTCATTATTGATACACAGATTTTACGTAATAGTGAGGACTACTAAAAACGACTATCTAGAACTATCACTCCACACCCCAGACTAGTTCTGCTATAATCTCGCTTCTACGAGAAGAAAAATGGAACAAAAGGAAAAGGGTGAGCTCAACTAGCCAAAGAAAAGAATATTATGACTAAGATAATATACAACAAATTATCATTAGTCTTCAACAGGAAAAAAAAACTAATAGAATACAATAGACAACAAGTTTTTAAACCAATATTCGCAATGGTGAAATAATAATTCATTAGAAGAGTTAAGTAGAGAATGCAAACTACTATCTTCTATATATGAATTTAAAAGTTCATCGTCGATATTTTATCCTCTGTAACATCAATCAATATATATCCGGAATCAAATATTCATCTTTGCACCTGTGCCAAAGATATTCATCGATTGGTCATGTTCATCTAAACACTGTTTATCTTCAGACTCTGGGCCAAAGATATTCTTGAGAAATCATTCATCTTTGTACTACAGCCAAAGATATTCCATAATATCATTATTTAAGATGAAGATGATGAAAATATTTTTAAAGATACGAATCCAAAGTGAAACAAAATGACAAGGATTAAGGATTAAGAATTAGTACTTTGTTTTATCCACGCCCAAAAATACCTCAAAAATAATCATAGTGGTGTAAAATTCAAGAATGATCAAAACATGGATACAATCAAAGCTAGTATCCGTAATAGATATTTTGGACAAAGAGAAGAAATTTCATTTTTAAATGAATAGTGTCAGATATCGTGAATAGTGCCGTATACGTGAATAGTAACTCAAACACCAAAAGATAGAAATTCCACAAAAACATCTTCACGCTTCAGCTTAATAGTACTCGTGAATAGTAACTTCGTGAATAAGAACTCATGAATAGTAACTCGTGAATAGTAACTCATGAATAGTAACTCGACATGGAAAAAGTTCCAAATTTGATAAAAGTTCCAACCAATATTTCAAAGATAATGATATTGAAGAAATAATATCATTTGAGAAGAAAATAACATCCCTTACCTCGAAAAGACAAGATTTAGTCGAAAAAACTTTGGATATAAGCTATGACTTGAACTTGCACCGTATAGCAATACTCAAAGTATACTCAAAATACTCACAAGAATATGCTCGATAATATAGAGAGAAAACTTGGTTTACGGTGTGATTTTCAATTCTAACCTAAGCACCTATTTATAAGAAATTGCTTAGAACACCAAAGCGTAAAATTTAATAAATTAATATTATAATTTTTTTCTACATCCTCCTACGCATCAAGCATCTGAATTCAGCAACATGACATGTGTTAAAGATGCCCACCAAACACAAAAAACGTTTTGTGAATATAAATATTTAAAACTTCCAAAAATCAATTATTTTGAACTTGAACTTCAATAATTTATAATAAATAGTCCTTTTATCAGAAAATTCGAATCTCGCGTCTTTTTATAGGAAATCCAATTCTCTACAACTTTACAGAAGAAAGTTTTTCCAAATTCCAAACAAAAATTGACCGAAATCCACAAACGGGCGATTTTACAAGCTATAATCAAATTTCTGTCAAGAAATGGGGTCCACCGACACACAAAACATGTGTTAATCATTTAATGCCACAAAAATACTCTTCCTCCTCGTATACTCATATATCCCACATTCATTGTAAAAATATCACCATTATTATATTATTAAAATATAATAATATATTTAAATGAATTATTTTATCAGAAAAAGATAAAATTTCAATTTTCAACAATTGTCACTTTAAAATTTTCTCCATCTATATCCACATAAAATCAATATTTTCCTCATCATATAAATCAATAATTAATTATTCACAAATAATATTACAGAATCACAAGATCGGGCAACCGTGCCGTTCTAGAAAGAGAGGGCTTTCAATAAGAATTTCTTCATCAGTGCTGCAATTAGGTGACCAAACCTCTCCTTAGACAGAACTTTCTAGACATTGCCAATAATGTTATCTAATAATATTATTCAGATAATATGAATTATTGCTTCGATAATGGAAAATACTGTGTAATGACAATTTATTGAAACAACGATAATATAATATCAATGCAAAGCAATTATTGAATCAATAAAATAAAATCTCGAACAAAGAATTGCCGTAACCATTATCGAGTAGTGCCTTCTTACGTAAGAATCAATAATTGGTGCAATACTGTGTCTTATCGCTCAACAACGCGTATTAGTGTGTTTTAACCACCGGGTATTCCAAAAGATAATCTGTAATAACTACGCCGTTATTTATAAATAACTTATATTTATCGTTTTCTTCATCCAATCGCTTCAGTTATGGGGCCTTTGAAGATCATGCTACCGTCAGCATTTAATATTCCCGACAAAGATTTAATATTCCACGACCAAACGAATATTCCCCGACAATAATGAATATTTTATCACCACTTGCTTATTTAAAATATTTGCGCATTTTACCCATAACTAACCACATTAATCAAATCCACCCTTACTATTTCAAAATAATAAATAAAGGAAATTCCTTTTTATTTAAAAAATTTTGGGGTCTTACACTCACCACCCCTACTCTCTGGCCCATATTAGCAGTGTCTAGTGCCCTCCCCAAGGTGTCAATCCTAACATCCTTGGCCGCTATCTCCTCTCGCAGCTGATCCACCATCCTAGCTACCTTACCCCAAGCCTTATCAATCCTTATCATCTCAGCTATTTCCAAATCAAACTCGAACTTAAGAACTTGATTCTCAAGCCTCTTTCCCTCTAGCTGGGTCTTGGTCAGCTCCAGACGCTTTTGAGCCTGTGCTGACACCAACTGTGCCTGATACACCGCAATCTTATATTGCTGTCCTATAACCTGTAGTGTGTGGTTGTCTGCCTCTAGTTGGGTTACTCTCTCCTCAAGCTCGCGAATCCTGTTGAGCAATCCTCCCATCGGATTAGGTGAGGTATTAATATCCTCTATAGGCTCTGACTGATCAACAGAGTGACTATCCTGTCTCTCGTCCGACATCCTACAAATACCATAAATAAAACCAACATCAGTACCACAATAAAATATATTCATTGATAAAATGAAATGATATTTTATTCAGTACAACTAAAACTTGATGGATCTCCTCAATCCATCACCTACATACTCTATATGAGTTTTCTACTAAGGTTATAACCTAGGTTTCGCATTCCTAATGTTTATAACCTACATCTTTGATACCAACCTGTGACGCCCCCAAATCTAGGTTCTCTAACCTCAGATTCTGTGCTCACGATCTATCATCATTATAAGCATTCTATAAACTATTGCGGAATAAAAAACATACATTGGTCATTATAATAAAATTTCATAACATAGTCACAAGGTCTTCTTAACCTTAACTTAAGCACACCATTCATATTATAAAAGGTTTACATAAGTAATTCCATCAGATAATAATAATTAACATTAATTTTAAATTATTCTTAGATCTTTCCCTTGCCTTTGTCTTTCGTATTGGAACCTTTAGGCTTAACTTAAATAAATGTCATGATATAGTGAGGGTAAGCAACTAATTTGATTAGCAAGTTTATATACAAGGGAGATATATCATGACTCGAAAGATGTTTTGCTTTCAATGTTCAACAATAGTAAAAGATTGTGAAGGAACATGAATTAATAATCAAGAGTTGAATATTCGAACAATTGAATAACATGTACTGAGTTGTTTTGAAATAACCATGAACATTTGCCAAGGTTTTCAGTCATTTAAACTGGACCTCTTAATAAGTCTTGGTATTCAAGGGGATCAGCCTTTCATACCCCATGATTTATGCATAAACACTTAATAATCCAGCATCATGTCTTAATCAAATTCGTCCTTTTCTTAGTCAAGAGTTCTTATCATATCAATTTAATAAGAACATCTTTTTAAAACACATTTGATTTAACAAATTTAAACATGCTTGATCTAGCTGATACAATTAGCATAAATCTATCTCATAAATTGTTCATGAATGAAAGAACTTTAATTTAATTCACAGTTCAATAATAATAGAACAGGAATTCAATTGCACAAAGTGCGAATTTTAATAATTATTATAGATGTGAATAATCATCAATAATTATTCACTAATATGCTTTGAAAATAATAACTCTAGTTTAAGTTAAGGAACTTACCTGTTTGTCGAGCTACAGCTAATTAGCTTTAATTATAACTCTTTGGATGACTTAACATTGACAATGTTGGTCTATTAATTAGTACTACGTATAATTGTAAGACTACATACTTACTTATGCTATTATCTAGCAAATAATTCAATCAACATGTACACATAGTATAATGTACCATCATTAACCCTATAAGATATTTAATAAATCTTAGGTTAAAGATTTTATAAATTTATAAGGTCTTTCTTAAGTAATAAACACTTACTAGACCCTTAAACAATTTATTATAATTGTTTAATTAATGAGTCTTTTAAATTTTCTCCATGTATTAACTCTATCTTCCTTTAATTACCATTTAATATTGGTTAAATAGTAATTAATTAATTACCTTTAGTTATTATTAAAATAAATAATAACTAGTTAAATCTACTTATTATTTAATGTTAATTAAATATTGAATAATTATCATTATTTGTCTTTAATTATTATTTAATATTAATTAAGTAATAATTAATTAATCATTTATCCTTTAATAATAAATAATTGATTTATTAGTCCTTAATTATTCTATACTATTAATAAATGAACAATTAATTAACATTTGTCCTTATTTAATATTAATTAATTTATTATTTATCCTTGAATAATAAATAATTAATTTACTTCATAAATCTTTAATTATTCTTTCTTATTAATTTAAGAATAATTAATTATCATTTATTCTTATTATTTATTTATTTATTTATTTATTTATTCTTGAATAATAAATAATTAATTTAATTCATAAGTCTTTAATTATTCTTTTTTTATTAACTTAAGAATAATCAATTATCATATATTCTTATTTATTATTTAATAATAACTAAATAATAAATAATTACTTTATAAATTTTATTTCAATGTAAATAAGTAATCGCATTATTACATAATCTTATTTAAGTATTCTTTAATCATTATTTAATATTAATTAATGGTTTAACCCTATTTATTACTTAATCTTAATTAAATAATCAATAATTACTTTATTAATACTAACTTTACTTAATTATCAGCCAATACTACTTAGATAATAGTTAAATAGTTAATTACATTCAAATTTTATGTAATTAGTTTAATAATCCATTAATTGCATTAAAAGTAATAAATTAGTAAGTTTAAAATAATTTTAAATGAGTTTAAACCACTAATTACTTAATAATTAGCTAACGGTCATGAATAATTTTGAATTAAATATCTTAATATTCTATAGAATTTTATAAAAATTTGGGTCCAAGAACCACCTCCGGATCTGGTCGGAAAGTGGTCGAATCGTGTAGAATGGAAAATTCTACTAATCAAGTTATCACCGAACCCAAGAAGTAGCTTTTAGATTTTTTTGATTTTTTTTTTCAGGTTTGGGGTCCTTCACTAAAACTTGAATAAAATAAAATTTACAACTCTGATTTGGGTCCAATTGGACTCGTTGGAATCGTATCTTCTCGATCCATAGTTTTCATTAATCAAATATCAATTTTGGATCTGTTTTTGTCCCATAAATTGGTCCCGAAGTGACTGCTCTTGCACATGAGTTCTTTAGTTGAGGTGTTTTAGTAATAAATTCATAACTTGCTCATTTTTTAAAATTTTTACATGCTTTTAGATGGGTTTTGCTTTTAACTCATAGTTCTAGCATACCAAGAAACAAAATCACGAAAACCATTTGTAGATTTAAAAATGAAAAGCAATGATCACCCTTTAAATTAGGGTTTTTCCCAAAACTACTTTAGCTTCTTTTTTCTAAAATTTCCTGATATAAACTATATAGATGAGCAAGATAAACATACTATACACGATATGTATTATTCATATGAGACTCTAGCCTATTAGAACTTGTCCTTCCATGAATCTCTCACAAGATCACATAGAGCATACATGACATAAAAACTAGGGTTTGGTTTTTACCTTGTCTTGTGGGATGTCCTTCGCTTCTTTCCAAAGTAGACTAGGAACTTGGGATGCATGAACAATATACTCCTCTTCCTCTCTAGAATCCGAACCTCTCTTATTTCTCTCTTGCTCTCTTTGTGTTTTGATGGGTTGGGAGAAAATAGAAGAAGAAGAAGAAGAATGGTGGAGAATAAAATGAAGAATGAAATGTTGGTGAAATGAAATGGGGTGCTAATATCTCCCAGGTTTCTTTTGTCTCTTGGACAAAAGGGTTAGCCTTATCTCTTCTTAATCATGCCTAATCATGCCATTAAGGTTACTAATTAGATTTTCCACCAATGAGAGCATGACGCACTTGTCCTTGTGTGTAAGAGTTTCTACTTATGGAACTTGATTAGCTTAATATTCTTGCCTTAAAAAGGCTAATGTGGCCAGCTATATATATTCCCACTAATTCCTCCATTTAGCTTTTATTTTAATGGATAAATTAGATAAATCAAAGGTCTAAAATATTCTTAATCAAGTGGGCTAAGTATGAGCTTGCATTTTATTTCTTTTGGGCTTCTCTTTTAATTGTTTTGGGCTATAAAATAAACATAGTTTAACAATCCCTAATTATTTATTTAGGATTTTCATTCCCAATATCATGGAATTTAATTACTTATACATGTGACTTTAGCTCATAACCTAATTAGGTTTACTAGAAATAGGTTTAAAATTATTAGTCACTTGAAATAAGCAAATTACCCACTTAAGTTAATATACATAATAAATACTAACTTTTCCTTATTATCATAACCCTTAGGTTATTTAGTTGTCTCACCTAATGTATAATTAGGTTATGAAGCTTTCATTTTTACTGAAATCTATAAACGTATACATCCATAACTATAGTATATATGTTTATTGAGCCATGCACCACTTCACATATGTTATCACATATTAAATCACTAGCTATATATCTCAAAGTTTTAAATATCAACAATGTACATACATATAAGGTGACTTGAAATTCATGGTTATTACAAAGTCGATATAACAATAATCACAAACTTGCACAATAATAAGAGCAAGGTTCAAGTACTTGTCTTTCGCGTCGATTACCAACTTATAGCTTAATATCACCTCAATGAACTATATTTTCCTATTTAAGTATGTATAGGTATACATTAGTCACACACAATTGACAAACCTATTAACATCCTTATACGGTTAACACATACTTGCCTATCTATGTGTTCGATACATATTTAGAACTCATAGATGCATAACCCACATAAAACTTGTCAAATCTTGGTTTTATATAGTCATTACATACTTGTATACTTAAATCATCACTTTAAGTCACGCATTATAACTTAAGGCATTCATACATACATGTTAAGGAATTTTTAAACTAGGTTTGGTCTCTTTTATTCACCTTCAAACAATTAATAGCTTTATTCAAAAAAAATTTCCATTTTACAAAGTTAAGAGAGTACATTAATTCAAAGACTAACCATATTACACATTAAACCACATAATAATGTTAAACAACCTATACTACCACGCTTGCATGTATTTGACTTATGTATTCCAAGTTAACATAAATTTATTCTTGATTTAAACCATATTTAATAGTTTACATCATTGCATTTGCCTTAGAAAGTTTTATTTAAAACATTGCACATTATAGCTACAAACACAACTAACATTAATAGTTTTAAGTTCTTATTTTATTTAACTTTACCATCTTAGGCGCTAGACTTGAATACACTAACCATATAGCACCAAACTAGAATTCATATAATATAAGTTTAAGTTTAAGTTTAAGTCTAAGTTTAAGGTTCTTATAACTTATCAATTCACAACTTGAATTTTAAATACGTGATTACAACTCATGGTATACATTTATACATGATTAAAGTTTCTTTACGTTCATTAGATTAGGTTAGGTTAGCATCTCCCTGGACTAAACAAGCAGACAAACATTTCAGTCCACTCTGCCAGTAACTCGTCAGGGCGAGGTTTTGTACTACATAAATCTCATCGAGGCGAAGTCTGCCACAAGGCGATGATTTGGGCGGGAACTCATTTGAAGTGTAGAAGCCCAGACTAAGCTCATCGCTCTCTGTTTCTTCATAACAGTTGCGAACCAATACTCACAAAACCATATATAAACGACAATTTAAGCATATCAACTTTATATAAACTCCACAAACTTACTAGAAAACATACATAGCATGATTCTAACAACATAAACCAAAAAAACAACCAATTTAAAGACTCCAATTCAAAGCTCGTGCCATTTTTCCATAGTTTAACATGTTTAGCGATTTTCTTCAATACAGATTCATTTTTTAACCAAATTGATCCGTTTAACTTTCATTATTTTCATATTCAACCATATTAACAATATCTAGCAACAATTTACAGATAGCAACTAGCTTTAATCATCAATTTTTTTACTCAAATAACAAGTATTCATGCAATACTACTGAGAACCTATAAACTTAAAGTCAAGATCACGAATATAAATATTACCTTCTTAAATGCTTGAAATTGCTAACTATTGCTCCTCTAATCTCTGATTACTCCTCAATTCCTCAGTCACTCACTCTCTATATGAACTAAAATCTCATAAACTTAGCAACATGACTGAGAATGGGAATGACTCCATTTATAGAGAAACCATGGACCAATTACTGGTTTTTTCTTAATGAATCAAACCAATGGTATGAAGAAGAAGCCATTGGATTGAGGGAATTTGGTGAAAAGGAGTTCACTGTTGTTATTCCAACCACTCCCCATTTCATCATTTGAATGAACTGAGTTTTGTCAATGCAGGGAAATAGGCTTAGGCCAATGGCCTATACACGTGATAAAGGAAGATATATGATTATGAATATGGGACAACTCCTTTTAAAACTCAACATTTACAAAATGATACTAGCGTACTTAGGTTTATTTTCATTTGGACTCACAAATGCAATTTTAATGAGTTAATATTATTACCTTGTGGTATGTTATGGGTACATATACACATAATCATATAATCCATGTACATTGGGTTAGTCCAAATTGTGACGCCCCCAAAATTAGGTATTTGTCACCCATTTTGAGTCGCCACTTTCGTGGTACAAAATACAAATACAAACATAATTATACAAATGTCGTGTAACATACGACAATATATAAACTGAGAGTTCTAATAGGAATATTGTCATCTAGACAATATCCATACTCAAGGAGTCCTCATTACATTTATTGTCACATTATTTAATAGAATAGTGAGGACTACTAATGCTATCTTCTGGACCATCACTCCTTTCCCCGACTCGTCCGAGCTATATTCTCATTTCCTGAAGAGAACATTGAAAGAAAGGGTGAGCTCAACTAGCCCAGTAAGAAATATTATGACTAAGATAATGCAGAATAAATTATCAATAGTCTTCAACAATGTTAAACTGATAAAATACAATAGACATCAAGTTTAACTGCAGCGGAATAAGAAATCCATTAAAAGAGTCAAGTAGAGAATAAAACTTACTATCTTTTAAGATTTAAAAGGTTTTTCATCACTTTTATCGCTGGGACTCAGCTTAATAAATAATCCACATCATCGAATCATCCTTGCACTGCGGGCCAAGGATATTCATTTAAATCATCAACGGTCATGACTATACCGAATAATCCCTGGTCATAATCATATCAAAAACTGTCCATCAATGTATTACAGGCCACTGAGGACTTTTACCACATCACTTATAACATCACAGTTTATGATTATACCAAATGATCCATGAAAAGATACTGGATAAAGCGCAAATATCAAGGATATTCCACTAATTTCGTGGAGTATAGGAGTCAAAACTCTAACCAACTGGGTATAATAATGAATATATGAAACTGCAAATGGATTTTCATCGCCATGCAGTAATCCACGTATACAGACCATTTCCACAATTTAATAAGGAATGAATATAAAGGATCATTCACCATGCATGTGGTAATCCACATAGACAGGTTACTCCAATAAAATAATAAAGAATGGAATAACAAAAGACATCACCATGCACGCGATAGAGACCGCACAGACATGTTATTCTCAACAGAATAATAAATGCGGAATAATAAATATGGAACCAGGTCAGGTGAAATTCACACCGACAGGATATTCCGATAGAATAATAAATGCAAAATAATAAATATGGAACCAGGTCAGGTGAAATTCACAAGCGAGGATATTAAACGAGAATATTAAATAGCGAAATAATATAAGGATTTCACCAAGTACGATGTGGTATGCCGCTTATACTGAGTTATGTATAGGGTATGTCACAGCGTATCTGAGTTATTCAAATGAATAATAAAGAATGGAATAACATAAGGATTTCACCAAGTATGTGGTACGCCGCTTATACTGAGTTATGTATAGGGTATGCAGTGGTATGCGAGTTATTCAATGAGAATAATAAAGAATGGAATAACATAAGGATTTCACCAAGTAAAGGGTATGCCGCTTATACAGGTTATGTATAAGGTATGCCGCGTATACAGGTTATTCCAACAGAATAATAAAGAATGGAATAACAAAAGGATTTCACCAAGTAAAGGGTATGCCACTTATACAGGTTATGTATGGGGTATGCCGCGTATACAGGTTATTCCAACAGAATAATAAAGAATGGAATAACAGAAGTTCTCTTCATGAATAAGAAAGAATAACACCCCTTACCGTAAAAGAAACTGGATAAAGGAGTAGTGAGGTAGTAATCTTCTCTTCTTCTTTAGATTTTCTCTCTACAATTTCTCCCTACAATATCTCTCTATAATAACCGCTCTAAAGCTTTGGTGAATTGGTGAGAAATGAAGAAGAATGAACTTCTATTTATAGAAAAACATAGTTTCGATAATTGCACGTTTTGGGGCTCAAAATATTACAGTACAATACCTCCAACTTTTATTTTATTTTTAATTCAATCATCCAAGTATTATCAAACTTGCACCAACTCCCCTAATAGTAAATCATGTGAATCAATAGTAAAATCATGTGACTCAATAGTAAATCATGTGATAAAATTAATTACAGTATAATACCTCCATCTATACCTCTATTTTTAACTTAGTCATGCAAGTATTATCAATTTTGCACCAACTCCCCTAATAGTAACAAGAATGTGAATCAATAGTATAACATGTGAAAAAATAGTTATAATCATGTGAAATAATAGCAATCAATTGCTCATTTATCCGGTTAAAAATTGGAATTGGTCAATATAACCTCCAGACATCAATTTTTATCGAAATAAATGTCGATTTTCACTAACACAAATAATTCCAACATAATGAAACTATTTTTATCAAAAATATAAATTTTGAAATTTTGAAGTTTGACTTTTCCCGAAAAAGTCAACTGTTGACTTTTTGACCAAATAGTGAATCTCGGAAAATTTTGTGTTTATAGGATATTTTTACTAATTTCATCCTTCCGGAATCAAATATCACATCCGCGTCTCCAAATTCAACTCCGAACACAACTTCAATTGTTAATAGCATTCATCATTAATATTATAACTCATGAATAGTAACTCGTGAATAGTAACTTGTGAATAGTACTCCGACACGAAAAGTGTCCCAAATACCAGAGTGAACAATACTAGAGTGAATAGTAATTTGGGTGAATAGTAACCTGCGAATAGTAACTCGTGAATAGTAACCGAGTATTTTATGACAACTTCTCTACTTTAAAAAAATTCAAATATGACCCTTAACTTTAAACTTTTATTAATTTAACTATTTATCAAAATAGAAAAATTGAATACTTTTATTTCATAAAATTCGGGGTCTCACAATCTCCCCTCCTTATGAAATTTCGCCCTCGAAATTTACGTACGTACCTGGTATTTGAAGAGATGAGAATACCTTGAATACCTTTATCGTTGAAAACATTAAATTTATCTTTGCAATCCGGCCAAAGATATTCATTAACAATTCATCTTTGCACTACAAGCCAAAGATATACAACTGTAAAACCAATAATGTTGAGACTCAGCTTAATAGTATCACGACCACGAATTATCCATGCACTATATACGTGCCAAAGATAATCGTGTTTTCAATTACGGTCACGATTATACCGAACAATCCCTGGTCATAATCATACCAAGTCCATCTATGCACGTAAGCCACAGATGACTTTCAACACATCCATGAATTAATATTTCATTGCTGAGACTCAGCTCAATAATTAATCCACATCATCGAATCATCCCTGCACTACAGGCCAAGGATATACTTTAGTATCACAACCACGAATTATCCATGCACTACGTGCTAAAAATAATCGTGTTTTCAATTACGATCATGATTATACCGAACAATCCCTGGTCATAATCATACCAAGTCCATCTATGCACGTAAGCCACAGATGACTTTCAACACATCCGTGAATTAATATTTCATTACTGAGACTCAGCTCAATAATTAATCCACATCGTTGAATCATCCCTGCACTACAGGCCAAGGATATTCTTTAGTATCACGACCACGAATTATCCATGCACTATGTGCCAAAGATAATTGTGTTTTCAATTATGGTCATGATTATATCGAATAATCCCTGGTCATAATCATACCAAGTCCATCTATGCACGTAAGCCACAGATGACTTTCAACACAATATAAGCATGAGGATAATGATATAAAGAATTAATCAAATGAGATAAAGGATAAATATTAAACATTTATAATATAATTTATCCAGGGTTCAAGAATATCCCAATGTTATCAATCACTTAATAATCTCATAATCTAATATCATTAATATTATAACAATATTTTAATCACTTCTTAAACTTATAAACAATTTATTTCAATTGTTTACGCTTTTTACCATATAATGCATTTAATCATTCAAAAATGCCATCCTCATAAGATTTCATTACCAATGATCAAATCCCTTATCAATAATTTACATATACCTTATATAGGATTTCCAAACTATAAAATCCTATATCCAACTTTGTTACTTCACATAACATATTTAACTCATATGTTCGTAACTAAACTATTTTCATGAAAAATACCAAATCAGTCCCAAAAATATTTATTTTCTAGGATTTAGCATAATATAGTCCCATAATAAAAATATATTTTTCTCAGAATTTTTTTAAAATTCATTTACTATTTTTCAAAAATTAATTTCTAATTAATTCTTTAAGAAATTAGCTACCTCAAGTTTAACTCCAAAAATTCCCAAATCTTGGCAGGATCGTACACATGTTAATGTGAGCTTCTAGTTTAAATTTCATGGTCATCGGAGTTATAGAACTCCAGTTATAGCGTTTTTCGTCGAAAAAACCTAGATATTGAAATGGTCATAACTTGCTCATTTTAAGTCGGAATAAGCTCATTTTTGGACAAGAGGTACCTTATACCATATACTTTCATTTCCCAAAAGGCCAAAAAATTTTTTCATAATGTAAGTGGACAAAAATGCCCTTTTAAAAATCTGGACAGTAGCTTTTTTTTGAAATTTGCAGCTTTTGCCTCCTTTGCTAAAATCAGTCCATACTAAAATCTACAACACCTTTTCCAGTGATTCCACTTGGATAAGTTATAAGACTCATAGATCTAACTCTAAGACTTGACCAGACTCAAAAATTCGAAATATAATAGGAGATATGGTCAATTGAATTTCATGTTACGTTTTTCACCAAAATCTGATTTTCAACTCTTTGTGATTTCTAAGAAACTTTCATGTTTTCACATACTAACCAACATAACTCATCATAACACTTACTAATACCACGTATACCAATAATTTTCATTAGTCCAATGCTTTTATTATGACTTTCATCATAATCAACGTAACCCGATCCTTTTAGTTGATGAAATATTTGAGGGTTTTAGAAATGGGTTTTGTACCGGGGTCAATACAAAATTTGATTTCATGCTCTAGGGGTAGTTTAAGAAGTCTTCAAGAATACGTCAGGAAATTTATTAACAATAAAAATATCATTCAAAATTGTGACTCTCATCCAAGACTTGGATAGCATATGTAATGAAGGTTTCTCCTAACAGAGTTTCAACCGAAAGGTCAAAGTCTAACTTCTCTAGAGTCAAATTTAAACGTTGAACGCAAGCAAGAGAGATAAAAGAATGGGTAGAACCGATATCTAATAAGGTATATGTAAGACCCCAAAATTTTTTTAAATAAAAAGGAATTTCCTTTATTTATTATTTTGAAATAGTAAGGGTGGATTTGATTAATGTGGATAGTTAGGGGTTAAATACGCAAATATTTCAAAATAAGCAAGTGGTTATAAAATATTCATTGTTGTCGGGGAATATTTGTTTGGTCGTGGAATATTCGTACTGTCGGAGAATATTCGTACGACGGCGCAACCATGTGTGGGCCCCATAACGGAAAGCAATTGGATGAAGAAAATGACAAATATAAGTTGGTTAAAAATAACGGCGTAGTTGTTAACGTTAAGACTGTTGGAATACCGATTGGTTAAAATCTGATGTCTGGCGTGGTTGCCAAAGAATTTACCGGTATTTACAAGATTGTTGAATTATTGATCCTTACGTAAGAAGGCACTACTCAATAATTTTTCACGGTGAATTCTTGCTCAATATTTTATTTTATTGATTCAATAATTCTTTGCATTGATATTTTATATTATTGTTGTTCAATAATTGTCACTTCGCACATTATCTCCATTATCGGATCAATAATTCATATTATTTGAATAATATTATTAGATAACATTATTGGCAATGTCTAGAAAGTTACATCTCAAGGAGAGGTTTGGTCACCTAATTGCGCGCCCGATGAGGAGAGATCCTTATTTGAAAGCCCCCTCTTTCTGAGGAACAAATTTGGTTGTCATAAATGTGATTCGTAATATTATTTGTGAATAATTAATTATTGATTCATATGATAAGGAAATATTTATTTTATATGAATATAAATGATGGATTTATTTATGTGGTTATTAATGAAGGAATTAATGTTGAGGTGTTTTATCGGTATTTTATCGGATTGAGGTATTAAAAATCAAATCAGAGGTTTTGAGATATATCATGGGGTTATAATTTTTAATCCGACCGTTGGATTGTGGTAATTTTTGGGTATGTTATACATACATAAGTTGAGTATATGTCCACAAATTTTGAACCAATTTAAAAATGCACTAATGATTTGTTGTGAATTTTAAGAGGTGTCGGATTAGGAAATTAGGTTTATAATTGATTTTGGTGGAAAATTCTAGAATTGAGTGGGCCCCACTTGTGGTTGGTGAAAAATGTGCTGAATTTTATTTCAAATGTGGTGGGTGGCAATAGTAAGAGTGTAAAGCCATCGGTAAAGCAGTCAAGTCTCGCTTTGGGCAAACATTTTCCTATAAATAGAGGGCTAAGTTAGAATTGAAAATCACACCAGAAACAAAGTTTTCTCTCTTTCTCTCTCTATATTATTGGGCGTATTTTGTGAGTATTTAGATACTTTGAGAGTTGCTGTTCAGTACAAAGTTTTATTCAGCATCACTTCCGACCTTTCCTTCCGAAGTACTGATTCTTTGAGGTAAGGGATGTTATTTTCTTCTCAAATGATATTAATTCTTCAATATCATTATGCTGAAATATTGGTTGGTATTTTTTATCAAATTTGGAACTTTTTCATGTCGGGGTTACTATTCATGAGTTACTATTCACGAGTTACTATTCATGAGTTACTATTCACGAGTTACTATTCACGAGTACTATTCATGAAGCGTGAAAATGTTTTTTGTGGAATTTCTATCTTTTGGTGTTTGAGTTACTATTCACGATATCGGCAAGACTATTCACGATATACTCAAGACTATTCACGATACTCTGCACTATTCACGATCACTGGCACTATTCACTAAAAATGAAAATTTTTCTTTTCGTCTAAAATATCTATTCCGGATACTAGCTTTGATTGTATCCATGTTTTTGATCATTCTTGAATTTTACACCACTATGATTATTTTTGAGGTATTTTTGGACGTGGATAAAATAAAGTACTGAATCCTTAATCCTTAATCCTTGTCATTTTATTTCCTTTGGATTCGTTTCTTTAAAAAATATTTTCATCATCCTCGGTCTTAAATGATGATATTATTGAATATCTTTGGCTTTGTAGCAAAAGATGAATGATTTCTGAAGAATATCTTTGGCTCCGTAGTGCAAAGATGAGCAGTGTTTAAATGAACATGGCCGATCGATGAATATCTTTGGGCAGTAGAAAAAGATGAAGCAGTGTTTAAATGAACACGACCGATCGATGAATATCTTTGGCCTTTAGTGCAAAGATGAGCAGTGTTGAGATGAACATGACCGATCGATGAATATCCTTGGCACGTAGTGCAAAGATGAATATTTGATTTGAGATGAATATTGATTGATGTTACTGGGGATAAAATATTGATGATGGATCGTTAAATTCATAGATTATAGTAGATTTCATTCTCTACGTAACTCTTCTATGAATTATTATTTCCATCGCGAATATTGATCCGAAACTTGTTGTCTATTGTATTCTATCGATTTTTTCCTGTTGAAGACTAACGATAATTTGTTCTATATTATCTTAGTCATAACATTCTTCTTCGGGCTAGTTGAGCTCACCTTTTCCTTTTTGTTCCATTTTTCTCGGGGGCGAGAATATAGCGAAGTACGCAGTCGGGTATGGAATGAAGGTTTTAGAAAGGATTGTTTAGTAGTCCTCACCATTTTTTTTAATGTATCAATAAATGTGATGAGGATTTATTTGAGTATAGATATTGTCTAGAAGATAATATTTGTATTCAAACTCACAGTTTTACTGTTGTAATAATAAAGTTGTAGTTGTTTCTGTACCATGTATTTGGCGACTCAGAATGGGTTGGATGGAATGGACCTATTTTGGGGTCATCACAGTATAGGCTTCGCAAGAATTTATAATTAACTAACCTGTGCTAACTTCGTTCGGTTTACTCGCTTTTTTAAGAAGTCATGAAAAACGCTCTTCTTCAAACCAACGACTTTGTTTTGTCCGTATCCGCCTTTGGTGCCACCGGCCCAGCTGGACTTGACTTTGGTGCACGACAAAATCGGTCTAATGACATTCTCTTCTTGAAATTTCCACTTCTATTATCTTGGCCATGATTACCACCGAAGTGGTTACCACTCTTGGCAAGATAATTTCCCCCACGATGGTTATCATTGTTCCGATGACCGTTGCCACTAGTATGATTATTATCGTGTTGTTGGTCGTTACCTTTTGCTTGAGCTGAATCAACACTCTCATGTGCTTCATTGCTTATCTCAGCATTTTCAGATGCCATTCTCAAACACTGTCACCAAACAAGGGTTAATTAACATATCACATATTATCCCTATACTCTGACCGACCAATTAAATACCAAATAAACTTAGGTAGGTTATACTAGCGAAGGAATTCCCCATCTCTCCCCTCCTAGTTCTTATCTCACATCTCAGCCAGGGATCATATCCCTAAGCTTTGATACCAAGTGTGACGCCCCCAAAATTAAGTATTCGTCACCCATTTTGAGTCGCCACTTTCGTGGTACAAAATACAAATACAAACTTAATTATACAAATGTCGTGTAACATACGACAATACATAAACTGAGAGTTCTAATAGGAATATTGTCATCTAGACAATATCCATACTCAAGGATTCCTCATTACATTTATTGTCACACTATTTAACAGAATAGTGAGGACTACTAATGTTATCTTCTGGACAATTACTCCTTTCTCCGACTCGTCCCAGCTATATTCTCATTTCATGAAGAGAACATTGAAAGAAAGGGTGAGCTCAACTAGCCCAGTAAGAAATATTATGACTAAGATAATGCAGAATAAATTATCAATAGTCTTCAACAATGTTAAACTGATAAAATACAATAGACATCAAGTTTAACTGCAGCGGAATAAGCAATCCATTAAAAGAGTCAAGTAGAGAATAAAATCTACTATCTTTTAAGATTTAAAAGGTTTTTCAACACTTTTATCGCTGGGACTCAGCTTAATAAATAATCCACATCATCGAATCATCCTTGCACTACGGGCCAAGGATATTCATTTAAATCATCAACGGTCATGACTATACCGAATAATCCCTGGTCATAATCATATCAAAAACTGTCCATCAATGTATTACAGGCCACTGAGGACTTTTACCACATCACTTATAACATCACAGTTCATGATTATACCAAATGATCCATGAAAAGATACTGGATGAAGCGCAAATATCAAGGATATTCCACTAATTTCGTGGAGTATAGGAGTCAAAACTCTAACCAACTGAGTATAATAAAGAATATATGAAACTGCAAATGGATTTTCACCGCCATACAGTAAGCCACGTATATAGATCATTTCCACAATTTAATAAGGAATCAATACAAAGGATCATTCACCATGCATGTGGTAATCCACATAGACAGGTTATTCTAACAAAATAATAAAGAATGGAATAACAAAAGACATCACCATGCATGCGATAGAGACCGCACAGACATGTTATTCTCAACAGAATAATAAATGCGGAATAATAAATATGGAACCAGGTCAGGTGAAATTCACACCGACATGATATTTCGACAGAATAATAAATGCAAAATAATAAATATGGAACCCAAGTCGTGAAATTCACCAAGCTGTGATATTAAAACGAGAATATTAAATGATTTAAATAATATAAGGATTTCACCAAGCATGTGGTACGCCGCATTATATCAAAGTTATGTATAGGTATGTCACAGCGTATCTGAGTTATTCCAATGTAATAATAAAGAATGGAATAACATAAGGATTTCACCAATCATGTGGTATGCCGCTTATACAAAGGAGTTATGTATAGGGTATGTCGGTATATCTGAGTTATTCCAATGAATAATAAAGAATGGAATAACATAAGGATTTCACCAAGTAAAGGGTATGCCGCTTATACAGGTTATGTATAGGGTATGCCGCGTATACAGGTTATTCCAACAGAATAATAAAGAATGGAATAACAAAAGGATTTCACCAAGTAAAGGGTATGCCACTTTTACACGTTATGTATAGGGTATGCCGCGTCTACAGGTTATTCCAACAGAATAATAAAGGATGGAATAACAGAAGTTCTCTTCATGAATAAGAAAGAATAACACCCCTTACCGTAAAAGAAACTGGATAAAGGATTAGTGAGGTAGTAATCTTCTCTTCTTCTTTAGATTTTCTCTCTACAATTTCTCCCTACAATATCTCTCTATAATAACCGCTCTAAAGCTTTGGTGAATTGGTGAGAAATGAAGAAGAATGAGCTTCTATTTATAGAAAAACATAGTTTCGATAATTGCACGTTTTGGGGCTCAAAAAATTACAGTACAATACCTCCAACTTTTATTTCATTTTTAATTCAGTCATCCAAGTATTATCAAACTTGCACAAACTCCCCTAATAGTAAATCATGTGAATCAATAGTAAAATCACGTGACTTAATAGTAAATCATGTGATAAAATTAATTACAGTATAGTACCTCCATCTATACCTCTATTTTTAACTTAGTCATGTAAGTATTATCAATCTTGCACCAACTCCCCTAATAATAACAAGAATGTGAATCAATAGTATAACATGTGAACAAATAGTTATAATCATGTGAAATAATAGCAATCAATTGCTCATTTATCTGGTTAAATACCCGATTGGTCAATATAACCTCCAGACATCAATTTTTATCGAAATAAATGTCGATTTTCACTAACACAAATAATTCCAACATAATGAAACTACTATTATCAAAAATATAAATTTTGAAATTTTGAAATTTTGAAGTTTGACTTTTCCCGAAAAAGTCAACTGTTGACTTTTTGACTTGATAGTGAATCTCGAAAAATTTTGTGTTTATAGGCTATTTTTACTAATTTCATCGTTCCGGAATCAAATATCACGTCCGCGTCTCCAATTTCAACTCCGAACACAACTTCAATTGTTAATAACATTCATCATTAATATTATAACTCATGAATAGTAACTCGTAAATAGTAACTTGTGAATAGTACTTCGACATGAATAGTGTCCTAAATACCCGAGTGAACAATATTAGAGTGAATAGTATTTTGGGTGAATAGTAACCCGTGAATAATAACTCGTGAATAGTAACCGAGTATTTTATGACAACTTCTCTACTTTAAAAAATTTCAAATATGACCCTTAACTTTAAACTTTTATTAATTTAACTATTTATCAAAATAGAAAAATTGAATACTTTTATTTCATAAAATTCGGGGTCTCACACAAATAATATTTTTATTGAGTTAGAATATAATTTAGTCGGGTATTCCTAACTCATTATTTCCCATAAACTTTATTATCCCAAATACACATAACTTATGGAAATAAATATTTAATAGTAAATATATATTTACTTAAATTTATTTTCTCCCATACATTGAAAATACCCATGTAATTTAATTTACTATACACCATAATGTTACATAAGGTTCTTTATGCAACTTAGTAAATTATATATTTCAACTTACCTTTACCATATATAGTATTATACATTAATTATTCTCATCATCTTGATATCCCACCTTATGTTTTAAACACAAAGTAACTTTATTACACTACCACTCATATATCATATATGGTTACACATAACAACAATTAATTAAACATTAATGATAATACTAATAATAATAATTGATAAAAATAATAATTAGTCCACCACATTATTTAGTCATTTCTCTATTAATTTAATTAAACAATTACTTAGTCCATCACTATGCCACACTAGGCATATCACATACACTTAAATTAAGCTTTTCATCATTTCTACCACTTTACTTACTCATTATGTATTTAACTCAATTTAAATTGAATTCTCACTTTCCACGCCACACATAACTATACATGTATTTCAACATAAATAATCAAACATTATAAATACTAATATTATTATTATTTACAAAATTAACGAGTATTACATTCTCCCCCCTTATAAAAATTGTATCCTCGGAATTGGTACAAGGTTACACAAACAGATGGGGATAGTCCCTTCTTATCTTATCTTCTAACTCCCACGTAGCCTCCTCAGCGTTGTGGTTTTGCCAAATTACTTTTATAAAAGATATGACTTTATTTTTTAATGTGTGTTCTTTCCTATCTACTATTTGGACAAGATTTCTTCATAAGTCAGATTCTTCTCTACTTGAATGGGCTCATAGGATATCATGTGCTTGTATTCAGGCTTGTATGGACGTAATACAGAAATGTGAAACATGTTATGAATGTGTTCCAGTTCAAGCAGTAAAGCTACCTTGTACGCCACTTCGCCTACTCGCTTCAGTACTTCGAACGACCCTATGAACCTCAGACTCAATTTTCCTTTCTTCCCAAATCTTATCTTTCCCTTCTAGGGAGAAACCTTTAGAAAGACAAAACTACTAACTTTAAAGTCTTGATTCTGACGATACAAATCTGCGTACTTCTTCTGGCAATCTTGAACTGCTACCAATCTAGTTTTTATCGTTCTCACCACGTCGACCGTTTGTTGAACTAATTTCATTCTCAAAAGTCATCATTCTTCTACTTCATCCCAACACAACAGTGTTCTACACTTTCTCCCATAAAGAGCTTCATACGGCAGCATAGCGATACTCACATGATAACTATTATTGTATACGAATTCTACTAATGTTAAGTGGTCATCTCAATTCCCTTTGAAGTCCATCATGCAAGATCTAAGCATGTCCTCTAGAATTTGCATGGTTCGTTCACTCTGCCCGTCGGTTTGAGGGTGATAAGCAGTACTTAATCTCAACCTTGTTCCCATTCTTTCTTGCAAGCTTTTCCTTTACGTATAAATTTACTAACTGATTCAGATTTAATCGGATCTTGTTTGGTAGAAAATGAGCTATCTTTGTTAGTCAATCCAAGATAACCCAAATGTCATTATAACCCTTCTGTGTGATCGAAGTCCCACCACAAAGTCCATCATAATGTGCTCCCATTTCCGCTCTGGTATTTTCGATGGTTGAAGTAGTCCACTTGACCTCTGGTGCACTTCTTTTACTCATTAACAGGTAAGACATCTACTGACATACTCCACAATTTCTCGTTTCAGGTTGGGCCACCTAATGTGTCATCGAAGATCCTGATACATTTACGTACTTCCCGGATGAAAAGAATATGTTGTATTATGTTCCTCATGAAAAATCTCCTCTCTTAATTCGGTTACGGCTGGCATCCACACTAGACCTTCGAACCTTATTATATCATCCTTATCCAATCTGAATTTTTCTCCTTCATTTACTACTATTCTCTTCCTTATCTTCTCATACTCTTCATCTTTCTTTTGTGATTCCTTTATTCTATCCAATAACGTCAGACGAGCTTCCATTACAAATAACTTTCCCTCGAACTTTTTGGGTTACTTCATTTCTATTTCCAATCTCTCCATTTCTGCTATTAGCTTCTCCTGAGATGTCAGCACAAATAATTTCTCCCTTCCTTTTCTACTCAACGCGTCATCTACTGTGTTTGCCTTTCCCAGGTGATAAAGAATTTCAAAGTTATAGTCCTTAACTAATTTCAACCACCTCCTTTGTTGCATGTTCAACTCCTTCTATGTAAAGATATATTTCAGACTCTTGTTGTCTGTATATATCTCACATTTTTCTCTAAACAAATAATGCCTCCAAATCTTCAACACAAAAACTACCGCTGCTAACTCCAAATCATGGGTATGGTATCGTTTTTCGTAACTTTTCAACTATCGTGGCTCATAAACAATGCCCTTACCATGTTGCATTAGCACACATCCAAGACCAATGTAGGATGCATCACTATCCATCACAAAACCTCCCGTATCATTTGGCAAGGATAACATAAGCGCCTCGCTCAACCTTTTCTTCAACCCTTGGAAATTTTCTTCGCACTTTTCCATCCATACGAACTTCACTGTCTTCCTCTTTAGATTGGTCAACGGGGTTGTTATCTTAGATAAATCTTCGATAGTACCCGACTAACCCTAAGAAACTTCTCACCTCTGTTGCCATCTTCGGTTGTTCCAAAATACTCACTGCCTCTACTTTTACAGGCTCTACTGAAATCCCATTCTTGTCTATCACGTGTCCTAAAAATTAGATCTTCTCCATCATCCAAAATTCGCACTTAGAAAATTTCGCGTACATCTTCTCCCTTCTTAGCGCTTCCAATACCATTTTAAGATGTTCAGTGTACTCTTCCTTGGTCTTTGAAAAAATCAAAATGTCATCAATTAATACTACCACGAACTTATCCAAGTATGGCTTGAAAACTTGGTTCATCAAGTCCATGAATGCTGCCGGAGCATTAGTCAACCCGAATAACAACACTAGAAATTCGTATTGTCTGTAGCGGGTTCGGAACGCCGTCTTTGGTATAACTTCCTTTCGCACTTTTAACTGATGATAACCCGTTTATAAATATATCTTAGAAAAATACTTCACTCCCTTCAATTGATATCCTTGGTAACAAATATTTATTCTTAATCGTCACTCTAGTCAACTCTCGATAGCCGATACAAAGCCTCATCGATTCGTCCTTCTTCTTTATAAACAACATTGGTGCTCCCCATGGAGACACACTAGGTTGAATATAACCCTTATCTTGCGATTCTTGTGGTTGTATCATCAATTCCTTCATTTCTACCGGTGCCATACGATATGGGGATTTTAAAATAGGCACAGTTCCTGGTGCTAAGTATATTACGAATTCGATTTCTCTGTCTGGCAGAAGGCCAGGCAGATCATTAGGGAATACATCTTGAAATTCTCTCACTACTGATATATCTTTCATGTCCACTCCCTTTCTCTGAGTATCCACAATATAGGCTAAATAACCGACGCATCCTTTCCTTAACAACTTTTTGGCATGTATCATCATAAAGCAACACGATTTCCTAAGCGATTAGATACCATAAAACACTACCTTAGACTGGTTAGGAGTCTGAAGGTTCACACTTTTCTTCTGATAGTCGATTATCGTAGCATAGATATATAACCAATCCATTCCTAATATTACATCAAACTCTCCCAATCTTATTGGGATCAAATCTACGCTTATTTTATGACGTCCAATATTTACACAATAATTTCAGTAAACGGACTCTACGGGGATTATTTCCATATTTGCAACTTTAATATTCAAAGGATTTTCTAATCGCTATAGGGGTAAGTTCAATTATTTAGCAAAGTCTTTAAACAGAAAGGAACAGATAGCACCCTAATCAAATAATACGTAAGCATTTATATTATTGATTGGAATAATACCTGACACCACATCTTTTGCAGCTACTGCATCCTGGACCGTCATATTGAAAGTTCTGGCAGTTGATCGGTTGGGTTGAGCAGGGAAACCAATCATAAGTTTACTACCTCCTCCTTGGTTTTCGCTTCCCCGACTGCTTCCCTTCTTTGAGCATTCCTTAATTTGATGCTCTATCGATCCACAAGCAAAACATCCTCTGATCTTCTTGGGTTCTGGATAGTTCAGTGAAATGTGCCCCTCATGGCCGCAGTTGTAGTTGTGACGCCCCCAAATCCGGGTACTTAAAACCTAAACTTGGTGCTTCACGATACCATTTCTATAAGCTGAATAATACTAATAATAATAACAATAATATAAAATTCAAACTTAATTTTCATATGCATCAAAGTTTACTCCCAGGTACGAGACCTTTAAACATTCATTACATCATAAATAATAAGTATCATTATCATAATAACCTATAACTATTACACAGAATATTCTCAATCTTATTCATACAACTTTCCTTTCCCCTTGTTCTTGCCTGAGCCTTCGAGTTGATCATACTTAACTGAAAACATTTAATTTAAGCAAGAGTGAGCATTTGGGTGCCCAGCAAGTAATAACAACAAAAAATATTAGCTAAAAGAATTAAATATTTTCTTTGAATAACACTTTTACAACGAATCAACAGTTGTGAAGTAAGTTGAACCAATAATAACAACATGTTAACTCTATATCAAATTTTTGAAACTATATATTGACTATAACTGGGGATTAGTCGACAGACTATGACATTGTTTTCTATTTTCAAAAAGGTTAAACAGAACTTCATCTGTAAATCGTCATAACTTATGGGCACGGGGGTGATCAGCCCGTTGTGCCCTGTATTAATCAATACTACATATAAGAACGATATTATCGTTCATCTTATCCACCTTGGGTGCACAAAAGTTTTTCCATATTCAGGATGTTCATACTTAGTCGGAAATCCGAACTAAAACAATCTGGTTGGATATAATAAAGTTCTATCTTGTTCAATAATATTCTAAGATTGTGTCTAGCCAAAGCAATTAGCTTAGACAGCTTTGAAGTCAACGTATACATACTGGAATTTAATAAGTATGTATCAACATATGATTAAATACAATGATTATCCAAGTGGGGACACTTGTATAACCTCTAATTAGAAATTAACGAATAGAATAAATATCTGAATTATAATGTAATACTGTATTGATAGACAATGATTGAATAATTTAAGAACTTGTATGAATACAAATAACTGGCACAATAATATTATTTTGAAACTTTCTTACTCATGTCCATTGCATAAAGGAAATGCAAAATTTAGAATACTTACACGATAAAAAGAAAGTTCAGATACTTGCTCAATAATAATTAGAGTAAGTTTAGGAAACTTGCCTGAGCTGCTGCTTACAATAACTCAACTTAGTTTTATCTTTTTATACCGAACCTATCATTAATAAGATCATTTGTTCAATTAGAATGATATATCATAACACACAATACTGCTATTTGCAGTCAACACATAACCTAATCACATTGTCACGCAAGTTTTAACAGTCATTGGGTCATAAATAGACACATGATAGTCAATTTATCTAAGTCTAGATCAATTTCTGAAACATTTCTGCGTACCGACGGCTTTATCAGGTAATTATCGAGTCTAAAACTCTAGTTTGTAGTTCAATATTCAATTAGATAATTTAAATATCAGTCATAATACTTTTCATGGCCTTATAATAATTTTTAAATAATTATTATAATTTATCATGATTTTTCAAACACTGGAATCATTATTAAATGATTTAAATATTCATTAATTCTATTATCATTAATATTTAATTAATATTAACTATTAATGAAACCATTGCCAAAATATTAAAGTTATTTATAATAACTCGAAATATTTTTAAAGTATTAATATTACCCTTAAATGATTTTTAAAATATTTAAAATTATTTTAAATAATTACCATTAATATTTAAGTATTAATGTTCTATTTATCAAAATATTAAAAGTCATTAATTATAACTTAAAATATTTTTAATTCATTTATATCCTTTTTAAATGTTTTTAAATTAATAAAACCATTTAAAAACAATTTATTTAATATAAATATTAAATAAACCTATTAGTATTAATATTAAATTATTAATGAAAATTACCATAAAATATTAAAAGTCATGATTTATAACTTAAAATATTTTAAACCTCTTATCATCATTTAAAATAATTTTTATAATATAAAATCATTTTAACCAATTTATTTAATATATTTATTAAATAAATTTAACATCATTAATATTCAAATAAATAGTAATATTAATGAAAAATATGTCAATTTATCAAAAGTTAATTTTTATATCTTAAAATAATTTTTAAAACTGATTTTTTAATTTTTAGGAATTTATTTCTATTTTTAATGCATTTTTCAAAAATTAAGAAATTAAATTAATTAAATCAGTCGCTAAAAGCTTTAGCGACAATTTCTGTAGCAATAGGTGTTCTTGAGGGCCAAGAACACTGACAATCAGTGGCTAAGTGCCTTACTTTGACCATTTTAAACACTGATAATGTAGTATTTGTGTAATACTACCTGAATCAAGCATTAAATCAGTCATACAAACACATAGTACAAAGATCTAGCCTTGCAAAGTTGTTGTCAGACCTTTCTGGTTTTCCAGAAAATCCAGTCAGCTTCTAGGTCTATTTTGAGGCTTTAATTTCTATAAGTTCTGGTTATTGTTAATGTGATCTGATGGTTCAAGGTTGTAGTCAGCATGATAAGGTATAATTATCAATCATCATATCATTTAAACAACATCAAAAGCATCATCTAGCATCTTGTCAAACATTGTCAGAAATAATGTTCATACGGTTTTCTGGGTTTTCCAAAAAACTTCTACCGTGATCAAGTAGGCTAGTTTGACTACCAATATCTTTCCGTTTGTTTGTTATCTAGGTGATTTAGGAGCATGAATATGTAGTAAACATACAATACCATAAACTAAATACATTAACACAAACAAAACAGCAAAAACATGCAAGATTTGGGATCTTGAACATCTTGTCAGACTCTGAAGAATAGATTCTGGGTTGCCCAGAAAATTGTAAGTCAATGCCGAGAGACCTACTTTGACCATCCACTACTTACAATCTGTTGATTGTTTGAGTGATTTAAAAGCATGGATCTGGAGTACAACTAACAGGCTACATACTGGATACAACAACATCAACAAAACATTTAAAACCTGACAGATATAAGCTTGTGAAAATGTTGTCAGACACTGTTCTTGAGTTTTTGGGCTGCCTAGAAACTCTTGGTCATGCTCGATCAACTGAGTTTGACCTTGAATAACTTTTGTTCTGGACATGATCTAAGCCTGATTTCAAGTCCATATCAAATTCCATATAACAAACTACAATTCTAAAACATTAAACACACAAAAACATTAACAGGCTCAGATCTATGGCCTCTGACATTCGCTTGTCAGACAACATAACAAAATTTTTCCAGATTTTATAAATCTACAAATTTGAGCCTCTAGATGTTATGGATTCAACATCTAGCAACCCAGATCATCATTGGACACTATAAACAACACATTACAACACAGAATCAAACATTTAACGACAGATTCAAGGACAGATTTTTGGGTAGGGTTTTATACCTTTCTAAGAAAATTTTTGATTCAATGATTCTGAGTTTGATGTAGTTGTTCGTGGGGCTGATCTTGGGACTGATTTGTCTTGTATTTTCAGAGGTTTGTGAGAGAGAAAAAAGTTGCTTGGGAGTTAGATAGCAAAATGGACAATTTTTAATACTTTCTCTCTCTTAAATCTAGCAATTCATGTATGCCATGTATGGGATGGCACATTATGTGATGTATGTTAGATCATAGGTAGGTCTAGGGTAGTGTAGGGTGGCTGGCCAGATTTTGTGGAGATTTGCTAGCAATAATTCACAAATAAGACAAAAGGATAAAATGGTAATTTTACTTATAATTTAAAGGGTATTCTTGTCCAAGGTGCTTGAATCTAGGGTTTAATCACTAGATTTTAAGTCTTAAAATTTCCCAAATAATTTTTAGGGTTTGAAAAATTAAAATTAAAGTGCAATAAAATTTAAATTAAACACACTAATTTAAAATTAGGGTTTTAATAGAAAATTAGGGTTTTAAAATTAGGGTTCATTAATATCATTAGGGTTCCCAAATTAACAATTAGGGTTTCCAAATTATCATCGTAATTTACTAAAACAGTAATTAGGATTTCTAATTTTAGCAAATTAGGGTTAGCAAAGTTAGGGTTTCTAATTTTTAGCAAATTAAGGCATAAATAATAATTAGGGTTTCTCCTAATTATAGAAATTCTAATACACAGTAAAATTCATATAACACCATTACTACACAGTCTCGAACTCATAACTGAGTTTAACAATTAGGGTTTAAAAATACGATATAAAGGTTATGACCTAATTTATCGTAGTTAACCAACTATTATCTGTCCACACATATACAGTACTTATTATAGCACTGAAAAATCAAATTATAAATAATATTATATTATTATTCTCATCTCTTGATCAAAATCCCAATTTAGGGTTTGGATTCCATATCTGACTTATCCTTCGTATACAACATCAATAATCAAGTTAAAATAATTAACTTAAATATTTTGAACATATATATATATATATATATATATAATAAAATATTTATTATCATAATTCTAATAATCATTTCATACATTATTCAAATAATATAAATCATGTTTTCATAGAAAATAATTAATAAAACATTTCTGCTTACAAAATTAATTACTATAAAAAGATAATTTGTAATAATTAATAATTCTAAAATTATTTCTAATTTTTTAGGTAATAAATATATTTGCATTTATCGTTCACTTTACTTGACACATATTCTCATAAATAAATAAATAAATAAAAATTTATATGCAAAATTTCTTATTTATTTATATAGAAAATATCGGGTTATTACAGTAGTAGACACTGCGTCCCTTCTAACATTCTCCTTGGTGACTTTTACCGCACTTTGAATATGCTTCAGTTCTTTTCTTAAACCCTCGCTGATGACTTCCAGTCTGATTGTTGTTTCTGTTGTTGTTGCTATTATCCCACTTCCTCTTTCCCAAGTTTCTTCCCCCCATGACTTTTTCCTCCATTGTTCTTATTCTTCTTTTCATTATTATACTGGCTTAAAGCCTCACTACCTCCTTCCGTAATGATAGCCTTCTCCAACAGCATGGCGAGTGAGTCAATTTGGAGAAATGACACCTTGTTGAATAACCACAGTTTTAGTCCTAATTCGAAACGTCGGGCTTTCCTCTTTTCGGTGTCTACTTGATGTGTTGCAAATCTTGCGAGCTCATTGAACTTGGCAGCATACTGCGCCACCATCATTTCCCCTTGTTTTAATTCTAAGAACTTCACCTTCATCCTATTCATCATGCTCTTTGGAAAGTAATTTTTGAAGAAAAACGTTTTGAACCTTTCTCAGGTTATTACTCCTTCTCCCGCTCTCTGTTGATTAGCTTTCCACTAGTAATTTGCTTCCCCCTTCATCATATATGTAGTGAACGCAGTATTATGATCTTCACCCACACGAGCGATGGTGAATGCCTTTTCCATCTCCATGATGCAAGTTTATGCCTCGATAGGGTCAGTAATCCCTCTAAATTATAGAGGTCCTATACTTTTAAAGTCTTTGAATTTTCTTACAGGTACTGCTTGGGGATTGGGGTGAACGGGTTCATTGTTCCTTCCCCGAAGGGTTTCTCCTAGCAGGTCTACTAGTTGTATGGGATCTGCTTGGTTCCTACCGTCATTAACTGATTCTTCCGATGCTGCTAATCTACGTCTAGGCGGCATTTTCTGCATCATAAAATTTCATTCTTATTATCTAATTATATTCTTTAAATGGTTCTTTAATGTAAAAGAAAATTTTTATAACACATTTTTGAATTAAGAACATTTATATTCATATGCCAAATCATTACATCGATATGTTCATTTCCTAACATACTCCTATAAATGTCAACATCTATCCCCTAATATCACAAAAGATGGGAAATCCTGACATACTACCCATTTACAAAAATTTGGAGTTTACATAAACAATCCCATATCTCACACAAAAGATTGGGATTGCACAACAATACATACACTGTGACAACCCGGAAATTCGGATTGTCCAGAAATTAAGATTTAAATAATTAGTTATTAATAAAAGGATTTTTTATTAATAATATTCTGTGTTATGTGTTTATTAATCGTTTTAGAACCTAGAATGATTATAAACTAGGAGGATTCTGGCTACGAGCTATATTGAACGAGTAAGAATTTTCAAGACGAAAATAAAAAAATTTCGGTAATAAAATTTTTTTCGGGGAATAAGACAAAATAGGCACTATTCACCCGACAAAACCCTAAGGGGTTAAGGTTTGAATAACCTAAGTTGTTTCGAGAGTTCGGTATGTCGAAATGACATTCCATCGAAAGATTTGACGATAATATATCGTGAAAAATTAAGTAAGCCGATAACAGTTTTTCTCTAAAAAAGTACTGTTATGTACTTTTCATTCGTTTAGCTACGTTAGGGGAAAATGTGAAGGAAAACGCTTAATGGTAAAAAGTATTTTTTAGTTTTTTGGAGATCCGAAGAATACGTAAAGGTTAATCGGTAAAGGAAAGATGAAATATCCAAAAATATTTGGATTCCAAGAAACGCAATTTTTAAAACTGTCGGTCAAAACCCGAAAGACGGAACCACAAAACTTACAGGCTAAGTCTCGTGACTAGTAAGGAGGCCTATTGATGAGGTGTGAATATTAAAGAGGTTGGGGTGAAATGACTAAAATACCCCTAGCCTTGGTTTTCTATAAAGAGGAAGCTTAATTCATTATTTTGGGATTTTGAAAATCCTACACTTTGAGAGAGAGAGAGAGAGAGAGTTCCGATGGGAGAAAGAAGAGGAAAAGGAAGAGGAAAAGCCTGCCCGATTGCACGCTTTGTCCAATGGAGGAAGATTAAAGAAGAGAGGTGATCCGAAAACCTAGCTTCTAATAAATTTTCTTTATGTTTTATATGTTTAAAATATAACTTAATGAGAATAACAAGTAAAGGATGTTAGAAATGATTTCATATGGTTTAAATCGTAAGAAAATGAAGAAATAAGAATTAGAAGTTTATTTTATAAATTTCTTAAGGAAGTGTAAGATTCGTAATGAATTAGAACGATCCGAGTGGATTATATGAATGAGTAGATGAAATAAGTAAGGAATGGTGTTCTATAATATCAAATTCCAAGAAAGTGAAATCATAATCAAAATATCGATTAAAAATGAAAAACGAACGAAGAACACGAAGAACACGCAAAGAACACGAAGAACGTTATTGATGGACAAATTTAAAACCATCGTAGGATAATTGATGTTGATGGACAGGTTTAAAACCATAACGTATAAGTTAGATGCTTATTTCTTGGTTAGGAATGGTAGAAACGTTCATGAAGAACGGATTAAAAACTGAGCTATAACGAAGTTATGGCGAAAATTTTGTAAAAGACGAATGAGAATTAGAAAGTTAGTAATTGAACCCAAATGTGTAGGGTTTCATAAGAAAGTAAGAGAACATAGAAAACGTGAGTCATGGACTCAAGAATGAACAAGTTTTAAGTTCGGATGACCGAATTACGGACGAACGAACGAAGAGCGTTAAAAACGTAAAATGAACGAAGGGTGAATATTAAGCCAATCGAATGGCATGTTAATGGATTCTGAATGAAGTTCTTTCTAAGGGGTATTGAAGTACGTAAGATAAGGAAGAGAATGGCTTTGGAACGACCTCAATCCGAGTTATAATGAATAAGTTATAGAAGCAGGAAGTAAGCATCTCACAATGATCGAACACTTAGAAAAAATTTCTAGGTTTTGTGCTCAGTCTCAGGCTTGGTGCTTGACTATGCCTTGGGAGGCGGTCTTTGCAGTCATGAGCTCGAACCATCGACTAGTCTTGAGTGAGGAAATGCCAGCCGCTAAGGAAAGGGAAGGACCCGGCACCGCAGCGCCGGTGTAGGGCAATGCCCAGTAATGAGATTTGTATTGCTCAATTACTGGGGGATGTGCAAGAAAGAAATATGAACATGTAATTCACCAAATATAACCGATATCCGAGGACCGTAGTCACGATAGAACAAACGTGGGGGATTGCTATGATTGTGGTTCCTTAGACGTTGAGTGACGAGGGTAATGAATAACATTTCAGTGTTATGTTATAGTAATGAGAGATAAGTGTAAAGCGTATAGACGTTGTAAACACAACGTTGTTGCGATGAACGATCGGTCTTAGCATACAACGATCGGTATGGCTTCGACATTAAGAAAAAATAATAAACATGGGGTTCATGGGATGGACAACGATTGAAAGCTATTAAAACCTTGAGTAAAGGTTGAATGAGAGATTAAGAGACGAGCAACGTGAACGTTGAATACGTAAACGATCCTCGTGAATCGTATTCGCGTTGGACGAACGTTCTAAGTATACCTTGGTTGTATGACGTAGAAGTTGACGAAGGTAGTAAGTAAGATATAAATGATCGAGAAAATCGTAACGAACGGTAATAAGAGTATTGAAAGCCAAATGTGAGTCGGATAAGAAAGAATCCTGAGGTATGGCATTTAGTTGTCAGAAAGCCAAAAAGAATAAGAAATTAACTTAACGAATATTATAGATTAATAATTCAGATAAGTTAAGATAAGTTAGGTGGTGGTACAATCGTAACCTTTGATGGTTAACATATGGGAGCTGGGCTAAACAATTCCTTCAGAGAGCGAAGGTATATACGAAACTGGTAACTGATCTAACTCACTGTGATGGCAGTGTAGATGAGACAGGAACTTGTTTGTTGGTTGTTTGTGGGAAACCACTCAGAGTGCCATATGGACTACTAGCAGAGAAGCGATGTGATCTGAGTCCTAGAGAAATAAAGAAGAAGATAAGAATGCAAATCATCAAAGATGATGAACGTATTGAGTAAGACATCTCCGTATGTCATGAAGCCGTAAACCGGTAATGAAAGTTAGTCGCGTAAACTTATATTTCACGAACGCGAACCCTAAGAAGTAAAGTTAAGTAAACCAATGCGTAAGTCAAGTATATGACTAATTGTTGCATGTATTCCTTATGTGAAATATAAGGATTAGAATGAGCAGTTCAGCATAAACCCTAAGCTTTAGCTGTGCGTAAGGCAAGTTTCCTAACTTCATTCATATTTTAAATGAATGCTAGTTTCTTAAACTTCTCAGATGTTGAACTTGAGAAGTTCTGTCTATATGTGAATGTGTGATATTTGTACAAGGTGGTAGACTGTATGAGGCCTTGTGCCACAATGTGAACACTTAGGTGTTTCTATGAGATGAACTATTCTGTGATTAAACTATTCAATAGGAGAATGCTCTGTTTATACATGAACCGTTATTGTTAAGTCTGTGCTAATGATTCTAGCGAGAGAGGATGTGTCTGAAAAAAGGTAGAAGAATGAAAGTATTTCAAAGTGAAAGTGAATATTATTTTAAAATGATAAGAATTGAGATTATTCCTATTATTCACGATGCTTCATAACCTTTGTTCGGGTATCAAAGTTCTAAAGAAATGTTTGAATTCTTAAAGTTGTTTGTTCAATTGTTATGACTTGCTGGGCAATTGAATGCTCACACTTGCTTTAAATGAAAAACATTTTCAGCATACGATGTTAGAAGAACTTAAGGATTCTGTAAAGATCAAGCTGACGGTATCCAGATGAAGTACCATTCAGAATGTGAATGAGCTAGAAGATCAAGTGAAGACTTGTAATGTAGAAAAGATTAAATTGAACTATAGACTAGTTTAATGAACTGTTATGCATAGTGTTTTGCATAGTGTTTTGCATAGTGTTTTGCATAGTGTTGCATAGTGTTTGCATAGTAAAATGTTTTTATATAAATAGAATATATGATATTTTATTTAAAAGATTTTGCTTTAAATATGGACCGTCAGATTAAAGTAAATCAATCTGGACCGTTCATGGATTAATTACTATGCATTCTATTTTCCTATAAATGAAGCTCATTCCTTCATTATTTTCTTACTTAATTCTTTGAAACTCTAGAGAGAGAAATTATAGAGAGAAGCTATAGAGAGAAAAATCTAGAGAAAGAAGAAGAGTATACGGTACTTCACTACTTTGATATCCGGTGTCTTTTTACGATAAGGGATATTATTTGTTGTGCCGTAGTGGGTGTTATTCTTCTTATTCATGAAGAGAACTTCTATTATTCCATTCTTTATTATTCTCGTTGGAATAACTTTGATATCGTGGCATACCCTATACTTGGTGAAATCCTCCGTTATTCCATTCTTTATTATTCGTTGGAATAACTTTGATACGTGGCATACCCTATACATAATCTCAGATATCGTGGTTTACCCTATACTTGGTGACATTCTTCTATTATTCTCATTGGAACATCCATGCATGTGTTTTACAGGACCTGGTTCCGCTTTTTATTATTCTCGCTGGAACATCCATCGTGTGTTTTACAGGACTGGTTCCGCTCTTTATCATTCTCATTGGAATATCCTATCGTGTGTTTTACACCGGATCCGGTTCCATCTTTATTATTATTCTGTTGGAACATCCCGCTTCGGTGTGAATTTCACGACGACTGGTTCCGTTATTATTATTACGTTGGAATAACTTTTGTCTATCTGGCAACCGCATGCATGGTGATTTTCTTTGTTATTCCATTCTTTATTATACCCAGTTGGTTAAAACTTTGACTTCTATACTCCATGAAATTAGTAGAATATCTTTGATATTTGCGTTTCATCCAGTATCTTTTCATGGAAATATTCTTCTGATCATTCTTGAATTTTACTCTACAAAACAGTATCTTGTTGACAAATTGGACGTTAATAAATCCTGGATTAAATAATTCTTGAACTTGTTTTATTGAATTCTTATATCATTGTCATCATCCTCATGTTTATATTATGTTGAAAGTTATCTTTGGCTTACGTGCATAGATGAACTTAGTATGATTATGACCAGGGTTCATTCGGTATAATCATGACTTGATATAAATGATGTGACAAAAGTCCTCAGTGGCACGTAATGCGTTGATGGATAGTTTTGGTATGATTATGACGAGGGGTGATTCGGTATAGTCATGACCATTGATAATTTGATGAAAATCCTTGACCGTAGTGCAGGGGATGATTAGATATTGTGGTTTATTCATTAAACCGAGTCTTAGTGATAAAATTGATGAAAACCTTTTAAAACCTAAAAGATAGTAGACTTTATTTTCTACTTGACTCTTTTAATGGATCAGATATTCATTGCAGATTAAACTGGTTGTCAATTGTATTTTATCAGTTTAACATTGTTGAAGGCTAATGATAATTTATTCTGCATTATCTTAGTCATAATATTTCTTAGTGGGCTAGTTGAGCTCACCCTTTCTTTCACTGTTCTCTTCAGGAAATGAGAATATAAATTGGGACGAGTCTGGGAAGCGGAGTAATGGTCCAGAGGATAGCATTAGTAGTCCTCACTATTCTGTTAAATAGTGTGACAATAGTTGTAACGAGGACTCCTTTTGAGTTTGTATAATATCTATTAGACAATATTTGTATTCAAACTCACAGTTTATGTCATATTGTACACGACAGTTATATTAGTAAGTTGTATTTGAATTTATGTACCATGTAAGTGGCGACCCAAGATGGGTGACGTATACCTAATTTTGGGGGCGTCACAATGTATGTTGTTATATTTCAATATATAATGATGTATGTTGGATGAATGATGTACTCGTGACATACGGAATCCGGGTGTGAAGATAGACCAGATTTCGGGGTGTTACAGATTGGTATCAAAGCTGATAGGTTATAAACCTTAGGTATGAGTACCTAAGACTATAATCGTAGAGAGAATGATAAGAAGATCACCACGTGATCATAGTAAATCGTAGTAACAGATGAGCTGTTAAACGATGAATAATTTATAGTAAATGCTATGAATGATTGGTACTATAAAGTAGTATGGGAAGAAGAACCCAGATTGAGTTAGAAAGGATAGCATACGAATTAAAGAAAATTCATATTAAGTAAAGAGAAATTTAGAAGTTATAAAATTTCAATTGAGAACTCATGTGATAGCTGAGTTGTATGAACATTTGTTATGGGCAGAGGTTTGTGCTGGGTGTAATAACTGCTTAGCTTATTACAGTGATAATCATTGGAATTTGTCGCGCTATCAAAATTATATGACGAGAAGGTGAATCTTTTCTCATGTATATACTTGATAGGTAGAGAACGATAAGGTAGGTGCGAGTTCTTGAAACTCGTACTTATGGTAAGTTCGTGACCCATAATTATATGGTATACTTTTGAACTTCAAATGAATGGACGCCTTTATAAGTGCATGCAGGATAGTTTTTAAACTCATATTATTGTGGAAAGTTCCTGAACTCATAATGTGTGGTAAGTTGATGGACTGTACTAAGATATAGGGATGTTTAGACTGAAAACAAGTTATTTTCAGTAGGCTTAGTATTGAAGGTGCTACAGAAGATTAAGTATTGTCGCAAGTAAGATAATGAAGGAAGATGGAGAATAGGATATTCCAAGTCATCTAGCTATGCTAGATTTCGATGTTTATTGAAATTGTGCTTATGTGTGCGTTTGAAAAAAGGAAAGAATTGGTTCAACTTTTGGAACCAATAGATTTTTAAAAGAACTATTCTTGGTATGTCTATGCTAATTGTTTTGGCTAGACAAAAATTAATTTGAAATATCAAAATGAATTTTATATCATCCGTGCATTCGATGCAAGAATGCTAAAAGGATGGAGTTATTAATGCAATTGAACCCGGTGTTGGATGTGATCATAGGATCAACAAACCGCTATGGTATGATGTATAATGACAAAGTCATAAACTGACAAAATCCTCAACGTACTGTGAAAGGTCTAGTATCATGACGTCATAAAACGTTTTGATGTATTGCAAAAGAATTTAAAGAAGTAATTGATGTCAATTGATTTGACTAGATGAATGTTTCCAGTTGATATCCAATTTATTGTTATGGTCTAAGCTACTTGATTTGGCTAAGATAAATGATATGTCATGTGTAAAAGAAAATCGAGCTTTCTTTGAAGAAGTTGTGCCAATCCAAATTGTTTTGGTGCGGAATCTAATGATTAAGTCAGAGGTGAACACACCCCGGAATGGGGTTATACAATGGGTTGATCGCCTACGTATGAAAGAGGTAGTTTACTTTCTTGGCGATTGTAAACTGACCGTGGAAAGAAAGGTTACGGCGTCATGCTGTTAAACCTAGTAAGAGTTCATGATCAATTTGACCTCTCAGCAAATGTATGAAATGTTTTAAAGGAATTCTTATATTCCTCGTTGTTCATTCTACTTCATAATTCTTGATAAGTTGTGAAGGTGAGAGAATGTTTGAAAGTTAAGAACTTATTTGAAGAGAAGTTGAGAAGAGGGGTAGGCTAAAATTTTGAGGACGAAATTCAGTAAAGAAGGGGTGAATGTGATGACCCGGGTATGGGTGTGGTTTCAAGAAATTTCGAGGACAGAATTTTTATAAGGGGTAAAGGATGTAACAACCCGAAAATTCGGATTGTCCAGAAATTAAGATTTAAAGAATTAGTTATTAATAAATAGAATTTTTATTAATAATATTTTGTGTTATGTGTTTATTAATCGTTCTAGAACCTAGAATGATTATAAACCGGGAGGATTCTGGCTACGAGCTAGATTGATTGAGTAAGAATTTTTAAGACTAAAATAAAAATTTTCTGAGAACAAAAATATTTGTAGGGAAAAAGACAAAATAGGCACTATTCACCCGACGAAACCCTAAGGGTTAGGGTTTGAATAACATAAGTCGTTCTGAGAGTTCGGTATGTCGAAATGACATTCCATCGAAAGATTTGACAATAATATATCGTGAAAAGTTAAGTAAGCCGATAAAAGTTTCTCGAAAAAAGCGTAAATCGAAGCTAAAATAAAAAAATGACGAAAAAAATCTTTATTATGTACTTTTCATTCATTTAGCTATGTTAGGAGAAAACGTGAAGGAAAACGCTTAATGGTGAAAGCTGTTTTTTAGTTTTTCGGAGATCTTAAGAATACGTAAAGGTTAATCGGTAAAGGAAAGATGAAATATCCAAAAATATTTGGATTACGAGAATCGCAATTTTTAAAACTGTCGATCAAAACCCGAAAGACAGAACCATGAAACTTACAGGCTAAGTCTCGTGAATAGTAAGGAGGCCTATTGATGAGGTGTGAATAGTAAAGAGGTTGGGGTGAAATGACTAAAATACCCTTAGCCTTGGTTTTTCTATAAATAGGAAGCTTGATTCATTGTTTTGAGATTTTGAAAATCCTACACTTTGAGAGAGAGAGAGAGAGAGAGAGAGAGAGAGAGAGAGAGAGTTAGGATGGGAGAAAAAAGAGGAAAAGCTTACCCAATTGCACGCTTTGTCCAACGGAGGAAGATTAAAGAAAAAGGGTGATCTGAAAACTTGGCTTCTAATAAATTTTCTTTAAGTTTTATATGTTTAAAACATAACTTAATGAGAATAACAAGTAAAAGATGTTAGAAATGATTTCATATGGTTGAAATAGTAAGAAAATGAAGAAATAAGAATTAAAATTTATTTTATAAATTTCTTAAGAAAGTGTAAGATTCATAATAAATTAGAATGAACTGAATGGATTATATGAATGAGTAGGTGAAATAAGTAAGGAATGGTATTCTATAAAATCAAATTCCAAGAAAAAGTGAAATCATAATCTAAATATCGATTAAAAATGAAAAACGAACGAAGAACACGCGAAGAAAACGAAAAATGTTGTTAATGGACAAATTTAAAACCATCGTAGGATTATTTTTGTTGATGGACAAGTTTAAAACCAACGCGTATAAGTTAGATGCTTATTTCTTGGTTAGGAACAGTAGAAACATTCATGAAGAATGGATTAAAAACTGAGCTATAACGAAGTTATGGCAAAAATTTTGTAAAAGATGAATGAGAATTAGAGAGTTAGTTATTGAACCCGAATGCATAGGATTTCATAAGAAAGTAAGAGAAAATAGAAAATATGAGTCATGGACTCAAGAATAAACAAGTTTTGAGTTCGGATGACCGAATTACAAACGAACGAACGAAGAGCATTAAAAACGTAAAATGAACGAAGGGTGAATATTTAGCCAATTGAATGGTTCATTAATAGATTTAGAATGAAGTTCGGTCCAAGGGGTATTGAAGTACATAAGATAAGGAAGAGAATGGCTTTGGAACGACCTCGTTTCGAGTTATAATGAATAAGTTATGGAAGCAGGAAGTAAGCATCTCACAATGATCGAACACTTAGGAAAGTTTTCTAGGTTTTATGCTTTAAGACTGCAGCAGACTCCAATTGTGCTTTGGAGATGAGTACAAATGCTGAGCTCGAGCCATCGCCTACTATTGAGTGGCGCTACAAAGGCAAAGGAAAAGGAGGAGGACTGAAATAAGAAAGTACGCAGTGGTGGCAATGCCTAGTAATGAGATTTTTATTGCTCAATTACTAGGGGGATGTGCAAGAAAGAAATATGAACATGTAGTTCACCTAATATAACACTTAATCAAGTAATTTAAACCTTTATTAAAGGTTAAATGGAAAGATTAAACAAGATTAACAGATAGAGAATTTGAGCGGTTGATTACGTAACTGAGATCCGGGGACCGTAGTCGCGATAGAACGAACGTGGGGGATTGCTATAATTTTGGTTCCTTAGACGTTGAGTGATGAGGATAATGAATAACATTTTTATGTTATGTTGTAGTAATGAGAGATAAGTGTAAAGCGTATAGACGTTGTGAACACAACATTATTGCGATGAACGATCGGTCTTAGCATACAACGATCAGTATGGCTTCGACATTAAGAAAGAATAAAGAACATGGGATTTATGGGATGGATAACGATTGAAAGCGATTAAAACCTTGAGTAAAGGTTGAATGAGAGATTAAGAGATGAGCAACGTGAACATTGAATACATAAATGATCCTCGTGAATCATATTCACATCGGAGGAACGTTCTAAGCATACCTTGGTTGTATGACGTAGACATTGACGAAGGTAGTAAGTAAGATATGAATTATCAAGAAAGCCATAACAAACGGTAATAAGAGTATTGAAAGCCGAATGTAAGTTAAATAAGAACGAATCCTGAGGTATGGCATTTAGTTGTCAGAAAGCCAAAAGGAATAAGAAATTAACTTAACAAATATTATAGTTTAATGATTCAGACAAGTTAAGATAAGTTAGGTGGTGGTACAATCGTAACCTTTGATGGTTGACATATGAGAGCTAGGCTAAATAATTCCTTCAGAGAGCGAAGGTATATACGAAACTGGTAACCGATCTAACTCATTGTAATGGCAGTGTAGATGAGACGGGAACTTGTTTGTTGGTTGTTTGTGGTAAACCACTCAGAGTACCATATAGACTACTAGCAGAGAAGCGATGTGTGTTGAGTCCTAGAGAAATAAAGAAGAAGATAAGAATGCAAATCATCAAAGATGATGAACGTATTGCCTAAGACATCTCCAAATGTCATGAAGCCGTAAACCAGTAATGAAAGTTAGTCGCGTAAACTTATATTTTAAGAACGCGAACCCTAAGAAGTAAAGTTAAGTAAACCAATGCGTAAGTCAAGTATATGACTAATTGGTGCATGTATTCCTTATGTTAAATATAGGGATTGGAATGAGCAGTTCAGCGTAAACCCTAACCTGTAGCTGTGCGTAAGGTAAGTTTCCTAACTTCATTCATATTTTAAATGAATGCTAGTTTCTTAAACTTCTCAGATGTTGAACTTGAGAAGTTCTGTCTATGTGTGAATGTGCGATATTTGTACAAGGTGGTAGAACGTATGAGGCCTTGTGCCACAATGTGAACACTTCAGTGTTTCTATGAGATGAACTGTTCTGTGATTAAACTTTTCAATAGGAGAATGCTCTATTTATACATGAACCGTTATTGGTAAGTCTGTGCTAATGATTCTAGCCAGACAGGATGTGTATGAAAAAGGTAGAAGAATGAAAGTATTTCAAAGTGAAAGTGAATATTATTTTAAAATGATAGGAATCGAGATTATTCCTATTATTCAAGCTGCTTCATAACCTTTGTTCGGTTATCAAAGTTCTAAAGAAATGTTTGAATTCTTGAAGTTGTTTGTTCAACTGTTATGACTTGTTGGGAAATTGAATGCTCACACTTGCTTTAAATGAAAAACATTTTCAGCATACGATGTTAGAAAAACTTAAGGATCTCGTAAAGATCAAGCTGACAGTATTCAGATGAAGTGCCATTCAGAATATCAATGAGCTAGAAGATCAAGTGAAGACTTGCAATGTAGAAAAGATGAAATTGAACTATAGACTAGTTTAGTGAACTGTTATGTATCCTTGGTGGTGGATAAAAGTCACTCTTGTAAGATGAAATGAATAATGTTTTTATCATTATTTGTAATAAAAGAGGTTATAAGGTTTTTAGAACCTGGGGTGTGAGAATGTATGTGGTTATATTTCAGTATATTATGATGTATGTTGGATGAATGACGTACTCGTGACATACGGAATCCGGCTGTGAAGATAGACCAGATTTCAGGGCGTTACATACACAACATAACTATACTACTGGACATCTAACTGAACAAGCTATCCCAACATCCCGCGCTTTACTGCGCTATTGTACTCAACCTGGAAAATGTGTACCATCAAATCCCTACTCAAGGTATATCATGTCTGTCCTTGCTCTGCTGAATAATGGTATACACCATCAATCCATCTATCCATGTCCGTACGAAAAGTGTAGCCCATCTTGTTCATCTTTCTCTTCTTACATCTTACTTTATCTTCTAAGTTTTCAGCCATATCATTGGCTTCCTCCCACTTCTCCTCGAAGTGGATTCTCTCAATGACCTCTAGCTTAAGTTGTGTGCGAGAGCCTCTTTCTCAGCTTTCTCGCTCAACTCCCTCTGTCCAGATTGTTCTAACTTTCCCACCAGCTCTACATTTTTTGACAACAAATGGTGAAAGAGGGTCCCTAGCTGTGTTCCTGCTTCCTTGTGATATGTAATTTCTACCTCCATCTCCTGCATCTCAAACTGTCTCTCATGATCATTAGTCTTTAGATTCTGCATCTCAGTTTGATACTCTTGAGCCTCAGCCTCTAGCTCCGCAACTCTACATCTTAACTCAAGAATCTACTCCTCGTACTCATCCAGCATCTGATCCTCGAATGTGGTCTCATCGGGATCTTCTGCGAGCTCATCCTCCATAGGTTCCTCCTTTGGATCCGACTCCATCTTCTCAGCGTTCTCATCATCGACAAGGGCAAATGCAAAAATGGGCTCTGCTACCAAAGGTGACTCATACACTACGTGTATATCACATGGCTCCTCCTCTATAATCTTACTAGGGCCTCCCAAGTCCGACATCCTACAACCAAAAACCCAAGATAACAAACAACAAACTCCATTAGAATGTCAAAAAAAATATGTTGTATGGAATGAAGATATATTTAATAATGCCCCTGACTCTCTAAGAAAACTCTATATGGGTTTTATCTCATTCTATTTTCTAAATTCTTCAAAGGTTATAGTCTCAGGATTCTCGCTCCTAAGGTTTTTAACCTAATGTTCTGATACCAACATGTGATGCCCCCAAATTCAGATATATGTACCCCTAATCTGGTGCTTCACGATCTAACTCTAATAACAACTATAATCACATACAACAGAATAATAGAATTATTTACATTGATTTAATATAAATATTCTTGCCCAAGTCCAGTAACCTTTATTAAACATTACATAACAAGTCTAACACATAACTTAATACATAAATCATTATTAAGTCTTAATACATAGTCAAAACTAGACTTAATACATCATAAGAGAAAATCATAACATATCAGGACTAAAGTTACTCTATAGCCTTGCCCTTTCCTTTATCCTTGCTTAATGTTTCACCACATTCCGCCTTAACTGAAATGTTTAAGGAAACTAGGATGCGCAACAAGTTTGCCCAGCAAGTAATATAGCAATAAGGGTAGACAATTATGGTGATAAGTTCAAAGATTCAAGAATGTAATGATAAAGGATAACTCACGAAATTAAGGAATAATGTCACAAGCAAAGAAATATCAATAACTCCAAATCTGTCATTTAAATTTTAAACAATAATTCATTATTGACCGAAGGTTTTTTTTTAAAAGAATTCAAAGGTTCCAATACTGAGTAGTCACTATGGACCAAAAACTCCTGCTAGAATTAACATTATAACACTGATAATCCAATATAAACAAGTATAATAGGAGATCAGCCCAAAATACCCTACGTTGTGCATAACATTTAAACATGTTGTTTGTGCGCACGTCGGTTTTCTGACAATGTAAAATTTCCCCTTCTAAGAGGGTTGTTCATTGTAACGAACGAGAATTTTTATGTAATTTTAAAAAATATTTATTGGATTAAATAAATATTTGAGTTGGTTAATTTATTGAGATAAATAAATATGTGATGAAATTGTTATGCAATAATTTCATTAAAATGTAATATATAATAGTTAAATTAGTGTATGATAATTTTATGATTTGAGGATTTAATTTAATGAGATAATTATATTAAATGAATTATTTAATATTTAATAAAATAATTAAATTAAATAAATTGTTTAATATTTGTAATGTTGTGTAGTGGTGATGTTCTAGTTTAATTTAATAATTAAATTAGATGTGTAATAATTTGTTAAGTATAAAGAATTATAATGAAAATTATAATTGTAATTATAAGTTTAAGTATAAAATTTGACTTAATTTAATTAACTAATAAAGGTCTGACAAGTTAACTATAATATAAGGAAAAGATAAAAATAAATTCAAGTGGGGAGTTTTAGTGTTTAGCCAAACATGGCCTTGTGGCCTTTGGCATATTATAACTGATGTAACTCTTTATTTTTTTTAACTGATAAGTACGTAGGTTATATGTGTATATCAGTTTAAGTTTACGTATTATCCTAAGGCTAAGAAGAACAGAGAAAATACAATGAAAGAGAGAGTTGGCTAGGGAGAGAAATTGAGAGAGAATTGAGAAATTAGAGAAGGGAAATCAAGGGAACAAGCTTGCTAATCATTATTGATAGTGAAAACAAGGGATTAAAGGTATAATCTATTCCTAATTCCATGTTTTGGTTTTGAAATATCTATTCTCTTTGATTTGGATTTCTTGTTGGATTAATGTTTAAGATGTTGATTGTATGTGTATAAACTGATAAGATATCAATTCTCAGTAATCGAATTCATGAAGTTTTGTTTTAAGTTGGAAATTCAAGTTTACAATATTATATATATATATATATATATATGAAAGTGGCTTATTTGAGACCAAAATTGATGTACAATTCTTATTATAATCTGTAAATTGTTTATGGATTGTGTTAAGATGTCAAGAAATAAAAACAATGCAATTGAAATGGTTTAATTTGGTTAAGAAATGAAGTTTTGGTGATTGAATTCGTTAAATGTGTTGAAATTGGAGAAAACAATAAAATCATGATTTTAATCCTTTAAATTTGGTTGTTTTTGTTGTTAAAGGTGTAATATGGATGCTTAGTAATGTTGTTAACAAATTTATAGCTTTTGGGTGTGTTAATTTCTGCTTAAAATTGGGTTATTTGAGAATGAATTATGAAGCAGGGCATATAGCTAGTCATTTTACGATCTCGTCTTAAGCCTACGCTTAGTACCGAAAAGGCGTAAATGGCAGCATTGCGCTTTATTGAGCGATTCAGGTTCGAGCAACAGCAAGCAATTTACTGGTAATGCGATGCAAAGGCTTGGGGCGGTGTAGAAGCTACGCCTCCGGAAAGCAGGAATTACATCGGAGAAGTATCAAATGAACTGCCTCACATCTAACACCCTTGGTATCATTCCATCAAGGAGTATCTGCGAGATAGATCTACGCCCATTGGGGTGAATCAAGCTGAAAGAAAGCGGATCCATAGAATAGCCATGAAATTCTATCTGAGCGGAGACGTACTCTACAAAAAAGATGCGGGACTAGGTCTTCTAAGATGCCTAGACAAAGACCAAGCCTAGAGACTCATGGATAAAATCCATGGTGGAGTATGCGGCCCACACATGAGCGGTCCTCTACTTGTCAAGAAGATCTTAAGAACAGGGCATTACTAGATCTCTCTCAAATCTGACTATGATGATCACATCAAGAGATGTTATCAATACCAAATTCAAATAAATGTTATCCACGCCCCTCAACGGGAACTCCACAATAGGAGTTCACCCTGGCATTTCTCAATGTGGGTAATGGACGTGATCGGGACAATAGAGCCCAAAGCTAGCAATGGTCATCGGTTTATCTTCACCATGATCGACTACTTTACCAAATGGATAGAGGCAGCCTCTTTCCCCAGAGTTACCAAAGAGGTGATCATTGGTTTCATTAGAAAAATGTCATTTACGGAAAACCAGAGGTGATTGTATCAGACAATGCCAAAAACCTCATCAACTAAATGATGGAGGAATTATACAGTAAATTCCACATCAAGTATATCAACTCTGTCAACTATCATCCAAAAGATGTCCACTAATCACAAAGGATGGCCTCACTTGTTGCCTCTGACTCTATTAGCCTATAGAACGTTAATGTGCACTTCCACTGGAGCAACCCCCTACTCAGTAACCTATGGCATGGAAGCAGTGCTCCCCATTGAGGTGGAAATGGAATCCCTGAGAGTACTAATAGATGCTCAGATGGAAGAAGACCAATGGTTACAAGATCGGTACCACCAATTATCTTTGATAGATGAAAGGCGGGCCACAACCATCTTCCATGGTCAATTATACCAACAAAGGTATACTCCCATGGTATCTGATATGGTGTTTATAGCGAATTAACATAATGCATTTAAATCTATACACCCATGGTATTTGATTAAAATATTACATTAAATAGAGGGACTATCAGATATAATTCCCATAGATTCAAGATTCACAGTATCCCATAACAGATGATAATTCTCAAGAGAACTATTACTGTGTTTGGATACCCTCACTTGAATATATGAACTGTATCTGTGACTAGAGTCTATCTATCCAAAATTCAGAGTATCAGTAATAACGTGAACAGTCCATATTACCAATACCCTCACCTTGATGTATAGTTTATGCCATGCGAATTTATACTATCGTATCAATAGTAACTATCTATTCGAAATTCAGAGTATTAATAACAACATGAATAGTCCATGTTATTAACACCCTCACTCAGATAAATAGTTCCCAAGGATCTCAACTAGATTCGAAGAAGTCTAATTTTACATCTATGTATGTAAGAAAACACGGTTGCGGAAATAAAAGATGTTATATATATATATCATAAGATTAAGATTCGATTACATAATTCTCATAATGAGTTCTTATTACAAGGTATTCACATAGACAAGAATATAATCTAATCTACGTAAGAATGCTTCCCTTTTTCTACTCCAGATGTTCCCGGATTACCATCTAAAAGTGCAAAGGGAATAATTTTCAAGGGTGAGCTATGACATGCTCAGCAAATTGTATATTTATAAAAATATAGGTTTTGAAGAATTATAACAATTCAAATTTCAACTGATAGTTGTTACCATTTCTAGATTTTTAACTTCACCATTTCTAAAATTTTTCTTATTTCTGTCAGTCACAAAGACTTAGAAATTTTGTTTAGATGTGAGATAGGGGATCAACCTATTCAATATCCTAGGAGTATGCATTTCATCCTACTAGTGCTTAACATACACTAAACTTATTGTCAATGTATGAATTGACCAAACTTCGTTCCTTTACGGGATACTCAACTTTAGTATAAGATTGTCTTACCAAAATAATTTGGTTTGACACAACAGTTTATGGTCAATAAACAATATCATATGGATAAACAATTCATTTCTTAGTTATGCTAGAACTATAGCAATAACTTTTCAATAATAGGTAATTCAATGTATGTGTATTATATCAACAGTAAATCAAGATAAAATCTTGTTCATCGAATAAACAAGGTTGAGAAATTTGCAAAAGTAATAACTTGGGTATAGGAAACTTGCCTGAGCGTAGATCAGTCAAGTTATGCTATTCGAACGCTAATAAGTACCTATGACGTTCATGAAAATAAATCTAACATGTTAGTATTGATAACAATACTTAAATAAAATATTTATTTAATATCGAGTTAGATTTAATAGGGTTTGATTTTTAATACCTTTGATAAATGAATTAAATTTTATTTATAAAATTTTGTTATATTTTTAGATAATTTAATTATCCTTATAATATATTTTAGAAGGTTTAAAGTATTTTTAAAATATTTATTTATCGTTTAAATGATTTTTAAATCATTTATCTCTATTTATAAGTAATTAATATTTATTTAAAATTTTACAAAAACATTATTTGATATTTTTAAATAATTTATAATCATTTGTTATGATTTCTATTTCATTAATAATATTTTTCCTAATTAGTTAGTATTTATAAGTAATTATTCTAATTACTTTATTAATAAGTTAATTATAAATAATATCTAAATAAAATAAAATAATTATTACAATTGTGTAAAAATATCAAAAATTATTTATAATAATTTAATATAATTTTTAAAACTGATTTTATATTTATTTATATTTATTTATTAATTATTTCTAATTTTTATAATTTATTTAAAAAATAATAATTTCTGTCTGCCGCTAAAGATCTACAGTGACAGAAAGTGTCGCTGTAGGTGTTCTTGAGTTTCTGGGTAGTAATTTGGTCGTGGTTGAGTGATCACTTTGACCATCAAAGTAGTCGGTTCGACTGTTCTTGAGCTTTCTGCATAACCTAGAAAACCAACATCCGTGAATGGTCAACCCACTTTGATTGCTTATATCTTGGAATCTATGGTTCATCTGAACCTGATTTCTTACCTAGATTAAAGGCCTATTAATAGGCTACAAATACCAATCAATTAACAGATCATAACATAAACACACACGAATCTACAAGCCCTGACATTCGGCTGTCAGACCAAGTTTTACAAAATTTCCAGATTTCTTAAAACTCTTAATTAAGGCATCTAGATGTTATGAAAACGCGTTCTACCACTCTAACATACTTTCTAACATCCTAATACATAATTCTAAACATCAAAAAAAACAAATCTAACATAAGATCAAAGAGCAATTTATGAACTAGGGTTTTCACCTTTTCTTGAGAAATTCTTGATTCTAGCTTCTGATGTTGTTATTGCTATCACCCAGGCTTGATTTGGTAGGTTTATAAGTGTATCTAGGCTTTGAAAATTTGTGGGTTTGCTCAGCCTTAGGGTTCCTATTTATAGAATTCTTCAACTTGGCTATTTGGTCATTTTTGAGGAACTTGCCTCTACAAAGATCTGATCTGATGACTATAGTGATGCTTGGGAGTTACAAGCATGTCATGTGCTATCATGGAACTTGTAATGGTGACTCCTAACCTACTTGCGAGCTAGTTTGACCAAATTAGTAGCTTAATTAGGCTTAATTCTTCACTTCTCATGATTAGAGTTTTGTTTCTAATGATTAGGAATGTTAAGTGATGTTAATTAGTACCTAATTAAAGTTTACTAACCATAATTAAGTGTTAAGATAAGCTAATTAGGGTTAGATTAGCTAATTAGGGTTAGGTTTACAAATTAAGGTTAGGGTTTTTGCTAATTAGGGTTAGGGTTTATTAATCTAGGGTTATTAACCTAAATTCTCACTAATCGCAACAAGCACGACAAAGCGTTTTGTCAGTGTAAGCACGACAAAGCAACTTGTCAAAATAGTTTTATCGAAAAGTCCGATTATGGAAAAAAAAATTTAAGCACTAGGTGTCAAGCACGACGTTTTTCGAACAAAAATTTATTTAGTCAAATTTGTTAAACAAAGTATAATTTGACACATAACATATTCAGAATAGAGAAATTTTATTTATAAACTGAATTTTACACATACGAGTCTTACTAGGGTTTTGGGTTTTTACATTCACTCCCACTAATAAGAATTTTGTCCTCGAAATTACAGTACATACTAAGTAAAAAGTTGAGGATAATTCTCTCACATTTTATCTTCAAGTTCCCATTTAGCTTCATCAACGTTCTGATTTCGCCAGATCACTTTAACCGATGCTATAACTTTATTTTAGAGGACTTGCTCTTTACGGTCGACGATCTGCACAGGTTCTTCTACATAAGAAAGATCTTCTTCTATTTGGATTGGTTCATAATTTATAACGTGTTTATAATCAGGTTTGTATAGCCGTAAAACGGACACATGAAACACATTATGAATATGGTTTAACTCAAAAGGCAGTGCTATTTCATAAGCAACTTCACCAATTCTTCTCAAAATTTCAAAAGGTCCAATGAACCTTGGACTTAGTTTTTCTTTCTTGCCAAAACGTATATTGCCCTTCCAAGGAGATACTTTCAAGAATACGTGGCTTCCTACACTAAAATTTCATTGTTGACGATGTGGATCAGTGTATTTTCTTTGTCGATCTTGAGATGCTTGTAATTGTTGACGTATAATTTTGATAGTTTCAGTTGTTTGTTGAATTATTTCAGGTCCTAGCATTTATCTTTCCCCGACTTCATCCCAACACATAGGTGTTCTACACTTTCTTCCATATAAGGCTTCATAGGGTTGCATACCTATGCTAGCATGATAACTATTGTTGTAGGCAAATTTGACTAAAGGTAATTGATCTTCCCAACTTCCTTTGAAGTCTATGACACATGTTCTCAACATATCCTTTAATGTTTGTATGGTTCTCTTACTCTGTCCATCAGTTTGAGGATGATAGGCTGTACTTAGTCTTAATTATGTTCCTAAATTTTTCTGAAGACTTTTCCAAAAATTTAAAGTAGAACGTGGATCTCGGTCTGATACTATGGAAACAGGTACTCCATGCCTAGAGATAATTTCATTAATATACAATTTGGCAAGGTGATCCAAGTTATGAGTAATTTTTATAGGTAAAAAGTGAGCGGATTTAGTTAAACGGTCAACTATTACCCAAATGGCATTATGGCCTTTTTGTGTAGTAGGAAGGCCTACTACAAAGTCCATGGTTATATGTTCCCACTTCCACTCAGGAATTGGTAAGGGTTGAAGTAAACCACTTGGCTTTTGATGCTCAGCTTTAACCCTTTGACACGTGAGACATTTACTTACCCATTCTGCTATTTCTCTTTTCATATTCGACCACCAAAAGTGTCGACTTAAATCTTTGAACATTTTAGTACTGCCGGGATGTATGGAAAATTTTGAATTATGAGCTTGGTTCAAAATTTCATCTTTTAAAGCTTGGTTTAATGGAACCTAGATTCTATTCTCATACCTTACTATTCCATCCTTATCTATTCTGAATTTGTTATACTTGTCATGAGTTATATTAGACTTGTATTTCTTACACTCTTCATCTTTTTCCTGTATCTCTTTGACTTTGTTAAGCAGAGATGAAACTCCCTCTAGAATGTATAATTTTTGGGTAGAGGTAGTTGGACATTCCACCTCAATTCTTAAATTTTCAAAATCTTTTATTAACCTATCATTGGTGGTTAATACATTCAACTTTTCCTGATTCTTTCTACTTAATCCATCAGCTACGACATTTGCTTTGTCGGGATGATATAAGATTTCACAATTAAAATCCTTTATCAGTTCTAACCATCTTCTTTGTCTTAAGTTTAGTTCCCTTTGTCTAAAAATATATTTCAAACTTTTATGATCTGTATATATTTCACACTTCTCCCTGTATAAGTAATGTCTCCAAATTTTTAGAGCAAAAGCTACCGCGGCTAACTCTAAATCATGAGTAGGATACCTATTTTCATAATCTTTGAGTTGTCGTGATGCATAAGATATTACTTTCCCATGTTGCATAAACACACACCCTAATCCTCGGTGTGATGCACCACTATATACTACAAGGCCTCCTGTATTATCTGGTAAGGATAACACTAGAGCCATGCTTAGTCGCTTCTTCAACTCTTGGAAGCTTTCCACACATTTATCTGTCCAGACGTATTTCACCGTCTTTCGAGTTAAATTGGTTAGTGGGGTTGCTATTTTTGAAAAATCTTTTATAAACCGTCGATAATAACCCGCTAAACCGAGAAAACTTCATTTATTGTTGGAGTTGTTGGTTGTTCCCAGTTCACAACCGTTTTGATCTTAGTTGGATCTACAGATATTCCATCTTTGTCAATTACATGACCTAAAAATTGAACTCTCTTTAACCAGAATTCACACTTGGAAAACTTTGCGTAAAGTTGTTCCTTTCGTAATTTCTCCAAAACGACTCTCAAGTTTTCAGCATGCTCTTCCTGTGTTCTCGAGTATACCAGGATATCATCGATAAACACTACAACTCCAAGCATGATTTAAACACTCGATTCATTAAATTCATAAATGCTGCCGGTGCATTTGTCAATCCGAAAGACATCACAAGAAACTCATAATGTCCATAGCGTGTCCTAAACACTGTTTTCGGCACATCCTCATTTCTTACCTTTAATTGATGATAACATGTTCTAAGGTCAAATTTTGAAAAATGTTCGACCCCCTTTAATTGGTCAAACAAATCATCAATTCTTGGTAAAGGATATTTATTCTTAATAGTTAACTTATTTAGCTCCCTATAATCTATACAAAGTCTCATAGTTCCATCCTTCTTCTTTACAAACAATACTTAGGGAGAAAAACTAGGTTGTATGTACTTTTTATCTAAGAGTTCCTATAACTGAATAAGTAACTCTTTTAGTTCTATAGGTGCCATTATGTACGGTGCCTTAGAAACTGGTGTCGTTCCTGGTGCAAGATCAATGACAAACTCAATTTCCCTATCTGGAGGCAAACCTGGTAAGTCATCTATAAATACATCAGGAAATTCCTTAACTATAGGTATTTGATCTAGTTTTACTCCTTCCTGTCGAGTATCAACTATATAGGCCAAATATCCTAAACAACCCTTTCTAAGTAATCTTTCTGCCTGAACTATAGTCAAACATCGAGATTGCTTAGGTGAACAACTACCGTTGAACACTACCTTTGACTTCAAAGCAGTCAAAAGGTTAATACGTTTTTGATGACAATCAATCATCGCGTTATGATTAACTAACCAATCTATTCCTAGAATTACATCAAATTCTCCCAACTGAATTGGAATCAAATCTACCTTAAAGTTATTTCCTTTTATTATCACTGTAAGACCCCGAATTTTATGAAATAAAAGTATTCAATTTTTATAGTTACTATTCATGAGTTACTATTCATGAGTTACTATTCACGGGTTACTATTCATGCATTACTATTCACGAGTTACTATTCATGAGTTACTATTCACGAGTACTATTCATGAAGCATGATAAAAAAAAAATTGTAAGAAGGCACTACTCAATAATTGGTACAGTAGTTACTGTTCAATATTTTATTTTATTGATTCAATAATTGCTGTGTTGATCTTTTATATTATTGTTGTTCAATAATTATCATTGCACAGTATTTCCCATTATCAGATCAATAATTCATATTATTTGAATAATATTATTAGATAGCATTATTGGCAATGTCTAGAATGTTCTCTCAATGAGAGGTTTGGTCATCTAATTGCGCGCCAGTAAGGAGAAATCGTTATCGGAAAGCCCCCTCTTTCTTGGGAACTGTCTGGTTGTCATAATTGTGATTTTGTAATATTGTTTGTGAATAATTTGTTATTTATTTCTATAATAAGAAAATATTTATTTGATGCGGATATAAATGATGGATTTATTTATGTGGCTATAATGAAGGAATTAATGCTGAGGTGTTTGATCAGTATTTGTCAAATTGGAGGTATTAAAAATTACCCATTTGTGGATTTCAGATATTTTCTGTTTAGAATTTGGAAAAAAAAAACTTTCTTCTGCAAAGTTGTAGAGAATTGATTTATCGGTGTGGAATGGACGTGAAATTCGTATTTTTTCGATAAAGCAAGCTATTTTCTATAAATTATTAAAGTTTCTGATTATTGTTTAAATGATAAAATATTTTGGAAAATTCTAGAATTAGTTGGTGAGAAATGTGCTCAATTGAATTTCAAATGTGGTGGGTGGCAATAGTAGCAGGTAAAGTCATTAGGTAGCAGGTCAAGTCTGCTTCGGCGTGCTAACATTTTCCTATAAATAGAGGGCTAAGTTAGAATTGAAAATCACACCAGAAACATAAGATTTCTCTCTCTCTCCCTATATTATCAAGCTTAATTTGTGAGTATTTTGATACTTTGAGAGTGGCTATTCAGTGCAAGGTTCCTTCTGGCTTTTACATTCCTAGGAAATCTTTGCTTTTTTCGAGGTAAGGGATTTTAAGGGTTGTTATGTTTTTCATGTTTCGTAACTTTTCAGACCTTCAAAAATTCTGGAAAAATTTGAAATGATAACTTGATGAGTTTTGTTGATTGTGTCCAAAAATGGCGATTTTTGGATGTATAGACTAGGAGTTATGAATTTTATGAGAAAAGACTATTTTAAAAGTAAACCCTTATAACTCCTTGTGGTTAACTCCAAAATTGGTGAAATTTTTATTGGGAGTACATGTATATAACATGAGTATATTCTGTAAATTTTGGAATTTTTGGATAAAAGTACAATTTATGATAAATGTCTAAATATTCGGTAGTTATGGCCATATGAAAAATAGTAAATGAATTTTAAAAATTCCGAGAAAAAATATATGTTCAATATGGGACTATATTATGCTAAATCCCAGAAAAGAAATATTTTTGGAACTGATTTGGTATTTTCATGAAAATGGTCTAGTTATGAGTAAATGAATTAAATATGTTATGTGAAGTAAGAAAATTGGAAAATAGGATTATATGGCTTGAGAATCCTATATGAGGTATATGAAGATTTTTGATGAGGGTTTTGATTATTGGTGATAAAATCTTATGAGTTTGGCATTTTAGGATGATTAATTGTATTAATTATTAAAGTGTAAACAATTAAAATAATTGTTTATAAGTTTAAGAAATAATTAAGATATTGTGGTAATATTAATGATATTAGATTATGAGATTATTAAGTGATTTATAACATTTGGATTAAGGTGTTATGAAATCATATATTTATGAATCTTACTCTTGAGATTAAATCTATATGTTGATAATATTATTTTTATTATCATATATAACATCTTTATAATTCTAGTGTTGATATTTCTCTTTGACTTGAGTATAAAGATGGGTAGATTATTGGTATGATCGTGACTATGGGTTCTCTTTGGCCATTAGTGCAAAGATGAATTATTGTTGAATATCTTTGGTCTGTAGTGCAAAGATGAATTATTGATAAATATCTTTGGCCTGTAGTGCAAAGATGAATTATTGTTGAATATCTTTGGCCTGTAGTGCAAAGATGAATTGTTGTTGAATATCTTCGGTCTATAGTGCAAAGATGAATTGTTGATGAATATCTTTGGCCTGTAGTGCAAAGATGAATTATTGTTGAATATCTTTGGCCTGTAGTGCAAAGATGAATTATTGATGAATATCTTTGGCCTGTAGTGCAAAGATGAATTATTGTTGAATATCTTTGGCCTGTAGTGCAAAGATGAATTGCTGTTGAATATCTTCGACCTGTAGTGCGAAGATGAAATGTTAATGAATTTCTTTGGCCCGTAGTGCAAAGATGAATTTATTAGTATGATTATGAACAGGAACTGTGATTTGGTGTAACCATGATCTTTGATGTTTCAGGTAAAGACGGGTGATAAAATTATCATCGTCCTGGATGAGAAGAGGAATTTAGAATCACAATTATGATTATGAGTTATTCATATGATTGTGGAAAGGAATTGTCGATTGATGTTACAGGGATAAAATATTGTTGGTGGACTTTTAACTTGGAGAAGATAATAGACTTTATAGTCTATTTGACTCTTCTAATGGATTGCTCGTTCAGCTGCAACTATGGTTGAAAGTTTTATCATCTACCATATGTTCTAAATCTCTGATTTATTACTGATGACGGCTATTGATAAATTAATTATCTTTAGTCATGATATTCTTTACTGAGCTAGTTGTGCTCACCCTTTTGCTTCACAATTCCTTTCAGGTAATAAAAGTGTAGCTGGGTCGAGCGGGGAAAACATGGGAATAGAACGGTGGTCTATAGTTGTTGAGGTTCTCCCTAAAGAGTATGGAAATGATTTTATTGAGGACTTTAGATAAGTGTGTTGTATTTTATACGTCATTTAACAGTTATATTTGGAGAATCAAATAGGGTGAGATGAACCTAACTTTGGAAGGATGTTTTGCCACTATCATACCAGATGTCTGATGACATACAACCTCATGTTATCATAAGACAAGGTTGTGCACATCCACTTGCTGAGTATATCTACGAGCACTACCTATATGATCTTGGAGTTTATTTGAAATGTAATTCTCACTTGGTGATAACGGAGATAATTATATGTCAAGTAAAGACTCACCACTGGAAAGAACATGATAGTAATCTTCTCATTTTTCTTTGGGGTCTATTAGGTCAACCAAGGATAATTCTGTGGGCATATGATATCTATTATAACCTAGACGCATGGCCTCCCATGTACGAAGGTTTTCTGGAGCACTTTCCAAAGATTTTAATTTCTAAAACAGTTATTGACTGTACCTTTATGTAAGGTGCCATTGTGACGTGCTATCTAAGGTTGGGACATGAGTCACAGTTGATATATATTTGTATCAAAACTTACAGCATACGTGTTGTTGTATTTTGCACGACAATTGTTGTAATAAAGTTATAGTTATTTTTTGTACCATGTATTTGGCAACTCAGAATAGGTTGGATGGATTGGACCTATTTTGGGGGCGTCACAGTTGGTATCAGAGCTTAGGGATATGGTCTCTGGTGGAGATCGGGGAATATAACTAGGAGGGGAGTGATGAGTAAAACCTTCACTAGTGTGTCCTACCTAAGCTTATTTGTTGGCCAGTCTTAATATCGGGATATTATGTGATATGTTAATTTGTTCAATTAACCCTTGTTTCAAAGCTGTATTCTAGAATGATATCTGAAATACAGGAGATGAACATTAGAGAAATTATGATGACAGGGAAGATTGAATCTGAAATGAAAGCAATGTATTCTCAACTCTTTGAAATATCAGGTACGTTAATTTCGAGGATGAAATTTCATAAGGAGGGGAGATTGAAAGACCTCGAATTTTATGAAATAAAAGTATTCAATTTTTATAGTTACTATTCATGAGTTACTATTCATAAGTTACTATTCATGAGTTACTATTCATGAGTTACTATTCACGAGTTACTATTCATGCATTACTATTCATGAGTTACTATTCATGAGTTACTATTCACGAGTTACTATTCATGAGTTACTATTCATGAGTTACTATTCATGAGTTACTATTCACGAGTACTATTCATGAAGCATGATAAAAAAAAATTCAAAAGAAGGCACTACTCAATAATTTGTATAGTAGTTACTGTTCAATATTTTATTTTATTGATTCAATAATTGCTGCGTTGATCTTTTATATTATTGTTGTTCAATAATTATCATTGCACAGTATTTCCCATTATCAGATCAATAATTCATATTATTTGAATAATATTATTAGATAGCATTATTGGCAATGTATAGAAAGTTCTCTCAATGAGAGGTTTGGTCATCTAATTGCGCGCCAGTAAGGAGAAATCCTTATCAGAAAGCCCCCTCTTTCCTGGGAACTGCCTAGTTGTCATAATTGTGATTCTGTAATATTGTTTGTGAATAATTAGTTATTGATTTATATAATAAGGAAATATTTATTTGATGCGGATATAAATGATGGATTTATTTATGTGTCTATAATGAAGGAAATAATGCTGAGGTGTTTGATCAGTATTTTGTCAAATTGGAGGTATTAAAAATTACCCATTTGTGGATTTCAGATATTTTCTGTTTAGAATTTGGAAAAAAAAAACTTTCTTCTGCAAAGTTGTAGAGAATTTGATTTCGTGTGGAATGGACATGAAATTCGTATTTTTCTGATAAACGGGCTATTTTCTATAAATTATTAAAGTTTCTGATTATTGTTTAAATGATAAAACATATTGGAAAATTCTAGAATTGGTTGGTGAGAAATGTGCTCAATTGAATTTCAAATGTGGTGGGTGGCAATAGTAGCGAGTAAAAGCCATCGCTTGGTCAAGTCTGTTTCGGCGTGTTAACATTTTCCTATAAATAGAGGGCTAAGTTAGAATTAAAAATCACACCAGAAACATAAGATTTCTCTCTTTCTCTCCCTATATTATCAAGCTTAATTTGTGAGTATTTTGATACTTTGAGAGTGGCTATTCAGTGCAAGGTTCCTTCGGCTTTACATTCCGGTCAGAAATACTGCTCTTTCGAGGTAAGGGATTTTAAGGGTTGTTATGTTTTTCATGTTTCGTAACTTTTCAGACCTTCAAAAATTCTGGAAAAATTTGAAATGATAACTTGATGAGTTTTGTTGATTGTGTCCAAAAATGGCGATTTTTGGATATATAGACTAGGAGTTATGAATTTTATGAGAAAAGACTATTTTAAAAGTAAACCCTTATAACTCCTTGTGGTTAACTCCAAAATTGGTGAAATTTTTATTGGGAGTACATGTATATAACATGAGTATATTCTGTAAATTTTGGAATTTTTGGACAAAAGTACAATTTATGATAAATGTCTAAATATTTGGCATTTATGGCCATATGAAAAATAGTAAATGAATTTTAAAAATTCCGAGAAAAAATATATGTTCAATATGGGACTATATTATGCTAAATCCCAGAAAAGAAATATTTTTGGAACTGATTTGGTATTTTTCAGGAAAATGGTCTAGTTATGAGTAAATGATTTAAATATGTTATGTGAAGTAAGAAAATTGGAAAATAGGATTTTATGGCTCGAGAATCCTATATAAGGTATATGAAGATTTTTGATGAGGGTTTTGATTATTGGTGATAAAATCTTATGAGTTTGGCATTTTAGGATGATTAATTGTATTAATTATTAAAGTGTAAACAATTAAAATAATTATTTATAAGTTTAAGAAATAATTAAGATATTGTGGTAATATTTATGATATTAGATTATGAGATTATTAAGTGATTTATAACATTTGGATTAAGGTGTTATGAAATCATTGATTTATGAATCTTACTCTTGAGATTAAATCTATATGTTGATAATATTGTTTTTATTATCATATATAACATTTTTATAATTCTAGTGTTGATATTTCTCTTTGACTTGAGTATAAAGATGGGTAGATTATTGGTATGATCGTGACTATGGGTTCTCTTTGGCCAGTAGTGTAAAGATGAATTATTGTTGAATATCTTTGGTCTGTAGTGCAAAGATGAATTATTGATGAATATCTTTGGCCTGTAGTGCAAAGATGAATTATTGTTGAATATCTTTGGCCTGTAGTGCAAAGATGAATTGTTGTTGAATATCTTTGGTCTGTAGTGCAAAGATGAATTATTGATGAATATCTTTGGCCTGTAGTGCAAAGATGAATTATTGTTGAATATCTTTGGCCTGTAGTGCAAAGATGAATTGTTGTTAAATGACGTATAAAATACAACACACTTATCTAAAGTCCTCAAACTTACAGCATACGTGTTGTTGTATTTAATTCATTTATTGAGGACTTTACATAAGTGTTTTGTATCAAAACTTACAGCGTACGTGTTGTTGTATTTTGCACGACAATTGTTATAATAAAGTTATAGTTATTTTTTGTACCATGTATTTGGCGACTCAGAATAGGTTGGATGGATTGGACCTATTTTGGGGGCGTCACAATCACACTACGATTTATGTATATGGTTTTAACCGAAATTCTTTCATTATTAGCAATTTCTACACAAAATGGTTTATCTAAAGTTTCATAAGGCATATTCAATTTTGTAGAGAAATTTCTAGACACGAACGAACAAGTAGCACCAGAATCGAATAACACATATGCATTTAAAGTGTTGATAGGGATGATACCTGTCACCACGTCCTGTGAAGCAACAGCATCCCTCACCAACATATTAAATGTTCTCGCGGTAGGTCGATTCTGAACCCCAACTGTACCTACTTTTGATTGATTATGCTCTGGTATTCTAACCCCTTTTTCCTCCCTGATTCTTGGGGCAGTTCTTAGAAAAATGGTCCAATGAACCACAATTAAAACATTTATTTTTCTTTGAAAGAGGACACTGTGAAAGATAATGTCCTGACTGTCCACAATTAAAGCATTTGTTAAGAAGACACTCTCCTCTATGTTTCTTACCACAATTAGGACAAGGTTTGATATTATTATTACTAAAATTGTTATTAGTATTTCCTATCTTTTTTCCTAAGTTGTTAAAAAAAGAAATATTCCATTTATGTTTGTTATTAAACCCACCTGAACTGGGTTCTATCCTACTTTTTCCTTTCTCATTTTGAGTCTTTTTATCCTGGTGAAACTTAGCGAGACGTTCATTTTCACTTTCGGCTATAGTGGCCTTCTCTAGTATTTCAGAGAAAGTTTTGATTTAAAGCACTGACAATTTACTTCGAATCTGAGGTTTTAACCCTTCTTGGTACCTACGAGTCTTTCTAAGTTCAGTGGTTACTTGGTGAGGAGCAAACCTAGACAGTTCGTTAAACTTAGCTGTATACTGGGTTATAGTAAGATCTCCTTGGGAAAGATAGTTCTCAAAGAACAATTCTTTGAATCTATCCCAAGGAACAATTTCAGTTTCTACCCAACCTTTGGTTAATTACCACCAATAATTAGCCTCACCTTTCAAGAAAAAGGTTGCAAAAGTTGTCTTTTGGTTATTACTAACATTGGTTACTAGGAAGAATTTTTCTATCTCAGAAATCCAAATCTGTGCATCTACAGGTTCTGAGGTACCTTCAAACTCAGGTGGTCCAACTAATTTAAAGTCTTTAAATGTTGTGTTTTGGTTCACAGGTCTGTTAATTACTCCTAACATCATATCTACTAACTGTTGAGTAGATTTATCATCATTATTCATTTCTCTTTGGGGTCTTCTGGTTGGTGGCATGATTCTATAAAACAACAACAAAGATTCACATAAGATTTTTGGATAACAAAACATATTGCTTATTTATATTTCATAGTCTTACAACAACTTCAAAATTTAAACATACTACTATCTTACATGGTACAATTTCCATTATAAATTTTGAATGCTTCTTTATTCATACTGATATAAAGCATTCAACTACCTATACTACTCTCTAGAATTCATTGATATCATCAAAGGAATCCTGGATCATGTGACAATCCACAGATCGGTCGATGAGATAAGCGTTTTTTCTCCCTCATTGGATATCGAGCTACTACTACATTTGTAAATCATTAAAAGTATCTCGAACCCCCAGAGATGTTTTAAGAAACCTTGACTGAATTTCCCTCCTACTCCTATGTGCATGGTGCAGTTGTATTTTCAGTCGATGACTATGACTCCCCTCATCCATTAGCATACACTCAGCTAAATCTGCCCTAAACTTCATTTTATTTTTATCATTTTCTGATGTTTGCATTAGTGATGCCATCACTTCATCATGTTCATCAATCCTCATTAACTTCCCTTCTACTTCCTCTTCCTCAGCATCCAACAGTTGCTGATCATGAAGCAATTCTTCATCCTCTGCATCACTAGCTATGAATGACTCAATTTGCGGTGGATTGTTTACTATCACCATTTCTTCAGCATTGGAGTTGGTCATCTATAAAAGAAAACTCCATAAATACTGGTAAAGAAATTTACATATCATAATGTTTTTAGTATTATATTTTATATGTATTTTAAAATTTTACGGACTCGAAGAATATATACTAAGAAAACTCTTCCTTATATCTATAGCCCTAACAGCTCTGATACCAAAATTGTAACACCCCCATATCTACACTCCCATGGTATCTGATATGGTGTTTACAGCGAATTAATATAATGCATTTAAATCTATACACCCATGGTATCTGATTAAAATATTATATTAAATAGAGGAACTATTAGATATAATTCCCATGGATTCAAGATTCACAGTATCCCATAACAGATGGTAATTCTCAATAGAACTATTACTGTGTTTGGATACCCTAACTTGAATATATGAACTGTATCTGTGACTAGAGTCTATCTATCCGAAATTCAGAGTATCAGTAATAACATGAACAGTCCATATTACCAATACCCTCACCCAGATGTATAGTCTATGCCATGCGAATTTATATTATCGTATCGATAATAACTATCTATCCGAAATTCAGAGTATTAATAGCAACATGAACAGTCCATGCTATTAACACCTTCACTCAGATAAATAGTTCCCAAGGATCTCAACTAGATTCGAAGAAGTCTAATTTTACATCTATGTATGTAAGAAAAAATGGTTGAGAAAATAAAAGACGTTATATATATATATATATATATCATAATATTAAGATTCGATTACATAATTCTCAAAACGAGTTCTTATTACAAGGTATTCACATAGACAAGATTATAATCTAATCTACGAAGGAACGCTTCCCTTTATCTACTCCAGATGTTCCCGGATTACCATCTAAAACTTCAAAGGGAATAATTTGCAAGGGTGAGCTATGACATGCTCAACAAGTTATATATTTATAACAATATAGTATTTTAAGAATTATAACAATTCAAATTTCAACTAATAGTTGTTACCATTTCTGGATTTTTAACTTCACCATTTCTGAAATTTTTCTTATTTCTGTCAGTCACAATGACTTAGAAATTTTGTTCAGATGTGAGATAGGGGATCAGCCTATTCAACATCCTAGGAGTATGCATTTCATCCTACTAGTGCTTAACATACACTAAACTCATTGTCAATGTATGAATTGACCAAACTTCGTTCCCATACGGGATACTCAACTTCAGTATAAGATTGTCTTACCAAAATAATTTGGTTAGACACAACAGTTTATGCTCAATAAACAATATCATATTGATAAACAATTCATTTCTTAGTTATGCTAAAACTATAGCAATAACTTTTCAATAATATGTAATTCAATGTAGGCGTATTATATCAACAGTAAATCAGGATAAAATCTTGTTCATCGAATAAACAGGGTTGAGAAATTTGCAAAAGTAATAACTTGGGTATAAGAAACTTGCTTGAGCGTAGATCAGTCAAGTTATGCTATTCGAACGTTAATAAGTACCTATGACGTTCATGAATATAAATCTAACATGTTAGTATTGATAACAATACTTAAATAAAATATTTATTTAATATTGGGTTTGATTTAATAGGGTTTAATTTTTAATATCTTTGATAAATGAACTAAATTTTATTTATAAAATTTTGTTATATTTTTAGACAATTTAATTATCCTTATAATATATTTTAGAAGGTTTAAAGTATTTTTAAAATATTTATTTATCCTTTAAATGATTTTAAATCATTTATCTCTATTTATAAGTAATTAATATTTACTTAAAATTTTACAAAAACATTATTTGATATTTTTAAATAATTTATAATCATTTGTTATGATTTCTATTTCATTAATAATATTTTTCCATAATTATTTAGTATTTATAAGTAATTATTCTAATTACTTTATTAATAAGTTAATTATAAATAATATCTAAATAAAATAAAATAATTATTATATTTGTGTAAAAATATCAGAAATTATTTATAATAATTTAATATAATTTTTAAAACTATTTTTACATTTATTTATATTTATTTATTAATTATTTCTAATTTTTATAATTTATTTTTAAAGAAAATAATTTTTGTCTGTCGCTAAAGCTCTACAGTGACAGAAAGTGTCGCTGTAGGTGTTCTTGAGTTTATGGGCAGCGATTTGGTCATGGTCGAGTGATCACTTTGACAATTAAATAACTAGCTACTGGTAATGATTTTCGGTTTGGTCAAGTATTGGTGTTGTAGTACTCATACAATAATACAAAATCAAGCAATAATCAGGCTTTAACCTACATATAACAAGAAATTATAAAGGCTCAAAGTCACTGTCAGAGCTGTTCTTGGGTTTCTGGTTAACCCAGAACAGTGGTCATGGCCGGTCAACGGTTTTATGGCTTTAATAACTTTGATTCTGTGTATTAGATGTATGTTGTGTTTGTTGTAACATGTAGTCTATATGTCATTAACATGAACAAAGCATAATTCTAGGGTCTCTAATTATGCTAGTCAAAGTACAGCTAAAAATTGTTCTTCGTGTTCTTCAGTTTTCTGGAAAACCCAGAAAACTCCGTCATGCTTGGTCAACGGATTTTGATCATTAATTCCAGTAATCCTATGAGTTGTTTGTTCGATTGAAGATCATAGATATGTAGTATGTATAACAGGGTACTAATCTATAACAAAAACTTAAACAATTAACAATCAGAAGACGATTAAACAGGTCGGTCAAAGTAGTCGGTTCGACTGTTCTTGAGCTTTCTGGGTAACCCAGAAAACCAACATCCGTGAACGGTCAACCCACTTTAACTTCTTATATCTTGGAATCTATGGTTCATCTGAACCTGATTTCTTTCACAGATTAAAGACCTATTAACAGGCTACAAATACCAATCAATTAACAGATCATAACATAAATACACACCAATCTACAAGCCCTGACATTTGGCTGTCAGACCAAGTTTTACAAAATTTCTAGATTTCTTAAAACGCTTAATTAAGGCATCTATATGTTATGAAAACGTGTTCTACCACTCTAACATATTTTCTAACATCCTAATACATAATTCTAAACATCTAAACAACAAATCTAACTTAAGATCAAAGAGCAATTTATGAACTAGGGTTTGCACCTTTTCTTGAGAAATTCTCGATTCTAGCTTCTGATGATGTTGTTGCTATCACCCAGGCTTTATTTGGTAGGTTTATAAGTGTATCTAGGCTTTGAAAATTCGTGGGTTTGCTTAGCCTTAGGGTTCCTATTTATAGAATTCTTCAACTTGGCTATTTAGTCATTTTTGAGCAACCTGCCTCTACAAAGATCTGATCTGATGACTATGGTGATGCTTGGGAGTTACAAGCATGTCATGTGCTATCTTGGAACTTATAATGGTGACTCCTAACCTACTTCTGAGCTAGTTTGACCAAATTAGTAGCTTAATTAGGCATAATTCTTCACTAATCTTGATTAGGGTTTTGTTTCTAATGATTAGGAATGTTAAGTGATGTTAATTAGTACCTAATTAAAGTTTACTAACCATAATTAAGTGTTAAGATAAGCTAATTAAGGTTAGATTAGCTAATTAGGGTTAGGTTTATAAATTAAGATTAGGGTTTTTGCTAATTAGGGTTAGGGTTTGTTAATCTATGGTTATTAACCTAAATTCTCACTAATCCTAACAAGCACGACAAAGCGTTTTGTCAGTGTAAGCACGACAAAGCAACTTGTCAAAATAATTTTATCGAAAAGTCCGATTATGGAAAAAAAAAAAATTAAGCACGAGGTGTCAAGCACGACGTTTTTCGGACAAAAATTTATTTAGTCAAATTTGTTAAACAAAGTATTATTTGACACATAACATATTCAGAACGGAGAAATTTTATTTATAAACGGAATTTTACACATACGAGTCTTATTAGGGTTTTGGGTTTTTACACCCTTGATCCTACAAGAAGAAATTCTGGCTACGGAAGTTAAAAAGAAATGACATGGTCTTAAAGAAGGTCCTTGAGAACCAAGATCAATATAAAGGAAAATTCGCCCTAAACTGGGAAGGCTCATTTGTTGTTAAGGATTTATTGACAGAAGGAGCTCTCAGATTGCAAGAAATAGATGGCGAGGAATTTCCCCAACTCATCAACTCAGACACCGTCAAACGGTATTATTTTTTAAGTTACCTGCAAACCAGCATCCTGGTTCTGGATTATCAATCCATTAGTCAATTCAGGTTCAAAAAACCTTTCTAACAACATCAGTTTGTCCCACCAGGGACGAACTACGCAAACCTGATCTACTCCATACACGAGAGTACGTAGGCAGCCTTTTGTGGTCTGGTTTAACCTTTACAAAAAAAACCAGCAAAACCCTCTTCACAATATACAACTTTCAACCTTTTCACGCTAGGTTGGAACTACGCAAACCTGATCTCCCCTCATCAACGAGAGCACGTAGGAAGCCATTCACGGTGCGGTCTCACCCCTACAAAAACACAAAATCCTATCAATAGTACTGGGATCATCCTTCAACCTTTCAAACCAAACCATAAGAGATGGAACTACCTGATCTCCCCAATACACGGGAATACATCGATGACCATCTGTGGGGCGGTTAAACCACACCTCGTTAGCTTAGACCACAGGGATGGAACTACCTGGTTTCCCCGCATAAATGGGAAAAATCGACGACCATCTAACCTGCGAATAAATCCTCAAGGAGAAACACCAATCCACAAGAGATGGAACTACATGGTCTCTTCCTTACACGGGAGTACCGGTTACCATCTGTGGAACGGTCAACCTCAGAGAGGAAAGCCAAAATCCTCTCCACAACCACATACAGAAACTAGTCCCAAGACACCAAATATCTCGAGAACATAAAGATTAACAATCCATTCTGAAAGATCCTGAGACATCTCAATGTCCATCCATAAAGGAGGAGTTTAGAATACATCAAGATCACAAGTCCTAGAGAACAGTCAACTATCAAGCAACTAACAAGGCAAAACTAAAAAGGGAAGTGGATTAAAACATATTTCATTGCCATATAATACTATTTGATATATACAATATGTTCTATACATGATAAAAATGGCTAACCTACTCTATGTAGGAAAATCAAAGCTAATCTACAAATGAGTGGATAAGCGAGCCATCAAGTCCAACATGGCATCTCTCTCAGTAGATGAAGGTAAATCTATAGGCTCATGTCCTAGGGTATCCACACGAGCTAGGAGATCTACGTCCATATGCATGGTGCTACCGTGCTCATCAATAAAGGCACTCATCTTTGCAACAATATTAGCAGTATGTGATCTCAATGCAGTACTATCTGTAGTGGCAGCATCTCAGGTAGCTAGAGCCTCATCCCACTCAATAATAGCTGCATCCCTAGACGATCGAGCCACATCCCGCTCAATAACAACGGTATCCCTATGATCTAGAACATTATCTCTCTCAACCAAAGTGGCATCTCTATCAGAAAGAGATGTTAACATCAAGGCCCTAGCCTGATCCCTCTTAAACGTCATCAGATGTAGCCTCTACTCTAAATACTCTACAGAATGTGGAACCACAACAGTAGGAATATTGAGGGAATCAACCAGAGCTACTGACAAACTAGTAAATAGCTCATCCTCGGTGGGAGAATCAGGGTACTCCATTGGCTCCACATCATCAGAATTAATACCCATCTCTGAGGATACAACCCTTGCCGATGCAATCTCTACCTCCAACCATGCAGAATAATCTAGAAAGCGACTTGGATGGCTGGTCGAAAAGTTATCCCTCTCGCGATGAGTCCAACAGGCATAAATCCTGGACAAATCCTTTGCTGACAGAACTCGAGATGACAATCGCTAGCCCACTGCCCCGTTAAAGAGATGAATATCTTGATATTGGTCAAATTGTGCCATAACTACCAGTGGATGATATGTGGTCACCGCCCTTAAACTGGCCAGGGGAAGATAGTCCATGTCGACTGCATGAGTGATAAAGCTATAGGGAGAGTTGAGCCCTGAAAATGGTAAAATATCAAACAGGTCCTCGATCCCTGATAAGAAAGCCAACCAAGAAGTTGCATCTATACACTCAGCTGGCTGAAAGGAATATGACATGGCTATCTCGTGGGAAAAATAATACCCATGGTGTCCGAAAGTGCCAATCGATCTCAAGTCTGTTATATACCACACGTACAGTAAGACCGCACTGCCTATGAAAACCCCCACTGAATGGGTATGGTAAACCATGGTTGACCTCAAGGTCTCTGCCAAAATCATCGGTAAGATGGTATGACCCTCCTTGAGAGCACGGACTACCATAATCACACCGATATCCAGATAGTCAATGTACAACGGCATGTACAGATAGACCACTATGCACGTCAAGAGTATGTCTACACGGGCGACATGCCAATTATCTTCAGAAATGGTGAAGTCCCTAAAGTATCGCAGATAGCTGTCCAATTACCCAAATCTGTCAATCAAGAAACTCATAGAAAGTCACCGACAGCCATCCGAGAGCAAGGTCGATTAGATGGCAAGTCTATAAGATGTTCATACTCCTCTAATGTAGGAGTAAAGTCATGGGTATCAAATCTAAACACCTTTCTATCTGGTACCCAATGCTTAAGCATGCCTTCTATAAAGCCCGGTGGAACCTGAAATGTTAAGAGGGTCATAGAGTGTCTCAGCAACTGATCAACTGTCACCCAAACTAGGGAAGATAACTGTCATACCACGATCTCAAAGAAGATGCCATCAACATGCGGTTGTAATTGCAATCAAAAGCATACATCTCATCAAAAATAAATCCCCAGTAGAGATTTCAGACATCCTATGTCATTGAAAGCTACTTCAATGGGGATCAGGGAGCCTTGATATTACAAACCGTTGGCGATAACTCCAGCGAAGCGTCAGAGAAACCTAATGATATCAACCACGAAAAACCATCCTCATCGGGGAGGACCTATGATGGAATCTATTATACGGATCCCCAGCAATCAAATGCAATCCTCAAGAGTCGCTCACAAAAAGAGAATGACATCTTCGGTGGAAAGCCTGTACAAAGGATTAAGGACTTTGGTGATAACCCCAATGTTAACATCCTGTGGCCTCAATCATGGAGAAACCTCCACTCCAAAGATTTTGAAGACATCTTTGCAACTTGTCGGTAAATTAGGCTCACATAACCTTAATTGATAGTTCAAACCACTGGCAATTACCCCAGCGTGGCATTAGGAGATTCCTGTGATAAGAGCTTTGAAAACTACCGGTTGAGTAGACATTCAAGCAGTTCAACAGGGTCATCCTTGGGAACTCCATCCCCCCAACATAAGCGGTGGGAGCGATAAGCTATCACATCACGTTGGAAATCATTCCAACAAACATTATACTCCATTACATTTGTATTATGTTGCATTACATTTACATCATGTTTGTCTTGTCACATTTTCAAGTGTCTAGTGATCTTTATCATATCCATGCCATTACATCGCATAAATATGATAAAGAGGGGCATCTGTAGACACTCAAAATTTTGCGTTCCTGTTACTAACCCTGCAGGAGGGCAGAATCGTCTCCCAGAGATAACCCTGGAAGTTATATCAATTTCAACCCCGGAGAAAACCCTGGGAAGTCCAGTTCTCAATCTCAGAGATAACTCCATGAGACTCAGTTTTAATCCCTGAGATAACCTCAGGAGATCCAATTTCAACCCTAGATATAACCCTGAGGGATCCAATCCAAGTGCTGGAGATAACCACGGAAGAATCAGTATCAACCTGGGAGATAACCCTAGGATACTCAGTTCAACCCCGGAGATAACCCCGGGAGGTCAAGCAAGCCTCAAAGATAATCCTAAGGACATTCAGTATCCACAACATCCTAATCTCGGAGATAACCCTGAGAAATGACTGCTACATCTGTGCCAATGCCGGAGATACCCCCATGGGGGAAAAATCTTCATTTTGCCACCTCAACAATGCATTCACGTCGTCTCAACACAATTCAATCCACACTACGTACCAAGGTATCCCACAAGAACCGTAGCTCAAATCTCGAGTGACAACTGTACAAGACAATACAACAGATAGACTTTGAAGACTCAGAGATCTGGTCATGGACCCATCTTTCCGACTTCGTACAACCTCTAATCGCATGTCATTTTGTAGCTCTCGATAACAACATTCCGAAAAGGTACATCACTCCTTTATCGGATGCCTGGATTGAAAGTTATGAAGGATCGAGCGGACATCGCATAGCCCAAGTGCATGTACTTCGAGATAATGGGACCCACATGGCCTGGGGCAGCCCAGGCAGACGCAGGTAGAACCGCGGCCTTCTGGTCTTTAAATATGATCTCTTGGTAGTTCATTTGAAATAAAAGGAGAGAAAACTGAGTGATTATTCTTTCTAAACACTTGTAAGCTTGTGTTTTGTAACATACTGAATTTTAACCGATGGAAACCGAGTTTTCAAGTATCAAAAGCTATCTGAAGTCTTCTTGGCAGCCATTGTAAGATATTTCAGATTTTTAAACTTTCTACTACTTATATATATATATATATAAGCAATAAAAAGCCACGGATCGATGATCTAGTCATACCCAATCACCGCGACTCTCAACATTAGTAGATATATATATATATATATACATATAAACATTTCTGTCAGGCCTGGAGTTTACTTTGTGGCCATTTACCACTTATATATATATATATACATTCATGTCTGGCCTTGAGTTTACTTCGTGGCCTTTTACTGCTTTTATATATATATATTTACTGCTTTTATACAAATATCTGCTTTAATTGCTTTCATATTGTAGATATTTAATCTTTCAGTTTGCGGGCTAGATTTGCCTAAATATTGTTATTTCTAACTTTGACCAGTTCAAAAGTTGATAAACTGGAACCGTTGAAGCTAGAATGGTTTAGATTTATTCAAATCTAGTTCTTTTTCTAGCTTTTGTATATATTACTCTTTCATGTGAGCTTAGGAATCATGTGTTCACAGATTCAGTCTTTGAATCTAGATTCGGTTCCCGAGATGGACATTTCTCAACTGTAACCAGCTTGTAAATTATCTATGGTGTCTAGATATCCTTAGATGGCTCTCATGACCACAAGGAGTTTGGCTGTGATATGTATCTTATTTTCACGAAGATGCCTCGCATCTCGAAAATAAAAGCAATCAAGCCGAATACATAATAAAATGGAAGTATCAAATGACTCAATTACTATTGACCATAAGGGTTTGAAAACCTATTTTCCAAAACCTCACAAGTATATCTTTTTAAAATTGAACTTTTATATAAAAGTCAAACCCTATGTATATAGTTGCAAATGTCGCATAGCACTACTTCCAAATAACTGCACATAGGCCTTACACACACACACATACACATATAAAAGTTAATTAAAAGTGGTGGTAACCGTGTTATCAAGAAAGTTGGGGGTGCCTAACACCTTCCCTCCGCTTAATCATGCCCCAGGACCCTAACGAATCTCAGTTTCCAAGGCCAGTTAAACAGTGTCAAACCATTAGGTCTTTGTGCAAAGCTTTTATCGGTTGAGTTGGAGAAACCATTTAAAATTACCAACTGGCGACTCTAACTGTCAAACCGTCGACATATACATGTCAGACCTTTTCAAACTTATTTTTTCAAACAAAACTCACCTAAAATGAGAACACCAAAAAACAAGAACAAAAAGGGACAAATAAAAATCCCGACGTCGATAAGGAGTTCATTGTTGCTATTCCAACCACTCCTTATTTCATCATTTGAATGAACTTAGTTTTGTCAATGGAGGGGAATAGGCTTAGGCCAATGGCCTATACACGTGATAAAGGAAGATACAGGACAACTCCTTTTAAAACTCAGCATTTGCAAAATGGTACTAGCATACTTAGGTTTATTTTCTTTTGGACTCACAAATGCAATTTTAATGAGGTAATATTATTACATTGAGGTATGTTATGGGTACATATACACATAATCATATAATCCAAGTACATTGGGTTAGTCCAAATAATATTTGAATTGAGTTAGAATATAATTTAGTCGGTTATTCCTAACTCATTATTTCCCATAAACTTTATTATCCCAAATACACATAACTTATGGAAATAAATATTTAATAGTAAATATATATTTACTTAAATTTACTTTCTCCCATACATTGAAAATACCCATGTAATTTAATTTACCATACACCATAATGTTACATAAGGTTCTTTATGCAGCTTAGTAAATTATATATTTCAACTTACTTTTACCATCTAGTCTTATACATTAATTATTCTCATTATCTTAATATCCCAATTTATGTTTCAAACGCAAAGTAACATTATTACACTACCACTCACATATCATATATGGTTGCATATAACAAAAATTAATTAAACAATAATGATAATACTACTAATAATAAAAATAAAAATGATAATTAGTCCACCACATTATTTAGTCAATTCTTTATTAATTTAATTAAACAATTACTTAGTCCATCACTATGCCACACTAGGCATATCACATAAGCTTAAATTAAGGTTTTCATCATCTCTACCACTTTACTTACTCATCATGCATTTAACTCAATTTAAATTGAATTCTCACTTTCCACGATGCACATAACTATAAATGTATTTCAACATAAATATTCAAACATTCTAAATATTAATATTATTATTATTTATAAAATTCATGTGTATTACAGGTAAAGACAAAGGAAGTAAGAAGTGAACAAATAGAAGAAGGATTAATAAATGTAATGCTTAGAAAAAATATATTGTATTATATATTTTGTACAATATCATGTAATAAGAATTCAAGGTTTTAGAACTTGGGAATTGTCAGAATATGTTTGTAATAGCTAGTAATTGAATTCATATTGGTAAGGTTACACATGTGGATACATGTGGATGTCTGGAAATGAATGTTGATGTTTAGTACTGTGTAGCACCATATCCAAGATGTGACGCCCCCAAAATAGGTTCACACAACCCATTTTGAGTCTCCAAATACATGGTACAAAAATCAAATACAACTTCATTTATACAACTATTAACTGTCGTGAAAAATACGACAAAATATAAGCTGTAAATTTTAATACAAATATTGTCTCATAGAAAATATCCAAACTCAAATAAAGTTCTCATTATAATTATTATCACACTATTTTATAGAATACTGAGAACTACTATAGCAACCATCTTGGACCATCACTCCATTCCCTGACTAGTCCCAGCTATATTCTCATTTCCTGAATAGAACAATGAAAGAAAAGGGTGAGCTCAACTAACCCAGTAAATAATATTATGACTAAGAAATTGCAGACTAAATTATCCTTAGTCCTCAACAGAGAAAAAATCTGATAGAAAATAATAGACAATAAGTTTTAGATCAACAACTGCATCGGAAATATCAATCCATTAAAAGAGTCAAGTAGAGCGTAAAGTCTACTATCTTCTATGATTTAAAAGTCCATCATCAATATTTTATCTCTACAACAACAATTAATAAATGTTTCAAATCAACAAATTATCCCTGAACTACGGGTCAAGGATATTCGTTTGCATCACCAGTGGTCATGATCACGCCAAACCACTGTCCATCTATGCACGACGGGCCAAAGAGGACTTTCACCACAATATTTTTTTATAACATTATAGGTCATGATTATACCAATACACAATTCTTGGTCATAATCATACCAATCAACAGTTCATCTATGCACTACGGGCCAAAAATGACTTTCACCACAATATAAGCATGAGGATGATGACAATGATATAAGGAATCAATCAAGTGAGATCAAGGATAAATATTAGATATTCAATTTATCTAGAGTTCAAGAATGTCCAAATTGTCAACATGATAACTAATTGCGGAGTAAAATTCAAGAAATTCATGTATCAAAAATAATTTGGACATAAAAGAAAATTAAATTCTGTTGTGAACAGTTCTCATGGATAGTACTGTATGAATAGTACCATATGAAAAGTACCCATGAATAGTTTTGTATAAATAGTACCCCGTGAATAGTAACCCAATTGAATAGTACTATGTGAATAGTACCCCGTGAATAGTACCCCGAATGAAAATATTAAAATTTAATAAGAAGATTCTGACAAATATTTCAGTGAAACGATACTAGATGAAGCGCAAAACTCAAGGATATTTTACTAATTTCAGGGATTATTGAAGCAATACTTATCAAAGTAAGTATAGATTGAGGAATATGAAACGAAATAATATCACATACATACTACAGAGTATGAAAAAAAAAATATTACTTACGAATATTGAACAAATATAATATCCCTTACGAATATGAAAAATAATATCTCTTAGGAATACGAAAAATAATATCCCTTACCTTAGTAGGAGAGTAAATCTGACTGGTATAGCGGAGATATTCTTGAGGAAATCTTTCACTATTAGCTATACTCAAAGTATACTTATACTATAAAGAAATACGCACAATATTATTGAAGAAGAATTCTCTAATTCTGGTGTAATTTTCATTTCTTAACTAAGCATCCTATTTATAGGAGAATGGCAGAGAACTATTTAATCACGGATGAATAGTAAAATTTTGGACGATTTCACGGGTGAGAATCTGATTTTTACTATTCATTACTGTGCAATAAAATATTCTAATAAAACAAAAATTTTATATAATATATAATATATTCTAATTATAATCCAATAAAATAAATAACTTTATATATAATATAAAAAGTATTATGTTTTATATAAAAAGTTTTCTGTTTTATTACTATTATAATAATAATAAAACAAAACTGAGACAATTTTTCTACCGACGATTTTGAAAAATGAGTAAGTGAGGGTCCATGTAATAAGCCAAACTTACAACAAATACTTCATGACAAACCCCTCTATTTATATCAAAAACTAAATAAATATTTAGCACAAATCATTTATCTTCAATAAACACATTTTTAATCTTTCAACAATTATTCATCATTAATATTATAACTCACAATATTGACAATCAGATTATTTCTAGGAAAGAGGGGGCTTTTCGATAGGAATTTCTCTTTATTGGCGTGCAATTAAATAACCTAACCCCTTTCCTCGACAGAACTTTCTAGACATTGTCAATAATGCAAATAATAATATGAATAACTGTGTCATCTCAATTATTGATTTAATAATATAAAATATTATGCAGATGATAATGTGACAATAATTGAATCAATAATACGAGATACAATGTCGCAACTACTGTGGTAATTATTAAATGACCTGAGCTACTTCTTATGTAAGCATCAATAATCAGAGATACTGAACAATACCGTGAGCTATTGTGCAACCACGTGTATTACTGTTCTTTTATCACTGGTATTTCAACAGTTAACGGTAAAAGTTTTGCCGTTATTTTTGTAAAAATGTTATTTCTGTCGCTTTCTATATCCGACAGTCATTCCGTTGCGGGGTCCACCAATGAGTGTGTCGTCGTATGAATATTTCCCGACAAAAAGAATATTCCCTGACCAAACGCATATTTTATGATAACTTGGTTACTTTGCAAAATTTGCACATATCACCCATAACTATTGCATTATATCAAATCACACCTTATTATTTAAAATAATAACTAGAAAAAATTAAATCTTTATTCATAAAAAGTTGGGGTCTTACAAACTCCCCTTCGTATGAAATTTCATCCTCAAAATTGATGTACGTAGCTTGTATGTCGAAGATGTGAGGATACCTTATTTTTATTTCAGATTCTAACTACCAAGTCATTTCCTCAATATCGTGGTTTCTCCATAAAACTTTGACTTGAGGTATAAATTTTGAGCGTAGAATATGTTCCTTCTTATCCAAGATCTTGACAGGTACCTCCTCATACGTTAAATCTTTTGCTATCTCATCCGGTTCTAATTCAATAATTTGGTTTGGGTCTTCCACATATTTACGTAACATAGATTTATGAAAAATGTTATGAACACGAGACATACGTGGCGGTAAGGCGAGTCTATAGGCCACAATTCCTACTCGGTTGAGGATTTCAAATAGACTAATAAATCGAGGGTTGAGCTTTCCTCTCTTTGTCGATTTTTGCTTCTGAAATAACACCTTCTTGTACTTTCTTCTTCATATTTATCAGCTCCGAATCTACTTCTTGAGCAGCTTTGACTTTATCGATTAAAGTCGGTTCTACTCGTATATTTGTCATCTTCACGTGGGTCCCTGGAGTCTTTAACTCTATCTCCATCCTTTGTAAGTCATCTAAAATTGGTCTTTATGTTAACAACATTGCACTCGTACCCGAATACGAATTTCTACTCAAAGCGTCAGCTACCACGTTCGTTTTTCCAGGATGGTATTGAATGGTATGGTCGTAATCTTTCAATAGCTCGAGTCAACGTCTTTGGTACATGTTAAGTTCCTTTTGGGTGACGAAATATTTGAGGCTTTTGGAGTATATTAGGATGTTATCAATAAAGACAACCACGAAATGATCCAAATATTTCTTGAATATTCTGTTCACCATATCCACGAATGCAACACGGGTATTGGTCAAATTTAAAGACAAGAATAGGAATTCGTAATTCACGTACAAAGTTTTAAAAGCAGTATTTGGAATGTCATTAGTTTTAATCTTTAACTGATGATATCCGGAACGAAGATCTATCTTTGAGATGAATTTTAGCACCTTGTAATTGGCCAAATAGGTCATCAATGCGAGGTAACGGGTACCTATTGTTAGGAATATACATGAGAATGTTATTCTTATTTATATATGATTTTATTATGATATAAATGAATGAATATGCAAGTATGCTTACATTAAGAGAAGTTATAAAGTCCTTTGCTAGATAATGGGAACATATGTACAAGGACTTAGAATGTATTGATCAAATATGTTAGGTTGATCTACATAAGCAAAACAACTTTGTAAAGTCCTTACAAAGAAATGATGTACAAGGATTATAAATATAGAAAGATTAGGCTTGTTAGATTGATCTTATAATGTAATAGATAGGCATGTCTGATCATCGAACACTGCACCAGCATCGTAGTCTGCCAGGAGAGTCAAGGAAAACTCGAGAACTATCAAGATGGAATCGTAGTCTACAGGATAGTAGATCTCGGAGTTCGTAGACTGCCAGGAGAGATGAAGAAGGATCGTAGTGTGTCGAGAAGAACTTTCTCAGAGCCGTAGTCTGCTGAGGAAGTCATGTTCTCATAGAGACAGCCTGTCTAAGAGACGACCGAGCTTCTGCCAAAGCCAAGTCAAGAATAGTAGATCACACTTGAAGTAGTGGAGTCTACTAATTATATCAGAGGCAGAAATTGTAGTCGAGCCAGATCAGATGACGAAAATAGGCATAAAGACAAAAATCGTAGTGTATTAAAATCTGATCTCGGAGTCGTAGTGTCTACAGAACCAAAGCTAAATCGTTGTGTGCAGAACTAAGGCTTCAACAAATATGCTCACAACGCCAAGGCAAAATCGTAGAGTCAAAATGATTCTCAACAAATGAGCACTCCCAGAATATCCAAAGTATAAAGCATCTGGTCTGAGTTACAAAGATACATTCCACATGAAGGAAACTAGAGAGCACTCAACGAATGGCATGCAAGCTAAAAAAAAGATCTAAGCACCAACCCAATCAGCATTCATATTGAGTTGTGAAGCCATTCAAGATGAAGTCTTCCACAAGTCGATCAGAAGAAGACTTCAAGTAAAAGTGACTGACTAAGGAAAGTCAACAAGTGTAGTAGCTGTCAAGAGAATAGAAGACAATGATCTTGGGATCAATCAGGATCGTAGTGCTTTCTAAACAAAGTAGGAACTGATGCAGTTTACATAGAGACACCGGCCAACCTATACAGAACAGATAAAGAAGGTGAAGCATGGGTCAGACCATTGATGATATGTGAACGGGAGATTACAAAGAGAAAGAGACTGAGCGTGTCTAACCTGATAAGTCTTGAAGTTGAGGATGGCCAGATTAATCAGACAAGTTGTCAGTACCTAATGTAAGTTAAGGCAAGCAGAAGTACTAATGAAGCACTGCACGAGTAGAGTAAGAGGTGTTTTACATTAAAGATTCAATGAACACTCTTCAGAATCGTAGTGTTCTCTCAACCAGTCAATGAGAAACATTCAACAAAATACACTAAAATTAGGTCTAAGAACATCTGCATCAAAATCGTAGAGTTCGGTCATCTGAAGATTGAAGCATTAACAACGGTTCAATCTGAAGACTGATATTTGAACATTGCTATTTGAGAGCATCGATACAAAAGGATAATTTCTGATGTTCTTATTGAGAAGTCAAAAAGAAGAAATAAAGATGACTACCTGTCTGACATGGAAAGGTGACAACTCTAAGGTGGTATGTATGGTAGCAGATTGTTGTGTCAGTAAAGACATAAAGGAGTTGTCATGTCATATCAAGAAATCTGCACCAAATAACTCGAGATCTGCGAAGCAATTCAAATAGCTTTCAATGGCTATATTCCAATGGGATGATTGTGAAGGAGTATATATCAGTTAGAGCTTCAAAGATCAAAAAGAGCCGAGGAATTGTTGAAAAATCATTGAGTTGTTGGAATGCTATATTGTTGACTCTATGAGTTCCACCAGAACTAAAAAGAATAAGTCTCAGTGGTAGTGAGACTACGAAGTGGAAGTGAAACAGATTTGAAGAAGGACTTGAACAGACTAAAGCTTCACTTAACAAGGATGAGAATGCCACTGAAGATGGCAGCTAAGCTAAGAGCCGAGAAGGTCAAGATGATAGCATTCAGAAAAGTGGCAGAGCACAAAGAAGATCCAGAAAGCCATTTTACGAATCACCATGAACCAAAAGCTGATGCAGAACCATGTCTGCAAAACATTTAAGAAGGATTCAAGGAATGTTAAGTGTCAGACGGAGTCTACCAAAAGCTCAAAGACTTAGCAAACCTAAATGGTGATGGTGCACAGCTGACAATGGATGAAAATAAGATGAAAAGCATAAAGATCAGCTGCACCAAAGAAGACGTGGTCCAGAGTCTACGCAGAATGCAAAGAGGATCACAACAAGCTGCCAAGAATCAAGGATGAACAAGCTTAAAGTCATCTTGGCAGCTCAGCACCAACAACAACTATAATAACAAGTAGCTAGGGCCTGAGGGGTCCTTGTCCTGAGGGACTAAATGAAGTTTCAAGGCTGCTGGTCTTGAAGAGTTCTTAGTGAACTGAAGTTCTAAGGCTGCTGGCCTTGAAGAGTTCTTAGTGAACTGAAATTCCAAGGCTGCTGGCCTTGAAGGAATCATAGTGATTTAGGGTGCTGCCCTTTCTTAGTGGGATTCCTGCTTGTTGAAGCGGAAGAGTGGATTAGGAGCTTGAGTCTCTGAACCACTTAAAATCCATTGTATCATTTACATTCAGTCATTTTCTTTCTGTCATTTACATTATATACCTAACTGCTATAAATGATATATATGTATTAACTGCTTACAACTTAACTAACTATACGAACAATGTATGTATGTTCATAAATATATCCATAAAAAGGATCTTTTATTTATTTCGATGTACTTAAAAAGATTCTTCTGTTTGTCATATGCTAATTCATTAGCAATACAAAATAAACAAAGAAAAGAATTTAAAAATTAAAAAGGATCTATTCAAACCCCCCCCCCCCCCTTCTAGATCTATTGTGTGCCTACTGGGAACTAACAATTGGTATCAGAGAAGGTTCTTATGCTATATTCAAAAGCTAATCGCTTTGAGTCTGATCCTAGGCATAAACATTGTTCTAAACTTAGTTTAGTAGTAAGTCACTTGTAAATGCAGATGAGCTCACATGTTGGAAATGTTGTATACAGGTAAATGTGTACATACATCTGAAGCTGCTCAGATTGGTTCATGTTCTTAAATGCCATATCAACAAGACTAATCTTTATCTACAGTCAATCTAGTAATCTGAAGATCAGAGAAGGGAGGTCAAGAGGCATCAACAATAAAGAGTCAAAAATCCACCAGTCTGAAAGATGAAAGGCCATCTATGCTAAGAAATACTTATCCAGATATGAAAGAAGAATTTCTCAAAAATATATTTGGCTAACCAATAGCTAGATGTGAACCTTGAGGTTCAAGGGTGTCAAAGAACTAAAGATGCCAAAAGTTTCCTAGCTTACATCTTCAAGACTATGACTAACTAATCGAAGGAAAACTAGAGCAACAAGCTGTCAGAAATGAATGTGAAAATATGCACATTAATACCTAATCTCATTATATCAAGATAAATGACTGTCAAGAAACTGACAGTGGAAAGGTACGGTTCCTTATTAATATAAATGTGTACATCACGTTGCATCACCTTATGCATTATAACAGTATTCTATCAAGAGACCATATTCTACCTAAAAAAGGGAAGAAAGAAAGTAAACTAAGGTTGAAAACTCAACGGCTAACAAAATCTCTCTCCATCCAAGTTTTAGGTTGATGATAACATCTTGAAAGAAGTCTGAAATAGGACATAAGCTCATCAAGATTTAATTAATCTTAAGAGGAGTAATCCTTGCTGACGGGTTAGTATGTATGTACAAACCTATGTTCTAGGTTTTCGATAATACATAGAGTATGATCAGTTCTATAAGAGTATCTTAAAGATTTATAGAAACTGATCACCTCCATGAATCAACCAGATACAAAAAAGTGATAGAGTTTATTCTCACTCTGTGAATATTTAAAATTTGTGAACATAATCAAGTAAATGATGAAACCATCAAAGAAAAAGAGTATCTTATTGTAGTGGTTAATGTTACACGCACTCATCATTATACATTTTAAAATGTCATATCTTAATTGGATACATGTATGAATATGATTGTTGATGATCAATATTATAAAAATTCAAATATATGAGGAATAGGGATTTTGGAAACTAACCTAGCAGGACCCATTTAACCATGGGTACCAAAAATAGAAATTTATCTAACCAGTAGGTACTATAATAACCCGATATTTTCTATATAAATAAATCAGAAATTTTGCGTATAAATATTTTTAATTTATTTATTTATTTGTAAAGATGGAAATATGTGCTAGGTAAATGTGTGTATATATATATATATATATATATATATATATATATATATATATGTGTGTGTGTGTGTGTGTGTGTGTGTGTGTGTGTGTGTGCTAAATAAAATTTATTTATTACATTAAATTATTACAAATAATTTTATTTTAGAATTATTGATTATTAAAAATTATATTCTTATAATAATTAATTTTATAGTAGAAATATTTTTATTAATTATTTTCTATGAAAATATAAGTATATATTATTTAAATAATATATGAAATGATTTATGGAATTATTATAATAATTATTTTATTATATAAATTTATTTCAAATTAATTAAGTTAATTATTATAACTTAGTTAATAATGGTATGTATATGGCAGATAAATCAGATATGGAATCCAAACCCTAATTTTGGATTTTTATCAAGGAATGAGATTAATAATATAATATTAATTATATTTTGATTTTTCAGTGCTATAAATATGTACTGTATGTGTGTAATGTTAATGTGTAGAATAGTTTTAATGTAACATGGCAAAACCCTAGTATTTCTGTGGGAAACCCTAATTTAAAACTCAAAATTTGAGTACAAGATTGTTATGTAATCAAGATAATGCGATTAATGACTAGAGTTATACATATTAACCTTAATTAGGAAACCCTAATTTTTGAAAACCCTAATTAATGATTATAAACTATAATTTTTATATTTAGAACCCTAACTGTCAAATTGGGAAACCCTAAGTGCTAATTTAGAATGTTTAATGCTAATTAGTGGATTTTAAACATTAGTATTCATGTGTAATGTAATTAGAAACCCTAATTACAAATTTTTAATCCTAATTATTAAGTTATTAAACCAACTTACTAATAGTAAACCCTAATTGCTAAATTAGCAAGGTTAATTATAATTAGTGGACTTTTTAACTAAAATGTTCAAGTTATATAATTAGAAAACTAATTATAATTAGTAATTTCTATATTGCATTTTTAGGAAGCTAATATTTATTTTTATTTGAACCCTAAATGAAATCCAGAAATTTATTTTTGGAAAATCTTAGGGTTAAACTGTGAGACCCCAAATTTTATGAATAAAGATTTAAATTTCTCAAAATATTTTCTTTGAATATTATGGTGTGGATTTGATATAATGTTATAGTTGTGGGTAGTATTTATAAATTTTGCAAAGTATGCAAGTTGTTATAAAATATTCGTTGTGTCGGACAATATTCTTTTTGTCGGGGAATATCCGTACGACGGCACAATCATTGGTGGACCCCACAATGAAAGTATTGTCGTAGTTAGAAAACGACATAATTATCATTTTATAAAAATAACGGCGAAAGTGTTACCATTAAAACTGTTGAACTACCCAGTAGTAAAAGTACAGTAATACGTGTGGTTGCATAGTAGCACACGGTATTGATTATTGATGCTTACGTAAGAAGACACTCAGTTATACTCAATTATTGCTACAGTAATTGCTGTATCATATCTCTCATATTATTGATTCAATTATTATCACAGTATCATCTGTATAATATGTTATATTATTAAATCAATAATTGAGACGATAAAGTCATTCATATTATTATTTGCAATATTGACAATGTCTAGAAGTTCTGTCAAGGAGAGGTTAGATAATCTAATTCGGCAATAATAGGAGAAATCCTTATCCCAAAGCCCCCTCTTTCCTGGGAACGACCTGGTTGTTAAATATTGTGAGTTATAATATTAATGATGAATAATTTCGTATTGATTAAAGATGAAATTGATAGTTCCATTGTGTTGGAATTATTACTGTTAGTGGAAATCGACATTTATTTCGATGTTAATTGATGTCTAGAAGTTATACTGACAAGTCGGGTAATTAATCGGATAAATGAGCAATTAATTGCTATGGATTCATATGATTATAACTATTTGTTCACATTTGTGTACTATTGATTCACATTCTGGTATTTTTAGGGGAGGTGGTGCAAGATTGATAATACTTGGATGACTAAGTTAAAAATAGAGGTATAGATGGAGGTACTATACTGTAATTCATATTTTCACATGTCTAGAACTATTGATTCACATGATTTACTATTAGGGGAGGTGGTGCAAGTTTGATAATACTTGCAGGACTAAATTAAAAAGGAGGGAAAAGAGGAAGGTATTATACTGTAATATTTTGAGCCCCAAAATGTGCAATTATCGAAACTATATTTTCCTATAAATAGAAGATCATTCCTTCATTATTTTTCACCAATTCACTAAAGCTATAGAGCAATTATTATAGAGAGAAAGAAGAAGAGAAGCCTGCTACCTCGCTATTCTAGTATCCAGTCTTCTTTTGAGGTAATGAGTATTATTTCTTTTGTATTCATGAAGAGAATTATTTCTTTCAATACTCGTAAGGGTTGTTATTCTATTCTTTATTATTATGTTGGAATAACATGTCTACGTAAAGTACCGCATACCTGGTGAAATTCTTCTATTATTCCATTCTTTATTATTCTGTTGGAATAACACGTATGCGTGCGGATTACGACGCTGGTGAATTTTTACATTATTCCATTCTTTATTATTCGTTAGAATAACATATGCATGCGTTCTATTGCATGCCCGGTGAATTCCAATGTAATGATAAAGAATGTAATAATAGAAGAATTCACCATGTATGCAAAGATTGCATGTACAAAGGTTATTCCAACATAATAATAAAGAATGGGATAATGTAAGAATTTCACCAAGTATAGGTAGTCCGTATGATATACAAAGTTATTCCAATGAATAATAAAGAATGGAATAACAGAAGTTCTCTTCATGAATACAAAAGAAATAATACCCCTTACCGTAAAAGAAGAGTATTCCGACTGGTAGGGCGGGAATATACTTGAAGAAAACTTGCACTATCTTCTACGCTCAAAGCTTTCTTAAACGCTAAAGAAATACGCTCGAGATTACAGAAGAAGAACTCTCTCTATAGTTTTTCTCTCGAGAGTTTCAGTGAATTTTTAAGAAATAATGAAGGAATGAGCTTCTATTTATAGGAGAATGGACTGAATAGTAACTAATTCATGAACGATCCAGATTGATTTGCTTTAATCGGACGGTCCATATTGATTTAATAAAATATTCTAATAAAACAAAATATTTTAAATAAAATATAATCTATTCTATTTATAATCTAATAAAACGAATAACTATATAAAAGTATTACATTTTTATATAAAAAAGATTTCTTATACAAAATACTATGCAGCATTATGCAATATTATGCATAATAAAATATAATATATTCTATTTATAGTCTAATAAAATAAATAACTTTATAAAAGTATTTTATTTTATATAAAAAGCTTTTCTGTTTTATTACATTAATAATACTAATAAAACAAAACTTATCATCTTTATTATAATTCATAATATTAATTGACCAGGTCGTTCCCAAGAAAGAGGGGGCTTTCCAATAAGGATTTCTCCCTATTTCATGCAGCAATTAGGTGACCAAACCTCTCCTCGCGTAACTTCTAGACATCGTTAATATTGTAAATAATAATATTAATAACTTTGTTATCTCAATTATTGATTTAATAATATATAAAATATCGACAATAATTGAATCAAATAACGTGAGATACTATGCAACAATTACTATAGCAATAATTGAACAAAACTGAGTGACTTCTCACTTAAGCATCAATAATTAATATCGTGTGCTACTATGCAACCACGCGTATTACTGTACCTTTAACACCGGGTGTTTCAACAGTTAACGGTAAAACTTCCGCCGTTATTTTCATAAAATATTTTTATCGTTTTCTTAATCCGACAATAATTCCGATTTGGGGTCCACCAATGATTGTGTCGTCGTACGAATATTCCTGTTAAAACGAATATTCCCCGACCAATCGAATATTATATAACAACTTGCGTACTTTGCAAAATTTATAAATATTACCCAACAGCTATAACATTATATCAAATTCATTCCATAATATTCAAAAATGATATCTATAGAAAAATCATCTTTATTCATAAAAGCTGGGGTCTTACAACATCCCCTTCTTAAGAAATTTCGCCCTCGAAATTAGGGTACGTACCTGATATGTCAAAGAGGTAAGGATACCTTGATTTCATTTTAGATTCTAACTCCCAGATCATTTCCTCAACATCGTGGTTTCTCCACAAAACTTTGACTTGAGGTATAACCTTGGAGCGTAGAATATGTTCCTTCTTATCCAAGATTTGAACAATAACATCTTCATATGTTAAATCTTCCGCTATTTCATCCGGGTTTAACTCAATAATGTGGTTCGGGTCTTCCACATATTTACGTAACATGGATATGTGAAAAACGTTATTAACACGAGACATACTTGGCGGTAAAGCGAGTCTATAGGCCACAGTTCCTACTCGATCGAGGATTAAAAATGGGCCAATGAATCGAGGATTGAGCTTTCCTCTCTTTCCAAATCTCGTAACTTCTTTCCATGGAGCAACACGTAACAACACATGATCTCCAATATCGAATTCCACGTCCTTTCGATGAAGATCAGCATAACTCTTTTGTCGATCTTGTGAGGTTTTTATACGTTGTCAGATCGTTTGAATCTTCTCCGTAGTCATACGTACCAACTCTGGTCCCAACAACGCTGCTTCACCCACCTCATCCCAGAATACTGGAGAACGACACTTTCTTCCATACAACGCCTCGAATGGAGCTATGCCAATACTTGCTTGATAACTATTTTTATAGGAAAACTCCACCAATGGTAAGAACTTTTCCCAACTTCCTTTGAAGTCAAAGACACAGTCTTAATAAATCTTCCAGAGTCTGAATAGTCCTCTCTGATTGTCCGTCCGTCTGAGGATGATATGCCGAACTAAATCATAAATCCGTGCCCATAGCTTTTTGCAAACTATCCCAAAATCGTGAAGTGAATCTTGGGTCTCGATCAGAAACTACGGATACTGGCATACCATGCAGTCTTGCAATCTCGTTTATGTACATACGAGCAAGACGTTCAAGTGTATAAGTTTCTCGTATTGGTAAGAAATGAGTAGACTTGGTCAATCTATCAATAATGACCCAAATTGCATCCATGCCTTGAGAAACCTTGGGAAGACCAGTAACGAAATCCATGGTAATGTGCTCCCACTTCCATTTTGGAATTTCAAGTGATTGCAATGGACCTTTTGGTACTTGATGCTCCACCTTGACTCGTTGACAAGTTAGACACCTTGAGATAAACAACGTTATCTCTCTCTTCATATTGCTTTACCAAAATATATGACGAAGATCACGATACATTTTGGTACTCCCAAAATGGATTGCAAACGGTGTGTTGTGCGCCTCCATCATGATTTTATACTTTAAATCAGGGTCGTTAGAAACACAAAGTTTGTAGTTGACTCGAAGTATTCCTTCTTCATCAATTCTTGCTTCCGGTATAGCACCTTCTTGCACTTTCTTCCTCATACGCATCAGCTCCAGGTCTGTAGCTTGAGCAGCTTTAACTTTATCAATTAAAGTTGGTTCTACTCGTATATTCGCCATCATCACATGGGTCCCTGGAGTCTTTAAATCTATCTCCATCCTTTGCAAGTCACACAAAATAGGCCTTTACGTTGACAATATCGCACTCGTACTTGCATATAATCTTCTACTTAATGCGTCAGCTACCACGTTCGCTTTTCCAGGATGGTATGATTATAATCTTTCAACAGTTCAAGCCAACGTCATTGTCGCATGTTGAGTTCCTTTTGAGTGAAGAAATATTTGAGGCTTTTATGATCCGTAAAGATCTCTACTTTCTCCCCATACAAGTAATGCCTCGAAATTTTAAGTGCGAAGACAGCAGCTGCCAACTCTAGATCATGAGTAGGATAATTCATCTAATATTCTTTGAGTTGCCGAGAGGCATAGGCTATGACTTTCCCATGTTACATGAGAACACTTCCTAACCCTTTGCCCGAAGCATCACTGTAGATGACAAATCCCTCTGAGCCAGATGGTATTGTCAGAACAGGTGCTGAAATGAGTCTCCTCTTAAGTTCTTGAAAACTCTTTTCACATTCCTCTCTCCAACCGAATTTTGTATCTTTTCGAGTCAGCTGAGTTAGTGGAGTAGTGATTCGAGAAAATCCTTCCACGAATCTTCGATAATAACCAGCTAGACCGAGAAAGCTACGTACTTCGATCACTGATTTAGGTTGCTCCTAGCTTTGAATTGCTTTAATCTTTACCGGGTCAACAGATATTCCATGACTTGATACTACGTGCCCAAGGAATGCAACTTCCTCAAGCCAGAACTCAAATTTTTTCAACTTGGCATAAAGCTTGATTTCACGAAGATTTTGAAGTATCAGCCTCAAGTGTTGCCCGTGATCTTCACGGCTTTTGGAATATATGAGGATGTCATAAATAAAGACGACCATAATGTGATCCAAATATTCCTTGAATACTCGGTTCATCATATCCATGAAGGCAGCAGGAGCGTTAGTCAATCCAAAAGACATGACTATGAATTCTTAATGCCCATACCGAGTTCTGAAAGCCGTCTTTGGAATGTCATCGGTTATAATCTTCAATTGGTGATATCCGGAACGAAGATCAATCTTTGAAAAGTATTTGGCTCCTTGCAACTGGTCAAACAGGTCATCAATACGTGGCAATGGGTACCTATTTTTTATGGTGACATGATTCAACTCCCGATAATCAATACAAAGTCGTATACTCCCATCTTTCTTCTTCACGAGTAGAATAGGAGCACCCCAAGGAGAAGTACTAGGTCAAATAAAGCCAATATCTAACAATTCCTGCAGTTGGGTCTTAAACTCCTAAAGTTCAATAGGAGCCATTCGATATGGGGCTTTGGAAATGGGTTTTATACCGGGTTCAAGGTCGATACAAAATTCAATTTCACGCTCTGGGGGTAGGCCAGGAAGTTCTTCAGGGAATACGTCAGGAAATTTATTAACAATAGAAATATCATTCAAAACTGACGTATTTTTGTTTAGATCCGTGACATAAGCTAAAAAAGCTTGACATCCGTTTTTCAATAAATGAATAGCTTTATGGCTTGAAATGATAGTGATTGATTTTAATGGTTTGGTTGCTTGAATTCGCATAATAGGTTGGTTAGGAATATGAAAGCTAACAAACTTACGAAAATAATCAATTTTTGCATGATGAGTAGTTAACCAATCAATCCCTAGAATCACATCAAATGCAAGTATTTTCAAAGAAATAAGATCGACAGGTAACGTGTGGGTGTCGATTCGAACTAAATAAGACTTATAAATAGTGGATGTAATGGAGGTTTCTCCCAACGGAGTTTCAACTGATAAGTCAAAGTCTTATTTCTCCAGAGTCAAATTTAAACGTGAAGCGCAAGTAGGAGAAATAAAATAATGGGTAGAACCGGTATCAAATAAGGTATAGACTTCGCTAGAGTTTATGATAAGCTTACTCGTGATGACCTCGTTCGGGTTCCTTGGTTTTTGGGAGGTCACAACAAACGCTCTCCTTTAAAATACCGGCTTTGACTTTTTTAGGACGGCCTTTGGTGCCTCCATCCTAGCTGAACTTGTCTTCGGTGAACGACAAAATCAGGCTAGATGACCTTCTCTTCTATAATTATTACATGCTTTGGACGGCATCGCGCAGTTTAGACTGATGTGTCCCTCCCCTCCGCATTTGAAGTATATGATATGTGGTCGTTCTCCTTCCTTAACAATGGGTGCTGGTGCTGATGTCTTTCCATCATTGTTGAATCTCCTCTTCTTGAAGTGTCCATTCTTATTATTTTGGCCCTGATTACCACCGAAGTGGTTACCATTTTTGGCCTGTTGATTCCCTCCACGCTTGTTGTCACCTCTTCGATGACTGCTCTCACTGGTATTATCATTTTCCCAGTTGCTCTCTTTTGGTTGGGTTGACTCATTATCGCGTTCCAATAACTGAACCCTATTAACAACATCTGAATACAAACACGGTCCATGAGAGATAAGATATTGACGTATCTTGGGTTTTAAACCTCTTAGAAACATTCGCGTCATTACCTCCTCATTATCAACCAAATGGGATGCAAACCGGGACAACTCGGCAAACTTGGCTTCGTACTGCGACACGGTTATGTTGTTTTGCTCCAGCTTGATGAACTCTACCTCTTTCATGTGACGAATACTTTCGGGAAAGTACTTGTCGTTGAACAATTCTTGAAACTTCTCCCAAGTCATCTTCAAGCGGCGGAAAGTTGAGTACGCTTTCTGATTCCCACCGAGAATCGCCTCTCGCAACATAACATGAAGGTGGCAAAGGGAACCTTTTGTTCCTCGGAGTATCCCAAGATATCAAATATCTTGGCGATCTACTTTATCCACGTCTCCGCCTTAAGTGGTTTTGGCTCTCCAATAAACTCCTTTGGTCCCAGTTCCTTAAACTGCTTGGCGGTGACCGTCCGAGAGTTGCCAGTATTTCCACCTGCATTTTGGACAGGAGCTGCTCTTGCCTGATGTTGCATGAATTGCATAAAGCCTCTGAACATTCCATCGTTCATCATTTGGTCAGTGTTGTTGTTTGCCTGAGGATTGTTGCCTTCCTGATGCACATTATCCTTATTATTGATCTGTGGAGACTCAACAGTCTCCTGTGCTCCATTGATATTCTCAACATTCTCGGATGTCATTTTCAAATACTGCCACAAAATAAGGGTTAAATAACATATCACATATTATCCATATACTTTGGCCGACCAATTAAATATCAATTAAACTTAAGTAGGTCATACTAGCGAAAGAATTCCCCGTCTTTCCCCTCCTAGTTCTTATCTCACATCTCAGCCAGGGATCATATCCCTAAGCACTGATACCAACTGTGACGCCCCCAAAATAGGTATACATCACCTATTCTGAGTCACCAAATACATGGTACAGAATACAAATACAATCTTAAATATACAACATGAGTTTTGAGTTTGAATACAAACATTGTCTTCTAGATAGTATTCAAACTCAAAATAAGTCCTCAATACATTTATTAACACACTATTTCATAGAATAGTGAGGACTACTAATGCTATCCTCTGGACCATCACTCCGTTTCCCGACTAGTCTCTGCTACGTTCTCATTTCCTGAAGAGAACAATGAAAGTAAAAGGGTGAGCTCAACTAGCCCAGTAAGAAATATTATGACTAAGATAATGCAGAATAAATTATCCTTAGCCTTCAATAGTGTTAAACTAATACAATATAACAAACATCAAGTTTAACTGCAGCGTAACAAGCAATCTATTAGAAGAGTCAAGTAGAGAATAAAATCTACTGTCTTTTATGATTTAAAAGGTTTTTCATCACTTTTATCGCTGAGACTCAGCTTAATAAATAATCCACATCATCGAATCACCCCTGCACTACGGCCAAGGATATTCTTTAGTATCACGACCACAAATTATCTATGCACTATGGGCCAATGATGTTCATGTATTCATCAATGGTCATGATCATGCCAACAACTGTCCATCAATGCACTACGGGCCAATGAGGACTTTTACCACATCATTTGTAATATTACGGTCATGATTATATCGAATAATCCCTGGTCATAATCATACCAAGTCTGTGAGACCCCGGATTTTATCAATAAAGACTTAAATTTGTCAAAATAATTTTTAATATTATGGTGTAAATTTGAGATAATATTATAGTTGTGGGTAGTATTTATAAATTTTGCAAAGTATGCAAGTGGTTATATTATATTCGATTGGTCAGGGAATATTCGGTTTAGCAGGGAATATTCGTACAACGGCTCAATCATTGGTGGACCCCACAACAGAATTATTGTCGGATTGAAAAAATGACAAAAATACTTTATTGAAATAACGACGGAAGTTTTACCGTTGATCTTCGTTGAACTACTCGGTAGTAGTAAAAGTACGATGTCGTGTGGTTGCATAGTAGAAGACACCGATATTGATTATTGATGCTTATGTGAGAAGTCACCGGTTTGATTCCATTATTGTCGATTAATAATATGAATTATTATAGCGATAATGACGTTTTGTTTTATTCGTATTATTAACGTAATAAAACAGAAACATCTTTTTATATAAAATAGAATACTTTATTAAAGTTATTCTATAAATAAAATATATTATATTTTATTATGCATAGTGTTGCATAGTGTTTTGCATAGTGTTGCATAGTGTTTGCATAGTAAAATGTTTTTATATAAATAGAATATATGATATTTTATTTAAAAGATTTTGCTTTAAATATGGACCGTCAGTTAAAGTAAATCAACGGGACCGGTTCATGGATTAATTACTATGCATTCTATTTTCCTATAAATAGAAGCTCATTCCTTCATTATTTTCTTACGAATTCACTGAAACTCTAGAGAGAGAAATTATAGAGAGAAACTATAGAGAAAAAATCTATAGAGAGAAAGAAGAAGAGTATTCTGGTACTTCACTACTTTGATATCCAGTGTCTTTTACAGTAAGGGATATTATTCTTTTGTATTCAAAAATAGAACTTCTGTTATTCCATTTCTTTACTATTCTGTTGGAATAACCTGTATACGTGGTTTACCCTATACTTGGTGACATTCATTTATTATTCTGTTGGAATATCCTGTCTGTGTGTTTTACACCGGACCTGGTTCCATTGTTTATTATTATTCAGCATTTATTATTCTGTTGGATCATCCTGTCGGTGTGAATTTCACCTGACCTGGTTCCGTTATTATTATTCTGTTGGAATAACCTGTCGGGCATCTGGCACCGCATGCATGGTGATTTCTTTTGTTATTCCATTCTTTATTATACCCAGTTGGTTAAAACTTTGACTTCTATACTCCATGAAATTAGTAGAATATTCTTGATATTTGCGTTTCATCCAGTATCTTTTCATGGAAATATTCTTCTGATCATTCTTGAATTTTACTCTACAAAACAGTATCTTGTTGACAATTTGGACGTTACTAATTCCTGGATAAAATAATTCTTGAACTTGTTTTATTGAATTATTATGTCATTGTCATCATCCTCATGTTATATTATGGCTTACGTGTATAGATGAACTTAGTATGATTATGACCAAGGATCATTCGATAGATAATCATGGTTTGTTATAAATGATGTGATAAAAGTCCTCAATGGCACGTAATGCAGGTGATGGATAGTTTTGGTATGATTATGACCGTGGGTGATTCGGTATAGTCATGACCATTGATAATTTGATGAAAATCCTTGGACCGTAGTATGGGATGATTAGATATTGTGGTTTATTCATTAAACCGAGTCTTAGTGATAAAAATTTATGAAAACCTTTTAAAACCTAAAAGATAGTAGACTTTATTTTCTACTTGACTCTTTTAATGGATTGTATATTCATCATAGATTAAACCGGTTGTCTCATGCACAGGATGTTCCAACAGAATGATAAAGAATGTAATAATAGAAGAATTTCACCATGTATGCAGTATTTCGCATAAATAGGTTATTCCAACATAATAATAAAGAATGGACTAACAGAAGAATTTCACCAAGTATAGGGTAGTCCGGCGACATATGAGTTATTCCAAATGTAATAATAAAGAATGGAATAACAGAAGTTCTCTTCATGAATACAAAAGAAAAAATACCCCTTACCGTAAAAGAAGAGTATTCCGACTGGTAGGGCGGGAATATACTTGAAGAAAACTTGCACTATCTTCTAAGCTCAAAGCTTTCTTAAACGCTAAAGAAATACGCTCGAGATTACAGAAGAACTCTCTCTATAGTTTCTCTCTCTAGAGTTTCAGTGAATTCGTAAGAAATAATGAAGGAATGAACTTCTATTTATAGGAGAATGGACTGAATAGTAACTGATTCATGAACGACCCAAATTGATTTACTTTAATCGGACGATCCATATTGATTTAATAAAATATTCTAATAAAACAAAATCTTTTAAATAAAATATAATATATTCTATTTATAATCTAATAAAACGAATAACTTTATAAAAGTATTCTGTTTTATATAAAAAGATTTTACTATACAAAATACTATGCATGCACTATGCAACACTATCCATAATAAAATATAATATATTCTATTTATAGTCTAATAAAACAAATAACTTTATAAAAGTATTCTGTTTTATATAAAAAGTTTTTCTGTTTTATTACATTAATAATACTAATAAAATAAAACTTATCATCTTTATTATAATTCATAATATTAATCGACCAGGTCGTTCCCAGGAAAGAGGGGGCTTTCCAATAAGGATTTCTCCCTATTGGCACGCAATTAGGTGACCAAACCTCTCCTTGGCAGAACTTCTAGACATCGTTAATATTGCAAATAATAATATTAAAAACTTTGTTATCTCAATTATTGATTTAATAATATATAAAATATCGACAATAATTGAATCAAATAACGTGAGATACTATGCAACAATTACTATAGCAATAATTGAACAAAACTGAGTGACTTCTCACTTAAGCATCAATAATCAATATCGTGTGCTACTATGCAACCACACGTATTACTGTATTTTTAACATCGGGTGTTTCAACAGTTAACGGTAAAACTTCCGCCATTAGTTTCATAAAATATTTTTGTCGTTTTCTTAATCTGACAATAATTTCGTTGTGGGGTCTACCAATGATTGTGCCGTCGTACGAATATTCCCTGTTAAAACGAATATTCCCCGACCAATCAAATATTATATAACAACTTGCGTACTTTGTAAAATTTATAAATATTACCCACAACTATAAAATTATATCAAAGTCATTCCATAATATACAAAAATGATATTTATAGAAAAATCATCTTTATTCATAAAAGCTGGGGTCTTACATGGTATAATTATGACCAGGGATTATTCGGTATAATCATGACCGTAATGTGACGAATGATGTGGTAAAAGTCCTCATTGGCCTGTAGTTCATTGGTGGACAGTTGTTGGTATGATTATGACCAGGGATTATTTGGTATAGTCATGACCATTGATGATTACATGAATATCCTTGGTCATGGTGCAGGGATGATTTGATTTTATTTATTAAGCTAAGTCTCAGCGATTAAGGTGATGAAAAAAATTTTAAATCATAGAAGATAGTAGATTTTATGCTCTACTTGACTCTTCTAAGGGATTGCTTATTCCGCTGCAGTTTTTGATCTAAAACTTGTTGTCTATTATATTATATCAGTTGTTATACTGTTGAAGGCTAAGGATTATTTATTCTGCATTATCTTAGTCATATTATTTCTTACTGGGCTAGTTGAGCTCACCCTTTTCTTTCATGGTTCTCTTCAGGAAATGAAAACGTAGCTGGGACTAGTCGGGAAATAGAGTGACGGTCCAGATGTTTGCATTAGTAGTCTTCATTATTCTATGAAATAGTTTGATAATAAATGTAATGAGGACTCCATTGAGTGTGGATATTGTCTAGATGACAATATTCTTATTAAAACTCTTAGATTATGTTTTGTCGTATTTTACACAACTGTTATATAATTAAGTTGTATTTGAATTTTGTACCATGTATCTGGCGACCCAAGATGGGTGATGTATAATTTTTGAGGCGGCCACAGTTGGTATCAAAGCTTAGGGATATGATCCCTGGCTGAGATGTGAGACAAGAACTAGGAGGGGAGAGACGAGGAATTTCTTCGCTAGTATGACCTACCTAAGTTTATTTGATATTTAATTGGTCGGTCAGAGTATAGGGATAATATGTGATATGTCAATTAACCCTTGTTTTGTGGCAGTGTTTGAAAATGGCATCTGAAAATGTTGAGATAAGCAATGAAGCACATGAGACCGTTGAGTCACCAACGATCAATACCCAGGATAATGTGCAACAGGAAGATAATAATCCTCAGGTAAACAATAACACTGATCAGATGATGAACGATGGGATGTTCAGAGGCTTTATACAATTCATGCAACATCAGGTGAAAGAGACTCCTGTTCAAAATATAGGTGGAAACAATGGCAACCCATGGTCAGTCACCGCTAAGCAGTTCAAAGAGCTGGGACCACCTGAGTTTTTAAGAGAGCCAGAACCATTTAAGGCAGAGACATGGTTAAAGCAGATCACCAAGATATTTGATATTTTGGGATGCTCCGAGGAGTAAAAGGTTCCCTTTGCCACCTTCATGTTGCGAGGAGAGGTGGATTACTAGTGGGAATCTGTAAAACGTACCCAGCCTGACACACTCAAGATGTCATGGGAGAAGTTCCAAGAGTTGTTCAACAATAAGTACTTTTCCGAAAGTATTCGTCACACGTAGGAGGTGGAATTCATCAAGTTGGAGCAAAAAAATATGACCATGTCGCAATATGAGGCTAAATTTGCGGAGTTCTCTCGGTTTGTATCCCATTTAGTCGATAATGGGAGAAAATGACGCGATTGTTTCTAAGAGGTTTGAAACCCGATATACGTCAATACCTCATTTCTCACAAACTTTGTTTATATTCAGATGTTATGAATAGGGCTCAGTTATTGGAGCGCGATAATGAGTCAGCACAACTAAAAGGTAACGACCAACAACACGATAATAATCATACCGGTGGAAACGGCCATCGGAACAACGATAACCATCGTGGAGGAAATTATCATGCCAGAAATGGTAACCACATTGGTGGTAATCATGACCAAGATAATAGGAGTGGAAATTTCAAGAAGAGAAGGTTCAACAACGGTGGAAAGATAGCAGCACCAACACCCGTTTTCAAGGAAGGAGAATGACCACCAATTATATGCTTCAAATGCGGAGGGGAGGGATATATCAGTCCAAACTGCGTGATGCAGTCCATAGCATGTTACAATTGTGAAAAAGAATGTCACCTAGCCCAATTTTGTTGTGCACCAAAGTCAAGTCCAGCTGGGACGGTGGCACCAAAGGCGGATACGGACAAAACAAAGTCAATGGTTTCAGGAAGAGCGTTTTTCGTGACTTCTCAAAAAGTGAGTAACCCGAAAGAAGTTAGCACGGGTTAGTTAATTATAAATTCTTGCGAAGTTTATACCTTATTAGATACTGGTTCTACCCATTCTTTTATCTCTCTTGTTTGCGCTCAACATTTAAATTTGACTCTGGAGAAGTTAGACTTTAACTTATTGGTTGAAACTTCATTAGTAGAAACCTTCGTTACCTCCACTATTTATAAATCTTGTTGATTCAAATCGACACTTTCACGTTACTTTTCGATCTTATCTCTTTGAAAATACTTGCCTTTGATGTGATTTTAGGAATCAATTGGTTAACTACTCATCATGCTTTTCGTAAGGTTGTTAGCTTTCATATTCCTAACCAACCTTTTATGCGAATTCAAGCAACCAAACCACTAAAGTCAATCGTTGTCATATCAAGCCATAAGTAAAGAGCCCTGAGCCTTTATCTGGTGACTTCCTTGTGTGGAATGCACTGAAGCCAGACTTTCTGTAGGCGACGTCATGAATGACGATGGCAAGTTAATAGATATCAATATGACGTGTTATCCAAGTCTTGGATGAGGGTCATAGTTTTGAATGATATTTTTATTATTAATAAATTTCCTGACGTATTCTTGAAGACTTCGTAGCCTACCCCTAGAGCGTAAAATCGAATTTTGTATTGACCCCAGTACAAAACCCATTTCTAAAACCCTCAAATATTTCTTTACTTAAAATGAACGTATCATACGCCAAAGACGTTGGCTCGAGCTATTGAAGATTACAATCGTACCATTCAATATCATCGTGGAAGAGAGAACGTGGCAGCTGACGCGTTGAGTAGAAGATCGTACGCGTTTACGAGTGCGATGTTGTTAATGTGACGCCCCCAAAATAGGTTCATTCCATCCAACCCATTCTGAGTCGCCAAATTCATGGTACAGAAATAACTACAACTTTATTAATACATTTGTCGTGCAAAATACGACAACACTTAAACTGTGAGTTTAATTACAAATATTGTCATCTAGACAATATCCATACCCAACTAAGTCCTCATTACAATTATTGATATATTATTTTACAAAAATGGTGAGGACTACTAAGACAACTTTCTAGAACCATCATTCCACACCCCGACTTGTACTCGCTACATTCTCGCCTCCTGAGAAGAAAAATGAAACAACAAGGAAAAGGGTGAGCTCAACTAGCCCAATAAAGAATATTATGACTACGATAATATAGAACAAATTATCGTTAGTCCTCAACAGGGAATAATCTGATAGAATATAATAGACAACAAGTTTCAGATCAATATTCGTAGCAGAAATAATAATTCATAGAAGAGTTAAGTAGAGAACGAAATCTACTATTATCTATGAATTTAACAGTCCATCATCAGTATTTTTATCCCTGTAACATCAATCAATACACATCTAGAATCAAATATTCATCTTTGCACTACGGGCTAAAGATATTCATCAGTTGGTCATGTTCACCTCAACACCTGTTAATCTTTACACTACGGGCCAAAGATATTCATAAGAAAATCAACCATCTTTGCACTACAGGTCAAAGATATTCAGTAACATCATCATTTAGGACTGAGGATGATGAAAAATATTTTTAGAGAAACGAATCCAGTGAAACAAAAGACAAGGATTAAGGATTCGTAATTCGGTTTATTCACGTCCAAAAATACCTCAATAATAATCATAGTGGAGTAAAATTCAAGAATGATCAAAACATGGATACAATCAAAGCTAGTATCCATAATAGATATTTTCGATAAAAAATGAAAATTTAATTTTTCTGTGAATAGTGTCGTATTCGTGAATAGTGCCGTATACGTGAATAGTGCCGTATACGTGAATAGTAACCCCGACACCAAAAGTTCCAAATTTTATAAAAAATAATTCATATCAATATTTTGGCATAATGATATTGAAGAAATAATATCATTTACGAAAAAAATAATATCCATTACCTCGTAAAAATAGTACTTCTAGTTAAAACACCGGATATAGGCTATGACTTGAACTTGCATCGTATAGCAACACTCAAAGTATTAAAATACTCACAAGAATACGCTCGATAATATAGAGAGAGAAAACTTCAGTTTCTGGTGTAATTTTTAATTCTAACCTAAGCACCCTATTTATAGGAAAATGCTTAGAACACCAAAGCAGAAAATTTAATTTAATAATATTATTATTTTTTCCACAACTTCCTACGCACCAAGAATCTAAATTTAGCCAATTCCAACACATGCAAGACCCACAATAATGACAAAAAACGTTTTTCATATTTAAAATATTTTAAACTTCAAAAATTAATTATTTCGGAGCTTCGGAACTTCAATCATTCATAATAAATAACCCTCTTTATCAGAAAATTCAAATCTCTAGAATTTTTATTGAAACAACAGTAATAATAAATATCAAAACAGTAATTATTGAATCAATAAAATAAAATATTGAACAGTAATTACTATAACAATTATTGAGTAGTGCCTTCTTACGTAAGAATCAATAATTGGTGCAATACCGTGTGCTACTGTGTTTTAACCATTGAATATTTTAACAAGATAATCAGTAATAACTACTACTGGCCATTTATAAACAACTTATATTTGTCGCTTTTCTTCATCCAATCGCTTTTACGTTATGGGGCCCACACAATAAGGTCACTACGCCATATTTAATATTCCCGACAAAGAAGAATATTCCACGACCAAACGAATATTCCCCGTCAATAATGAATATTTTAAAACCACTTGCTTGTTTGAAATAATTGCACATTTTACCCATAACTTACCACATTAATCAAATCAACCCTTACTATTTCAACATAATAAATAGAGGAAAATAAATTTCATTAATAATAATTTGGGGTCTTACAACCTCCTCTCCTTATGAAATTTCGTCCTCGAAATTGACGTACGTACCTGGTGTTTCGAAAAGGTGAGGATACCTCGCTTTCATTTCCGTTTCCAACTCCAAGGTCATTTCTTCTATAGCATGGTTTCTCCACAAAACTTTAACTTGTGGTATAACCTTCGTGCGTAGGACATGCTCCTTTCTATCCAAGATCTTGATAGGTACCTCCTCGTACGTTAAGTCTTCGGCTATCTCGTCCGATTCTAACTCAATAACTTTGTTCGGGTCTTTCACATATTTACGAAGTACAGATATGTGAAACACATTGTGAACATGAGACATACTCGGAGGTAACGCGAGTCTATAGGCTACATTTCCTACTCGGTCAAGAATATGAAATGGACCAATAAATCGTGGATTTAGCTTTCCTCTTTTCCCAAATCTTGTAACTCCCTTTCATGCAGCTGCACCTATACTTGCCTGATTACTGTTGTTGTAGGAGACTTCCGCCAATGGTAAATACTTATCCCAACTCCCTTTGAAGTCTAGGACACAGAGTCTTAATAGATCTTCAAGAGTTTGGATAGTCCTCTCTGATTGTCCGTCCGTTTGAGGGTGGTATGTCAACTAAATCAGAACTGCGCGTCCATAGCTTTTTGCAAGCTAACCCAAAATCTTGAAGTGAATCTTGGGTCACGATCCGAAACTATGGATACTGGCATGCCATGCAACCTCACAATCTCATTTACGTACATACGAGCTAGACGTTCAAGGGAATAAGTTTCTTGTATAGGCAAGAAATGAGCAGATTTGGTTAATCTATCAACAATAACCCAAATAGCATTTATGCCATGAGAAACTGTGGGAAGACCCGTAACAAAATCAATGGTAATGTGTTCCCACTTCCATTTCAGAATCTCAAGTGGTTGTAATGGACCCTTAGGTACTTGATGCTCTGCCTTTACACGTTGACAAGTTAAACACATCGAGATAAACTCCGCGATCTCTCTCTTCATATTATTCCACCAAAATGTATGTCGAAGATCACGATATATTTTGGTACTTCCAGGATGGATTGAAAATGGTGTATTGTGTGCCTCCATCATGATCTTGTACTTCAAATCAGAGTCGTCAGGAACACAAAGTCTGGAGTGGACTCGAAGTATTCCTTCTTCATCAATTCTTGCTTCCGGAATAGCACCTTCTTGTACTTTCTTCTTCATACACATCAGCTCTGGGTCGGTGGTTTGAGCAACCTTAACTTTTTCTATTAAAGTTGGCTCTATGCATATACTTGACATCATCGCACTCGTTCCTACATATGATCTTCTACTCAACGCGTCAGTTACCACATTCGCTTTTCCAGGATGGTATTGAATAGTGTGGTCTTAATCTTTCAACAACTCGAGCCAACGTCGTTGCCGCATGTTTAGTTCCTTTTGAGTGAACAAATATTTGAGGCTTTTATGGTCTGAATATATCCCCACTTTCTCCCCGTATAGATAGTGCCTCCATATCTTTAGCGCAAAAATGACTGCTGCCAACTCTAGATCATGAGTAGGATAATTTCTCTCATATTCTTTAAGTTGTCGCGAGGCATAGGCTATGACTTTCCCACGTTGCATGAGAACACATCCTAACCCTTTTCCCGAAGCATCGCTATAGATAACAAATTCATCTGAACCAGATGGTATTGTTAAAACAGGTGCCAAAATAAGTCTCCTCTTAAGCTCTGGGAAACTCTTCTCGTATTCTTCGCTCCAAACAAATTTTGTATCCTTCCGAGTTAACTGAGTTAACGGAGTATCGATTCAAGAAAACCCTTCCATGAATCTCCGATAATAACCAGCTAAGCCCAAAAACTACGTATTTCGATTACTGACTTAGGTTGCTCTCAACTGTGACTCATATCCCAATCTTGGATAGCACGTCACAATGGCACCTATCGCTTTACTCAAGACAAATATGGCGTCCCCACGGAGATAAAGCGCTTTGCTTTCCACAAAGGAAGTCACCAGATAGAGGCTCGGGTACCAACTTCTATAGTTGGGTTTTTAACTCCTGAAGTTCAATAGGAGTCATTCGATATAAGATTTTAGAAATGGGTTTTGTACCGGATTCAAAGTCGATACAAAATTCAATATCACGCTCTGGGAGTAGGCCAGGAAATTCTTCAAGAAATACGTCAGGAATTTCACTAACAACAAAAATATAATTCAAATCTGATGTATTATTGTTCAAGTCCATGACATAGGATAAGAAAACTTGACATCCGTTTTTCAATAAACAAATGACTTCATGGCTTGATATGAAAGTGTTTGACTTCAATGGTTTGGTTGCTTAAATTCGAATAACAGGTTGCTTAGGAATATGAAAACTAACAACTTAACGAAAGCAATCAATTTTGGTATGATGAGTAGATAACCTTAAAATCACATCAAAAGCAAATATCTTTAAAGAAATAAGGTCAAGAGGTAATGTGATAGTGCCAACCTGAATCAAGCAAGATTTCTAAACAGTGGATGAAATGAAAGTTTCTCCTAACGGAGTCTCCACAGATAGGTCAAAGTCTAATTTCTCCGTAGTCAAGTTCAAACATTGAACGCAAGCAAGAGAGATAAAAGAATGGATAGCACCGGTATCTAGTAAAGTATAAACTTCACAAGAATTTATAAATAGCTTACTCGTGATCACCTCGTTTGGGTTTCTCGTATTTTGACTAGTCACAACAAACGCTCTTCCAGGAACCATTGTCTTTGACTTTTCTGGGACAGTCTTTTGAGTCACCGTCCCCGCTGAACTTGGCTTCGCTACCGTACAATCTCGAGCGATATGTCCTTCCTTTCCATAATTATAGCATACCTTGAATATTGTGGGCGTTTGACGATATGTCCTTCTTTCAGATGTTATATAGCATATGACCGGTGGTCGTTCTCCTCCCTTGGAACCAGTTGTTGATGGCGCTGACGTCTTCATATGGTCGTTGTTGAATATCCTCTTTTTAAAATCTCCTCCCGACTCACTTCTTCTATTCTCATGACCGTGATTACCACCAGAGTGGTTACCACCTTTTTCCGTATTTTTCTTTCTCCGCTGGTTATCGTTGTTTCGATGATCACTTGTCAAGATGATCCTCGGTTATGGTCCCTCGGTTGAACGTACTCGTTATCACGCTCTAACAATTGAGCCCTGTTGACAACATCTGAATAGAGAGAAAATTTATGAGAAATGAGATACTGACGTATGTCAGGTTTCAAACCTCTCAAAAACATCCGCGTCATACGTTCCTCATTCTCCACCAAATGAGGTGCAAACCTGCATAACTCTGCGAACTTTGCCTCGTACTGGGATACCGTCATATTGTTCTGCTCTAGTCTAATAAACTGTACCTCCTATATGATGAATACTTTCAGGAAAGTACTTGTCATTGAACAGTTTCTAAAACGTCTCCCAAGACATGCTGAGTGCAGCTGGATGGGTACGCTTCACAGATTCCCACCAGTAATCTGCCTCACCACGGAACATAAAGGTGGCGAATGGAACCTTCTGTTCCTCCGTGCATCCCAAGACATAGAATATCTTGGTAATTTGTTTGACCCACGTTTCCGCCTTGATCGGATCCGGTTTTCCCTAGAATTTTGGTGGTCCCAACTCTTTGAACTGTTTGGCTGTGACAAACCGCGCGTTGCTATCATTTCCACATGTATTTTGTACACGAGTCTCCCTCGTCTGATTTTTCATGAACTGCAAAAAGCTTCTAAACATTCCGTCATTCATCATCTACTCAGTGGCGTTGATCACATGAGGAACATTGTCGGCCTGCTGCACGTTCTCCTCATTGGTGAGTATAGGTGTCTCCACGGTCTCATTTACTCCACTGTTAACATTCTCAGTCGACATTATCAAATACTGCCATAGAACAAGGGTTAATTAAGGAAATTAATATATCACATAATATCCCTATATATTGACCAACTAACAAATAAGCTTAGGTAGGACACACTAGCGAAGGATTTACTTGTCTCTCCCCTCCTAGTTCTTTTCCCCGATCTCCGCCAGAGATCATATCCCTAAGCTCTGATACCAACTGTGATGCCCCCAAAATAGGTCCATTCCATCCAACCCATTCTGAGTCGCCAAATACATGGTACAGAAATAACTACAACTTTATTAAAACATTTGTCGTGCAAAATACGACAACACTTAAACTGTGAGTTTAATTATAAATATTGTCATCTAGACAATATCTATACCCAACTAAGTCCTCATTACAATTATTGATACATTATTTTACAAAAATGGTGAGGACTACTAAGACAACTTTCTAGAACCATCATTCCACACCCCGACTCGTACTCGCTACATTCTCGCCTCCTGAGAAGAAAAATGAAACAACAAGGAAAAGGGTGAGCTCAACTAGCCCAGTAAAGAATATTATGACTACGATAATATAGAATAAATTATCGTTAGTCCTCAACAGGGAATAATCTGATAGAATATAATAGACAACAAGTTTCATATCAATATTCGCAACGGAAATAATAATTCATAGAAGAGTTAAGTAGAGAATGAAATCTACTATTATCTATGAATTTAAAAGTCCATCATCTATATTTTTATCCCTGTAACATCAATCAATACACATCTAGAATCAAATATTAATCTTTGCACTACAGGCCAAAGATATTCATAAGAAAATCAACCATCTTTGCACTACATGTCAAAGATATTCAGTAACATCATCATCTAGGACTGAGGATGATGAAAAATATTTTTAAAGAAACGAATCCAGTGAAACAAAAGACAAGGATTAAGGATTAAGGATTCGTAATTCGGTTTATTCACGTCCAAAAATACCTCAATAATAATCATAGTGGAGTAAAATTCAAGAATGATCAAAACATAGATACAATCAAAGCTAGTATCCATAATAGATATTTTCGACAAAAAACAAAAATTTAATTTTTCTGTGAATAGTGCCATATTCGTGAATAGTGCCGTATACGTGAATAGTAACCCTGACACCAAAAGTTCCAAATTTGATAAAAAAAAATTATATCAATATTTTGGCATAATGATATTGAAGAAATAATATCATTTACGAAAAAAATAATATCACTTACCTCGCAAAAACAGTACTTCAAGTTGAAACGTCGGATATAGGCTATGACTTGAACTTGCACCGTATAGCAACACTCAAAGTATTAAAATACTCACAAGAATACGCTCGATAATATAGAGAGAGAAAACTTCAGTTTCTTGTGTAATTTTCAATTCTAACCTAAGCACCTTATTTATAGGAAAATGCTTAGAACACCAAAGCAGAAAATTTAATTTAATAATATTATTATTTTTTCCTCAACTTCCGACGCGCCAAGAATCTCAATTCAGCCAATTCCAACACATGCAAGACCCACAATAATGACAAAAAACATTTTTCATATTTAAAATATTTTAAAATTCAAAAATTAATTATTTCGGAGCTTCGGAACTTCAATAATTCATAATAAATAGCTCTTTTATCAGAAAATTTGAATCTCTTAAAATTGTATAGGAAATTTAATTCTCTACAACTTTGCAGAAGAAAGTTTTTCCAAATTCCAAACAGAAATTGACCAAAATCCACAAACGGGTGATTTTACAGGCTATAATCAAATTTCAGTCAAGAAATGGGGTCAACAAACATGTTTTAAACAATTTTAGTAACAAAAATACTCCTCCTCCTCATATACTCATATATCCCACATTCACTATAAAAATATCACCATTATTATATTACTAAAATAATATATTCAAATGAATTATTTTATCAGAAAAGATAAAATATTAATTTTCAACAATTGTCACATTTAAAAATTTTCTCCATCTATATCCACATAAAATCAATATTTTCCTCATCATATAAATTAATAATTAATTATTCACAAATAATATTACATAATCACAATATTGATAAACCGAGCAGGTTCGAGGAAAAAGGGGCCTTCCTAAGAAAGATTTCTCCTCATCGCATGCAATTAAATAACCTCTCCTGTAGATGTAACTTTCTAGACATTTCCAATAATGTTATCCAATAATATTATTCAGATAATATGAATTATTGTTCGATAATGGAAAATACACGTGTAGTGACAATTATTGAAACAACAAGAATAATAAATATCAAAACAAAGAATTATTGAATCAATAAAATAAAATATTGAATAATAATTACTATAACAATTATTGAGTAGTGCCTTCTTACGTAAGAATCAATAATTGGTGCAATACCGTGTGCTACTGTGTTTTAACCACCGATTATTTTAACAGTATTAACGGTAACAACTACGCCGTCATTTATAAACAACTTATATTTGTCATTTTCTTCATCCAATCACTTTTTGTTATGGGGCCCACACAAGGCTGTGCCGTCGTACGAATATTCCCCGACAGTAAGAATATTCCACGACCAAACGAATATTCCCCGTCAACAATGAATATTTTAAAACCACTTACTTGTTTGAAATAATTGCGCATTTTACCCATAACTTACCACATTAATCAAATCAACCCTTACTATTTCATTAATAATAATTTGGGGTCTTACAGTTAACACAAAAACACATTTTGTATAACTTAAAAATGATGAAGATAGAGTTAAAGACTCTAAGGACCCACGTGGTGATATCAAATATACGAGTAGAATCGACTTTAATCGATAAAGTTAAAGTCGTGCAAGTTACATACTCAGAGCTGATGAATGTGAAGAAAAAGGTTCAAAAGGGCATTATTCTAGAAGCAAGAATCGATGAAGAGATGAAATCTCAACCCTCGATTTTATTGGCCCATTTGGAATCCTCGATTGAGTAGGAATTGTGGCCTATAGACTCGTTTTACTGCCAAGTATGTCGCGTGTTCATAACGTTTTTCACGTATCGGTGTTACGTAAATATGTGGATGACCCGAACCACATTATTAAATTAGAACTAGACGAGATAGCAGAAGATTTAACGTATGAGGAGATACGTGTTAAAATCTTGGATAAGAAGGATCGTATTCAACACTCAAAGGTTATACTTCAAGAGTTAGAATCTGAAATGAAGTCAAGGTATCCTCATCTCTTCGGCATACCAGGTACGTAGTAAATTTTGAGGGCGAAATTTCATAAGGATGGGAGATTGTGAGACCCCAAATTTTATGAATAAAGATTTAAATTTCTCGATTTTTTTTAATATTATGGTGTGGATTTGATATAATGTTATAGTTCTTGGTAGTATTTATAAATTTTGCAAAGTATGTAAGTTGTTATAAAATATTCGTTGTGTCGGGGAATATTCTTTTTATAGGGGAATATCCGTACGACGGCACAATCATTGGTGGACCCAACAATGGAAGTATTGTCGTAGTTAGAAAACGACAGAATTATCATTTTATAAAAATAACGGCAAAAGTGTTACCGTTAAAACTGTTAAACTACCCGGTAGTAAAAGTATAGTAATACGCGTGGTTGCATAGTAGCACACGGTATTAATTATTGATGATTACATAAGAAGACACCCAGTTATACTCAATTATTGTTATTGTAATTGTTGCATCATATCTCTCATATTATTAATTCAATTATTGTCACAGTATCATCTGTATAATATGTTATATTATTAAATCAATAATTGAGACGATAAAGTTATTCATATTATTATTTGTAATATTGACAATGTCTAGAAGTTCTGTCAAAGAGAGGTTAGATAATCTAATTGCGCGCCAATAGGGAGAAATCCTTATCGAAAAGCCCCATCTTTCCTAGGAACGACCTAGTTGTTAAATATTGTGAGTTATAATATTAATGATGAATAAGTTTGTATTGATTAAAGATGAAACTGATAGTTCCATTGTGTTGGAATTAATACTGTTAATGGAAATCGACATTTATTTCAATGTTAATTGATGTCTGGAATTTATACTGACTAGTCGAATAATTAATCGGATAAATGAGCAATTAATTGCTTTGGATTCACATGATTATAACTATTTGTTCACATGTGTGTACTATTGATTCATATTCTGGTACTATTAGGGGAGGTGGTGCAAGATTGATAATACTTGCATGACTAAGTTAAAATGGAGGTATAGATGGATGTACTATACTATAATTCGTATTTTCACATGTCTAGAACTATTGATTCACATGATTTACTATTAGGGGAGGTGGTGCAAGTTTAATAATACTTGCAGGACTAAATTAAAAAGGAGGAAAAAGGGGAAGGTATTATACTGTAATATTTCGAGCCCCAAAACGTGCAATTATCGAAACTATATTTTCCTATAAATAGAAGCTCATTCCTTCCTTATTTTTTACCAATTCTCTAAAGTTATAGAGCAATTATTATAGAGAGAAATTATAGAGAGAAAGAAGAAGAGAAGTCTGCTACCTCACTATTCTAGTATCCAGTCTTCTTTTGAGGTAAGGGGTATTATTTCTTTTTTATTCATGAAGAGAGTTATTTCTTTCAATACTCGTAAGGGTTGTTATTCCATTCTTTATTATTATGTTGGAATAACATGTCTATGCGAAGTACTGCATACCTGGTGAAATTCTTCCGTTATTCCACTCTTTATTATTCTGTTGGAATAACCTGTTTGTGCGGTTTACGCACGCCTGGTGAATTCTTCTGTTATTCAATTCTTCAATATTTTGTTGGAATAACTTCGCATGCATGCGATTCTATCGCATGCCCGTGAATTCGTTGTTATTCCATTCTTTATTATTCATTGGAATATCACATGCTGCATCGATTACGCATGACCTGGTTCCATTCTTTATTATTTTGTTCGAATATCCTGTCTGTACGGATTTCGTATGACCTGGTTCCATTCTTTATTATTTTGCTGGAATAACATGTCTGTGCAGTCTATCGCATGCATGGTGAATTCTTCTGTTATTCCATTCATTATTATTCTGTTGGAATAACCTGTCTATGTGGATTACCGCATGCATGGTGAATGATCCCTTCGTATTCATTCCTTATTAAATTATGGAAATGATCTGTCTACGTGGATTACCGCATGACGGGCAAAAATCAATTTGCAGTTTCATATATTCTATTATACTCAGTTGGTTAAAGTTTGGCTTCTATACTCTATGAAATTAGTAGAATATCCTGGATATTTGCGCTTCATCCAGTATCTTTTCATGGAAATATTCTTATGAGCATTCTTGAATTTTACTCCACAAAGCAGTATCATGTTGATAAATTGGACATTATTGATTCCTGGATAAATTAAATTATAAATCTTTAAAATTTATCCTTGAACTTGTTTTATTGAATTATTATGTCATTGTCATCATCCTCATACTTATATTGTGATGAAAGTCATCTTTGGCTTACGTGCGTAGATGGACTTGGTATGATTATGACCAAGGATTATTCGGTATAATCATGACCGTAATGTGACGAATGATGTGGTAAAAGTCCTCATTGGCTGTAGTTCATTGGTGGGACGGTTGTTGGTATGATTATTAATTGTGGATTATTCGGTATAGTCATGAGCATTGATGATTACATGAATATCCTTGGTCGTAGTGCGAGGATGATTCGATTTTATTTATTAAGTGAGTCTCAAATGATAAAGTTGATGAAAAACTTTTTAAATCATAGAAGATAGTAGATTTTATGCTCTACTTGACTCTTTTAATGGATTGCTTATTCCGCTGTAGTTTTTGATCTAAAACTTGTTATCTATTATATTCTATCAGTTGTTATACGGTTGAAGGCTAAGGATAATTTATTCTGCATTATCTTAGTCATATTATTTCTTACTGAGCTAGTTGAGCTCACCCTTTACTTTTATGGTTCTCTTCAGGAAATGAGAACGTAGCTGGGACTAGTCGGGGAACAGAATGACGGTCCAGATGTTTGCATTAGTAGTCCTCACTATTCTGTGAAATAGTGTGATAATAAATGTAATGAGGATTCCGTTGAGTGTGGATATTGTCTAGATGACAATATTCTTATTAAAACTCTTAGATTATGTTTTGTTGTATTTTACACGACTGTTATATAATTAAGTTGTATTTGAATTTTGTACCATGTATTTGGCGACCCAAAATGGGTGATGTATACCTATTTTGGGGGCATCACATAAACCCTAAGGGTTAAACCCTAAGGGTCAAACCCTAAGGGTTTGTCAATTGCCCAAAATGCCATTAAATTTTTCAAGATAAAAGACTAAATTACCCTTTTGTACATTATTGAGGCTAATATATAGGTTTTGACCATAGGTGAAGTTGCTCACCAAATCTAACCACTCCATGTGACTTACATTAAATTGTATCAGCCACTAGATCAGCCATATAATGAATCTAACTTGATATATATATATATATATATATATATATATTGGGAGAGAGAGAATTGTATTTTCTAGCTCATTTTGCACAAAACTCTCAAACATTTTCTCTCAACCCAAACCCACGAAAATTTTAAGTTTATCAGTCACAAATCATAGCCCCACTAACATCTTTATCAAATCAGAAGGCTTGAATCAGAAATTGGATCATAGAAGGTATAAACCCTAACTTGAAAATCTGATCCTGATCAATGTGTTAGATGTTGTGTTTTTATGTTAAAACATGTTAGATAGTGTATAATGATGATATGGGTTGATAGATGTTAGATCCATAACATCTATAGGCTCAGATCTAGCATTTTACAAAATCTGAAAAAAATTCAAACTGTGGTCTGAAAACGAATGTCAGTGGCCAACAATCTTCCTCTGTTGGGTGTTTTTGTTGTTTAAAGCTTTGATTATGTAGTCTGTGATGTGCTCTTTGATCTGGATCAAGAATCAGGCTTAGATCTGGTCTAGATTGCATGATATTGTTGGTCAAAGTCAGTTGATCGACCACGACTGGACCATTTCTGGGCAACCCAGAAAGTCATTTTGAAAACTATTTTTTGTCTAGTATGCATGCTAGGATGGAGGATAATTTTTAGAGTTGAAGCAGGAGAATATGACGGTGTCCGAATACACCGCAAAATTCAATGAGTTGGCTAGGTTTGCTCCGCATCAAGTTGATACGGAGGCTAGGAAAGCTAGAAGGTTTGAGCTGGGATTAAAACCCTGACTCTATAACAAGGTGGCAGTGTTGTAGATCCCTACATTTGTAGCACTCATGGAGAAAGTTATTATTGCTGAGGTGGGGAGTGAGGCTATGAGCCTCTACAACAAAGAGAGAAAGAACAAGGGTAAGGTCGAAGGAGCAGGGAAGGTGGAAATTAATAGTGGAGGTAGAAGTGGTAATGGAAAGAGAAAGGGAAACCATTTTGCCAATGTCCAGGTAAAACATGAAGGTGTTAAGAAGCCAGCGGTACAGTGCAAGACTTGTGGAAAGAACCACTTTGGGGAATGTCTGAAGGGGAAGTTTGTATGCTACAAGTGCGGGCAAGAGGGCCATATCTCTCCCAACTGCCCAAATTCAAGGATGAACAGTGGGTGTTTTCTGTGTGGATCGACTGAACACAAGGTGAAGGATTATCCGAAGAGGAGGACAGAGGCAGGAAGTGTGGTTACTGGAAAAGGCAGCGGAACTCTGGCAATCACGGGACCTACGTCATCAAGCAAGCCAACAAAATCAACAACAAGGGTCTTCAACATGACGGTCCAGGATACAGTGGCAGCTGGCTTTTGGAACTCCAGGTACTATTCGTATAACATTTATTTTTTTATGCATGATTTTCGTAGATATTAAATTATTTTATAAAAAAAATTTGAAGGAGGAATTTGAGTACTTTTAGAAATAAAATTTTTTATTAGACAAGTTTTATGTGTTTAGTTAAGATCAGTTTGGTCAAAGTTGATCGAGATCTACTAGCAATGATTGTGTATGCTATATACCCTTGTATGTATAGGTTTTAAAACGGTGATTCTGGTGACAGAATCTTTATAAGGGAGGGTGAATGTGACAACCCGATATTTTCTATATAAATAAATCAGAAATTTTGCGTATAAATTTTTTTATTTATTTATAAAGATGGAAATATGTGTTAGGTAATGTGTGTGTGTATATATATATATATATATATATATATATATATATATATATATATATATATATATATATATCTGTGTGTGTGTGTGTGTGTGTGTGTGTGTGTGATAAATAAAATTATTTATTACATTAAATTATTACAAATAATTTTATTTTAGAATTATTGAATATTATAAATTTTATTCTTATAATAATTAATTTTATAGTAGAAATATTTTTATTAATTATTTTCTATGAAAATATAAGTATATATTATTTAAATAATATATGAAATGATTTTGAAATTATTATAATAATTATTTTATTATATAAATTTATTTCAAATTAATTAAGTTAATTATTATAACTTAGTTAATAATGGTATGCATATGGCAAATAAATCAGATATGGAATCCAAACCAAAATTTTAGATTTTTATCAAGGAATGAGATTAATAATATAATATTAATTATATTTTAATTTTTCAGTGCTATAAATATGTACTGTATGTGTGTAATGTTAATGTGTAGAACAGTTTTAATGTAACATGGCAAAACCCTAGTATTACTGTGGGAAACCCTAATTTGAAACTCAAAATTTGAGTACAAGATTGTTATGTAATCAAGATAAAGCGATTAATGACTAGAATTATAGATATTAACCTTAATTAGAAAATCCTAATTTTTGAAAACCCTAATTAATTATTATAAACTCTAATTTTTATATTTGGAACCCTAACTGTCAAATTGGGAAACCCTAAGTGCTAATTTTGAATGTTTAATGCTAATTAGTCGATTTTAAACCCTAGTATTTATATATCATGTAATTAGAAACCCTAATTAGAAATTTATAATCCTAATTATGAAGTTATTAAACCTAATTACTAATAGTAAACCCTAATTGCTAAATTAGCAAGGATAATTATAATTAGTGGACTTTAAAACTAAAATGTTCAAGTTACGTAATTAGAAAACTAATTATAATTAGTAATTTCTATATTGCATTTTTAGGAAGCTAATATTTATTTTTATTTGAACCCTAAATGAAATCCTATAAATTTATTTTTAGAAAACATTAGGGTTAAACCCTAAGGGTTTGTCAATTGCCCAAAATGCCATTAAAATTTTCAAGACAAAAGACTAAAGTACCCTTTTGTACATTATTGAGGCTAATATGTAGGTTTTGACCTTAGGTGAAGTTGCTCACCAAATCTAATCACTCCATGTGACTTACATTAATGTGTATCAGCCACTAGTTCAGCCATACAATGCATCTAACTTGATATATATAGATTGGGAGAGAGAGAATTGTATTTACTAGCTCATTTTGCACAAAACACTCAAAACATTTTCTCTCAACCCAAACCCATGAAAATTTTAAGTTTATCAGTCACAAATCAAAGCCCCACTAACATCTATGTCAAATCAAAAGCCTTGAATCAGAAATTGGATCATAGAAGGTATAAACCCTAACTTGAAAATCTGATCCTGATCAATGTGTTAGATGTTGTGTTTTTATGTTAAAACATGTTAGATAGTGTATAATGATGATATGGGTTGATAGATGTTAGATCCATAACATCTGTAGGCTCAGATCTAGCATTTTATAAAATCTGGGAAAAATTCAAAATGTGGTCTGACAACGAATGTCAGTGGCCAACAATCTTTTTCTGTTGGCTGTTTTTGTTGTTTAAAGCTTTGATTATGTAGTCTGTTATGTGCTCTTTGATCTGGATCAAGAATAAGGCTTAGATCTGGTCTAGATTGCATGATATTGTTGGTCAAAATCGGTTGATCGACCATGACCGGACCATTTCTGGGCAACCCAGAAAGTCATTACCAGTGTCTGACAACATATTCAATCATTTAGATCTGACAGGTTTTGGGAGATTTGATGTTGTTGTTGTAACCAGTTTGTAGACTTACATATGTGCTTTATAATTATGGCTTTACATCATTTATATAATCAACAGAGTGATCGGAGTGAGTGGTCAAACTAGGCCACTCGGTCACGAATGCATTTTCTGGAATTTCCTGAAAAAAGAATAACATACTTTCTGACAGCAATTGACCGATCAAGATCTTGCTAGTGTTTTGTTGTTATGGTGATGTGTTGTAATAGATCTGTAATATTACATGCCAGCTACAATCTAAACGACTTAAATCACATAAACCTTAACATGATTGCAAGTTGTGGAAGCCCAAAAGTGCATGCTCGAACTGTTCTTCATTTCTGGGCAACCCAGAAATGAAGAACAGCCTCTGACAGTCACTTTGATGGCTTAAATCTCCCTCGATTTATGCTTGTTGGCCATAATTATTGTTGGATCTTGTAGATCTACACTAACACTTTAAGATCTGACCACAAGCATGCCATGAAACATCACAGTTTGAGATTAAAGCTTGGTCAAACTAGCTATCTCATGCACTGACTTGATTTTCTGGTTTGAAGATGAACATGAAGCACACCTATAGTGACAGTTCTGTCGCTATAGGTGGTCTTTAGTGACAGTTTCTTTATAAAAATTATATTTTTATTAAAAATCATTTTAAATAATAATAAAGTATTTAAAAATATTTTAAGTTATAAAATATAACTTTCAATATTTAAAGGTAAATTTTATTAATTAATTATTATTAATGATATTAAAGTTATTTAATAATTATATTAAATAAATTAGTTTTAAAATTATTTTAATATTATAAAAATCATTTTAAATGAAAATAAAGTGTTTAAAGATATTTTAAGTTATAAAATATAACTTTTAATATTTAAAGGATGATTTCATTAATAATTTAATATTAATAATATTAATTTAACATTATTGATATTGAATTTATTTAATAATTATATTAAATAAATAGTTTAAAAATAGTTTTATTAACTTAAAATCATTTAAAAAGGGATATAAATGAAATAAAAATATTCTAAGTTATACTTAATGACTTTTAATATTTTGATAAATAGTACATTAATATTTAAATATTAATGGTAATTATTTAAAATGATTTTAAATATTTTAAAATCATTTAAGGATAATATTAATGTTTGAAAAATATTTTGAGTTATTATAAATAACTTTAATATTTTAGCAATGGTTTCATTAATAGTTTAATATTAATTTAATGTTAATGATAATAGAATTGTTTAATATTTAAATCATTTAATAATGATTCCGGTGTTTGAAAATTTATGATAAATTATAATAAATATTTAAAAATTATTATAAGTCATTTAAAATTAATATGACTGATAATTACAGTTTTTGAGCTACAGTATAGAGTCTTAGACTCAATAATTACCCGATAAAGCCGTCGATACACCGACATGTTTTAGAAATTGATCTGGACTTAAACAATTTGATTAGATATATGTTTGTTTGCAATCCAATAACTGTTAAACCGATGTGAAAATGTGATTAGGTAATGTGCTGACTGCAATAAGTAATATTATGTATTGCGATATGTTATTCTAATCAGTAAAATAATCTCATTACTGATAGGTTGTGATATAAAAGATAAAACTAAGTCATGAATTGAAGCGGTGATCGTGCAAATATCCTACCTTTGCATTTTCTTTATCTGATGGACATGAGTAAGAAGTTTTACGAATTATATTATTATTGTATTAGATTATTAACCCTATTTTATATATATGTTATATCAGAGCATTGATTATCAACATGGTACTATATATTGTAATTTAGATATATATTTTGTTCATTAATTTCTAATTATGGTTATTCAACTACAACAAAAGGCTTATCACGATCGCCTATCGGTGACCGCATATGGTCACGAGATATTAATCGCAGTAATCTGTCATTGGATGGACATCAACGACCACTAATAGTGAATGAAACTTATTAACGATCGCAATCAAATGATCGTAGCCATCGCTAATCTAACTTATCTTTGAGTCATTCGTCGGTGTGATGTGGCACATGTGGCAAATGACCGTTAATAGCGATCGCGACTTGGTCGCTAGTTTCAAGAAGGTAACGCGATCATTTATTACGGTGTTAGCGACGCGTCACGCGGTCATTTGATGGTTTTTTTTATTAAAAAAAATTTGCCTGTTTTATTGATTTCCCAAAAATAACCTTCTTTGTACATGTTTTCTATCCCAACACACAACAGTATATACAAGCATCCATATTAACATCCATCCATGATAACTATTATATGATAAACATTGATCATCTATGAATAAACATTCATCCAACACAACAAGTCTAGCTCTTCATCTAACACAATACAATCGTAAACATTCATCCAACACAATACAATCGTAAACATCCATATAAGCCAATACAATTGTCCAAAGAATGAATCTAAAAGAGTACAAGGCTTTAAAACTCTAAAAAACAAGTTTAGGCACTCTTCATGGATCATCCAAATTAGGATCCTGTAATTAACAAAATAATAAAACATATATGTTACATGTGTTGATACTGCTACGACTTAGGGAAAGCTAAACAATAGACAATGTAGTGAAATATATAAGTAAGACAGTGACTCAGAGACTATAAACATATAAGAAAATATAGCTAAACAATAAACGATATATACATGGTCATCATTTTCCTGTTGTGCTGCTGCTGCTGCCGCTACTGCTGCTGCCGCTGTCGCCACTGCATCCGCCAACTCATCAGGACTCGGAGACTGCAGATGCCCGCCTAGTATACGAAGAAGATCAAGATCTTGACAGATCGCTCTCACACAGTCAGCAGGAGTATGATAGGCTGGATAATTTGATGACTGTGTAGACTGGGTGGCAGAGCTGCCTGTGCCACTGATGGTCGGGTGCCGCTTTTGTCCTTAGCCTTTAACATAATTTTTCTTTATGATGGATGCCCTCTCCTATAATTCTTGATCAATCGACAGACGCGAGGTGCCTTCACTTTTATTTATTTTTAACTATTTAATTGTTGACCTTCTGACAAGACACTTATAAGGGCTTAATGAACGAGCGCTATCAATACTAAAAAAGGTCGTCACAATTTATAAACAACATATTAGGATAAAGTGAACTTATTACCGCTATCTGAATAGCCTCGGGCAGACCATCGTGGGTGGTCACATACACATCCAACCAATTGATAGGATGACCTTGAGACTGAGACTCCTACAGTTTATTTTCTCATATTATTATGTAAACATATGATATTTTAGCTACAAAAGATGACTGTAAACATAACATACGTACCCTAGCAGCAATATGCTACAGCTGTGATATATTGCCGCCTCGATACGTGCCTTTTGCCTTCTCGCCGATACGATACACGAGGAGGATCTTCGAGGCGATCTTGCGCCTCTTAACCCGACTCTCTCAACTCTCCATTTGGTCACACATATGCACCCATATGTGCTGTGCGCAACACCAAGGGCTATGCTCATGTATATACTGCTCACCCAATCCTGTATGGTCAATCTCAGCATTGTGCAGGGCTTTCTGTCATTCCTTGTTCTGATTATCTTTAGTTCGGATGGCGCACCGCTGTAGCGTTGTGCGAATAAGCGATGCACGTCGTCGTCCCATCTATACCGCTTCTGCAAATAAAACAATAATAATAATAATATTAAAACTTTTATATTACCATAATCCAACATTAATAAATAATATTATTTGATTAACTATGTATTATCTATCAAAGTGATAAAAAAATATACCTGAAATTCAACCCAAACTGCATCCTTATGGGCGAGAGGTGTGCTCGCCCATGTAATCACTAAAGTAGACCAGTTCTGTAAGCATAATTGTGAAATGCATTTCACAATTTTACTATCTTAAAAATCACTACAATATACAATAATTTACATTAAAAAATATTTATAACAATGGAAATATTAAACCCTTATATATACACAATGTTTAACTTACGTGCTTTCTGGAAGAGGACGAATCTGTATGACAATGCGATTATCAGGATTAGCTGGGGCCTTCGACACATGATTAGGGCCCCGACCCAACCCGCGCTTTTGTGCTGCTGGTTCAGAAGACATCTATAAATAAAAAATTTAGGATGTTAGTATGAGTTATAAATGAAAGGTATATAAACATGTCAAAGATATAGAGAACATAAACATTACTATAAATAGTTAACAATTAAATAGTTAACTACGATTACTATAAATGAAAGGTACATAAACATGACTGCAAAATAGTTAACTACGATTACTATAAATGAAAGGTACATAAACATGACTACAAAATAGTTAACTACGATAACTATAAATGAAAGGTACATAAACATGTTAAGGATATAGAGAACATTCCTATATGTAATTCATTGTAATACAATTAAAACTAAACATACATTTTAATGAAAATTGTTGTCTGAGTCGGAATCATTTTGTACAAGTATCATAGATTCATAACCATCTTCTTCTTTAGATTCTGTGTCAGTGTCAGTCAATAACTCTTCCTCAGTATCACTCTCATCTGGCACAATAACTGTCTCGGGATCCAATTCATCAGGTTCATCTCCACCCTCTAACTGGATTACATCATTGTTGTCTTCTATATTTATTATAGGAGGTTTATGAAGCATCTCCTCTTGGTAGAAATCCCCGTCTATTAATTAGACACGACTGCGCGCGGGAGTATGAATTACAACTTGCCAATCTGTAGGCGGTCTATCCGTTTTCCTAACAGGGCTAGGAGTGTAGTATACTTGTACTGTTTGAGTTGGTAAAACAAACGGTTTGTTGGAGTACGCTGACCTATGGAAGTCAATATCGACGATTCCATGTTTGTCAACATGTATCCCTTTTTCTGAATCAAACCAACGACACTTGAATAAGTTAATATTACCCCCGTACGTGCCCTTGTACGACAACTCTAAGATTTCCTCCAACTCCCCATAAAAGGCACGACCAAGCTCATTGTAACAATCTCCTTGAACACACACTCCAGTATTAGTTGTTCTTTTCATGAGTATATGTGTCTTTGTATGAAATTCACATCCATTTATTTTATAACCATTGCGAATGACTTGGTCCATGTCTGAACCCATAACTAGAACTTGTATATTTGGAGGAATCATCCCCTCATTAAGAGCCTACAAAATTCTATTGAATTAAATACATTCATAAATTAAGATGATATATTTCATTCTTAATTAACTTAACTTACTTTATCCTTTAGCCAAAGAACAAATTTTTTATCACGACTAACTTGAATATCTTTATCAGTGATGCCGGGCTGATTTTCTTTTAACTCGTCATCGTATGTTCTATACAATTTTATAAACATTAACATATATTAATATGAGACTGCAGGTTAAGATATAAGTCTAATACAATCGTTCAGACATGCATCGATCTTTTGATATCCAAGACCCAACTTCTTCACCATTTTTTTACAATAGTAGTAGTTATCGGGAAATTTTTCATCGACATGCAACATACTCTTAATGGCCCTCAAGAGTGACTCAAAACACTCATGGCTCATGTTGTGATTAGCCTTGACGTTAAGTAATGTTGTCACTGCAGACAATGTAGTGTGCTTCGTGCAACCATGCCACAACGGTTCGCTACCCTCGTCTAACAACTTAAAGAATGCTTTGGCATCAGAATTCATAGGTTGCTCTCTGCCTTGTTCCCAATCAAAATTCAGCCCTGAAATATCATGAACCATGTCATTCATATGATGGGTACTGCTGCCTTGATTGTGTACTTATGCGATGCCAATATCTCTTCTATGCCCATGTGCCCACCAACATTCTTCGTAATTGTTCATGAACCCAGAAACAAGTAAATGATAGTTTACTATGTCTCTGTCCATATAATTTATATTCTTACACTTCAAACAAGGACATCTTATCTTGTTCTGACCATTAACACATTCCGGGTGACTATACATATAATCTAAAAATACTTGGCAACCAGCTCTAAATTCTGCTATAGCACCTATCTGGGCACTTGACTTTCATCGTCTTATCCAACTACGGTCTGAATAGAGGTTCGTGATACCACGTACGGTACCTATGTTGACATGAATTATTGTATTCCCTTGTTAGAGATTTATAATTCAGCTCAATGCCATTTATGATGCTTATAAATACATATAGATGTATATGTACATATATAACATGATTGTGCATCATATATGATTATTCGGGAATTGAACAAGGATACATGCCAAAACAAGTTTACACAGCTTGAGATCGACTATCCAAAGGCATGGTATATTGTTATAGATCTTAAATTAGAATGAGGTATGGTCTTATGTCATCCTACATATTTTAACTGACATCAACCTAAAGACAATAGATTCCTAGGGGTAAAATATGAATCATTGCATCATGCTTGGTCTGCATATGCATTGGGACACGTCTAAATTACTCAACCAATGAAATTTTTTTGATAGAGTCTCCCCTATAATATGGACTATCCACCTGCACGAGGGCATGCATACTTGAACATTTGTAGGCATATAAGAGCAACAAGAATGTATAAGTAATTAACATAACATCACATATACTCATTACCTTTATATATTCCAGGGTCCATATCTGAACACAACAAAAACTCTTCTATATAGGATAGGACATTAGATGATGAAAATATCTTGATGGTCAAGTTTGAAGAACAACAAATGGACTTTGCAATGTGTTCTGAAAACTATAACGCTGCATATATCAAGCTTGTAGAAAAAAGACATACTATTAGTCCCTTAATGTGGACTATTAGTCCTATAAAGTCATTTGATACCCAAAACGGTCCAAAACATTATATAATTGACCATTTATAGGCATATAAGAGCAACAAGAATGTATAAGCAAGTATTCTTATACCTTCATTATGACATATATAAAATGGAGCTCAAATACTATAAGAAAGGGGCAACGTAAATAACAATTTAGCATTGGGAGGGAGCATTTAATTTAAATATGACCTTGCAATTTGATTTTCTAATTCAAACATATAGAACTTGAATGTGCCCTTAATTCTGACTTATTGAATATATCTTTATGGTTTTTTAAGACTAACTTTCTCTAGTTTGGCTATATTGCTTAAGAAAAGGGCAATCTCAATTCAATTCAGGCAAGTGCCTAATGCAGTGCTAATATTCAATTAGGGCCCATATACATTGCAATCTAGCTATTACTCAACGCGAAGTGCCTAATGCAAAGATTAATAATTAATACCATAACATTTATTTAGTCATTTCTAATTAATATTTTATTTCTTGGTATATTTTATTTCTTGGGTGGTTTTCTAGATTGAGAGTTGTTAAAAGCCAATAACTCCATTACCTTTTAACAATAATCATATCTAGAATCTTAAACAACAAATCTGCTTGATAGATAAGTTCCAACTATTTTCATCAATTAATTCCTAAATGTGTCCTCAATAAAAGGAAAAATCTCTGAAATAAAGTATAACTAAACAAGAAATCTAAGAAAGCCGCACCTAACTTCAACTAGAACAAATTCCATAATAAGCAAGTCAACACCTAATTCAATCTTAGCGGTACAAATTAAATCTCAATTCTAAGAGGTGGAAGGAGCTTTATACTGAGCATACTGAAAATAATAACATCTATAAAAAGATGATGATTTATAGGCTTTTCAATCATCTCTTTCTCCAGCCAGGAGGAAATTTCAGTTGATGCTTACATTTCGCAACATTCATCACCAAAACATTCATTTCAGGATTAGATGGATGCCTTTGATAAGAAAGTCCAGAATAACATTATATGGCTATAGAACACACAATGATTGAAAAAAATTGCACTAAATAATTGAACAATCCCGAATATTTACAAATAGATCCTAACAAAACATTGTGTAGTATCAATTAATTTTAACTGAAGTAGTATGTTAGGTCTATATAATTATTATATTAGCTATATTGAGTTTTCTAGAACAAAATATAAGTGCAGAATCAACTATATATTAACCCAAACATCATATTATTCAATAAATTAGCAAAAACCCAAATCTCCATTCACAAAACCAAATCAAAATCAATAAACAATTATAAAATCAATAATTAAACAAAACCCTAAAGAAGAAACCCTAAATCAAACAAGATATATAGAGAGGATATGATAAATTAAAACTTAAGATTTGGAACTTTTTACCTTTCATTTAAGGTTGTACCAGACTTGTAATGAAGCAGTAGCAATGAACGAGCGAACGAGTGAAGGCGTACCCCCTCTTCTCTTCTCCTTCCCTCTTCTCTTCTCCCGTACTCCCTCTTCTCTCGGACTGTGACAACCTGATATTTTTTATATATAAATAAATCATAAATTTTGCGTATAAATTTTTTTTTTATTAAAATAAATATGGGTGATATGTGCCAAGGTAAAATGTATATATTTATGGGTGTGATAAATAAAATTTATTTATTACAGATAATTTTATTTTAGAGTTATTGATTATTATCAATAATATGCTTACAATAATTAATTCCATATTGGAAATGTTTTTATCAATTCTTTTTCATGAAAATATAATCTTATATTATTTAAATAATATATGATATGATTTTTAGAATAATTATAATAATTATTTTATTATATGAATTTTGTTCAAAGTTATTAAGTTATTTATTTTAACTTAATTAACAAGGTTAATTACGATAGATAAATCATATATGGAATCCAAACCCTAATTCTGGGTTTTGATCAATGAATGAGAATAATATTTTAATATTAAATATATTTTAATTTTTCAGTGCTATAAATATGTATTGTATGTACGTACTGTTGATGGCTGGTCAATTATGGTGTATATTGACCAAACCCTAGCATTAATTTGTTTAACCCTGTTTTTCAATTTAAATGGGAAATTTAAGACTGTTATATAACTGTGTTATATGATTTATGTTATGTGTTACTTAATGATATACTAATTACGAAACCCTAATTATAAATTTAAAACCATAGTTTTTATTTGAATTTCTAATAATTAGAAACCCTAATTTGAAACCTAAACTGGAGTTTGTGATCAGTCAGAAATTGTGTTACTGTGATTAATAACAGGTATGATAGATTTTAATTGCTAATTAAGGTAAACCTAATTAGTAATTTAAAACCCTAATACCAAGAACCCTAATTTAATTATTAGAAACCCTAATTGCGTATTAGTAACCCTAATTATCATAATCCTAAATCCTAATTGCTATATTAGCAAATTTAATTATGATTAGTGATAATAAACCCTAATGTTCCTATATAATTTAATTATTAACCTAATCTAATTACAAAACCTTAATTTTATTATTTTAGAAACTAATTTTGTTTTATTTTAAACTCTAATTGAAAACCTAGAAATTCTTTTTATGCTAAACCTTAGGGTTAAACCCTAAGGGTCAAACCCTAAGGGTTTGTCAAGATTACATTATTGCCCTTAAAGTCATAAGCCAAAAGTCTAAAATACACTTTTGTACATTATTGATCTTGCTAGAATAGGTTTTAACAAATAGGTGAGTTGGTGACTAACTCATACCAACCCCACATGCTCATAATTGACAGCAATGAGCTTTATATCAACCATTCCATGCATCTAGCTTGCATATATATAGATTGGGAGAGAGAAAAAAATCATTTTGTAGCTTAAATTTGCACAACACCCAACCAAGACTTTCTCTCACTAAAACCCACGAAATTCTTTGCTAAGATCAGTCAAAAACCGAGCCCCACCATCACCCATAACAAATCAAATGCCAAAATCAGAATTTTTTCTTAGAAAGGTATAAAAACCCTAGCTTTAATCTGCCCAATTTTCTGCTGTTTGATGTTCAAAATTTTTCTTAAAATGTGTTGTTAGTAGTGTCTAATGATGATCTGGGTTGCTAGATGTTGAATCCATAACATCTAGAAGCTCGGATTTGAAGATTTACAAAATCTGGAAATTTTGTTTTTCATGTTTGACAACCAAATGTCAGACCTTGTAGATCCATTTTTGTGTTTGGTTTTTGTGTTTTAAAGCTTTGATCTTGTAGCCTGTTAGGTGTTCTTTAATCTGGAACTTTTAGCTAGCTAAGATCGTGTACAGAATGAAAGTTATGGGCGGTCAAACCTCATTGACCGACCATGACTTTCAATTTCTAGAAAAACCCAGATCCAGCTCAGGAAGCTTTGACAAGTTCTTTGTGGTCTCAGATCTGACTGTTTTATGATGATATGTGTTTGTTTTTGTAACTAAGATATAGACTGGTATAAGTACTTTAAGATTATGCCTTAAAATCTCCTAAATATCAAGTAGGCTGACTTCAGTGGCCGGTCAAAGTAGGCAAAAAGACCACGATGGCTGTTTTCTGGGCAAACATAGAAAACATATGAATGATTTTCTGACAGCCTTTGACCGGCTTGTATATGCTTAATCTGTTGTTGTTATTGTTATGTTTTGTGATAGATCTACTCTCTTACATATGCGCTCTACACTGCATCTTTTAAATCACTAAAACATTTCATATCTTGCAAGTTGTGGAAGCCCAAAGTAGGGCAGTCGAACTGTTCTTCATTTCTAGGCAAACCCAGAAATGAAGAACAACTCTGACAGCCACTTTGAAGGCTTATATCTTTTAATTGTGATGTTTTTTGCTAATGTTTCTTGTTAGATCTTGTAGTGTTACATTAATACTACATGATCTGACCAAAAACATACACTCAAACATCATGATCCGATCAGAAATCATGGTCAAAACTGTTCACTCGGTTACTGTCGATGAAGATCTGGGTTGCATGAAGAACACGAAGAACACCTATAGCGACGGCTATGTCGCTATAGATGGTCTTTAGCGACAGTTTTGTATAAAAATTATATTTTTTATTAAATAATTAGTATTAAATAGTTTTTAATTATAAAAAAATACAAAATAAATTATTAAAAATTATTTTAAAATCTAAAATTTAGTATTTAATTATTTTGAATATATTTCATAAATATTTAATATTTTTGGAATATTAAAAGTATTTAATTTATTTAATTATAATATTAAATAAATTATTTAAAAATGATTTTAATACATGAAAAATCATTTAAAATTATATTATGATATAAGAAAATATTTGAAGTTATTTTTAATGACTTTTAATATTTTGTGATAAATTCGATAATAAATTAATATTAATGATAATTAAGTTATTTACTAAATGAATTAAATAAATAAATTAAAAATTAATTTATTATATTAAAAACTATTTTAAATAATAATGAATTATTTAAAATATTTTAAGTTATAAAATATAATTTCAATATTTAAATGTAAATTTCATTAATTAATTATTATTAATGGTATTAAAGTTATTTAATAATTATATTAAATAAATTAGTTTTAAAATGATTTTAAAATTATAAAAATCATTTTAAATGAAAATAAAGTGTTTAAAGATATTTTAAGTTATTAAATATAACTTTTAATATTTAAAGGATAATTTCATTAATAATATTAATTTAACACTAATGATATTAAATTTATCTAATAATTATATTAAATAAATAGTTGAAAATAGTTTTATTAATTTAAAAATCATTTAAAAGGGATATAAATGAATTAAAAATATTTTAAGTTATAATTAATGACTTTTAATATTTAGATAAATAGTACATTAATATTTTAATATTAATGGTAATTATTTAAAATGATTTTAAATGTTTTAAAATTATTTAAGTGTAATATAAATGTTTTAAAAATATTTTTAGTAATTATAAATAACTTTAATATTTTGGCAATGGTTTCACTAATAGTTTAATATTAATTGAATATTAATGATAATAGAATTCTTTAATATTTAAATCATTTAATAATGATTCCAGTATTTCAAAAATTATGATAAATGGTAATAATTATTTAAAAATTATTATAAGGCTATGAAAAATAGTGCGACTGGTGTTTAAGATATCTAAATAGATATTAAACTACTGTAAAGAGTCTTAGACTCGATAAATACCCGATCAAGTTGTCAAAACAGCGACATATTTTAGAAATTGATCTGGACTTAGATAAATTGATTTGATAAATGTTTATTTGTGATTCAATGGTTGTTAAACTTACATTTGATGTGTGTTTAGGTTATGTCGAATTTGCAAATAGCGGTACAATATGATATGATATGTTATTCTAATCAAACGAATGATCTATTTAATGATAGGACTTGATATAAAAGATAAATCTAAGTTGTGTAAGCGTGAACAAGGCAAAAGATATCTAACCCTTTGCATTTACTTTTATGCAACGGACATGCATAAGATAATATCCGAACTGCTATTCATTTCAATTGTTCAAATATTTCAACCTTTGTATATACTTATGCAATGATTACGTATAAGTAAGTTATTAAATTATAAATGTTGTACAAGTTCCTTTATTCTATTATTGTTGATCAAGATATATATTCTGTTCGTTAATTTCTAAAACATGGTTATACAAGTGTCCTCACTTGGATAATCATTATATTTTATCACATGTTGATACATACTTATCAGTGTCCAGTATGTATAAGTTGAATTAAAAGTTGTCTAAGCTATTTGATCCAGTTAGACATAAATTTAAAGTTTTTGTTGAACAAGATAAAACTTTATTATTATCCAACTGAATTGTTTTGGTTTGGATTCAAGACTGTTATGAACATCCCAAATATGGGAAACTTTTATGCGCCTAAGGCGGATATGCTGGACGAAAATATCGTCCTTGAATGTAGTATTGATCAATACAGGGCATAACGGGCTGATCACCCCCGTGCCCGTAAGTTATGACGTTTTACAGATGAAGTTCTATTTAACCTTTTCAAAAATAGAAAACAATGTTCATATTCTGTCGATTGATCCTCATTTATAGTCAATACGTAGTTTCAAAATTTTGAAATCGAAATGATATGTTGTTCATTATTGGTTCAAATTTTACTTCACAAATTGTGTTGATTCGTTGTAGAAGTATCGCTCAAAAAAAAAAATTTAATTCATTCAATTAACTGTTATTGTTGCTATTACTTGCTGGGCACTCAAATGTTAATCCTTGCTTAAATTTAAATGTTTTCAGCTAAGTGTGAACAACCTAAAGGATCTGTCAAGAACAAGGGGAAAGGGAAGATTGTTGAATGAGTGTTTACGCTATCCTATATAATAGTTTGAATTTATGATAAGGATGATAAATATTATTATTATTATCATGTAACGAATGTTTAAAGGTTTCGTACTTGGGATTGAAAACTCTGATAATATGAAAATTAAATTTGATAATCTATATTATTGTTATTATTATTATTATTTTTCGCTCATAGAAATGGTATCGTGAAGCACTGAGTTCGAGTTTCAAGTACCTGAATTTGGGGGCGTCACATCATGGTATCAGAGCTATAGGGTTAGAAACCTTAGGTGGGATAGACCTTAGGCTATAACCTTAGAACAGAGGGAAACGTTGAAAATATAAACAACTCATATAGAGTTTAAAATAGATGAATCGGATAAATTCACCGTCAAACAAACTAAAAGATAACTTATATAAAACCATTATGTGTTATGTGTATATATTATATGCTAATCATGATAATTTATATGTGTAGATGTCAGGTAAAAAAAGATTAGGATACCCTCGGACCGTAAAGAAGGAGCCAATATCCAAAGCCAATAGCTGAAATAGAGGCTCAAAGTGAAAGCAACCTCGTTGAGGTGGTTATTGTGGAAAATATCGTACCAGATCCGGAAATGGTGGAACTAACCGATAGTGATTCAGACACTAAAGTTGGAGCTGATTAAGCATCAACCAAGTGCAGAATTTGCGGGACCAGGTTTCCTCTTTGGAACAGTTGTGGGAAATAGAAAGGCTGCTAAATAGCCAACTGCGGAAAGCATTAATTGAAATAATGGAAGAACAGGATAAGCTTAAAATACAAATTGACCAAATGGGAGCTAAAAGCAACTAGTCGGGTGCAGCTCCGAACAAGAAGGGAAAAAGAAAAATGAAAGACTGTGATATAGGAAATCCTGATAACAACCAAGGGAACTTTAACCGAATAGAAAAATGTTCAAACTGTGATAGGAAACATGAAGGTGTATGCAGGAAAGGGGAAAATGTTTGCTATAATTGCGGAAGTGAGGGACATTTTTCTCCTCATTGTCCCTATCCAAAGCAGTGTGTCTGTTTCATTTGTGGAATAGAAGGTCATCAGGCAAAAGGTTATCCAAGATCAAGAAAAAGGCGTAGTGAATAGGTAGTATAGGTTCTGCTGTGTAGTTCTGTTTAATATAATATATGTGTGATAGGTATGTCTGTATAATGTAATATTTTTAACTTTTGTATGGGTCAAAGTTGTAAATCCCGACTTTTGTTGTCACAAAGGGATAGCAGTATGGGCTATGTTATGTAAATTGTTATGAATTAATGAAAATGAACCTATGTTTGAGTAATGAAATAATTTTAATATATTAAACTTATGTGATAAGGTTTATAATGTAAGTTAAATTATGTTTTATTTAATCAGATAATGCCGCCAAGACGTCAAACTAGAAATTAAGGCGTAAGAATCATTAATAATATTTGGGGACAAACAACCAGATCCAATGCAGAAATTCGTAAACATAGTAGCTCAGGCAATGCAACAAGGAATGCCAGCCGCAGGGAACCAGCAGGACAACCGCTTGGCAAACTTCAAGGACTTCAAGACTGTAGGACCGCCCAAATTTAGATATACAGCTGACCCTGTAGAAGCCCAAACTTGGGTTAAAGAAATCAAAAAGGCGTTTGAAATAGCTAGGATAGCTGAAGGGCAAAAGACTGCTTTTGCCACTTACATGATAAAGGGTGAGGCAAATTTTTGGTGGGAAGCGAATCAGGCGAGGGCAGGAGCATGAGTAGTTGCTTGGGAAAGGTTTAAAACTTTGTTTTTCAAAAACTATTTTTCATCTAGTATGCAGGCTAGGATGGAAGTAAAATTTCTGGAATTAAAACATAAGAATATGACTGTTACGGAATATACCGTAAAATTTAATGAGTTGGCTAGATTCGCCCTGCATCAAGTTGATACGGAGGCTAGAAAAGAGAGAAGTTTTGAGCTGGGATTAAAACTCTGGCTCTACAATAAGGCGGCAGTGTTGTAGATCCCTACATTTGTAGCACTCATGGAGAAAGCGATTATTGCTGAGGAGGGAAGTAAGGCCATGAGCCTCTATAACAAAGAAAGAAGGAATAAGGGTAAAGTTGAGGGAGCTGGGAAGGTGGAAACAAACAAGGGGAATAGGAGTGAAAAGAGGAAGGGGAACAACTTTGGGGGTGTGCAGGTAAAGCAAGAAGGTGCAAAGAAGAAGCCTGTGGTACGATGTGGGAATTGTGGGAAGAACCATTTGGGGGAATGTTTGAAAGGTAAATTTGCATGTTTCAAATGCGGGCAAGAGGGCCATATCTCTCCCAACTGCCCCAATCCTAGGACGGTTAGTGGGGGTGAGACCCCGAATTTTATGAAATAAAAGTATTCAATTTTTTTATTTTAGTAAATAATTAAATTGATAAAAGTTTAAAGTTAAGGGTAACATTTGAAAATTTTTCAAAGTAAGTGATGATGAAGTTTTGTTTTATTCGTATTATTAACATAATAAAACAGAAAAGATTTTTATATAAAACAGAATACTTTTATAAAGTTATTCATTTTATTAGGCTAATTGTAAAATCTTTTTATATAAAACAAAATACTTTTATAAAGTTATTCATTTTATTAGACAATAATTAGAATATATTATATTTTATTATGCATAGTGTTTGCATAGTGCCTACATTGTATTTGCATAGTAAAATCTTTTATAAAGTTATTTCATTTTATTATATTATAAATAGAATATATTATATTTTATTTAAAAGATTTTGCTTTAAATATGGACCGTCCGAATAAAGTAAATCAATCTGAACCGTTCATGGATTGGTTACTATGCATTCCATTCTTCTATAAATAGAAGCTCATTCCTTCATTATTTCTTACGAATTCACTGAAACTCTAGAGAGAGAAAATAATAGAGAGATAGAAGAAGAGTATCCTGCTACTTCCCTACTCTTATTTCCAGTTTCTTTTACGGTAAGGGATATCATTATTGTGTAAAGGGATATTATTATAGTAAGGGATAATATTATTATAGTAAGGGGTATTATTTCTTTCTTTCGTTTTCATGAAGAGAACTTCGGTTATTCCATTCTTTATTATTCTGTTGGAATAAACTGTATATGCGGCATACCCTATACATAACCTGTATACACGGCATACTCTATACTTGGTGAAATCCTTATATTATTCCGTCTTTATTATTCTATTGGAATAACCTGTATATGCGGACTCCCCTATACTTGGTGAAATCCTTTTATTATTTCATTAATTATTTATTATTCTGTTGGAATAACTTGTATACGTGGATTACCGTATACCTGGTGAAGTCTGTTGTTCTTCCATTATTTATTATTCTGTTGGAATAACCTGTATATGCGGACTCCCCTATACTTGGTGAAATCTTTTTATTATTCCGTTAATTATTTATTATTATGTTGGAATAACCTGTATACGTGGATTACTGTATACCTGGTGAAGTCTGTTGTTCTTCCATTATTTATTATTCTGTTGGAATAACCTATATACGCGAATTACCGTATACCTGGTGAAGTCTTTTGTTATTCAATTCTTTATTATTCTGTAGGAATAACCTGTATACGCGGATTACCGTATACCTGGTGATTTCTGTTGTTATTCCATTCTTTATTATTCTGTTAGAATATCCTGTCTGTGCGTTTACGCATGACCTAGTTCCATTATTTATTATTCTGTTGGAATAACCTGTCTGTGCAGATTATGCATGCATGGTGAAATTCTTCTGTTATTCCATTCATTATTATTATGTTGGAATAACCTGTCTATGCGAAGTACTACATACATGGTGAAATTTTTTTATTAGTCCATTCTTTATTATACTGTTGATTATTGGTTTTACAGTTGTATATATGTCTTTGGCCTGTAGTGCAAAGATGATATGTTGTTGAATATCTTTGGCCTGTAGTGCAAAGATGATCTGTTATTTGATAGCTTTGACCCGTAATGCGAAGATGGACAAGTGTATGACATGATCATGACCACTAGTGATACTAACGAATATCCTTGGCCGTAGTGCATGGATAATTCAATGATGTGATTGGTATGATCATGACCATTGTTTTTAATAGTTGAATATCTTTGGCCCGTAGTGCAAAGATAGACAACTGAATGGTATGATCTTTGTTATTACATTTGAATATCTTCAGCCTTTGGGGTAAGGATATTGAGTAAACATTCTATTAATTCTTTGTGGCAAGGAGAAATTATTTATTTACGTGATTATAAATATGAATTGTGAACTTAATTATAATCTTTAGTGGTTCAGGTGAATACAGGTGATGAAAGTTCTCTTTGTCTTGGGTACAACAAAGAACTGTTGATGAGTATTACAGGAATAAAATATTAACGATGGACTTTTAATCTAGAGAAGATAGTAGACATTATGATCTACTTGACTCTTCTAATGGATTGTTGATTCCGCTACAATTATGGTTGAAAACTTTTATTATCTACCATATGTTCTAAATCTCTGATTTATTCTGATAAAGGCTGTTGATAAATTAATTATCTTAGCCATGATATTCTTTACTGGGCTATTTGTGCTCACCCTTTTGCTTCACAATTCCTTTCAAGTAATAAGAGTGTAGCTGGGTCAAGCGGGGATAACAGGGAAATAGTGGGATGGTCCGAGACTGTCAAAGTTTCTCAATATATTATAAAACGGAATGACATGCAACAGATAATTGTATTGAAGACATAAGATGTGTGTGTCGTATTTTATCGTCATTTAATAATTGATTTTGGCGAACAACCAATAGGGTGATGAGAACCCGACTTTGGAAGCGTCAAAAGTGCACCTCATTAGAATGAACAAGATAGTAATCTTCTCGTTCTTCTTTGGGGTCTTGAAATATTTGTTCTTTGTATTTTATATGGCATTGTAATAATTTGAGTTTGGATCATACATGAGACAATATTGTATTAAAACTCACAGTTAATTGTGGTCGTACTCTATACGACAGTTCAACAGTTGTATAAATGAAGTTTGTATTTGATTTTTATAATGTGATATCTGGTGACTCAGGATGGGTCGTGTGGACCTATTTTGGGGGCATCACAATTGGTATCAGAGCTTAGGGATATGGTTGCTGGCGGAGATAAGAGTCTAGAACTAGGAGGGGAGAGACGAGTTATATACTTCGCTAGTGTGTGACTTACCTAAGCTGAAATTGTTTACTTGATAAGTTGAAAAATTGTGATATGTCAATTAACCTTTGTTTTGAAGTATATTCTAGAATGATACCTGAAACACAAGAGATGAGCAATGGGAAAATCATGATACAGAAGAAATAACCGGGAAGGTACAATCCAAAAAGAAAGCAAGGTATTCTCATCTCTTCGAATATCAGGTACGTACGTAAGTTTTGAGGGCAAAATTTCATAAGGAGCGGAGATTGTGAGACCCCAAATTTTATGAAATAAAAGTATTCAATTTTTCTATTTTGGTAAATAATTAAATTGATAAAAGTTTAAAGTTAAGGGTGACATTTGAAAATTTTTCAAAGTAAGTGATGATGAAGTTTTGTTTTATTCGTATTATTAACGTAATAAAACAGAAAAGCTTTTTATATAAAACAGAATACTTTTATAAAGTTATTCGTTTGATTAGGCTAATAGTAAAATCATTTTATATAAAACAAAATACTTTTATAAAGTTATTCGTTTTATTAGACAATAATTAGAATATATTAAATTTTATTATGCATAGTGTTTGCATAGTGCCTTCATAGTATTTGTATAGTAAAATCTTTTATAAAGTTATTTCGTTTTATTAGATTATAAATAGAATATATTATATTTTATTTAAAAGATTTTACTTTAAATATGGACCGTCCGATTAAAGTAAATCATTCTGAACCGTTCATGGATTGGTTACTATGCATTCCATTCTTCTATAAATAGAAACTCATTCCTTCATTATTTCTTACGAATTCACTGAAACTCTAGAGAGATAAAATTATAGAGAGATAGAAGAAGAGTATCCTGCTACTTTTCTACTCTTATTTCCAGTTTCTTTTACGGTAAGGGATATCATTATTGTGTAAAGGGATATTATTATAGTAAGGGATAGTATTATTATAGTAAGGGTATAATTTCTTTCTTTCGTTTTCATGAAGAGAACTTCGGTTATTCCATTCTTTATTATTCTGTTAGAATAACCTGTATATGCGGCATACCCTATACATAACCTATATACGCTGCATACTCTATACTTGGTGAAATCCTTATATTATTCCGTCTTTATTATTCTGTTGGAATAACCTGTATATGCGGACTCCCCTATACTTGGTGAAATCTTTTTATTATTCCGTTAATTATTTATTATTATGTTGGAATAACCTGTATACGTGGATTACTGTATACCTGGTGAAGTCTGTTGTTCTTCCATTATTTATTATTCATTGGAATAACCTATATATCTGTAATTACTGAGTATATACGGTGAAGTCTTTTGTTATTCAATTCTTTATTATTCTGTAGGAATAACCTGTATACGCGGATTACCGTATACTTGGTGATTTCTGTTGTTATTCCATTCTTTATTATTCTGTTGGAATATCCTGTCTATGCGTTTACGCATGACCTGGTTCCATTATTTATTATTACATTGGAATAACATGTCATCACGGATACTTTACGCATGGTGAAATTCTTTTGTTATTCCATTCTTTATTATTATGTTGAAATAACCTATCTATGCGAAATACTACATACATGGTTCCATTATGTATGCACGTGCTGTTGATGGTTGGTCAATTATGGTGTATATTGACCAAACCCTAGCATTAATTTATTTAACCCTATTTTCAATTTAAATGGGAAATTTAAAACTGTTATATAACTGTGTTATATGATTTATGTTATGTGTTACTTAATGATATGCTAATTAGAAAACCCTAATTGTAAATTTAAAACCCTAGTTTATATTTGAATTTCTAATAATTAGAAACCCTAATTTAAAACCTAAACTGGAGTTTGTGATCGATCGAAATTGTGTTATTCTTGTGATTAATAACAGGTATGATAGATTTTAATTGCTAATTAAGGTAAACCTAATTAGTAATTTAAAACCCTAATACCAAGAACCCTAATTTAATTATTAGAAACCCTAATTATCATAATCCTAATTCCTAATTGCTATATTAGCAAAGTTAATTATGATTAGTGACTGTGAGACCTAGAATTTTATGAAATAAAAGTATTCAATTTTTCTATTTTAGTAAATGGTTAAATTGATAAAAGGTTAGAGTTAAGGGTGATATGTGATTTTTTTTTAAGTAGACAAGTTATCATAAAATACCCGGTTACTATTCATGAGTTACTATTCATAAGTTACTATTCACCCAAATTACTATTCACTCTAGTATTGTTCACTCGGGTATTTGGGACACTTTTCGTGTCGGAGTACTATTCACGAGTTACTATTCACCCGAACAAAATATTTTATGAAAATAACGACGGAGGTTTTACCGTTAAAACTATTGAACTAATTGGTAGTAAAAGTACAGTAACACGTGTGGTTGAATAGTAGCACACTGTATTGATTATTGATATTTATGTGAGAAGTCACTCAGTTTGATTCAATTATTGTCGATTAATAATATGAATTATTATAACGATGATTACATTTTGTTTTATTCGTATTATTAACGTAATAAAACAGAACATCTTTTTATATAAAATAGAAAGTGATAATGAAATTTTGTTTTATTCATTATTATTAACGTAATAAAACAGAAACATCTTTTTATATAAAATAGAAAGTGATAATGAAGTTTTGTTTTATTAGCAATAATTAGAATATATTATATTTTATTTAAAAGATTTTGCTTTAAATATGGACCGTCAGATTAAAGTAAATCAATGGGAATAGATTCATGGATTGGTTACTATGCGGTCCATTTTCCTATAAATAGGAAGCTTAGTTAGAATTGAAATTACACCAGATGTTCAGAGAATTCTCCTTCTATAATCTTGAGAGTATTTCTTTAGAGTTTAAGAAAGCTTTGGCGTAGTATAAGTTTCCTTGAGTATATCCTCGCCTACACCGATTGAGTACTCTTCTTTCAAAAGTAAGGATTATTTTTTTTTTATTCTGAAGAGAAATTATTTTTCATATTCATATAAATATTATTTTCGTACAATATTTGTAAGGGATATTATTTATTGTACCTGTAAGGGGTGTTATTCTTTCTTATTCATGAAGAGAACTACTGTTATTCCATTCTTTATTATTCTGTTGGAATAACCTGTATACACGGCATACTCTATACATAACCTGTATAAGCGGCATACCCTTTACTTGGTGAAATTCTTCTGTTATTCCATTCTTTTATTATTATGTTGGAATAACCTGTTTATGCGAAGTACCGCATACATGGTGAAATTCTTCTATTATTCCATTCTTTAATATTCTGTCGGTGTGAATTTCACCTGACCTGGTTCTATTATTTATTATTCCGCATTTAATATTCTGTAGGAATATCACTGCCGATTAATAATTTTACGACACGGTTCCATTATTTATTATTCGCATTTAATATTCAGCCGGAATATCCCGTCGGTGAATTTCACGACTGGTTCCATTATTTATTATTTCGTTATTTATTATTACATTGGAATAACTTTGTCTACATCACAAGCACCGCATACATGGTGATTTCTGTTGTTATTCCATTATTTATTATACACAGTTGGTATCAAAGCCATAGAAAAGAGCCCCGAGCCTTTTTCTGGTAACTTCCAAGTCTTGGGATACACCGAAGCCAGACTTTCCGTAGGGGACGCCGTTCTGCGGTGGCAAGTTGATAGGTATCATTGTGAGGTGCTATCCAGGTTTAGGGATACAAGTCACAGTTGGTATCAAAGCTTAGGGATATGATCCCTGGCTGAGGTGTGAGACAAGAACTAGGAGGGGAGAAACGGGGAATTCCTTCGCTAGTGTGACCTACCTAAGTTTATTTGGTATTTAATTGGTCTGTCAGAGTATAGGGATAATATGTGATATGTTAATTAACCTTTGTTTTGAAGCTATATTCTAGAATGATATCTGGAATACAGGAGATGAGAAATGGGAAAATCATGATAGCGAGAAAATTATCGGGAAGGTACAATTCAAAAAGAAAGCAAGGTATTCTCATCTCTTCGAACATCAGGTACGTACGTAAATTTCGAGGGCGAAATTTCATAAGGAGGGGAGATTGTGAGACCCCAAATTTTATGAAATAAAAGTATTCAATTTTTCTATTTTAGTAAATGGTTAAATTGATAAAAGGTTAGAGTTAAGGGTGATATGTGATTTTTTTTTAAGTAGACAAGTTATCATAAAATACCTGGTTACTATTCATGAGTTACTATTCACGGATTACAATTCACCCAAATTACTATTCACTCTAGTATTGTTCACTCGGGTATTTGGGACACTTTTCGTGTCAGAGTACTATTCATGAGTTACTATTCACGAGTTACTATTCACCCGAACAAAATATTTTATGAAAATAACGACGGAGGTTTTACCGTTAAAACTGTTGAACTACTTGGTAGTAAAAGTACAGTAATACGCGTGGTTGCATATTAGCACACGGTATTGCTTATTGATATTTATGTGAGAAGTCACTCAGTTTGATTCAATTATTGTCGATTAATAATATGAATTATTATAACGATGATTACGTTTTGTTTTATTCGTATTATTAACGTAATAAAATAGAACATCTTTTTATATAAAATAGAAAGTGATAATGAAATTTTGTTTTATTCGTATTATTAACGTAATAAAACAGAAACATCTTTTTATATAAAATAGAAAGTGATAATGAAGTTTTGTTTTATTAGGCAATAATTAGAATATATTATATTTTATTTAAAAGATTTTGCTTTAAATATGGACCGTCATATTAAAGTAAATCAATCTGGACCGTTCATGGATTGGTTACTATGCAGTCCATTTTCCTATAAATAGGAAGCTTAGTTAGAATTGAAATCACACCAGAAGTTCAGAGAATTCTCTTTCTATAATCTTGAGAGTATTTCTTTAGAGTTTAAGAAAGCTTTGAGCGTAGTATAAGTTTCCTTCGAGTATATCCTCGCCCTACCAGTGGGAGTACTCTTCTTTCAAAAATAAGGATTATTATTTTTTTTATTCTGAAGAGAAATTATTTTTCATATTCATATAAATATTATTTTCGTTTAATATTCGTAAGGTGTGACGCCACCAAAATAGATATATGTCACCTATTCTGAGTCGCCACTTATATGGTACATAAATCAAATACAAACTTAATTATACAACTGTCGTGTAACATACGACAAAATATATACAATGTGTTTTAACTCGAATATTGTCATGTAGACAGTATTCAAACATAAATAAGTCCTCAATACATTTATTGTCACACTATCTAACAGAATAGTGAGGACTACTAATGCTATCATCTGGACTGTCACTCCGTTCCCCGACTCGTCACAACTATATTCTCATTTCCTGAAGAGAACAGTAAAAGAAAGGGTGAGCTCAACTAGCCCAGTAAGAAATATTATGACAAAGATAATGCAGAATAAATTATCATTAGCCTTCAACAGTATAACAACTAATAGAATATAATAGACAACAAGTTTTAAATCAAAAACTGCAGCGAAAATAAACAATCCATTAAAAGAGTCAAGTAGAGAATAAAATCTACTATCTTTTATGATTTAAAAGGTTTTTCATCACTTTTATCATTTGAGACTCGACAATAAATAATCCACATCATCGAATCACCCCTGCACTACGTCCAAGGATATTCTTTAGGGTCACGACCACAAATTATCCATGCACTACGGGCCAAAGATAATCGTGTTTTCATCAACGGTCCTGATTATGCCATAAAATAATTCATCTTTGCTCCAATGGCCGAAGATAATCAATGGCCATGATCACACCAAAAATTGTCCATCAATGCATTACGGGCCAATGAGGACTTTTTCCACATCATTTGTAACATTATGGTTATGATTATACCGAATAATCCCTGGTCATAATCACACCAAGTCCATCTATGCACTACAGGCCACAGAATACTTTCAACATAATATAATCATGAGGATGATGACAATGATATATGAATTCAATAAAACAAGTTCAAGAATTAATTTGTCCAGGAACCAATAACGTTCCAATTGTCAACAAGATATTGTTTTGTGGTGTAAAATTCAAGAATGCTCAGAAGAATATTTCCGTGAAAAGATATTGGATGAAGCGCAAATATCAAGGATATTCCACTAATTTCATGGAGTATAGAAGTCAAAACTTTAACCAACTGAGTATAATAATGAATAGAATAACAAAAGAAATCACCATGCATGCGGTACTTCGCATAGACAGGTTATTCCAATAGAATAATAATAACGGAACCAAGTCAAGTGAAATTCACAACGATAGGATGTTCCAACAGAATAATAAATAATTAAAATAGAACCAGGTCCGGCGTATAGCACAGACAGGATATTCCAACAAAATGAATGAATAATTAAAAGCAGAAACCGAGTTCGGTATATAGCATGCATGAGGATATTCCAAATGAGAATGAATGAATAATTAAAAGCGGAACCGTGTCCGGCGTATATAAGCATGACGAGGATATTCCAAATGCATGAATGAATAATTAAAAATGTAACCGAGTTAGGTGTATAGCAGAGACAGGATATTCCAACAGAATAATAAAGACAGAATAATAGAAGAATGTCACCAAGTATAGGGTTGCCCGCTTATACAGGTTATTCCAACAGAATAATAAGAAATGGAATAACAGGAGTTCTCTTCATGAATACAAAAGAATAATATCTCTTACCGTAAAAGAAACTGAATATAAGAGTAAGGAAGTAGCAGAATACTTTTCTATAGTTTCTCTATAATTTTCTCTCTAGAGTTTCAGTGAATTTGTAAGAAATGATGAAGGAATGAGCTTCTATTTATAGAAGAATGGAATGCATAGTAACTAACTCATGAACGATCCGGATTGATTTACTTTAATCTGACGGTCCATATTTAAAGAAAAGTCTTTTAAATAAAATATAATATATTCTATTTATATAAAAAGATTTTTACTATGCAAACACTATGCAGGCACTATGCATAATAAAATATAATATATTCTATTTATAGAATAACTTTAATAAAATATTACATTTTATATAAAAGATGTTTTTTGTTTTATTTTTATTACGCTAATAATCTGAATAAAACAAAACTTCTAAATCTACAATAATTGAATCAAATAATGTGAGATACTATCGCAAAGAACTATTATAGCAATAATTGAACAAAAGCGAGTGACTTCTCACATAAACATTAATAATCAATACTGGTGTGCTACTTATGCAACCACGAGTATTATTATTGCATTTTTACTAATGAGTAGTTCAGCAGTTTTAACGGTAAAACTTCCGGCCGTTATTTTCATAAAAATATTTTTGTCGTTTTCTCAATCCAAATAATAATTACATTGTGGGGTCCACCAATGATTGTACCAGTCATATACGGATATTCCCCGACAAAAGAATATTCCCAGACCAATCGAATATTATATAACCACTTGCATACTTTTGCAAAATTTTCAAATATTACCCACAACCATAACATTATATCAAATCCACACCATAATATTAAAAATATTTCGAGAAATTTAAATCTTTATTCATAAAATCGGGGGTCTCACAATCTCCCCTCTTATGGAATTTAAGCCCTCGAAATTTTTATGCGACGCACTGGTATGCCGAACGGTGAGGATACCTTGACTTCATTTGATTCTAACTCTTGAGGTATAACCTTTGAGTGTTGAATACGATTCTTCTTATCCAAGATTTTAACACGTATCTCCTCAAACGTTAAATCATCCGCTATCTCATCCGGTTCTAAATCAATAATGCAGTTTGGGTCATCCACATATTTACGTAACATCGATACGTTAAAACGTTATGAACACGCGACAAACTTGGCGGTAAAACGAGTCTATAAGCCACAATTCCTACTCGATCGAAGATTTGAAATGGGCCAATTAAATCGAGGGTTGAGATTTCCTCTCTTCAGCAACTCTTGCTTTTAAAATAACGCCCTCTTGAACTTTCTTCTTAGTATTCCTGAGCTCCGGGTCTGTAGCTTGCACGGCTTTAACTTTATCGATTAAAGTCGATTCTACTCGTATATTCGTTATCTTCATGTGGGTCCCTCAAGTCTTTAACTCTATCTTCATCATTTGTAAGTTATACGAAATGAGTCTTTGTGTTAATAACATCGCACTCGTAAATGCATACGATCTTCTACTCAACACGTCAGCTACCATGTTCGCTCTTCCATGATGATATTGAATGGTACTATCATAATCTTCAACAGCTCGAGTCAACGTCTTTGGCGCATGTTACGTTCGTTTTAAGTAAAGAAATATTTGAGGGTTTAAGAAATGGGTTTTGTACTGGGGTCAATACAAAATACGATTTCACGCTCTAGAGTAAGCTAAGAATCTTCAGGAATACGTAAAGAAATTTATTAACGTTAGAAATATCATTCAAAACTGTGACTCTCCTCCATAACTTGGATAGTACGTTACATTGATTCCTATCAACTTGCCATCGTCATTCACAACGTCGCCTACAAAAAGTCTGGCTTCGGTGCATTCCACACAAGGAAGTCATCAGCGAAAGGCTCGGGGCTCTTTACTTATGGTTTGATATGACAATGATTGACTTTAGTGGTTTGGTTACTTTGAATTCGCATAGCAGGTTGGTTAGGAGTATGAAAACTAACAACCTTATGAAAAGCATGATGAGTAGTTAACCAATCGATTTCTAAAATTACCTCAAAGGCAAGTATTTTCAAAGAGATAAGATCGACAGGTAACGTGAAAGTGTTGATTTGAACAAGATTTATAAACAGTGGAGGTAACGAAGGCTCCTACCAACGAAGTTTCAACCAATAATTCAAAGTCTAACTTCTTCGGAGTTAAATTTAAACGTTGAGCACAAGCAAGAGAGATAAAATAATGGGTAGAATCGGTATCGAATAAGGTATAGACTTCGTAAGAATTTATAATTAACTAACCCGTGCTAACTTCGTTCGGGTTACTCGCTTTTTGAGAAGTCACAAAAAATGCTCTCTCTGAAACCACCGACTTTGTTTTGTTCGTACCCGCCTTTGGTGCCACCGTCCCAGCTGGAATAAACTTTGGTGCACGATAAAATCAAGCTAAATGACCTTCTCTTCTGGAAATTTCCACTTCTATTATCTTGGCCATGATTACCACCGAAGTGGTTACCATTCTTGGCATGATAATTTCCCCCACGATGGTTATCATTGTTCTGATAGTCGTTGCCACCAGTATGATTATTATCGTGTTATTGGTCGTTACCTTTTACTTGAGCTGAATCAACTCTCTCATGTGCTTCATTGCTTATCTAAGCCTTTTCAGATGCCATTCTCAAACACTGTCACAAAACAAGGGTTAATTGACATATCACATATTATCCCTATACTCTGACCAACCAATTAAATAACAAGTAAACTTAGGTAGGTCATACTAGTGAAGGAATTCCCCGTCTCTCCCATCCTAGTTCTTGTCTCACATCTTAGCCAGGGATCATATCCTAAGCTCGATATCAATCGTGGCGCCCCAAAATAGGTATCGTCACCTATTCTGAGTCGCCACTTACATGGTACATAAATCAAATACAAACTTAATTATACAACTGTCGTGTAACATACGACAAAATATATACAATGTGTTTTAACTCGAATATTGTCATCTAGACAGTATTCAAACACAAATAAGTCCTCAATACATTTACTATCACAATATCTAACAGAATAGTGAGGACTACTAATGCTATCATCTGGACTGTCACTCCATTCCCCGACTCGTCACAGCTATATTCTCATTTCCTGAAGAGAACAAGTCAAAGAAAGGGTGAGCACAACTAGCCCAGTAAGAAATATTATGACTAAGATAATGCAGAATAAATTATCCTTAGCCTTCAACACTATAACAACTGATAGAATATAATAGACAACAAGTTTTTGATCAAAAACTGCAGCGGAAATAAACAATCCATTAAAAGAGTCAAGTAGAGAATAAATTCTACTATCTTTTATGATTTAAAAGGTTTTTCATCACGTTTATCGCTGAGACTCAACTTAATAAATAATCCACATCATCGAATCACCCCTGCACTACGGCCAAGGATATTCTTTAGGGTCACGACCACAAATTATCCATGCACTACGGGCCAAAGATAATCGTGTTTTCATCAACGGTCCTGATCATGCCATAAAACAATTCATCTTTGCTCCAATGGCCGAAGATAATCAATAGCCATGATCATACCAAAAATTGTCCATCAATGCATTACGGGTCAATGAGGACTTTTTCCACATCATTTGTAACATTACGGTTATGATTATACCGAATAATCCCTGGTCATAATCACACCAAGTCCATCTATGCACTACAGGCCACAAATGACTTTCAACATAATATAATTATGAGGATGATGACAATGATATATGAATTCAATAAAACAAGTTCAAGAATTAATTTGTCCAGGAACCAATAACGTTCCAATTGTCAACAAGATATTGTTTTGTGGTGTAAAATTCAAGAATGCTCAGAAGAATATTTCCATGAAAAGATATTGGATGAAGCGCAAATATCAAGGATATTCCACTAATTTCATGGAGTATAGAAGTCAAAACTTTAACCAACTAAGTATAATAACGAATGGAATAACAAAATAAATCACCATGCATGCGCAGATTGCATGATGATAAAAGTTATTCCAACAGAATAATAATAACGGAACCGGTCAGGTGAAATTTACAATCGACAAAGTATGTTCCAACAGAATAATAAATAATTAAAAGCGGAACCCGGTCCCCGTATAGCACAGACGAGGATATTCAATGTAATGAATGAATAATTAAAAGCGAAACCGTGTTCTAGGTATAAAGCATGCATGGGATATTCCAACTGAATGAATGAATAATTTAAAATGGAACCCGAAGTCCGGCGTATAGCATGCATGGGATATTCAATAGAATGAATGAATAATTAAAAACATAACCGTGTCCTCCAGATAGCATTGAGATATGATATTCCAAATGAATAATAAAAGCGAGAATAATAGAAGAATGTCACCAAGTATAGGGTTTCCCGCTTATACAGGTTATTCCAACAGAATAATAAGAAATGGAATAACAAGAGTTCTCTTCATGAATACAAAAGAATAATATCCCTTACCGTAAAAGAAACTGAATATAAGAATAGGGAAGTAGCAGAATACTTTTCTATAGTTTCTCTATAATTTTCTCTCTAGAGTTTCAGTGAATTTGTAAGAAATAATGAAGGAATGAGCTTCTATTTATAGAAGAATGGAATGCATAGTAACTAACTCATGAACGGTCAGGATTGATTTACTTTAATCTGACGGTCCATATTTAAAGAAAAGTCTTTTAAATAAAATATAATATATTCTATTTATATAAAAAGATTTTTACTATGCAAACACTATGCAGGCACTATGCATAATAAAATATAATATATTCTATTTATAGAATAACTTTAATAAAATATTCTGTTTTATATAAAAAGATGTTTTTGTTTTATTACGTTAATAATACGAATTAAACAAAACTTCTAAATCAACAATAATTGAATCAAATAATGTGAGATACTATGCAGCAACTATTATAGCAATAATTGAACAAAACTGAGTGACTTCATACATAAACATCAATAATCAATACCCTGTGCTACTATGCAACCACGAGTATTACTGTACTTTTACTACCGAGTAGTTCAACAGTTTTAACGGTAAAACTTCCGCCGTTATTTTCATAAAAATATTTTTGTCGTTTTCTCAATCCGATAATAATTCTGTTGTGGGGTCCACCAATGATTGTACCGTCATACGGATATTCCCCGACAAAAAGAATATTCCCCGACCAATCGAATATTTAAATAACCACTTGCATACTTTGCAAAATTTTCAAATATTACCCACTACCATAACATTATATCAAATCCACACCATAATATTAAAAAATATTTCGAGAAATTTAAATCTTTATTCATAAAATCTGGGGTCTCACATAAGGGATATTATTTGTTGTATTCGTAAGGGATATTACACTTTTGTATTCAAGAAGATAACTTCTGTTATTCCATTTTTTATTATTATGTTGGAATAACATGTCTATGCGAAGTACTGCATACATGATGAAATTCTTTTATTATTTCATTCTTTATTGTACTATTGGTTATTGGTTTTACAGTTGTATGTCTTTGGCCTGTAGTGCAAAGATGATATGTTGTTGAATGTCTTTGGCCTGTAGTGGAAAGATGATCTGTTGTTTGATAGCCTTGACTCGTAGTGCGAAGATGGATAGGTGTATGACATGATCATGACCATTGGGATACTAACGAATATCTTTGGCACGTAGTACGGGGATGATTCGATGATGTGGATTATTTATTTAGCTGAGTCTCAGCGATTTGTTTTATAGTTGAATATCTTTGGCACGTAGTGCAAAGGTAGACAACTGATTGTTATGATCATTGTTATTACACTTGAATATCTTCAGCCCTTGGGGTAAGGATATTGAGTAAACGTTCTATTAAACCTTGTGGCAAGAATGAGTTATTAATTCACGTTATTATAAATACGAATTATGAATTTAACTAACATCTTTGGTGGTTCAGGTGAAGACAAGTATTGAAAGTTCTATTTGTCTTAAGTATAACAAAGAACTGTTGATGAGTATTACAGGAATAAAATATCAATGACGGACTTTTTAAATCATTAAAGATAGAAGATTCTATTCTCTACTTGACTCTTTTAATGGGTTGCTTGTTCCGCTGCAGTTAAACTTGATGTTTGTTATATTGTATCAGTTTAACACTGTTGAAGGCTAACGATAATTTATTCTTCATTATCTTAGTCATAATATTTCTTACTGGGCTAGTTGAGCTCACCCTTTCTTTCACTGTTCTCTTCAGGAAATGAGAATATAGCTGGGACGAGTCGGGGAAAGGAGTGATGGTCCAGATGATAGCATTAGTAGTCCTCACTATTCTGTAAAATAGTGTGATAATAAATGTAATGAGGACTCCATTGAGTTTGTATACTGTCTAGATGACAATATTCGTTTCAAAATTCTTAGCTATGTTTTGTCGTATGTTACACGACAGTTGTATAACTAAGTTTGTATTTAATTTATGTATCATGTAAGTGGCGACCCAAGATGGGTGACGTATACCTAATTTTGGGGGCGTCACAGTGATATTAAACCCTAATGTTCCTGTATAATTTAATTATTAACCTAATCTAATTACAAAACCTTAATATTATTATTTTAGAAACTAATTTTGTTTTATTTTAAATCCTAATTGAAAACCTAGAAATTCTTTTTGTGCTAAACCCTAAGGGTCAAACCCTAAGGGTTTGTCAAGATTGCATTAGTGCCCTTAAAATCATAAGCCAAAAGTCTAAAATACCCTTTTTATACATTATTGATATAGCTAGAATAGGTTTTGACAAATAGGTGAGTTGGTGACTAACTCATACCAACACCACATGCTCATAATTGACAGCAATGAGCTTTATATTAGCCATTCCATGCATCTAGCTTGCATATATATATATATATATATATATATATAGATTGGGAGAGAGAAAAAAATTATTTTGTAGCTTAAATTTGCACAACACCCAACCAAGACTTTCTCTCACTAAAACCCATGAAATTCTTTGCTAAGATCAGTCAAAAACTGAGCCCCACCATCACCCATAACAAATCGAAGCGAAATCGTAAATTTTCTTGAAAGGTATAAAAACCCTAGCTTGAATCTGCCCAATTTTCTGTTGTTTGATGTTCGAAATTTTTGTTAAAATGTGTTATTAGTAGTGTCTAATGATGATCTGGGTTGCTAGATGTTGAATCCATAACATCTAGAAGCTCGAATTTGATGATTTACAAAATCTGGAAATTTTGTTTTTCATGTCTGACAACCAAATGTCAGACCTTGTAGATCCATTTATGTGTTTGGTTTTGGTGTTTTAAAGCTTTGATCTTGTAGCATATTAGGTGCTCTGTAATCTGGAAGTTTTAGCTAGCTCAGATCATGCACAGAATGAAAGCTATGGGCGGTCAGACCTCATTGACCGACCATGACTTTCAATTTCTGGAAAAACCTAGATCCAGCCCAGAAAGCTCTGACAAGTTCTTTGTGGGCTCAGATCTGACTGTTTTATGATGATATGTGTTTGTTTTTGTAACTAAGATATAGACTGGTATAAGAACTTTAAGATTATGCCTTAAAATCTCCTAAACATCAAGTAAAGTGACTTGATTGGGGCGGCCAAAGTAGGCAAAAGACCACCACGATGGTTTTTTCGGGCAAACATAGAAAACATATGAATGATTTTCCACACGACCTTTGGCCACATATCCGCTTAATCTGTTGTTGTTATTGTTATGTTTTGTGATAGATCTACTCTTACATGTGCGCCTACTAATCGCATCTTTTAAATCACTAAAACATTTCATATCTTGCAAGTTGTGGAAGCCCAGTAAGTAAGTTAGATCGAATCTGTTTCTTCATTTCTGGGCAAACCCAGAAATGAAGAACAGCTCTGACAGCCACTTTGAAGGCTTATATCTTTTGATTGTGATGTTCTTTGCTAATGTTTCTTGTTAGGTCTTGTAGTGTTACATTTATACTACATGATCTGACCAAAAACATGCACTCAAACATCATGATCTGATCAGAAATCATGGTCAAACCTGTTCATCGGTTACTGTCGATGAAGATCTGGGTTGCATGAAGAACACGAAGAACACCTATAATACGGCTATATGTCGCTATAGGTGGTCTTTTGACGCTTTTGTATAAATATTATATTTTTATTAAATAATTAGTATTAAATAGTTTTAATTATAAAAAATACAAAATAAATTATTAAAATTATTTTAAAATCTAAAAATTAGTATTTAATTATTTTGAATATATTTCATAAATATTTAATATTTTGGAATATTAAAAGTATTTAATTTATTTAATTATAATATTAAATAAATTATTTAAAAATGATTTTAATACATGAAAAATCATTTAAAATTATATTATGATATAAGAAAATATTTGAAGTTATTTTTAATGACTTTTAATATTTTGTGATAAATTCGATAATAAATTCATATTAATGATAATTAAGTTATTTACTAAATGAATTAAATAAATAAATTAAAAATTAATTTATTATATTAAAAATTATTTTAAATAATAATGAATTATTTAAAAATATTTTAAGTTATAGAATATAACTTTCAATATTTAAATGTAAATTTCATTAATTAATTATTATTAATGATATTAAAGTTATTTAATAATTATATTAAATAAATTAGTTTTAAAATGATTTTAAAATTATAAAAATCATTTTAAATGAAAATAAAGTGTTTAAAGATATTTTAAGTTATTAAATATAACTTTTAATATTTAAAGGATAATTTCATTAATAATTTAATATTAATGATATTAATTTAACACTAATGATATTAAGTTTATTTAATAATTATATTAAATAAATAGTTAAAAATTGTTTTATTAATTTAAAAATCATTTAAAAGGGATATAAATGAATTAAAAATATTTTAAGTTATAATTAATGACTTTTAATATTTAGATAAATAGTACATTAATATTTTAATATTAATGGTAATTATTTAAAAATGATTTTAAATGTTTTAAAAATCATTTAAGGGTAATATAAATGTTTTAAAAATATTTTTAGTTATTATAAATAACTTTAATATTTTGGCAATGATTTCATTAATAGTTTAATATTAATTGAATATTAATGATAATAGAATTGTTTAATATTTAAATTATTTAATAATGATTCCAGTATTTCAAAAATTATGATAAATGGTAATAATTATTTTAAAATTATTATAAGACCATGAAAAATAGTGCGACTGGTGTTTAAGATATCTAAATGGATATTAAACTACTATATAGAGTCTTAGACTCGATAAATACCCGATAAAGTTGTCAAAACACCGACATATTTCAGAAATTGATCTGGACTTAGATAAATTGATTTGATAAATGTTTATTTGTGATTCAATGGCAGTTAAACTTACATGACAATGTGTTTAGGTTATGTGCTGACTGTAAATAGCAGTACAATATGATATGATATGTTATTCTAATCAAACGAATGATCTATTTAATGATAGGGCTTGATATAAAAGATAAATCTAAGTTGTGTAAGTAGCAGACAAGGCAAGTATCTAACCCTTTGCATTTACTTTATGCAACGGACATGTGTAAGATAATATCTGAACTGTTCATTTCAATTGTTCAAATATTTCAACCTTTGTATATACTTATGCAATGATTATGTATAAATAAGTTATTAAATTATAATTGTTGTACAAGTTCCTTTATTCTATTATTGTTGATCAAGATATATATTCTGTTCGTTAATTTCTAAAACATGGTTATACAAGTGTCTTCACTTGGATAATCATTATATTTTATCACATGTTGATACATACTTATCGATTGTCCAAAGATGTATAAGTTGAATTAAAAGTCATCTAAGCTATTTGATCCAGCTAGACATAAATTTAAAGTTGTTGTTGAACAAGATAAAACTTTATTATTATCCAACTAAATTGTTTTAGTTTGGATTCAAGACTGTTATGAACATCCCAAATATGGGAAACTTTTAAACGCCTAAGGCGGATATGCTGGACGAAAATATCGTCCTTCAATATAGTATTGATCAATACAGGGCATAACGGCCGATCACCCCGCGTTCGTAAGTTATGACATTTTTATGATGAAGTTCATTTAACCTTTTGAAAATAGAAAACAATGTTCATAGTCTGTCGATTGATCCTCATTTATAGTCAATACGTAGTTTCAAAAATTTGAAATCGAAATTATATGTTATTGATTATTGGTTCATCTTACTTCACAATTGTTGATTCGTTGTAGAAGTATCGTTCAAAGAAAATATTTAATTCATTCAATTAACTGTTATTGTTGCTATTACTTGTTGGGCACTCAAATGCTCATCATTGCTTAAATTTAAATGTTTTCAGCTAAGTGTGAACAACCTAAAGGATCTGTCAATAACAAGGGGAAAGGGAAGATTGTTGAATGAGTGTTTACCCTATCTTATGTAATAGTTTGACTTTATGATAAGGATGATAAATATTATTATTATCTTGTAACGAATGTTTAAAGGTTTCGTACTTGGGATTGAAAACTCTGATAATATGTAAATTAAATTTGATAATCTATATTATTTTTATTATTATTAGTATTTTTCCGCTCATAAAAATGGTATCGTGAAGCACTGAGTTCGGGTTTCAAGTACCTAAATTTGGGGGCGTCACACGGACTGTTTCTCCCTCTCTTTTTTTCCTTCTGTACTGAGTGAGCAAACGCTTGATTCTGATAATGTTTATGAGAATCAGCGACCGCCATCAGCGACCGCATGTGGTCGCTAATTCTTAATGATGTGGACATATCAGCGACCGCTATCGGTCGCTGATATGGAGTGGTAGCCGCGGCAAAGTTTCGCACCAATTTTTGGGAGGAAAATACATAATAGCGATCGATACAAATTAGCGACTAGAATCCTCAACGGTCGCCGATAGCGGTCGCTAAAACAATTATCCGGGAACGGATATGGCGGTCGTTGATATCATTGGTCGAAGATAGAGCTTTTTTTGTAGTGTTCAAGTGTCCCCACTTGGATAATCATTATATTTAATCACATATATATATATATATACCTATTGATCCCCCATGTGTATACGTTAAGAAAAAGTCGTCTAAGTTATTTGACCAACTAGACACAGATTTAGAAATATTGTTGAATATGATAAAACCTTTTTATATCCAATCAAATTATTTTGGTTCGGATTCTCGACTAAGTATGAACATCCCGAACACGGGAAAACTTTTATGCGCCCAAGGCGGAAAGAGTGAACGATATCATCGTTCTTGCATGTAGTATTGATCAATACAGGGCATAACGGGCTGATCACCCTCGTGCCCGTAAGTTATGACGGTTTGTAGATGAATTTATGTTTAAACTTTTCGAAAAAAGAAAACAATGTTCATAGTATGTCACCTTAACCCTATATAGTCAGTACGTAGTTTCAAAATTTTGATAGAGAGTTGTTATGTTATTATTATCTATTTAGATTACTTCACAACTACTGACTTGTTGTAGAAGGGTAGTACAAAAAAATATTTAACCCTTCTAGCTAATATTTATAATTGTTAATACTTGTTGGGCATTCAAATGCCCATCCTTACTTAATTTAAATGTTTTCAGCTAAGTGTGAACAATCTGAAGGCTCTGCTAAGAACAAAGGAAAAGGAAAGGTTGTTGAATGAATGAAATTTTATCTTATGTAATAGTTTGATATAGACAATGTTATATATTATCTATCATGTTATGTAATGAATGATTAAAGGTTACGTACTTGAGAGCTAGACTTTGATAATTATGTCAATTAAGTTTCATAATTATATTATTGTTATTATTATTAGTATTATTCCGCTCATAGAAATGGTATCGTGAAGCACCAAGTTTGGGTTTCAAGTACCCGGATTTGGGGGTTTTATAGGTACTTGGTCTATCTGACCACACTAAGGAATGCTAAAGCAGATGACTTCAGTCGAGAAGATTCAACCAGCTGGAGACTTAAGACATTTCAGAAATGTTCCTGACAAAATCTTTCTTTGTCAAAGCCTGTTCTTGAAGACTTATTATGCCAACATGAATGAAACTCGCATGGTTGCTGATCTCCATATGAAAGCAGACCAGTTGTGCTAAGATGAAAATGGTCTTATATGCTTATTTATACAAAGCATATCATCAGAGAAGAACCCTCGAGGAAGTTCACATCAGAGGATCATTGAGCATTGATCATGAAGAATTCATCAAAGAAGCAGAACTTCACGAGTGCAATCTGTCAAAGAACTTAAGGAAAATATCAATGTTCTCTACGATCAAGACTGATTCCAGCCTGTGTAAAATAACATACAACGATTATGGTAAAATGATCTCAATCATAGTGTCACTTCAGTCAGCATCAAATTTCACAAAGTATAGCTGGAAGAGAAGTATATGGAAGAGCAATTAGAGATATGGAGATGATGAAGCTTAGGGAACAGAAATAAAGAAGTGGAATTCTTGCCAGAAGATATGAGATTAGCTCAAAAGATAAGTCAATCATGGTGCATGTTTATTGATCACACCACGATCACCAAAATCACTTATGTCGAGTTCATAAAGAACAGAAGCTAACCCTAAATAGCAATATACCAGTTACAAAGTCTCAAAACTTTGTGACTGATGAACCAAATGAAGATCCATAGTTGGTAGGAACGTCTCAAAATGTGCCACTGATAACCTTGTCAAACACCCAACTCAAAATCGTGGAGTGCCTACAATCAAACATCTGATCGTAGTGTAAGAGTAGGAGGACACCATGATTACAGCCAACATAAATGTCTAAAGTCAAGAGATGAACTTCCCAAAGAAAAAGATCAAATGAGATATCAAGACTAATCGCCTAAAGTTTTTCATCTGGTAAGCGCCTCAGGGACAAACCTGACCTTTAGCACTAAGCTAAGAGGTTGGCTCTTCTTGAGCTACCTTAACCCAGAAGGAATGATAAGTCAAAGTTTATCACAAGAATCAAGACATACAATAATCGTAGAGTATTTTCAGCAGTAAACTCAACGATCATAGAGTAGTCTCGACGATCGCAGTCTTCCCAAAGGATACACCAGCTCATGAGGAGCTCAGCAGAACATAGCACATACCAAACTATTCAGATTGTGTGGAGGGAAGTTACAAATATAGTTTGGAAAAGAAGTTTTGCAAAATCACTTCAGAATTTCAGTGCCCAAACTCAATTGGGGCGCATCAGTGCTTAAGCCATGCAACTTCAAGATGAGGATTAGAGTCAAAAACGCTCACAGAAGCATCTCTCAGAAGACGATCGTTGAGTTACCAAAGAAAATCGTAGAGTCTTTAGTTATCTCATCAAGCCACTCTACGTACTGAAAAAGTCAATGGTCAGACTACATCAATAATGCTTATTTTCTTAAGAAAATTAAAACCGAAAAACTATTCAGTTTATGAGGAGTTACAGTTTCTTACTGGGCATCATGCAACCAATGGTTGGTTAACACATCACAGCTTATGCAGAGTAAGAAGGAACTGTCATAAAGACAAATTCAAAATCTCCAAACAGTTATCAAAAGTTGTCGAACCTCTTTCCCTCCTTTTTTCAAACCCTAAAATCCTCTTCAAAGCCTGAATCCATTAAACCTTAAGTTTCATCCAAATTACAATCAACTAACCCTCATAAGAGTTCTGAAACAAAATACCCATATATTTCGAACCCTTAAAATGGAAGAATGGCGTGTCATAACCGAAATCCAACTCGGCTCCAAGAAGTTTGAAAGATCAGGAAAGAGGTTCAAGGATATACTTGAACTTGTAAAGAATGTTGGGTTTTATGAGTGCTTGGAAGCTAACACTCCAGTTTATACCGAGCTAGTGAAGCAATTATACTCCAATGCAATGATAGATTCTGGGTTTCTGTCCATAAATGTCAAAGGAGTAAGCCTAAAAATAAAAGCATCAGACATCAACCAATGTCTAGGGTTTCATAACTAAGGTCTAATAAACCTCGAGGACATTGACATCGAAGAAGGCAAAAAGGTAATGCGTTACAAGAGGAATGTAAATCTGAAAGATATGAAGAAGAAGGAGTTTCCAGAAGAGTTTGAATTTTTTGCTGAGATTACGGGAAAATGCATCTTGTGTAAAGACACTACACATGATATTGTTAGTGATCTACAACTTAGAATCATGACTGCAATAGTCATGAAGTAACAGATGAACTTCGGAGCCCTTCTAATTGACTGGTTGACCAAGTGGCTAGAAAAAGTTGAGATGAAGAAGTTTATAGAAATCCCCTCACAAAGGTTTTTCATGGAAGACTCTTGAGCATTGTACTGAAGAAGAAACTAAGAAGCAAGATAAAGGATGATGAGGAAGTACCACTGAATGTTCATAAAGTGATGTCTCCACAGTTGTTTGAAAAGTGGAAGAAAATTCTCAAGGAAAACAAGAGGCTAATGACATCTGGCAATAGTAGCATGGTCTCTACAAAGAAGAAGAAGGCTAAAGAAATAGAAAGCAAGATATCTCAATCTGATGACTCTATAACTATAGCAGTCACTCCAACAAAAAAGAAAACTAAGACTGTGAAGAAACTAGAGACTCCACCAAGCAGTCTCTCCACTGACAAGAAGAGGCATGAAGTAGAAATAAAAAAAGCATCAACTGCAGCAACCCTAAAAAGAAGAAGGAGTAACAAATTACTCCAAGGGCCATCCAAGAAGAAAGCAAAGGTGATGAAGAAGTCAGTCTCAGTTAACTAAAGAAGTCTATCTGCTGAAGAGAAAATAGTAGATTCAGAAGAGGAAAAGAAAACTAAAGACTCTATGAATGAATTCTCAAGTAGTTATTCTGCTGATAAGGAAGTAGCTAAGTCTGAAGAAATTAGATCTCCCATTGCTGAAGTGTCAAGGAATTCTTTTGCCACTTCAGAGGACTTAGAGGTTGAAGAGAAATCATCTGTTCCTGTGGCTGAACCCCAAAGAAGCTCATCTGATTATTTAAAAGCTTCAAAATCTAAGGATGATGAAAGGACTGAAACCCTATAGTTGGATCTCCGAGGAAAAGGAAGAGCAACAGATTGCTTGCCAGATCTGTTCTAAAGAAGAAAGGAGAATCTTCTACTACTATCATTGAATTGAGTGATCATAAGTTTGAATCCAAGGGAGAAGATGCTAAAGAAGGTACTAGTGATGAAAACAAACATAAAGGATTCACTGATGAATCAGATGAAATAATTGAACATGATTCAAGTTCAAAAGGTGAAGAGATGGAAAAAGGTTCTAGTTCTACAAATCAGGAATCAGAGGAATCAGCAGACTATCATGTTCTTTCTCTGGCAAGAGTTTGCCAAAGAATGGTGGTGGAAGTATTTGATGAACCACCAGATGTACCACCAGAAAGATGGATAAGTCATAGAAAAGAACAACTCAAAGTTGTGAGAATGTTTACAGACGAGGTGTTTAACAACTGGAAAAACATGAAGTTACACTGCACTACAATACTGTATAATCCTGACGATCTTCTGATGAGATGGTTCTTCCCATGGATGCCCTGGTTCAAGGCATATACTGATAAAGATGGGAGTTACTTCAGCTGGTGTTACTCACAATTTGTGAACATGGAGCTGGTGTCTCAAAACTTTCCAAGAGTAAAGAAGTTAGCAACTAAACTGATCAAAGACCAATCTCATTTCAAGATCTACTGACATGTTGGTAACCACTATATTCCTTACGATAGTAGAGTAGGTTCTGATGGCAGAAGGTGTATACCCAAGTTCATGATAGTAGAGTCCATCCACTCTACCATTGAAGATGATCAAACACAGATTGAGAAGCTCTACACTGCTCAAGCAGAAGTGTCTGATATTCCTTCATCCTCCAACAGTGATTGGCACTCGATGATTTATCAGATTCTCACTGCCTTTGAAAAACTGTCCAATAATGAAAATCGTGGAGTTCAATCTAGTGTTCAAAAGGAGTCTGCCCAACCAAATGACCAAACTCATAAGGAGCAAGAGTTGCTAAAGAACTCTAAAGAATTGATTGAGGATATCTCTCTCATTGGTGTAGAAGTCAAGAACATGTCAAAAGGAGAAGACAATGAGCTATACAAAAGGATTCAAGATAGACTCTCAGATATATCCCTCAAGCTTCAACTAAGGGATCCAGTTTTTTTGAAGGCTTTGCATGATCAGAAGGAAGAAGCTCTACGAGCACAGAAGGTAAATGAAGAACAAATTCTATCTCTCTCTGACAAGATTGACAATCTCAATCAATCTCTTTCCCTACAACTTGAGCTAAGCCAACAAGAACTTAAGATTGTGGTTGGTAACTCTTACCCGATGGAGCTACTTATGTCAAACATGAAGCAGCTTTCACAAGTGATTAATGACAAAAAGGGGGAGAAAAAGAGACATTGAAAGAGGCACTCAAGGAGGAGTAAGACAAAAAGAATGAAGGAAGAAGAGAAGGCAAAGAGCAGAAAGGCAAAGGAGGAGAAGAAGAAGACAGTAGTAGCAGAAGCAGAGTCATCATCTGAAGGGGAGCCAAAAGATGATGATCTCATGAACTCAGAGTTTGAGGGGGAGCCAAAAGATGATGATCTCATGAACACAGAGTCTGAGGGGGAGCCAAACAAAGAAGAAGAGCATGCACCAAAACCAAACCAAGGGCAAGATGAATCAATGAAGCATAAATCTGAGGGGGAGCAAAAGAAAAAAGAAAAGAAAAATGAGAAGATGAGTAACTGATCAACAGGCATCCTGGAACAGGCATCCTGGAGACATACATGGAGCCAAAAAGGTACATCTCTATCTAGTTAGGCAAGTTCTGGATCCAGGATGTAAAGTGTCATAGTTTATGTAATTTCATATTATAATCATTTATCTGGCTGAGTATTATCATCAATGACATTCATACTTATCTATTTTAGAAATACAGGTGCTCACTATATATAAGATTCATTCATCTCACGCATATGAACTAATTATTTTTGTAATAATCAAATAGGGAGAGATTGTTAAGAATATACATGAGAATATTATTCCTATTTATATATGATTTGATTATGATATAAATGAATAAATATGCAAGTATGCTTGCATTAAGAAAAGTTGTAAAGTCATTTGATAGATAATAGGAACATATGTACAAGGACATAGAATGAATTGATCAAATATGTTAGGTTGATCCTTCATAAGCAAAACAGCTTTGTAAAGTCCTTAAAAAGAAATTATGTACAAGGAGTATAAATATAGAAAGATCAAGCTTGTTAGGTTGATCTTATAATGTAATAGATAGGCATGTCTGATCGTCGAACACTGCACCAGCATCGTAGTCTTCCTGGAGAGTCAAGAAAAACTCGAGAACTATCAAGATGGAATTTAAGACTGCAAGATAGTAGATCGCAGAGTTTGTAGACTGCCAGGAGAGACGAGGAAGGATCGTAGTGTGTCGAGAAGAACTTTCTTAGAGCCGTAGTCTGCTGAGAAAGTCATGTTCAGAATCATAGAGATAGCCTGTCTAAGAGCCAACCAAGCATTTTCCAGAGCTAAATCAAGAATCGTAGACAACACTTGAAGTAGTGGAGTCTAATGATCATATCAAAGGTAGAAATTGTAGTCGTGCCAGATCAGATGAAGATAGCAAGCATAAAGACAGAAATCATAGTGTATCAAGATCTGATCTCAGAGTCATAGTGTCTGCATAACCAAAGCTAAATTGTAGTGTGTAGAACTAAGGCTTCAACAGAGGTGCTCACAACGCCAAGGCAGAATCGTAGAGTCAAAACAATTCTCAACAAATGAGCACTCTCATAATATCCAAAGTATGAAGCATCTGGTCTGAGTTGCAAAGATACATTCCACATGAAGGAAACTAGAAAGCACTCAACGAATGACATGTAAGCTAACAGAAGATCTAAGCACCAACCCAATCAGCATCCAGATTGAGTTGTGAAGCCATTCAAGATGAAATCTTCCACAAGTCGATCAGAAGAAGACTTCAAGTAAAAGTGATTGACTAAGGAAAGTCAGCAAGTGTAGTAGCTGTCAAGAGAATAGAAGATAACGATCTTGGGATCAACCAGGATCATAGTGCTTGCCAAACGAAGTAGGAACTGATGCAGTTTACATAGAGGCAATGGCCAACCTATACAGAACAAACAAAGAAGGTGAAACATGGGTCAGACCATTGATGATATGTGAACGGGAGATCACAAGGAGAAAGCGACTGAGCGTGTCTAACCTGATAAGTCTTGAAGTTGAAGAGGTCCAGATTAATCAGACAAGTTGTCAGTACCTAATGTAAGTTAAGGTAAGCAGAAGTAATGAAGCACTAAGAGGTGTTCTACAATGAAGATTCAATGAACACTCTTCATAATCGTAGTGTTGTCTCGACCAGTCAATGAGCAACATTCAACAAGACACACTACGATTAGGTTTAAGAACAATTACATCAAAATCGTAGAGTTTGGTCATCTGAAGATTGAAGCATTGGCAATGACTCTGAAGACTGATATTTGAACATTGCTATTTGAGAACATCGATGCAAAAGGATAACTTCTGAACTTTTAATTGAGAAGTCAAAAGAAGAAATAAAGATGACTACCTGCCTGACATGGAAAGGTGATAACTCTAAGGCGGAATATAACGCCCCCAAAATTAGGTATACGTCACCCATCTTGGGTCGCCACTTACATGGTACATAAATCAAATACAAACTTAATTATACAACAGTCGTGTAACATACGACAAAACATAGCTGAGAATTTTGACTCGAATTTTGTCTTCTAGACAGTATTCAAACACAATGGAGTCCTCATTACAATTATTATCACACTATTTCATAGAATAGTGAGGACTACTAATGCTATCATCTGGACCATCACTCCGTTCCCCGACTAGTCCCTGCTATGTTCTCATTTCCTGAAGAGAACAGTGAAAGAAAGGGTGAGCTCAACTAGCCCAGTAAGAAATATTATGACTAAGATAATGCAGAATAAATTATCGTTAGCCTTCAACAGTGTTAAACTGATAAAATATAACAAATATCAAGTTTATCTGCAGCGGAACAAGCAATCCATTAGAAGAGTCAAGTAGAGAATAAAATCTACTATCTTTTATGATTTAAAAAGTTTTTCATCATTTTTATCGCTGGGACTCAGCTTAATAAATAATCCACATTATCAAATCACCCCTGCACTACGGCTAAGGATATTCTTTAGTATCACGACCCCAAATTATCCATGCACTACGGGCTAAGGATATTCGTGTATTCATCAATGGTCATGATCATGCCACATCATCCATGCACTACGGCCAAGGATATTCATTAGGGTCACGACCATAAATTGTCCATGCACTACGGGCCAAGGATATTCGTATATTCATCAATGGTCATTATCATGCCAACAACTGTCCATCAATGCACTACGGGCCAATGAGGACTTTTACAACATCATTTGTAAGATTACGGTCATGATTATACCGAATAATCCCTGGTCATAATCATACCAAGTCCATCCATGCATTACAGGCCACAAATGACTTTCAACATAATATAAACATGAGTATGATGACAATGATATAAGAATTCAATAAAAGAACTTCAAGAATTAATTTGTTCAAGAAATAATAATGTCCAAATTGTCAACAAGATACTGTTTTGTGGTGTAAAATTCAAGAATGCTCAGAAGAATATTTCCATGAAAAGATACTGGATGAAGCGCAAATATCAAGGATATTCCACTAATTTCATGGAGTATAAAAGTCAAAACTTTAACCAACTAAGTATAATAAAGAATGGAATAACAACAGAAATCACCATGCATGCGGTACTTCGCATAGACAGGTTATTCCAACAGACTAATAAAGACAGAACCGGGTCCGATAAACACACAGACAGGATATTCCAACAGAATAATAAAGACCGAATAATAAAGACGGAACCTGGTCCGGTGTAAAACACACAGATAGGATATTCCAACAGAATAATAAAGACGGAATAATAAAGACGGAACCAGGTCCGGTGTAAAACACACAGACAGGATATTCCAACAAAATAATAAAGAATGGAATAACACAAGGACTTCACCATGTATAGGGTATGCCGCGTATACAGGTTATTCCAACATAATAATAAAGAATGGAATAACATAAGGACTTCACCATGTATAGGGTATGCCGCGTATACAGGTTATTCCAACAGAATAATAAAAAATGGAATAACATAAGAACTTCACCATGTATAGGGTATGCCGCGTATACAGATTATTCCAACAGAATAATAAAGAATGGAATAACATAAGGACTTCACCATGTATAGGGTATGCCGCGTATACAGGTTATTCCAACAGAATAATAAAAAATGGAATAACATAAGTTCTCTTCATGAATAAGAAAGAATAACACCCCTTATAGGTACAACAAATAATATCCCTTACCGTAAAAGAAACTAGAAATAAGAGTAGGGAAGTAGCAGAATACTTTTCTTCTTTCTCTCTATAGTTTTCTCTCTCTAGAGTTTCAGTAAATTTGTAAGAAATAATGAAAGAATGAACTTCTATTTATAGAAGAATGGAATGAATAGTAACCAACCCATGAACGGTCCAGATTGATTTACTTTAATCGAACGGTTCATATTTAAAGCAAAATCTTTTAAATAAAATATAATATATTCTATTTAAAATATAATAAAACAAATAACTTTATAAAAGATTTTACTATGCGCAAATACTTTATGTAGGCACTATGCAAATACTATGCATAATAAAATATAATATATTCTAATTATTGTCTAATAAAATGAATAACTTTATAAAAGTATTACATTTTATATAAAAAGATTTTACTATTAGCCTAATAAAACAAATAACTTTATAAAAGTATTCATTTTATATAAAAGCTTTTTTGCATTTTATTACGTTAATAATACTAATAAAACAAACCTTATAAATCAACAATAATTGAATCAAATAACGTGAGATACTATGCAGCAACTACTATAGCAATAATTAAATAAAACTGAGTGTTTTCTCACGTAAGCATCAATAATCAATACCGTGTTATATGCAACCACGCCAGACATCTTACTTTTTTACTACCGAGTAGTTCAACAGTTTTAACGGTAAAACTTCCGCCGTTATTTTCATAAAAATATTTTTGTTGTTTTCTCAATTCGAAAATAATTTCGTTGTGGGGTCCACAAATGATTGTACCGTCGTACGGATATTCCCCGATAAAAAGAATATTCCCCGACCAATCGAATATTATATAACAACTTGCTTACTTTGCAAAATTTATAAATATTACCCACAACTATAACATTATATCAAATCTACACCATAATATAAAAAAAATTATTTTGAGAAAATTTAAATCTTTATTTATAAAATCAGGGGTCTCACAATCTCCCTTCCTTATGAAATTTCGCCCTCGAAATTTACGTACGTACCTGGTATGCCGAACAAGTGAGGATACCTTGACTACATTTCATATTCTTGAAAGTAGTATGCACACAAGCCAATCATGTTTGATGATAAAGCATATACTTTGTAACAATCTTATTCATTTATTAATAAAGAGTATTAATTTATTAAAGGCTTTTAATTATCTACATGATGTTGTTTTATAATATGTGATAAACCCATAGTTTTAAGCAATGCTTTTAGAATAATGATGATGATCATTCTAATGAGATCTAAATTCTTAGAAAGCTTAAAACTAAAATAGTTCCTAATCGTTGGATTACTAAATTGGGGATTAGTGAATCCGGGATAGATTGGTACATACGTTGCTTGCTTTCATTGGATGAGGATGATTGATCTCATGATCATTTGTGTGGAGACACTAAAGCAAGTATGTAGGTGCTTATTAGAGAATAAGTTCATCGAACGTGGCTCGCTAAGGAATACCTAATGGAGTTTTACTTGCTTGTCATCAATAGGAATTTCAGTAGTGATAGTAAGACAAGTGATCCTTGGACTGAGATCATCAAAGTATCTTGTGTATGATGAGTTATACTTTGACTTATTCCTTAAGACCCTTAGGGTATATCAAAGGGTATGCTTGGGTATAATAAGTTGTACATGAAGATAATGTATGATCAATAAAGAATCTACCACTTCTATTAAAAGAAGAGAAATGTCCTATGTGATTCGATAAATGACAACCCAAAGAGTCCTTGGGTTAAGGCGTAATGAAATTAGAAAGGAGTTTCTAATTTGCATTATTTGAGTTGTGCATTTAAGAGTTGAAATACATATAATTAAATAAAATAAGACTTGACAAGAATTCCATGTCTTATATTTAATTAGGACATTGTATGGTGGAAGGATTGAATTGCATTTCAGAAATATTTACTCAAAGGTTCTTTTATGATTAATGTTGAAATCTATATTATCTGGAAAGTCGTTGATCGCTAGGGAGGCTTATCCCTATTGTAGAATAAATATTATTTATTTAAATAAATTAATTGTTTAATTTATTTATTTAAATAAGATTAGAATTTTTCTAATTGATTTATTCACAACCGGTTTAATATGGAGAACCTAAAGGGTCACACCATAAAAGGAAGAATAATTATTTAAGAAGTTAATGGCATAATCTTAATATATATGTTATGTATATTTAATTTAATCTATGGTGATAGAATAAATTAAATAACTTAATATTTATTATTTAATATTTTAGAAATATTAAATATAAATTAATGAGAGGAGTCTTATTAATATTATTACAATTATTATTATTATTTTAATTTTAAAAGAGTTTAGGAATTAATTTAATATAAGTACTCTCATTTATTCCTAATAGGATTAGGAGGTTAAATTAATTAAAAGAGTTTAATTAATTATCCCTAATAAGATAAGGGAGCTTAATTAATTAAAGGATTTTAATTAATTAAAATAAAACCCAATTCCTTAATTGTTAAGGAGGGTTGCCCACATCTATAAATAAGAGGAGTCTTATTATGGGTGTAAGTGAGTTGTTGACTTTTACAACATACGTTATTCCAAGAGTTGGAGAGTACGCTCTTTTTCTATAGAGATAGAAAAACTAGGGTTTAGCCAACCACCCATCTTCTTGAATCCTTCTTCTTCCTTGGTGGATCACCTCTAGAGGCCAAACACTAGGGTGGCTAACGTTGATCAAAGGAAGGAACAAAACCTCGGTGGATTCAAGTTGAACGCGAAAAGGATTGGAGGTGAACTTGTACCTGAGGAAGCTCGGATCTTCAAGGGTATGATTCTTGTTCTTATCCTTTTTGTTTAATTAATAATTGTGCATAAAGGGTGATCCTGGTATATGGTTTGTAAAAATTTTAAACTCTGATTTTTACACGTTTCCGCTTATTTTTTCAATTTGATTGCGATCATGAATATTACAAACCTAACAGTGGCATCAGAGCCAACCTTTATGCGAATTATTAATTGTCAAATTTAATATGTATATTGATATGTGTTTAGAACAATTTAATTGGGAATAATTTTGTTATATAAAAAAAAAAAAAAAAAATTCGCGAATCTTGATATTTCGTGATTACCTGTTGCTTTCTTCACAAATGCTCCTGATTATTATGATTCTACCAAATGTTTCTTATATATATATTTTATATATTAACGGGATTCCACCAAATCTTGATATTTCATTAATGTTTCTTACTGATGTACGTGATTCAAAAAAAGTTACAGGAACTTAAAGTTCGCGGAAATTAGTGGCCCAGGAAGTTATATATATATTATATATATAATATTAAGGAATCAAGGAAATCAAGGAATGAAGCCAGGAAATCATATTGGTAGGAATCATATTGGTATAAGAATATATTATATATATGATAATAACGTTATTTATATATATATATATATATAATATATGGTTTATATATATATATATATATATAATATATATTTTGTTTTATTATTATATATATATATAATATTCTTAATAATTTTATTATTAAAATAAAATTTTATTTTAATATTAAAATAAAAAGTTTATTTTAATATTAAAATATAAAGTTTATTTTAATTTTAAAATTAAATTTCATGCTAACTAATTAGAGTTGGAATTGGATTCCATGATAACTAATTGGAGATGAAATTGGATTCTATTTTTCCTTAAATAAAGGAGTTTATTTAGATATGAAATTAGATTTCATATTATTCAAAAAAAAAAAGGTTTATTTGTGAATAGAAAAAGAATCATCCTCTTTCCTTAAATAAAGGAGTTTATTTAGATATGAAATAAGATTTCATATTATTCAAAATAAAGGAGTTTATTTGTGAATAAGAAAGATAATCCGTGTTTCCTTTAATAAGTTTTTTTTTTACATGGAATCGATTCCATAATTAATTAAAATAAAGGAGTTTATTTTGATTAAAGATTTTGATTAAAATAAAATAGTTTATTTTATTCAAAATTAGATAAATTAAAATAAAATAGTTTTATTTTGATTTAAATTTGGATTAAAATAAAGGAGTTTATTTTGATTCAAAATTAGATTTTATACTAACTAATTTTGCCCATTAAATGATATCAATATATATATTGAATGTTTATTATTCATAAGATGAATGTTATTTATTGATGCATATGGTGATGTGTATGATAATAAATGGGATTGATTATGGACTATCGACCAATGTGATTGAATTTTATTTTAGTTGGATGCATGAATGTATGGGTTTTATTAAATGGGGTCTGCAGTACCTCTGCTTCTCTAATTTTTCTTAATGTAAATTCTATCTCTCTCCTATGTATTTCCCTCGATCACGATCAAGGTTTCTATTTATTTTAAATAGTTTTGTAATAGGAATAGTTAGAATTAATTTTGAAAAATTGGAGATTAAGGAGCAAGAAGCGCTTGAAGACCCGTTTGTAATGGAGCCCGGGTTTAAATGTAATAGTTATATTTAAATATTATTTCTTGCACCCCTAGGGTTTGACCTTTTGGTTCACTTGGTGGCTCTAGTGAACCAACCTAGAATAAAAGTCCATAATCAATCCGTAGAATATAGTATTCTATATGTGCATGCTTATACTATATATATTATATATTATTCAAACATGCTTCGCATGTTAATTAATATGACGCGTATTTTATATATATATATATATATATATATATGTGTGTGTGTGTGTGTGTGTGTGTGTGTGTGTGTGTGTGTGCATGCATGCTAAACAAGATGAGACAAATTAATAACAAACCCCTCAATTTTTTTATATTAAGTCCTAAGCGTTCAAAGATATTTGGAATATCGAACGTCGCCTTCTAGATTGATAAAATTAATAGAGTATTAAATATTTAATATGAGTTTGTTGTGTCACCACAAGGCAAGTATTAAGTATTTAAGATGTTAATTTATCACATTTGATGCTTATAAAGAAAATTGAACAATATTGTTTTGTTGTGTCACCACAAGGATGATATTTTCTTTTTGAATATATGGAGTGCTAGGTTGGACTTAACTTGGATAATTTTGATTCGGATGTGCCACCACTGATCAAAATAATCTAAGAGGCAAAAGAAAAGGAGTCAGATAGTTGATGTAATTGACAAAAGTTGTCTACCTATTTATTTATATATAGTTTGTTGTGTCACCACAAGGCTATATACATTTGAAATGGGATCCTTATTCTCACTAGCAAATCTTTAATTAGATTTTGCCGAACTATATAAGTGAGGGTAATATAGTTTGAAGAAAATAGTGGAGATACCAATTTAAAACAAGACCTAATTTATTTTGGTAATTAATAAAAGAATGTATGTTAAAATGTTGTTAATTACAAATTCATTTACGTAATTTTACAATGTCTAAAATTACTATCACTACGAAGCATATTAGATGCTAAATTAACTGCATCAATTAAACTGGATTGGTTAAGGAATTTGAGAATAGTTCTCATATCGTCAAAAGCTATCTTATGTCCTTAATACGCCTATCCTCGCAATGGTTGCGCATAATGCCTCCGAGGAAGAGATTGTTACTTTTAGAAAGTGGCAAGATGATGCACATTAGCTCAACGCATCATGCTCGCATCCACGAGTAACGAGCTTCAACACAAGATGAAACTATGGATGCTCCTACTATATTTCCCGCACATCAAGTAGTTGATGGTGAGGAAAGTAGGACCGATAGATATCGACATATCTAAGGAGCTCTTCCGATCTAGAATGATCGATGACACTACAGAAGATGATAAAAGTCCTTAACATTATCAATTTGATTGATCAATTAGGACAACCGGGTTTTGTCATGGATGGAGAGTTGAGCCAAGATTTGATCTTGCACTCACTCCCGGACTCCTTTCACAATTGTTGTGAATTTTTCATGCAAACAAGCTAGATATCGCCTTCAACGTTGATTTGCTTAACATGTTGAAAAATGATGAGAGTCACTTTTCAACCAAGAAAGACCAAGTCTTACTTGGTAGGGGCCAAAGGATCTTCCAAAAGAAGAATGATTCAAAGAAGGTATATAAAAGGCAAAATAAAGGATAATAAGAACAAAATCGATACGGATAGCAAAAGAGTTTGCTTCCACCGCAATAAGCCCGGACATCGAAAGAAACTGCGAGAAGCATCTTGCAGAGGCTAACCAAAGAAGCTTAGTGAAGTTTCGATTATAAATACGCTTTTTGTTCATGATTTAAAATAAATTTTCTTTAAGTCAAGGTTCTACTTGGGTATTGGATACCGACTTTGGTTATCATAAATATAGATTTATGAAGGACCAGCAGTAAGTAGAAAGTTAAACAAAGATAAGTAATCCTATATGTGGAAAATGAAGCAAAGGTAGTCTGCATTAGCTATAGAAACTTATAGTTTAGCATCGCTTACGGCAAATCTATTAAGTCAATAAGTTGTTATCAGTATTCCAATTCTTGTTAGAAATATTATTTCATTTTATTGTTGGACAATAAAATTTTGGTATTATAATTAAGAACAATTGTTGTTCTATTTATAATAATAATGTTTTGTATAGAATCGAATATTACTTAATAGATTTTGTATACTGATTTACGTGAAAAATATATTTTGCAAATTGAACAAACTAGTATAAGAAAAGGAGATGATCATTCAAAGAGTTGAATGTGTGTATTTTTCGAATACAAGTGTGAATTATTTGAAAGGTTCAAAGAATTCAAAAGTGAAACAAATTGGCAAAGTATTAGGATTCTTTGATTAGATCAAGGAAGGAATACTTGTGCAATAAGTTTCTAGATCATCTCAAATGGTTTTCTCATAATGGACGCCTCTCGATACATAATAATTGATTGATGTATCCGAAAGGAAAAATCATACCTATTTGAACATGGTGCGATCCATAATGATTTTACCGACATTCCAAAGATCCTTCTCAGGTCAATGTCCTAGAAATGGTCAGATATCTCACTTAAAATGGTAACCTCAAAATCCGCCCCAAGACTCCATAAAAGTTATGGATGTGGAGGATTCCTAATCTTAAGTATGTTAAGATAAGGGGTTGTCCAACTTATGTGAAAATGTTTCAAAGGATAAGCTTGGGACAAGATTTGACAAGTACAATTTGTGGGACATCCTAAAGTAAGTTTAGGTATATGTTCTATAATCCTACTTAGCAAAAGGTGTTTGTTATAAACACACCGCCTTTCTAAGATAAAGGTATTTATCATCAAGGGCTAGTGGGAGGATAATAGATCTTCAAGAGTTCAAGAACCACAAAACACTATAAGTCAAATAAGAGGAACTCGTAGATGTAATTCTATTATACCACAAATCAATCGTAAATCGAATAGTACCAAGATACTAGGAGGTATGGATTCATCATAGATGATGATGATGAGGTACACATCATAGAAGATGATGATCCGCTTACATACGATGAGGTAAGTGTTGTAGACACTCGAGAAATGGATTCAAGAAAGTTTCTCAAATATGGAACATTGTTTTGATGAGGCAATCAAAAGAGTTTGATTTTATCAAAAAATAAGAATGAACCTAGTGTGTACAAAAGGGTCGGTAGGGAGCATCGTGACATTCCTAGTATTATATGTTGATATACTACTGATAAGGAATGACATACCAATGCTACAATCAAGAAAGATAAAGTTGTCTCAAACATTCCTCCATGAATGATTTGGAAGAGTATCTTAATTGGGGATATAAATCTATATGGATAGATTCAAGAGGATGCTCGACTTAACCCAAGGAATGTATATTCATTTGATGCTAAAGTCGTTTAGCATGGCAAGCTCCAAGAGATGTTTCATGTTGATGAGCCATGGAGTGTATCTCTCTTAATAATCCCCATAGACTCCTAAAAAGAGAGGTCGCATGAGTGACAATCATGTATGCAATGAAATGTACGAGACCTGATGTCGATCACCATATTATGGAGAAGTTCACTATGAGTCGCTGAAAATATCTTAAAGTGCTTAACCCAAGACTAAGGATGTGATCATATTCATGGTGGGTCTAAATTAAAACTAGAGGGCTTAACAGACTCAAGTTTTTCGTATGCATCAAGATGATGTAAAAAATCCACTTTAAGGTAAAGCGTTATCTTGAACAAAGGGTGCAGTTGAATTCGAAAGGTTCCAAACAAAGAAAGAGTTGTCGGTTTAGTGATAAAGACAAAGTATATAGCTATAAATGAAGTCGCAAGTTGATTGTTTGGATTAAAAGTTCATTATAAAACTAGGAATAGTTCCTAAGTCTCATCTTGGATCTAAACATGTGTTGTGGCACTTTCATTTGATTATTAGAATCATTGAAAGATGGGAAATCACTATAGTAGATAGTGGACTCTCATGAACAACATTACATATCCATTAACTAAAGCTTATCCAACAAACAGGATAATCGCCACTTTAGAGAAGAAGAGTATGAGATACCATGGCGATTGGCTTTTAGTGCAAGTGGGAGATTGAAAGTAGTATGCACACAAGCCAATCATGTTTGATGATAAAGCATATACTTTGTAATAATCTTATTTATTTATTAATAAAAGTATTAATTTATTAAAGGCTTTTAATTATCTACATGATGTCGTTTTATAATATGTGATAAACCCATAGTTTTAAGCAATGCTTTTAGAATAATGATGATGATCATTCTAATGAGATCTAAATTTTAGAAAGCTTAAAACTAAAATAGTTCCCAATCGTTGGATTACTAAATTGGGGATTAGTGAATCCGGATAGATTGGTACATACGTTGCTTGCTCATTGGATGAGGATGATTGATCTCATGATCATTTGTGTGGAGACACTAAAGCAAGTATGTAGGTGCTTATTAGAGAATAAGTTCATCGAACGTGGCTCGCTAAGGAATACCTAATGGAGTTTTACTTGCTCGTCAATAGGAATTCTCGTAGTGATAGAAGACAAGTGATCTTGGACTTGAGATCATCATAGTATCTTGTGTATGATGAGTTATACTTTGACTTATTCCTTAAGACCCTTAGGTATATCAAAGGGTATGCTTGGGTATAATAAGTTGTACATGAAGATAATGTATGATCAATAAAGAATCTACCACTTCTATTAAAAGAAGAGAAATGTCCTATGTGATTCGATAAATGACAACCCAAAGAGTCCTCGGGTTATAAGGTAATGAAATTAGAAAGGAGTTTCTAATTTGCATTATTTGAGTTGTGCATTTAAGAGTCGAAATACATATAATTAAATAAAATAAGACTTCGACAAAGAATTCCATGCCTTATATTTAATCGGGACATCAGATGGTGGAAGGATTGAATTGTACGCAGAACTATTTACTCAAAGGTTCTTTTATGATTAATGTTGAAATCTATATTATCCGGAAAGTCGTTGATCGCTAGGAGGCTTATCCCTATCAGAATAAATATTATTTATTTAAATAAATTAATTGTTTAATTTATTTATTTAAATAAGATTAGAATTGTTCTAATTGATTTATTCACAACCGGTTTAATATGGAGAACCTAAAGGGTCACACCATAAAAGGAAGAATAATTATTTAAGAAGTTAATGGCATAATCGTAATAATATGTTATGTATATTTAATTTAATCTATGATGATAGAATAAATTAAATAGCTTAATATTTATTATTTAATATTTTAGAAATATTAAATATAAATTAATAAGAGGAGTCTTATTAATATTATTACAATTATTATTATTATTTTAATTTCTAAAAGAGTTTAGGAATTAATTTAATATAAGTACTCTCATTTATTCCTAATAGGATTAGGAGGTTAAATTAATTAAAAGAGTTTAATTAATTATCCCTAATAAGATTAGGGAGTTTTAATTAATTAAAGAATTTTAATTAATTAAATAAAACCCAATTCCTTAATTGTTAAGGAGGGTTGCCTACATCTATAAATAAGAGGAGTCTTATTATGGGTGTAAGGGAGTTGTTGACTTTTTTATAACATACGTTATTTCCAAGAGTTGGAGAGTACGCTCTTTTTCTATAGAGATAGAGAAAACTAGGGTTTAGCCAACCACCCATCTTCTTGAATCCTTCTTCTTCCTTGGTGGATCACCTCTAGAGGCCAAACACTGGGTGGCTAACGCCGATCAAAGGAAGGAACCAAAACCCGTGGATTCAAGTTGAACGCTTAAAAGGATTCGAGGTGAACTCGAGGAAGACCGAGGAAGCCTTTATCCTTTTTCAAGGGTAGGGTGATCCGGTATATTGTTTGTTATTTTAAACTTTTCGATTATTTTTAATTAATAATGAATATTACAAATAACAATTCTAAGAGGTGATCCGATTATATGGTTTGTAAAAATTTTAAACTCTTTATACTTTAAGTCTTTTTTATTTCTTTCGTTCTTTCAATTATGTTTTGCAATTTGATAATGCTCATGATATATTACAAACCTCGAGGATTTCATTAGTTGAAGAAATATTTGAGGGTTTAAGAAATGGCTTTTCAGATTGGGGTCAATACAAAATTCAATTTCACGCTCTAGGGTAGGCTAAGAAGTCTTTAGGAATACGTCAAGAAATTTACTAATAATTGAAATATCCTTCAAAACTATGACCCTCATCCAAGACTTGGATAGCACGTCACATTGATACCTATCAACTTGCCATCGTCATTCATGACGTCGCCTACGGAAAGTCTGGCTTTGGTGCATTCCACACAAGGAAGTCAACAACGAAAGGATCGGGGCTCTTTACTTATGGCTTAATATGACAATGATTGTCTTTAGTGGTTTGGTTGCTTGAATTCGTATAACAGGTTGGCTATGAATATGAAAGCTAACCACCTTACGAAAAGCATGATGAGTAGTTAACCAATCGTTTTCAAAAATCACATCAATGCAAGTATTTTCAAAGAGATAAGATCGACAGGTAACGTGAAAATGTCGATTTGAATCAACAAGATTTATAAACAGTAGAGGTAACGAAGGCTCCTATTAACGAAGTTTCAACCAATAAGTCAAAGTCTAACTTCTCTGGAGTCAAATTTAAACGTTGAACGCAAGCAAGAGAAATAAAAGAGTGGATAGAATCAGTATCTTATAAGGTATACACTTCGTAAAAATTTATAATTAACTAACCCGTGCTAACTTCGTTCGGGTTACTCACTTTTTGAGAAGTTGCAAAAAACGCTCTCCCTGAAACAACCGACTTTGTTTTGTCCGTATCCGCCTTTGGTGCCACCATCCCAGCTAGACTTGACTTCACTATACGACAAAATCGAGCTAACTGACCTTCTCTTCTTGAAATTTCCACTCCTATTATCTTGGCCATGATTACCACCGAAGTGGTTACCATTTCTGGCATGATAATTTCCTTCACGATGGTTATCATTGTTCCGATGGCCGTTGCCACCGGTATGATTATTATCGTGTTGTTGGTCGTTACCTTTTGCTTGAGCTGAATCAACGCTCTCATGTGCTTCATTGCTTATCTCAGCATTTTCAGATGCCATTCTCAAACACTGTCACAAAACAAGGGTTAATTAACATATCACATATTATCCCTATACTCTGACCGACAAATTAAATAACAAATAAACTTAGGTAGGTCATACTAGCGAAGGAATTCCCCGTCTCTCCCCTCCAAGTTCTTGTCTCACATCTCAGCCAGGGATCATATCCCTAAGCTTTGATACCAACTGTGACGCCCCCAAAATTAGGTATACGTCACCCATCTTGGGTCGCCACTTACATGGTACATAAATCAAATACAAACTTAATTGTACAACAGTCGTGAAACATACGACAAAACATAGCTGAGAATTTTGACTCGAATATTGTCTTCTAGATAGTATTCAAACACAATGGAGTCTTCATTATAATTATTATCACACTATTTCACAAAATAGTGAGGACTACTAATGCTATCATCTGGACCATCACTCCGTTCCCCGACTAGTCCCTGCTACGTTCTCATTTCCTAAAGAGAACAGTGAAAGAAAGGGTGAGCTCAACTAGCCCAGTAAGAAATATTATGACTAAGATAATGCAGAATAAATTATCGTTAGCCTTCAACAGTGTTAAACTGATAAAATATAACAAATATCAAGTTTAACTGCAGCGGAACAAGCAATCCATTAGAAGAGTCAAGTGGAGAATAAAATCTACTATCTTTTATGATTTAAAAAGTTTTTCATCATTTTTATCGCTGGGACTCAGATTAATAAATAATCCACATCATCGAATCACCCCTGCACTACGGCCAAGGTTATTCTTTAGTATCACGACCACAAATTATCCATGCACTACGAGCCAAGGATATTCGTGTATTCATCAATGGTCATGATCATGCCACATCATCCATGCTCTACGGCAAAGGATATTCATTAGGGTCACAACCACAAATTGTCCATGTACTACGGGCCAAGGATATTCGTGTATTCATCAATGGTCATGATCATGCCAATAACTTTCCATCAATGCACTACGAGCCAATGAGGACTTTTACCACATAATTTGTAACATTACGGTCATGATTATACCGAATAATCCCTGGTCATAATCATACCAAGTCCATCCATGCACTACAGGCCACAGATGACTTTCAACATAATATAAACATGAGTATGATGACAATGATATAAGAATTCAATAAAACAACTTCAAAAATTAATTTGTTCAGGAACTAATAATGTCCAAATTGTCAACAAGATACTGTTTTGTAGTGTAAAATTCAAGAATGCTCAGAAGAATATTTCCATGAAAAGATACTGGATGAAGCGCAAATATCAAGGATATTCCACTAATTTCATGGAGTATAAAAGTCAAAATTTTAACCAAATGAGTATAATAAAGAATGGAATAACAACTGAAATCACCATGCATGCGGTGCCAGATAGACAAAGTTATTCCAATGTAATAATAAAGGCGGAACCAGTCCGATTGTAAAACACATGATGGATATTCCAAATGTAATAATAAAGATGTAATAATAAAGATTTTAACTAGGTCCGATGTAAAACACACATGCATGTGATATTCCAATGTAATAATAAAGACGGAATAATAAAGACGGAACTAGGTCCAGTGTAAAACACATAGACAGGATATTCCAACAGAATAATAAAGAATGGAATAACATAAGGACTTCACCATGTATAGGTTATGCCGCGTATACAGGTTATTCCAACAGAATAATAAAGAATGGAATAACATAAGGACTTCACCATGTATAGGGTATGTTGCGTATACAGGTTATTCCAACAGAATAATAAAGAATAGAAAAACATAAGGACTTCACCATGATAGGTAGGGTATGTTTGATATTAAAAGTTATTCCAATGTAATAATAAAGAATAGAAAAACATAAGGACTTCACCATGTATAGGGTATGCCGCGTATACTGGTTATTCCAAAAGAATAATAAAAAATGGAATAACATAAGTTCTCTTCATGAATAAGAAAGAATAACACCCCTTCGGGTACAACATATAATATCCCTTACCGTAAAAGAAACTGGAAATAAGAGTAGGGAAGTAGCAAAATACTTTTCTTCTTTCTCTCTATAGTTTTCTCGCTCTAGAGTTTCAGTAAATTCGTAAGAAATAATGAAGGAATGAGCTTCTATTTATAGAAGAATGGAATGAATAGTAACCAACCCATGAACGGTCCAGATTGATTTACTTTAATCGGACGGTTCATATTTAAAGCAAAAAATCTTTAAATAAAATATAATATATTCTATTTATAATATAATAAAACAAATAACTTTATACAAGATTTTACTATGCAAACACTATGCAGGCACTATGCAAATACTATGCATAATAAAATATAATATATTCTAATTATTGTCTAATAAATTGAATAACTTTATAAAAGTATTCATTTTAAATAAAAAGATTTTACTATTAGCCTAATAAAACGTAATAACTTTATAAAAGTATTCTTTTTTATATAAAGCTTTTTTGTTTTATTACGTTAATAATACTAATAAAACAAAACTTATAAATCAACAATAATTGAATCAAATAATGTGAGATACTATGTAGCAACTCATCGTAGAATAATAATTAAACAAAACCGAGTGTTTTCTCAACGTAAGCATCAATAATCAATAATGGTGCTGCTACTACGCAACCATGCCAGACATCGTATTCTTTTACTTTACCGAAAGTACTTCAACAGTTTTAACGGTAAAACTTTCGCCGTTATTTTCATAAAAATATTTTTGTCGTTTTCTCAATCCGACAATAATTTTGTTGTGGGGTCCACCAATGATTGTACCGTCGTACGGATATTCCCCGATAAAAAGAATATTCCCCGACCAATCGAATATTATATAACAACTTGCTTACTTTGAAAAATTTATAAATATTACCCACAACTATAACATTATATCAAATCCACACCATAATATAAAAAAAATTATTTCGAGAAAATTTAAATCTTTATTTATAAAATCTGGGGTCTCACACGGTAGGTAAGGTAGCAGACTGCTGTGTCAGTAAAGTCATAAAGGAGCTGTCATGTCACATCAATCAGTCTGCACCAAATAACTCAAGATCTTCGAAGTAATACAAATAGCTTTCAACGGCTATATTCCAACAGAAAGATTGTGAAGGAGTATATATTAGCTAGAGCTTCAAAGATCAAAAAGAGCTGAGGAATTGTTAAAAAATTGTTGAGTTGTTGGAATGGTATATTGTTGACTCTACGAGTTCCACCAAAACTGAAAAGAACAAGTCTTAGTGGCAGTGAGACTACGAAGGTGGAAGTGAAGCATATTTAAAGAAGAACTTAAACAGACTAAAGCTTCACTCAACAAGAATAAGAATGCCACTGAAGATGGCAGCTAAGCTGAGAGCCGAGAAGGTTAAGAAGATAGCATTCTGAAAAGTGGCAAAGCACAAAGAAGATCCAGAAAGCCACTCTACGAATCACCATGAACCAAAAGCTGAACAGAACAGATGCAGAACCATATCTGTAAAACATTCAAGAAGGGTTCAAGGAATGCTAAGTGCCAGACGGAGTCTACTAAAAGCTCAAAGACTTAGCAAACCTAAATGTTGATGGTGCACAGCTGACATCGGATGAAAATGAGATGAACAACATGAAGATCAGCTGCACCAGAGAAGATATAGTCCAGACTCTACGTAGAATGCAAAGAGGATCACAACAAGCTGCCAAGAATCAAGGATGAACAAGCTTAAAGTCATCTTGACAACTCGCCACCAATAACTACAACAACAAGAGCTAGGGCCTGAGGGGTTTTGTCCGGAGGGACTAAATGAAATTCCAAGGTTGCCGGCCTTGAAGAGTTCTTAGTGAACTGAAGTTCCAAGGCTGCTGGCCTTGAAGAGTTCTTAGTAAACTAAAGTTCCAAGGCTGCTGGCGTTGAAGGAATCTTAGTGATTCAGGGTGTTGCCCTTTCTTAGTGGAATTCCTGCTTGTTGAAGCAGAAAAGTGGATTAGGAGCTTGAGTCTCTGAACCACTTAAAATCCCTTGTGTCTTTTACATTCATTCATTTACTTTCTGTCATTTAAATTATGTACCTAACTGCTATAAATGCTACGTATGTATTAACTGCTTACAACTTAACTAATTCTACGAACAATGTATGTATGTTCATGAATATATCAATGAAGGGGATCTTTTATTTATTCCTTTGTGCTTGAAAAGATTCTTATGTTTGTCATATGCTAATTCATTAGCAATACAAAATAAACAAAGAAAAGTATTTAGAAATTAAAAAGGATCTATTCAACCCCCTCTAGATCTATTGTGTGCCTACTGGGAACTAACACCTATTTTTGATGGTGACATGATTCAACTCTCAATAGTCAATGCAAAGTCGCATACTCTCATCTTTTTTCTTTACGAATAAAACAGGAGCACCTCAAGGAGATGTACTGGGATGAATGAAATTGATGTCTAACAGTTCCTGTAGTTGGGTTTTTAACTCCTGAAGTTCAATAGGAGCCATTCGATATGGAGTTCTGGAAATGGGTTTTGTACCGGGTTCAAGGTCAATACAAAATTCGATTTCATGCTTTAGGGTAGGCCATAAAGTTCTTCAGGAAATACGTCAAAAAATTTATTAACAATAGAATTATCATTCAAATCTGACATATTTTGTTTAAATCCGTGACATGGGCTAAGAAAGCTTGACATCTATTTTTCAATAAACGAATGGCTTTATGGATTGATATGACAGTGATTAACTTTAGTAGTTTGGTTGCTTGAATTCGCATAATGGGTTGGTTAGGTATATGAAAACTAACGACCTTACGAAAATAATTAATTTTAGCATAATGAGTAGTTAACTAATCAAACCCTAAAATCACATCAAATGCAAGTATTTTCAATGAGATGAGATCAACAGGTAATATGAAAGTGTCGATTTGAATCAAACAAAATTTATAAATGGTGGATGTAACGAAGGTTTCTCCCAACGAAGTTTCAACAAATAAGTCAAAGTCTAATTTCTCTGGAGTCAAATTTAAACGTTGAGCACAAGCATGTGAAATAAAAGAATGGACAGAATCGGTATATAATAAGGTATAGACTTTGCAAGAGTTTATGATTAGCCTACCCCTGATAACTTCGTTCGGGTTCCTTGCTTTTTGGGAAGTCACAACGAACGCTCTTCCTTGAACCATCAATTTTGACTTGTCCGGGACAGCTTTTGGTGTCACCATCCCAGCTGGACTTGACTTCGCTGCATGACAAAATTGAGCTAAGTGACCTTCCCTTCCATAATTGTAACACACTTTGGGTTGCTGCGTACAGTTTGGACTGATGTGTCCCTCTTGTCCGCATTTGTAGCATACGACCGGTGGTCGTTCTCCTTCCTTAGAAATGGGTGCTGGTGCTACTGCCGATGACATTACGTTGTCATTGTTGAATATTCTCTTCTTATAGTTGTTCCCACTTAGTTCACCTCTCCTATTATCTTGGCAATGATTAACACCGAAGTGGTTACCATTTTTGGCATGATAATTTCCTCCACGATGGTTATCATTGTTCTGATGGTCGTTGCCACTGGTACGATTATTACCGTGTTGTTAGTCGTTGTCTTTTGGTTGAAAAGTCTCATTATCTCGCTACAATAATTGAGCCCTATTCACAACATCTGAATGCAAAAAAAAGTTTATGAGAAATATGGTATTGACAAATTTCAGGTTTCAAACCTCTCAAAAACATTCGTGTCATTTGCTTCTCATTATCCACCAAATGGGATGCAAACCGGGATAACTCCGCAAGCTTTGCCTCGTAATTCGGTACAGTCATGTTGTTTTGTTCAAGTTTGATGAATTCCACCTCCTTCATGTGACGAATACTTTCTGGAAAATACTTGTCGTTGAACAATTCTTGGAACTTCTCCCAAGACATCTTAAGTGCGGACAGATAAGTACGTTTTACTGATTCCCACCAGTAATCTTCCTCTCCACGTAACATAAAGGTGGCGAAGGGAACCTTTTGTTCCTCTGAGCATCCTAGGATGTCAATATCTTTGTGATATGACATGCCTCTGCCTTAAATGCCTCTGGCTTTCCCAAAAACTCTAGCGGTCCCAACTTCTTGAATTGCTTAGCAATAACTAGTTGTGAATAACCATTGTTTGCACCTGCATTTTGAACAGGTGTCTCTCTCATTTGGTGTTGCATGAATTGTAGAAAACTACTAAACATCTCATCGTTCATCATTTGGTCAGTGTTGTTGTTTACAAGAGGATTATCACCTTCCTGATGCACATTATCCTGATTATTGATTAGAGGTGACACAATGGTCTCATGTGCTCCATTGCTTATCTCAAAATTTTCATACGTCATTCTCAAAATACTGCCACCAAACAAGAGTTAATTAAAGAAATTGACATGCCACATATTATCCCTATATTCTGACCGACTAATTAAATAACAAATAAGCTTTGGTAGGATACACTAGTGAATGTTTTACTCATCTCTCCCCTCCTAGTTCTAATCCCAGATCTTCACCAAAGATCATATCCCTAAGCTCTGATACCAACTGTGATGCCCCCAAAATAGGTTCACACAACCCATTCTGAGTCGCCAAATACATGGTACAGAAATGAAAAACAACTTAATTTATACAACTATTAACTGTCGTGAAAAATACGAAAAAACATAAGTTGTGAGTTTTAATACAAATATTGTCTCATAAACAATATCCAAACTCAAATAAAGTTCTCATTATAATTATTATCACACTATTTTATAGAATAGTGAGGACTACTATAGCAACCATCCTGGACCATCACCCCATTCCCTGACTAGTCCCAGTTATATTCTCATTTCCTGAACAGAACAATGAAAGAAAAAGGTGAGCTCAACTAGCCCAATAAAGAATATCATGACTAAGATATTGCAGAATAAATTATCCTTAGTCCTCAGCAGAGAAAAAATCTGATATAATATAATAGACAACAAGTTTTAGATCAACAACTGCAGTGGAAACATCAATCCATTAGAAGAGTCAAGTAAAGCATAAAGTCTACTATCTTCTATGATTTAAAAGTCCATCATCAATATTTTATCTCTACAACAACAATCAATAAATATTTTAAATCAACAAATTATCCATGCACTACGGGCCAAGGACATTTGTTTGTATCACCAGTGGTCATGATCATGCCAAACAACTGTCCATCTATGCACTACGGGCCAAAGAGGACTTTTACCACAACATTTGTCTGTAACATTACAAGTCATAATTATACCAATACACAATTCCTGGTCATAATCATACCAATCAATAGTTCATCTATGCACTACGGGCCAAAGATGACTTTCACCACAATATAAGCATGAGGATGATGACAATGATATAAGGAAGCAATAAAGTGAGATCAAGGATAAATATTAGAGATTCAATTTATCTAGAGTTCAAGAATGTCCAAATTGTCAACATGATAACTAATTGTGGGGTAAAATTCAAGAATGATATTCATGTATCAAAAATAATTTGGACATAAAAGAAAATTAAATTATGTTCTGAATAGTACTCATGAATAGTACCGCATGAATAGTACCCCGTGAATAGTATCCCGAGTGAATAGTATCTCGAGTGAAAATATTAAAATTTAATAAGAAAGTTCTGACAAATATTTCAGTGAAACGATACTAGATGAAGCGCAAAACTCAAGATATTCTACTAATTTCAGGGATTATAGAAGCAATACTTATCAAATTAAGTGTAGATTTAGGAATATGAAATGAAATAATATCACTTACATACTACAGTGTATGGAAGAAAATAATATTCCTTATGAATATTGAACGAAAATAATATCCCTTACAAATATGAAAAATAATATCTCTTACGAATACGAAAAATAATATCCCTTACCTTAGTAGGAGAGTAAATCTGACTGGTATAGCAGAGATATTCCTGAGGAAATCTTTCATTTTAGCTATACTCAAAGTATACTTATACTAGAAAGAAATATGCACAATATTATAGAAGAAGAATTCACTGATTCTGGTGTGATTTTTATTTCTTAACTAAACATCCTATTTATAGGAGAATGGCAGGGAACTATATAATCATGGATGAACAGTAAAATTTCGGACGATTTCACGGGTGAGAATATGATTTTTACTATTCATTACTGTGCAATAAAATATTCTAATAAAACAAAAACTTTATATAAAATATAATATATTCTAATTATAATCTAATAAAATAAATAACTTTAAATATAATATAAAAATTATTATGTGTTATATAAAAAAAATTCTGTTTTATTACATTATAATAATAATAAAACAAAACTGAGATAATTTTTCTACCGGTGATTTTGAAAAATGAGTAAGTGGGGGTACATATAATAAGCCAAACTTATAACAAATACTTCACGACAAACCCCTCTATTTATATCAAAAATTAAATAAATATCTACCACAAATCACTTATCTTCAATCAACACATTTTTAATCTTTCAACAATTATTCATCATTAATATTATAATTCATAATATTGACAACCAGATCATTCCCAGAAAAGATGGGGTTTCTGTTGGGATTTCGGCACAAAACGCAGCCGAAATAAAGAATAAATTCAAAGTAATTTTCGAAACCCAAAAATAGGATCCATGCGAAAAACAGTTAATTCAGTGGTTAGAAATTATACCGATTAAGAAAGCGATTAAACGATGCGGTCAAATCTCCAACGCAATCCAATTAGAACCGCGCCTCTATGGTATCCACAGGAACGCCGCACGAACCGTCGAACGATTCTGCAATAAGAGGGACTTGCGGTACTAGCCACCAAAGGAACGATTATGAAACTGTTTTCTCTCTGGTCTCTCTCTAAGAGCGGCTAGGGTTATAATGTTATGATGTAACCCTAAGTAGATGCTATATATCCTATATATAGTAGTTAAAAGGGATTAATCAAAACCTAATTTTATAAAATCCAAATTTTATATATATATATATATATATATAACTTAATTAAGTCTTACTTAATTAATATACATATATACAAATTTTTCTTTTAATTTAAATTCGTGATTTAAATACTATTAATCATATTAATATATTTAAATCCTTAAAATTTAAATTTATTCCCTTTTAAATTACGTTCTATGTGTGTGACCCTATAGGTTATTATTACGTTGGCAATAATTTTAAAATCATATTATAAAATTATAAATAGTGAGCGGCATCTAGTAATGTATCACTGCTACCCAAGTAATAATAAGATCGGTGATTCGATGCAACCTTTTCGTGACCAATGTTTCAATGTAATTTAATCCTTTAAACCTTAATATCCTAGATTAAACTCAAGTCATGGAATGTGTCATACTCTTCATAATTTAATCTGAGTTTTCTTGATCAATGAGTAGACTATATGAAACAAATCACTATTTGAGCATGGTCATGCATTTCATAGTCCTACTCAATCAAGAGGCCTATGGATATCACCCCTAATAAATAGGAGGGTTAAATTCCATCTAGATCACTCATATTCCTCACATGATTCATGATGTACCCAATAATCACCTTTATAGTCCACCCTATTAAAGGTGACATTTGATGATATCAAAGTACATAAATTCTCCCGTAGTAATATAGTGATTTCGTGCCTGGAGGACCATTACATCATCATCACTATGAGAATTTCTAATGACACTTCGCATAATGCTCCACATAGAATTCTCATGGTGGGTCCGCTTCAAGTACATCGTTTTCAACACGTACTCTACGCATCGACTTAATATCTCATATATTTATGACCAATGAGATTTGGTCATCATCGATCCACATACTAGTCTCAATGCATCATTTTTGTCCCATCAACAATGATACTCGATTAGGGACATTTAAGAACAATGATACTAATTGTAATTATATAATCTCATGTTCAAGTCACATACTTGAAACTATATAATTTAGTATCACTATTCTAAGGATTTTATTATGTTAACATTTATATAACGTAGTAAATAAAACCATAATAAAATCATTCATTTATTCAATCAAATATAATATCAAAACGTTAAGCAATTATATCAAATAATTGGCCTCTAGGGCATAAACTCTAACAGTTTCCGATAAGGATTTCTCTTTATTGGTGCGTAATTAAATAACCTAACCCCTTTTCTCGACAGAACTTTCTAGACATTGTCAATAATACAAATAATAATGTGAATAATTGTGTCGTCTCAATTATTAATTTAATAATATAAAATATTGTGCAGATGATACTGTGACAATAATTGAATCAATAATATGAGATATTATGCAGCAACTACTGGGGCAATTATTAAATGAACTGAGTGACTTCTTACGTAAGCATCAATAATCAGAGATACTGAACAATACCTTGTGCTACTGTGCAACCATGCGTATTACTATTCTTTTATCACCGGTATTTTAACAGTTAACGGTAAAAGTTTTGCCGTTATTTTTATAAAAAGGTTATTTATGTCGCTTTCTATATCTGACAGTCATTCTGTTGAGGGGTCCACTAATAATTGTGTCGTCGTATGAATATTTCCTGACAAAAAGAATATTCCCCGAACAAACGAATATTTTATGATAATTTGCTTACTTTGAAAAATTTGCACATATCACCCATAATTATTGCATTATATCAAATCACACCTTATTATTTAAAATAATAATTAGAGAAAATTAAATTTTTATTCATAAAAAGTTGGGGTCTTAGACAAGATTTAAAGGTACCCGGATTTGAGGGCGTCACATATATAGCACTGTAAAAATTTAAATAGGAAAATTTGTATTTGTAGTATGTATTTTGACTACTCAAATATGGTGGTAAAAACACGAATGCGGGAGCGTCACAATTTAGCTTAATAAAATATAATTACAAATATTTTAAATTATTTAAAAAGTAATATTAGTTATAAGATTTATTGTTTTCAAAATTTAAACAAATAATGTCAATTTTGAATTTAAAAATGTCTCAAATTGAATTTTATAAAGTCGATATTGATCTTATAATTCGGAACGAAAGGAATAGTATATATTTATCTCACAAACATGTACTTGTGTGAAGCCCCCAAATCCGGGTATCTTCCAACCCGACATATGGTGCTACATGGTACTCATAATCATACATTCATTTTATTGAAATAACAACACAATGAGTGTATTAACTACATTCTTATTACATTCATAGTAATTCCTTTCCCAGGTTCGGAAACCAAATACATTATTCGTTGTTCATAAATATAATACTTACAAACATACTAATTTATTACAAGATAACTAATTATCCATCTTAGCCTTGCCTTTCTCTTTCTTAGAACCCTCAGTTCGTTCGGCCTTAGCTGCAATCATATAATTCAATCAAGAAGTGAGCATAACTAGCTCAGCAAGTCTAATAAAGGATAACATAATATCACGTCGAGAATTATATGATTATCTTCCATAACTGAACAAATAGCTATGAAGTACTATGAAACATTGACTAGCACTTCGCATTTCATAACAATAATTCCAAAGTATATATAATAGCTTAGGAATTCTGAACTGGTCGAAAGACCATGAACATACTCTTTTCATTTTCATACTTGAAAAGGATATTTCGACACTAAGACCGTACATCCGACATTTCTTATGAGCACTTCTAGGTGATCAGCCTACTCTGTGTTGATCAACATTCATCCGTTAAACGTATTTACGTTTAAGTTTTGGCAACCTCGCGTGCCTATCGAATAAACGATGAAAAATACTTTTGTTTGTTCATAGACAAACTTACCTTTGAATCCGTACCAAATACTTGGCATAGGATAGCGTTATAAGTTCTATATCGAAAGACTTGTAAACAAATCAATCTGGATCTTAAGAATAGTCTAGCCGAGATAAAACTAGCATCGACCCTTTCGTAAAATAATTCATGTATCTCATAACATGAATCACTGAAAACTTGACTATCACGAAGGTTAGACAAGCGTTAAGAAAAGTTGCCTTCAAGTGTCTTTGAATATAATATTCAACAGTTCTCAGTCTTTACAAAATCTACATGATATATTCAGATAGCACACTGTAATTAGCTACCAAACAATCTAATCACATTATTTCTACCAACTTCTTTCTCTTCTATGTTTTAATTGACTTTATTTCATTAATAATGTCAATTTGACTTACTACCCTTCATCGCGGCTTGTTAACATTTTTACGTTACTAATCAAAACTCGATCATCATTGGTGAAGTACCAACGTTGAATACCATTCACGATTTACTTGCTTATACTTCGCATTCTTCGTTTACTTACTAATAACTTACGTTCGATTCCTAAGTTCATCATGATATATGTAACATAGGAATGGTCTTAGTATGTACATTAAGTATATACACTTGTCCCATAATGGTCTTGCAACATTTGAGTTCAAAAACCTAATTGGTCCAACATTTCCATCGGCTTTCACTGCCGCATAAGACCCATAACTTTTTACTAATATGCCAAAAAAGGAACAACTCCATTTATTCTTTATACATTATTATTCTTGAATTTTTCCATAGTTAACGTTTCAAAGATTTTCTCGGTTTAAAATTTATTTTTAAATAAAAAGGAATTTCCTTTATTTATTATTTTGAAATAGTAAGGGTTGATTTGATTAATGTGGATTAAGGGTTAAATACGCAAATATTAAAATAAGCAAGTGGTTATAAAATATTCATTATCGTTTGGAAATATTAAGAGTGGTTATAAAATATTTGGTCGTGGAATATTCAGATCGTTGGGAATATTCGATATTCGATATTACATGCAGCCCCATGTGGGCCCCATAACGGAAAGTTTATTGGATGAAGAAAACGACAAATATAAGTTGTTTTTAAATAACTCACAGAAGTTGTTATTGCTAAGTATCACCGTTGAATACCCGGTGGTTAAAACACACTAATACGCCGTTGTTGAAAGCAAACAGATATACCAGATTGCACCAATTATTGATTCTTACGTAAGAAGGCACTACTCAATAATGGTTACAAAGAATTATCGCTCAAAGATTTTATCGAGTTAATAATTGTCGTGGTTGATATTTTATATGTCGTTGTTTCAATAATTGTCATTACACAAGATTTTTCATTATCGAAGCTAATAATTCATATTATCCTAATAATATTATTAGATAACATTATTGGAAATGTCTAGAAAGTTCGCTCTAAGGAGAGGTTTGGTCACCTAATTGCGGCCAACCAAGAAGAAATTTTATCGAAAGCCCCCTCTTTCCTGAACCGCCTCGGGTCACAATATCAGGATTCTCAGAATATTATTTATGAATAATTAATTATTGATTCATATGATGAGAAAAATATTGATTTTATGTGGATATAGATGGAGAAAATTTTATAGTGACAATTGTTGAAAATTGAAATTTTATCTTTTTCTCGATAAAATAATTCATTTAAATATATTATTTTAATAATATATTAACTGGTGATATTTTTACAACTAATGTGGGATATATGAGTATACGAGGAGGAAGAGTATTTTTGTTGCAATAAATGTTTAAAACATGTTAAACATGTTTGGTGGACCCCATTTATCGATCAAATTTGATTATAAATGTAAAATCGACTGCTTGTGGATTTTTGGCCAATTTCCATTTGGAATTTGGAAAAACTTTCTTCTGCAAAGTTGTAGAGAATTGAATTTCCTATAAAAACTCGCGAGATTCGAATTTTCTGATGAAAGGGCTATTTATTATGAATTATTGAAGTTCAAGTTCAAATAATTGATTTTTGAAAGTTTTAATTATTTATTTTATGAAAACGTTTTTTTTCTTACTTTTCTAGAAGGTGGCATGTGGGAAATGCTAGGATCTGAATTCTAAGGTTGGCGATGAATTTGATGATATATATATATATATATATATTAATTTATTAAATTTTCGCTTTGTGTTCTAAGCAATTTCCTATAAATAGGTGCTTAGGTTAGAATTGAAAATCACACCGTAAATCAAGTTTTCTCTCTATATTATCGAGTTTATTCTTGTGAGTATTTTGAGTATACTTTGAGTATTGCTAGACGGTGCAAGTTCCTTCAAAGACTATACCCTTAGATTCTAGCTGTAAGTATCGATCTTTCGAGGTAAGTGGATATTATTTTTTTTTCAGAATGATATTATTTCTTCAATATCATTATATCGAAATGTTGATCCAAGTTTTTATCAAATTTGAACTTTTTTTTCATGTCTGGGTTACTATTCATGGGTTACTATTCATGAGTTACTATTCACGAAGTTACTATTCATGAGTTACTATTCACGAAGTTACTATTCATAGTACTATTCACGAAGCGTGAAGATGTTTTTGTGGAATTTCTATCTTTTGGTGTCTGAGTTATTATTCACGATACTAAGACTATTCACGATACTCAAGACTATTCACGATACTACTGATTATTCAATTAAAAATAAAATTTCTTCTTTTCGTCTAAAACATCTATTCGGATACTAACTCGATCAGATCCATGTTTTGATCATTCTCGAATTTTACACCACTATGATTATTTTTGAGGTATTTTTGGACGGATAAAACCAAGTACTAATCCTTAATCCTTAATCCTTGTCATTTTGTTTCATCGATTCGCTTTTTTAAAAAATATTTTTCATCATCCTCGCCTTAAATGATGATATTATGGAATATCTTGGCCCAAAGGCAAAAGATGAATGATTTTTAAGAATATCTTCGCCCAGAAGCAAAGATGAATGATTTTCAAGAATATCTTCGCCCGTAAAAAGTAAAAAGATGAACAGTGTTTAAATGAATATGACTAATCGATGAATATCTTCGCCTCAGTAAAAAGATGAATATTTGATTCCGTATGTATATCGATTGATGTTACAGGATAAAAGATAGACGATGAACTTTTAAATTCATACATGTAAGATAGTAGTTTGCATTCTCTACTTAACTCTTCTAATGAATTATTATTTCACCATGTAATATTGATTTAAAATTTGTTGTCTATCAGATTCTATTATATTTTTCCTCGTTGAAGACTAACGATAATTTGTCAGATATTATCTTAGTCATAATATTCTTTATCGAAGCTAGTTGAGCTCACCTTTTCCTTTTTGTTCCATTTTTTCTCGTGGAGGCTAGAATATAACGTAGTATTTAGCCTGGGGTATGGAATGAAGGTTTTAGAAAGGATTGTTTAGTAGTCCTCACCATTTTTGTAAAATAATGTATCAATAAATGTGATGAGGATTTATTTGAGTATAGATATTGTCTGTAAGATAATATTTGTATTCAAACTCACAGCTTTATCGTTGTAATAATAATAAAGTCAGTAGTTGCTTTTCGTATCACGTATCGACAACTCGTAATGTGGTGATGTATACCTATTTTTGGGGCGCCACAGCTTGGTATCGTAGCTTAGGATATGATCTCCATGAGATCGGGGAATAGAACTAGAGGGGAGAGACGAGTAAATCCTTCGCTAGTGTGTCCTACCTAAGCTTATTTGTTAGTTGGTCAAGATATAGGATATTATGTGATATATTGATTTCTTAATTAACCCTTGTTTTACGACAAGATTTGAGAATGTCGATCGAGAATATTAACAATGGAAATGAGACCGTGGAGATGCCTCACTCACCAACGAGGAGAACGTGTAACAGTCGGGCAATGTTCCTCCCGTGAACAACACCATCGAAAGCAGATGATGAACGAGGGATGTTTAGAAGTTTTTTTGCGCTCATGCAAAATCGCACGAGGAAACTCGTGTTCAAAAATACAGAGGAAATGATAGCAATTCACGGGTTGTCACAAATGCAAGCAGCTCAAAGAGTTGGGACCACCGTAATTTAAGGGAAAGCCGATCCGATCACCAAGTAAAACACGGGTCAAACAAATTACCAAGATATTCGATGTCTGGGATGCACGGAGGAACAGAAGGTTCCATTCGCCACCTTTTTATGTTCCGTGGGAGAAAGGCGATCATCGGTGGGAGTCTGTGGAAGTTGCACTCCATCCAAACCGCACTCAAAGATGTCTTGGGAGACGCTTTCAGAGCTATTTAATGACAAATACTTTCCGAAAGTGTTCGCTATATGAAGGAAGTGGAGTTCATCGATTGAACAAAACAACAACGATTTGTGTCTCAAAGACGAGGCAAAGTTTGCAGAGTTATCCGTGTTTGCACCTCATTTGGTGGAGAATGAGGAACGATGACGCGGATGTTTCTTAGAGGTTTGAAACCCAAGATACGCCAAGATCTCATTTCTCATAAATTTTCTTTATTCAGATATGTTGTAAATGTGGCTCAATTATTAGAGCGAGATAACGAGTACGGCCAACCGAGGGACCACAACGTGGATCGATCGTAGATAAAGCAACCAATGTAATAATGATAACCTCATGAGAAAGAAACAGACGGACAAAATGGTAACCACTCCGTGGTAATCATGGCCACAAAAAATAGAAGAAGCGAAGTTAGAGGAGATTTTAAAAGAGGAGATTTAACAACGACTATGTGAAGATGACAAAGGTTTACAAAGAATCGGTTCTATGGAGGAGAACGACCACCTGGCCATATGCTACAAATGCGAAAAGAGGGACATATCACCAAACCGCCCACAACAGCTCAAGGTATGCTATAATTGTGGAAAGGAAGGACATATCGCCGAGATCAGACAAAGAATAAACCTAGTTCAATGGGGACGGTGACTCAAAAGATCGTCCCGTAAAAGTCAAAGTCAACGATTCCGGAAGAGCGTTTGTTGTGATCGGTCATAATGCGAGGAACCCAAACGAGGTGATCACGGTAAGCTATTTATAAATTCTTGCTAAGTTTATACCTTACTTGATACCGGTATACCCATTCATTTATCTCTCCGCATGTGCTCAACGCTTAAACTCGACCGAGAAATTAGATTGACCTATCTCGTGGAAACTCCGTTAGAGAAACTTTCATCACATCCATCGCTTATAAATCTTGTTTGATTCAAGTTGGCACCATTACCTTACCCGTTGACCTTATCTCTTTAAAGATACTTGCTTTTGATGTGATTTTAGGATTGATTGGTTAACTACTCATCATGCCAAAATTGATTGTTTTCGTAAGGTGTTAGTTTTCATATTCCTAACCAACCAACTTGTCATTTAATTCAAGCAACTAAACCATTAAAAATCATCATCATATCTAATCATAAAGCTATTCGCTTATTAAAAAACGGATGTCAAGCTTTCTTAGCCCATGTTATGGATTTGAATAAAGACACGCCAAATTTGAATAATATTCCCGTTGTTATCGACTTTTCCGACGATTTTCAAGAACTTCCTGGCCTACCCCGTAACGTGAAGTTCAATTCTTTATTGATCTTGAACCCGCACAAAGCCCATTTCTAAAACCCCATATCGAATGGCTCCTATTGAACTTCAGAGTTAAAGGTCCAACTACGTGAATTGTTGGACATCGATTTCATCTGGCCCTAAGACATCTCCTCGGGGTGCTCCCTGCTTTATTTCAGTAAAGAAGAAAGACGGAGTATGCGATTTTGTATCGACTATCGGAATTGAACCATGTCACCATCAAGAATAGGTATCCTCACCTCGTATTGATGACTTGTTCGACCAATTGTAAGGGGCACAATTCTTTTCAAAAATCGATCTTCGCTCGATATCATCACCAAGATTAGAATCGAGGATATTCCAAAGACCGCCTTCGTAACTCCCCAGATGGGCATTATGAATTTTAGTCATGTCTTTCTGACTAACTAATGCTCCCGCGGCTTTCATGGATATGATGAACCGAGTATTCAAGGAATATTGGATCAATTCGTTGTTGTCTTTATTGATGACATCCTCATATATTCCAAAAGCCGTGAAGATCATGAGCACCATTTGAAGTCGGTACTCCAAAGGCTTCGTGAAAACCAACTATATGCCAAATTGAAGAAATGCGAAGTTCGCTCGAGGAAGTAGCATTCTTGGGCACGTGGTGTCAAAACATGGAGTATCCGCTGATCCGGCCAAGATCAAGCAATACAAAGTGGGAGCAACCAAGTTTGGATCAAGCACGTAGCTTTTTTGGGCTTAACCGGTTATTATCTGAGATTCGTGGAAGGGTTTTCTAATCGCTACTCCATTAACTCGCCTAACTCCTAAGGATACAAAATTCGCTTGGAGCTTAAGAAGAATGCGAGAAAAGTTTCCAAGAGCTTAAGAGGAGACTTATTTTAAGACTGCTCTAACAATACCATCCGGTTCGGATGGATTTGTTATCTACAAACGATGCTTCGTGCAAAGGGTTAGGATGTGTTCTCATGCAACGGGAAAGTCATAGCCTATGCCTCGCGACAACTTAAAGAGTATGAGAGGAATTATCCTACTCATGATCTAGAGTTGGCAGCAATAAGTTGCGCTTAAAAATATGGAGGCACTATCTATATGGGGAGAAAGTGGAGATATATTCGCACCATAAAAGCCTTAAATATTTCTTCACTCAAAAAAAGAACTCAACACGCGGCAAATGACGCTGGCTCGAGCTATTGAAAGACTACTTACCACACTATTCAATACCATCCCGTAAAGTTTAACGTGGTAGTCGACGCGATCGAGTAGAAGATCATATGCGGAACGAAAAGCGATGATGTCAAGTATACGACAGAGCCAACTTTAATAGAAAAAGTTAAGGTCGCTTCAAGCCACCGAATCTTGAGTCGATGCGTATGAAGAAGAAAGTACAAGAAGGAGCTATTCCTAAGCTTAGAATTGATGAAGAAGGAATACTTCGAGTCCACTCTAGACTTTCAGGTTCCTAACGACTGATTTGAAGTACAAGATTATGATGGAGGCACACAATACACCATTTGCAATCCATCCTCGAAGTACTAAATGTATCGTGATCTTCACATACATTTTGGTGGAACAATATGAAGAGAGAGATTGCAAAGTTTATCTCGATGTGTTTAACTTGCTAACGTAAAGGCGAGCATCTTGTACCTAAGGGTCCGCTGCAACCACTTGAGATTCCGGAATGGAAGTGGGAACACATTACTATGGATTTCACACGGGTCTTCCTACGCTTTCAAGGCATCAATGCTATTTGGGTTATTGTTGATAGATTAACCAAGTCCGCTTTCATTTCTTGCCGATACGGAGACTTATTCCTCGAACGCCTTGCTAGTATGTACGTGAATGAGATTGTGAGGTTGCATGGCATGCCCAGATCCATAGTTTCGGATCGTGACCCAAGATTCACTTCAAGATTTTGGGTTAGCTTGCAAAAAGCTATGGGCACGGATTTGCGATTTAGTTCGCATACCATCCCCAAACCGGACGGACAATCGAGAGGACTATTCAAACTCTTGAAGATCTATTAAGACTCGTGGTCCTAGACTTCAAGGGTAGTTGGGATAAGTATTTACCATTGGTGGAATTCTCCTACAACAACAGCTTATCGTGCAAGTATAGTGTGGCTCCATTCAAGCATTATATGGATTTAAAATGTCGTTCTCCAATATGTTGGGATGAGGTGGGTGAAGCAACATTGTTGGGACCCGAAGTTAGTACGTATGACTCACCGAAAAGATCCAAATGATTCGACAACGATACAAACCAAGACAAGATCGACAAAAGAGTTATGGATCTTCATCGAAAGGACGTGGAATTTAATGTAGGGATCATGATTGTCATGAAGTTGCTTCCATGGAAGGGAGTTACAAGATTTGGGAAGAGAGGAAAGCTCAATCCACGATTTATGGTCCATTTCAAATTCTCGACCGAGTAGGAAATGTAGCCTATAGACTTCATGCTATTCTCCGAAAGTATGTCTCGTGTTCATAATGTGTTTCACATATCCGATTTCAGAATATGTGAAAGACCCAACCACGTTATCGAAGTTAGAACCGGACGAGATAGCCAAGACTTAACGTATGAGGAGGTACCGCCAAGATCTTGGATAGAAGGAGCATGTCCCACGCAAGAAAGGTCATACCACAAGTTAAAGTTTTGTGGAGGAATCATGCTATAGAGGAAATGACCGGGAATTGGAAACGGAAATGAAAGCGAGGTATCCTCACCTTTTCAAACACTGTGTACGTACGCCAATTTCGAGGACTAAATTTCATAAGGAGGGAGGTCAGTAAGACCCCAAAATTTTTAAATAAAAAGGAATTTCCTTTTATTTATTATTTTGAAATAGTAAGGGTTGATTTGATTAATGTGGATAGTTAAGGGTTAAATACGCAAATATTTCAAAATAAGCAAGTGGTTGGTTATAAATATTCATTATCGCTTGGGAATATTCGTTGGTCGTGGAATATTCAGATCGCTTGGGAATATTCAGACGACGACAAGCAAACCATGTGTGGGCCCCATAACTAAAAAGCGATTGGATGAAGAAAAAAACGACAAATATAAGTTGTTTTTAAATAACTACAGTAGTTGTTGCAAGTATTATATCATTGAATACCCGGTGGTTAAAACACACTAATACGCTATTGTCGAAAAAGATATACCAGATTGCACCAATTATTGATTCTTACGTAGAAGAAGGCACTACTCAATAATGGTTACAAAGAATTATCGCTCAAAGATTTTATCGAGTTAATAATTGTCAGGTTGATATTTTATATTGTCGTTGTTTCAATAATTGTCATTACACAAGATTTTTCATTATCAAGCAATAATTCATATTATCTCAATAATATTATTAGATAACATTATTGGAAATGTCTAGAAAGTTCTCGCCTAAGGAGAGGTTTGGTCACCTAATCGCGCCGCCAAGAAGAAGAAATTTTATCGAAAGCCCCTCTTCCCGGAACCGCCTGTCAATAATATCAGGATTCTCGTAATATTATTTATGAATAATTAATTATTGATTCATATGATGAGAAAAATATTGATTTTATGTGGATATAGATGGAGAAAATTTTTATAGTGACAATTGTTGAAAATTGAAATTTTATCTTTTCTCGATAAAATAATTCATTTAAATATATTATTTTAATAATATATTAACGGTGATATTTTTACAACTAATGTGGGATATATGAGTATACGAGGAGGAAGAGTATTTTTGTTGCAATAATAAATGTTTAAAACATGTTAAACATGCTCTGCGGGACCCCATTTATCGATCAAATTTGATTATAAAATGTAAAATCGACTCGCTTTCAGGATTTTTGGCCAATTTCCATTTGGAATTTGGAAAACTTTCTTCGCAAAGTTGTAGAGAATTGAATTTCCTATAAAAACTCGCGAGATTCGAATTTTCTGATGAAAGGGCTATTTATTATGAATTATTGAAGTTCAAGTTCAAATAATTGATTTTTGAAAGTTTTAATTATTTATTTTATGAAAACGTTTTTTTTTCTTACTTTTCTAGAAGGTGGCATGTGGGAAATGCTAGGATCTGAATTCTAAGGTTGGCGATGAATTTGAATATATATATATATATATATATATATATTAATTTATTAAATTTTTCTTTTGGTGTTCTAAGCAATTTCCTATAAATAGGTGCTTAGGTTAGAATTGAAAATCACACCGTAAATCAAGTTTTTCTCTCTATATTATCGAGTTTATTCTTGTGAGTATTTTGAGTATACTTTGAGTATTGCTAGACGGCAAGTTCCTTCAAAGACTATACCCCTGATTAGCTGTAAGTAATCGATCTTTCGAGGTAAAGTGGATATTATTTTTTCAGAATGATATTATTTCTTCAATATCATTATATCGAAATGTTGATCCAAGTTTTTATCAAATTTGGAACTTTTTCATGTGCTCTGGGTTACTATTCATGGGTTACTATTCATGAGTTACTATTCACGAAGTTACTATTCACGAAGTTACTATTCACGAAGTTACTATTAGTACTATTCATGAAGCGTGAAGATGTTTTTGTGGAATTTCTATCTTTTGGTGTTCTGAGTTACTATTCACGATATTTAAGACTATTCACGATATACCAAGACTATTCACGATACTTGCACTATTCAATTTAAAAATAAAATTTCTTCTTTTCGTCTAAAATATCTATTCTCGGATACTAACTCGATCAGATCCATGTTTTGATCATTCTCGAATTTTACACCACTATGATTATTTTTGAGGTATTTTGGACGTGGATAAAACCAAGTACTAATCCTTAATCCTTAATCCTTGTCATTTTGTTTCACCGGATTCGCTTTTTAAAAAAAAATATTTTTCATCATCCTCGCCTTAAATGATGATATTATGGAATATCTTTGGCCCAGAAGTGCAAAGATGAATGATTTCTTAAGAATATCTTGGGCCTCAGAAAGTGTGAAAAAAGATGAATGATTTCAAGAATATCTTTGGCCCAGAGCAAAGATGAACAGTGTTTAAATGAATATGATTAATCGATGAATATCTTCGCCTCAGAGTGCAAAGATGAATATTTGATTCCGTATGTATATCGATTGATGTTACAGGATAAAAGATAGACGATGAACTTTTAAATTCATACATGTAAGATAGTAGTTTGCATTCTCTACTTAACTCTTCTAATGAATTATTATTTCACATGTAATATTGATTTAAAATTTGTTGTCTATCAGATTCTATTATATTTTTCCTCGTCAAGACTAACGATAATTTGTCAGATATTATCTTAGTCATAATATTCTTTATCGAGCTAGTTGAGCTCACCCTTTTCCTTTTTGTTCCATTTTTTTCTCGTGGAGGCTAGAATATATATGTAGTATTTAGCCTGGGGTATGGAATGAAGGTTTTAGAAAGGATTGTTTAGTAGTCCTCACCATTTTTGTAAAATAATGTATCAATAAATGTGATGAGGATTTATTTGAGTATAGATATTGTCTGTAAGATAATATTTGTATTCAAACTCACAGCTTGTAATAATAAAGTTGTAATAATAAAGTATCAGAAGTCGTTTAGGCATGTTCATATTTATTGGGGGACAACTCGTTTTAGGTGATATTCATACCTATTTTGTAAGGGGCTCCACCAATCTATAACAACTTAGCCACCAAGTAAAAACTTTACTTGGTGGCCAAGTGGCCAGCCCACGTGGTCCATGGGTCATCCCCATGGGTTACCCCATGGGTTTTACCCATCTGGTGACCCATCGATTCGATCCGCGGTTCAGTTTCTTAGATCAGGCTTGACTTAACCTAATATTGGCCCTAACTTGGGCTTGATAACACAATTCATTGGTCTTGATATAATCCAAGTCCAATTGGATTTTACAAAGTCCTTAAACTCAAAGTCCATTAAGGACTATTCGTATTCTACGCGTATAGCTCACGTATTCTCTTTGTTTAGTATTCATACGATATTCGTATTATACGTCGTATTAATCTTCATACTATACTCATATAATAACTTGTATTATACTCGTATTCCTTACGTATAATAACCTTAATCATTATACGCATCTCATTTCCTTCTCGGAAATCACTTTTTTTAACCCTTAGGTTTTAAGTCCGCAGGCAAAAATTTCGTTTTCCATAACTAAAATATTATTGGATATTCCCACTACAAGAAAAATAGTAATTGCCGACGGGCCAAGCCGTCGGTAATGACTATAGTGTCGTCGGCATTGACTCATTGGCGACGGGCAATCGCCGTCTACCTACGTGTCGTCGCCTCGACTTCGTCGTCATTGGTCGGCACCATCATCATTATTAGCGACAAGGTCATCAAGATTTTAGTTATCATTATCGATGATATAATATCGATCTGACGGGTGGCGTCGGTAAAGACCCTCTGGCTTTTTTGAGAATAGAACTCATTACCGACGCACGGGCATGCCGCCAGCAAGACTTCGCAAATCAAGAATGACAACATAAATTTTTAATTTTTTTTTATATTTTAAGATTTCCCAACTACCTGTTATACACCTGTTCATTTACAAATATATACCTATTATAAACTAATAACAACCATCAAATCACAACTATGCCTGTTATAAACTAGTAACCAAAATCAAATATATAGATAAAAAGTATAATGGTCGTCGGTACAACTCAAAACTGTACAAATACATACATAAAACTTAGAATATAACATAAACTAAACTAACTACAACCCATCAGATGTCTCCCCTCACATCGAAAGTCATGGCGGTCATCACCTCAGATTGGAAGAGGTCGCGTCATCAACTCGACGGCCATCGCCCCATCAGACTTTGGAGGAGGTCGTCATCATCAACCTCTGCGGTCATCACCAAAGACCTCCACCTCCACCTCCACGAGTCTCGGCCAACAAGACCCTACAAAATTAAAATATTAATAACAAAATCAAAATGAAAACATATTTACATTATTTTAGTTTGTGTTCTTCGTTAAAGTGACGGACTCGAACTCGGTCTCCGATATCGGAATCGAGTCCCGCCAGCTTGTAACGCTGTGTTTCAATGCCCACGCGGTGTCGTGTGTGTGTTCAAGCGTATGTTCGGACGGATGATGCGGGTTTGACCTATTTTTAGCTTTTTGACTAAGTGTTGTTCGGGGCCAGAATCTGGCGATAACTCGGTCTCCAGATGCCTAGGAATCGAGTCCCATCGGTTAATAACGTGTTTCAATGCCTCACGCCGGTGTTGCGGTAGATTTGCGTGCTTGCTCGGATTTAACGATGCGGGTTTTGACCTATTTTTCGGCTTTTTGACTAAGTGTTGTTCAGTTTCGCAAACTGGGCGATAACTCGGTCTCCGTATGCCAGAATCGAGTCCCGTCAGTTGTAACATGTGCCTAATGCCTACGCGGTGTTGTGTGTGTGTTTGCCTGGCGTTCAGACGGATGATGCGGGTTTTGGGCTCTTTTTCAGCTTTTTGACTAAGTGTTGTTCAGTTTTGCAAACTAGGCGATAACTCGGTCTCCGTATGCCAGAATTGGGTCCTGTCAGTTATAACGTGTGCCTAATGCCTACGCGGTGCTGTGTGTGTGTTTGCGTGGCATGCGGATGGACGATGTGGGTTTTGGGCTCTTTTTCGGCTTTTTGACTAAGTGTTGTTCAGTTTTACAAACTGGGCGATAACTCGGATTCCGTATGCCAAAATCGAGTTCCGTCAGTTGTAACGCGTGCCTAATGCCTACGCGGTGTTGTGTCTGTGTTTGCGTGGCGTTCGGATGGACGATGCGGGTTTTGACCTGTTTTTCGGCTTTTTGACTAAGTGTTGTTCAGTTTCGCAAACTGGGCGATAACTCGGTCATCGTATGCCAGAATCGAGTCCCGTCCATTGTAACGTGTGCCTAATGCCTACGCGGTGTTGTGTGTGTGTTTGCATGGCGTTTGGACGGACGATACGGGTTTTGGGATCTTTTTCGGCTTTTTGACTAAGTGTTGTTCAGTTTCGCAAACTGGGCGATAACTCGGTCTCCGTATGCCGGAATCGAGTCCCGTCAGTTGTAACGCGTGCCTAATGCCTACGCGGTGCTGCATGTGTGTTTGCATGGCGTTTGAACTGATGATATGGGTTTTGACCTATTTTTCGGCTTTTTGATTAAGTGTTATTCAGTTTCGCAAACTGGGCAATAACTCGGTCTCCGTATGCCGAAATCAAGTCCCATCAGCATGTATAAGTATCTACAGATCTTTCGGGGCCATCGGCTATAAGCTTTAGTCGATTGTCAGCTAACTCATCTGTGAGGACCTAATGTACATTAACACAACATTGCACAAATGTTAATTACGCCATAAGAATAAATCTATGATGGTAGATTCATTGAACTTGTAAAGGTTAGACTTACATAATCTTTAAACCATTGCACAAATTCTCCATTTCTCAAATTTTGCAAATCCCCATCCAATATACTCGGATTCACTTCACGTACTTCAGCATCATATTGACTGCAGCACAGTTATATACTCAATGTGTTTGTAAAGGAACTTGACACACAATTACACCAGACATATATAGTTATGACTACTTACTTAATGTATGGCGCTACTTCATTCGTGTTGACAAGTGCATACAATGTGGCATTGTGATACTCACCATCTATCAAGAATCGCCTTTTTTTACCGCCGAATGGGCGAACAGGATGACTAAAGGCCGTTAGTTCTCCATTTTCCTCGTGCTCAACAACCTGATTTCGACGTGCGCGATTGTGCTTTGTTTGAACATTCGGCTCAAAGTACAACGAGCAGAAATTAATAAGTTCCTCCATAACATAACTTTCAGCAATCGACCCCTCTACACGGGCTCTATTCTTCACCTTTTGCTTTAGACGTCGCATATACCTATGTGGTATACATATTAGCAAGAAAAAATGAACATTTTACCGTATTTAACATCAATTAATGTCATTACCTCTCGAATGGATACATCCATTTATATTGTACGGGACCGCCAAACTTAGCTTCGTATGGCAAGTGAATAGGCAAATGCTCCATTGAATCAAAAAACGATGGAGGGAAGATCATTTCTAACTTGCACATTATTTCCACTATCTGCATCTCCATTTTATCTATGTCTTTGAACTGAAGCTCCGTCAAGCATAGATCTCTGAAGAAATTAGAAAGCTCTGTCAGTGCTTCAACCACACGTTTCGGTAACAAGTCGATAAATGCCACAGGGATCAACTTCCTGATAAATACGTGATAATCATGACTTTTGAGACCCCAAACTTCAGCTCTTCGACTTTACAACACCTTGCTATATTCAGTAGAATATCCATCTAGGAGCTTGGTCCATCGATCCAATTACATATCAATATCAACTGCTCCTCGGTCAAAGTATATTCAAACTTTAGGCGTTACTGTCTTACTACCCTCCCGATATGTACCACAGATCTTCCCTAATGTTCATTTCTACCAAATCTAGCCTCGACTTGTTGTTGTCCTTTGTTCTACCAAAGTGGCATCTAGGGATCAGATAAAAAATGTTATCAACACGTTCTTCTCAAGATGCATCGGATCTAAACAATGACGGATGCAGAGTGTAGCCCAATAAGGCGTGTCAAAGAACATGGATCTGTGTGTCCAGCCAGTGAACCTTGTCGTAACCATAAGCTCGCTCTAATATGTGATTCTTCCCCGAGGTGGAAACTTCAAATGACTAATCAACTCAACATCGGCCGACGCAGAAAGACGGCCAGTACTTGACGCTTTCTATTTTTCGATTGAATTGTCTACTCATCCGTCGATAACGATGTTCAATCAAAGCAAAAACTCATTCTGGATGTTGCAAAAAGAAACTCATTTTCCCCATGTTTGAGCCAAGCATACTTTAATCGACCCCTACGCACACGGGATATGACAAGCCCCGTGAGTCGACCATCCACCGATCATTCCTAACGCCGGAAGTCATTTATTGTCCACAAGAAAGTCGCCTCATGTCAAAGTTCTCGCTTAAGAGATACATCATAAGTTTGAACCCTTTTTTCCCACAACACCTTCAACTAATCAACTAACGCCCGAGGTATACATTGATGTCTTTACTCGGACTCTTATCACCCGGAATCAGTAAAGGCATGAACATGTAGGGATCTTTCATGCACATCTAAGGAGAGAGGTTATACACCACAATAATCACCGGCCAAGTTTAGTAGGGCTTTGTGTAAGGCCCGTTAAACGGATTAAACCCATCCGTAGCAAGTCCAAGCCTAACATTGCGAACCTCTTCAGCAAACGAGGGGTGCTTATTATCAAAATTTTTCCACTCAAGCCCATCTGCTGGGTGCGTTAGTTGACCTTCGACTATGTCCCGTGTAGAGTGCCACCTCATATCCTCGGTGGTATGTGTTGACATGAGCAACTGCTGAAGCCTCGGGGCAATGGGAAAGTAACGTAATATCTTTCTCGGTACGTCTTTTCCCTTTTTCTTGCGCTGTTCACAGTATCTACTTGTACCACAAATATCACACGACCTCTTATCTTTATTGACATCACCGTAATACAACATACAGTCATTCTCACAAGCATCAATCTTCTCATACCCTAGATTGAGCCTTTTGACCATTTTCTTCACATCATAGTACGACTCCGGCAACTTATTGCCTGCAGGTAAGCACTCCTTCACAATGCTTAACAGTTCATTAAAACTTCTCTCGCCATACCATGCTCGTTCTTGAAGTGTAAAAACTTAGTCACGGCAGATAAGACGCAGTGTGTTTTTCGTGTCTGATATATCTGATGGCGTCATTTGCCTCATGCAATAACTCATACAAACCCTTAGCCCCATCATTCGGCTCTTGCTCGACACTACTGTTATCTCTGTCTGTATTCCACTGGAAATATGAACCAGCAGCTTCGACTATCATGTTAGTACAGTCAAAGGTTTCATCACCTCCGGATTCCGATTCTGATTCATGTTCATACAACTAGGTTTCCCCATGATAGATCCATGTCGTATAACCCTGCTTGAACCCATACGCAAATAAGTCGCACATGACATCACTCCTTTCCTTCTACACTTCATTCACACACCTCTTATAAGGACATCCGATCTCATCGCCACGACTTGCTCAAAAGCGAAGTTGAGAAACTATTCAACCCCACTCACGATATACTCGAGCTAAGCCCACTCCTATCGGTGGCTACCCTACGTTCCATCCAACTTCGATCAATGTACACATCTCGGACAACTGCTCGCTATATATATGGAAAGTCGACAAACACAATCAAGTCTCCAAGTTAATGTATATGCAAGCTTATGAGTTTCCTAACTTCATCTCCCACTCTAACTCTGGGTGCTTCTATCCCATTCCGGATGTGTCGCCTCATCGATGTTAATAACTTGAACACATCTTTAAATTTTTCAAAATTTTTAAGAAGACACCTCCCATGGTTTTTAAGTATACGAAATAGACTAACACATCGTAGTCTAAATATGCACCAAGAACATCAAGAGATATATCTTCGACCGAAAATTCAAAAAATATAAAGACGTGCTCAAGTCGTTAACACGAACCTAAGTGAGATCGAACATACAAGAAAATTCCAAAGCGGGGACTATTTGAGATTCACTCCTACTAAGTGAATCTCAAACGGGTTTCTAAGCTTCCTAAACTATATGAAAATATGCACATATCAAAGTAAGGATTATTTTTGTATAACAAAAAGAATACTAGCTTTTTATCAGGTCATAAACTATTATTAAACTTTTTAAAACCCACCCCCACCCCACCCCACCCCACCCCACCCTTATATTGAGGATGAAAGCAAAATCGATACTCAAATTACTACTATAACAATTTCTTAATTAGCTAATATATGACTGTGTGTGTGAGAGAGAGATGGGAAATTTATTTAATTATGTTCCAATGGAAACATTTGAGTATGAGCATTTGGATGAAAGGCACAAAAAGAATGGTTGATAGCTCCTTTACCTACAATATATATCCCTCCACGTCATTTCTTTATCTTATTCAAGGGATAAATATAAATACACACATTGCAATTGATATTTGGTGTTCGGTTCGTGTTTTTAAATATTTTTTAATGTCGGATTTTGAGTAGAAATTATATTTGGTGTTCGGTTCGTGTTTTTAAAGCATTCAATTCAATATTCAGGCATCAGCTACTAAAGCATCCACGTGCTGTGTCTAAAGTTTATAAATTATATATTTTCCTCTCTATGGAAAAATCTTATCGAGACAACCCCTAAAACTGTATTTGAAAACTCATTTGAGACCCTATCATCATTATTACTCCACTATATTAATACAGAGTAGTACTCGTATATTTTATCACAACTAGTACCTAGTGATAAATATCATAAATTACCTAAAAAGAGAAATATCGTATAAATATCATAAATATCGTATAAATATCATAAATTACTTAAAAAGTATTAGTAGTTCTAAGATTTATTACTTATTTTTAAAATTCAATCAAATTTAAAATTGAAGATATCTTTTAATGTTGACTTAATATATAGAAATGTTGTATCAATTAAAATACATTTCAAACAGTGAATAGAATAGAATAGAATATACACCACCGACTTGGAGTAAAATAATGCAAAGCAATTTGGTGAGTATTCATTTGGTAAGAAATGAATACCAAAATTAGTTTCTCTTGTTTTAGTCCCTTCCTACTTTCAAAATAAAACTTACAAGTAGGGTTGATTTCAAAAGTTACAGTTAAACAAACATGGTGGAAGATTGCAATTGAAATTTTCATGTAAACTCCACATTATCACACAAAAAATAAATAAAAAAAAAACTCTAGCAAACATTGTAATTGATATTTTCATGTAAACTTGCAAACATTTGAAAGAGAGGAAGATTACCTTGCAGTCGAAATTGGGAAGATTGAAATTTGGGAGAAAACTTGCAAACATTATTAGGTTATATTTGGGGGAAAACTGAAATTGGGAAGATTACCTTAGAGACAGAGAGACGACGGGAAGAGAGACGACGACGACAAGAGAGGACGGCGACGGCAAGAAAAGGCCAGTGGGCGACGGGAAAGAGAAGCCGGCGACGGCGCTAGGAAGAAGAGGGAGAAAAATGAGCAGAAAAGAAAAAAAATTTAGCTACTGAAAGTAAATATAAACCCATTCTCGACGGCACTCAATCACGACGGCACAGGCCGTCGCCTATGCCCTTTTCCCACGCCGGCCAAAAAATTCCCACCAAATTTAGGCCCGGGAAGGGTCATTCTCGACGGTCCCCATTGGCGACGGCTATGCCGTCGATAATGAGGTTATTGGCGATGGGTAGACTGCCGTCGCTAATGATGTCGTCGCCAATGACCTATTTTTTTGTAGTGTCCATCTCGTCTTAGAATTCTATCATTACGCGTTTCTCAAAATTTTAAAATTAATTCCCGAGCAGAAACGGATGAATAGTGTTTTTACGGAAATTTCTCGAAAAACTTTTATTTTTGTCTTGGAAATTCAAAACAATTAATTCTAGCACATAGCCAGAATCCTAACCACATCCGCACATTCTAGGTCGTAGAATGACCTTCACATAGCTTACTCACATAAATACTCAATTAAATTCATTTAATCCACATTATCAAATAAAATTTTAATTCTCATATAAATCCGATTTTCTCGGGCGTTACATTCTTCCCTCTTTATAAGGATTCTGTCCCCAGAATCTTGCTACAATTACATAAACAAATGGGGAAAATTTTCCTTCATTTTACTTTCAAGTTCCCACGTTGCTTCTTCAGCATTGTGGTTCCTCCATATCACCTTCACCGAAGGTATTATCTTATTTCTTAAGACTTGTTCCTTCTTACAAATAATTTGAACTGGAAGTTCTTCATACGTTAAGTCTTTTTCTATCTGAATAGATTCATACTCTATTACGTGTTTATAGTCCGATTTATAAGGACGCAACACTAACACGTGAAACACATTGTGTATACGTTCCATTTCTGGAGGTAAATCTACTTTATAAGCTACCTCTCCTACCCTTCTTAAAATTTCAAAAGGTCCTATAAACCTTCGACTTAACTTCCATTTCTTACCAAAATGAATCTTCCCTTTCCAAGGCGATACTTTCAGAAAGACATATGACCCTACTTCAAATTCCCTCTTCTCTCGGTGAGGATCTGCATACTTCTTCTGCCTATCTTGAGCCGCTACCAAGCGGGTTCATATTAACTTTACCATTTCCGTCGTCTGTTGTACCATCTCAGGTCCCAACATCCGACGTTCACCTACTTCGTCCCAACACAGTGGAGTTCTACACTTCCTCCCATACAACGCTTCGTATGGCGGCATGCCTATACTAGCGTGAAAACTATTGTTGTACGCGAATTCCACCAAAGGAAGATGTTCATCCCAACTCCCCTTAAAATCCATAACACAAGATCTTACCATATCTTCTAGCATTTGAATTGTTCATTCACTCTGCCCATCCGTCTGAGGATGATACGCCGTACTCCATCTTAATTGCGTTCCCATCTGCTCTTGCAAACTCCTCCAAAAGTTCGATGTGAATCGTGGATCACGATCTGACACAATCAAAACAGGTACTCCATGTCTTGAAATAATTTCTTTGACATAAATTTTAGCTAATTGCTTCTATTGGTAGAAAGTGAGCCGATTTCGTCAACCGATCCACTATTACCAAAATAGAGTCGTATCCCTTCCTTGTCGTTGGAAATCCCACTACAAAGTCCATTGTGATATGCTCTCATTTCCACTCTGGGATTTCTAATGATTGCAACAAGCCACTTGGTCATTGGTATTCAGCCTTGACTTTCTGACAAGTTAATCACTTACTAACATATTATGCTATCTCCCTCTTTATGTTTGGCCACCAAAAGTTCAGTCGAAGGTCTTGATACATCTTAGTACTACCAGGATGTATCGAGTACCTCGAACTATGGGCCTCACTCATAATCTCTTCTTTTAACTAAGAATTATTTGGAACCCAAATTCTTCCTTCAAAATGAAGCAATCCCTCCTTGTCGAGGTTATACCTAGTCTTCTCTTCATCTTGCATCTTCTTCTTCATTCGCTCACCTTCCTCGTTGCCTAATTGTACTTCCTTAACCCGTTCCACTATGGTCGGTTGAGTCTCCATTGAGAATAACATATCCATCGTTTCATTCGGTAATTTAACTTCTAATTCCATCCTTTCCATCTCTGTTACTAACTCATTTTGAGTCGTTAACATTGATAGCTTTTCTCTACCCTTCCTACTTAGCGCATCGGCTACTACATTTGCTTTCCCCGGATTATATAAGATATCACAGTCACAATCTTTTATCAACTCTAACCACCTTCTCTGTCTCATATTCAACTCCTTTTGTGTGAAGATATATTTCAGACTTTTATGGTCCGTATATATCTCACACTTCTCCCCATATAAATAATGTCTCCATATTTTTAAGGCAAAAACTACAGCTGCCAATTCTAGGTCATGAGTAGGATAGGTCTTCACATAATCCTTTAACTGACGTGACGCATACGCAATGACCTTGCCATGTTGCATGAGCACGCAACCCAGTCCTCTATGCGAAGCATCGCTATAAACTACGAAATTTCTCGTATCATCAGGTAAGGACAATAAAGGTGCCTCACTTAACCTTCTTTTTAGTTCCTGAAAACTATTCTCGCACTTCTCCGTCCACACATACTTCACTGACTTCCTAGTAAAATTAGTCAATGGAGTAACTATTTTAGTAAAGTCCTGGATGAACCTTCTATAGTATCTCGCTAACCCCGGAAAACTCCGAACCTCGGTTGGCATTTTTGGTTGCTCCCATTCATTAACTGCTTCCACCTTCGCTGGATCCACAGAGATGCCATCTTTATCAATAACGTGTCCTAAAAACTGAACTCTCTCAAGCCAAAATTCACACTTATTGAATTTCGCATATAAGTTTTCCCTCCGTAGTGTTTCCAACACTATCCTCAAATGTTCAGCATGATCTTCTGACATCTTAGAATAGACTAGAATATCATCAATGAACACTATGACGAACTTGTCCAAGTACTGTTTGAACACTTTGTTCATCATATCCATGAATGTGGCTGGCGCATTAGTTAACCCAAACGACATAACAAGAAACTCGTAATGACCATAATGAGTCTTGAACGTCGTCTTAGGTACATCCTCCCTCCTTACTTTTAACTGATGGTACCCCGTACGCAAATCTATTTTAGAAAAATACTTTGCCCTTTCAACTGATCAAATAGATTATCGATCCTGGGCAATGGGTGGGCAATGGGTATTTATTCTTAATCGTTAACTTGTTCAACTCTCGATAGTCGATACAAAGTCGTAACGACCCATCCTTCTTCCTTACAAACAATATCGGTGCTCCCCACGGAGACACACTCGGTTGAATCACTACAAGAAATTAGGGATGTAGCGAAGGAAATTTTGTGAAGGAATTCATTCCCTCACATGAGTAGTTTTCTAGCGAATGAATAGTGAAGAAAAAAAATCATAGTGACAATATAGTTATTAGTGAAAGAAATGTCCTTCACAAATTATATTTTTTTCCTTTGTAAAATTCACTACACAAGAATATGAGGTTATTGTGAAGGAAAATTTGCAAAGAAATTAATTCTTTCATATTAAAACAATTTAGGGAGAGAATATTGAGAGAAAAAAATTAGTAACAAAAAGTTATTATATTTTTTCCAAATTATTTTTTTCTTTCGCAAAATTAAAATAGTAAATAATATCTAGTGCATTTTTTATTAAAATTTGTGAAGATAAATTTAGTATTAATTTCTAAATATTTTTTTAAAAAATAATTGTGGTGAATATAAATTCGACCCACTAAAAACTCTGCCAGCACCATTTTTAATGTCAAGCCATCCAAAAGGGTCTAATGCATCACAGCTTCATCCACCAATTCTGCCCCCAAGCGAGAGAAAGAACTGAAGAAGCGAGTGGTAATCTCTGAAGAAGCGAAAGAAAGATCCATGGGATTAGATTCTGTTTTGGGAATGAAGTAGATGTTTATTATGATAAGCTTGTCTCCTGCGAATCTGAGATTCGACCAATCGACCGATTTGATGTCTCTAACTTCCCAACTCGATTTGGTGGCCTGATTTGTGGGTTTTCGTCGGAAGGGTATATTGATGGAAAGAATGACCGGCGGCTCGATGATTGCCTTTGTTATTGCATTGGTGTTGGGAAAAAGACAATCAGGGCCGGCCCTGAGTTTTTAATGGCCTAAAGCGAAAATAAAAAAAATTAGGCCTATTTTATTGTGTAAATTTTTTGTGATCCTTTAAATTTAAAGTGACGTGGGCTGGTCAATTTTGTTTGGATATATATATATATATATATATATATATATATATATATATAACACAAATACTTCTTGGGGCCCTAAAAATTTGTCAATTTAAGTGGGCTTAAAGCCCAGACATCTTGGGCTTTAGCCAAAGATCGGTGCTGAAGACAGTCGAAGATACTGATCTTGGCGGAGATAAGTGCTCGAAGGTTATAATTTTATTGAATTTGTTTGTTTTTGCTGTTTAATTTAGTAAATTAGGTTTGTGATCAAGTTATGCATTTTCTGCTCAAAATTTAGATCTAAAGGTTGTTTCTTTACTCATTAGTGGTGGAATTGGACATGTAGGACTCTATTATTATATAATTCGGAGGTTGAAAGTTTGATTTGGTTATCTTATTGCAGTAAACATATGTAGTGACTTGGATTTGTATTTGTTATTTATTTGGGTATCTTATATTTTTGTAAGTATTTGTTATCTTTAACTTATAGGGCGACAGCGAGATCAAAAGGGAAAACTCTGAATGGAAAAATTGGACCAAAATTGATATGATAATATTAAATGGAGTTGGTTTTAGTAGGATTTATAAATTTGAGATAGCAATGGGAGAAGTTGCATTCTACCTGTTTGTGCAATTATCCCAATGACTTCTGGAGTGCTCTCCTCAGGTACCTTTTCTGTTCCTTCTTGCGAATGAATTTTTAATTCATAAAACCATTGATTATGCTATTTTGCTTGCATTTTGAGTAATGTTTAAGAGTGTGAAAAATCTCTATTTAATTTGAAAGATAATTGGCTTTTCTTCCTTCTTAGCACAGATAATTTTTCTAAATTTGGCTAGACAATATGTCGTATGGATTTCGAATATTAGGTTGTTTTTCATATGTTGTTGTGTACCTGGCAACTGCTCATTATCAAAAGTAACTGGAGTCGTAAGGTTTTAAATTTTTTCTTCTGTCTTGGCTTTGACTATGGTAAAGTATCCCAAATGTACTATAGAATAATAGGAGTTCAATTGAGGCATCATATTGTTAGGCTTAATTTCTACCTTTTATAGAGCCACCAAATAAATTTGTTATACTTGCTACACAAAGCCCACAAGTTTAAAAGGATAACTACAACGTGACAAGGTTCTTCAATCAAAAATTGTTTCTAGCCAACCAGGAAAAGGGAACTTTTATGTATTGAATGATATTCTTCATTTTGTTAATCATTTGCAACTATTTGCAGCTAATATTACCTGAGAGAGATTGTTTTGGCTGTAGGTAGTAGCTTCGCAAGATTGGCTTGAAGTCACTAAATAGGCGGGATTGGTTTGTGCTCAAGCTTATTAACAAGAACTTATACAAGACCTGTACAAAACATGGCAAGATCATGGACGTGGAACAGTTTGTGGTGGCATGATTCGGTAGAGGAATCCTTTTCTTCTTATAAATAAACTTCTCTAAAAAAATTTCATTTTCTATTCCTTTTTCTTTGGGTGGGCTGGGGGTCGAGAGGGGGGCTTGTATGCATGTAGCTCTAACATCTTATTGCTTTTTATGTAGGGATCTTTTGGTTTCCTTCAGGAAGGCAACTGGACAGAAGCCACTAAGGATTATAATTTACAAGTTAATTGTCCTTGGTGTTTTTTAGTCATAAATTTTTGACATCTAGTTTATTCTTTTTTTGTTATTATGTTTATTATTCTATTGCTAGCTAGATTCTTCAGATCTAATGTATTTATAATTTTATTGTTTATGCATCACACTTCGAACGAACAAAAAAAAGAGTATTGCCGATTTGTAAATCATGGCATTCATTTTTTTCAGAATTTTTATCACCTCGTATAGTTTTCACGTCATATATTTTGGTGCTAACAAGTAACAACACTTGTCTTCAATTCATAGGATGTGTACACCCATCATCTCTACGCCTGTCCTCTCTTATCTCTTTCATGACTACTCCTTTATCTTCATCATCATCATACCACAGCTAACAATCTGCTTGGGCAGGCAGATTTCTTATGAACAATGTTAATTTAACATGCACAGCTCATTGGCAGGCAGATTTCTTATGATTCTTATGAACAAGGTTAATTTAATATGCACACCGCATCGTCATGATCTGGTAGAGGAATCTTTACGGATCATCTGTCCGTATACAGGAGGTGTTTATTTTTATATAGGCTAAGCATGCATATATAAATGTGCCTCTGCCCAGTTAAACGTGTTACATTTGAAAGATGTGTAAGCTTTTGTGTTCTGCAAGCTAAAAGGGCTAATTGGGTTTATCAGACTACCATTTGATCACAAATTTATATTAAGTCAAACATTTTCTGTAGTTTCTTATGGAGAATAATTTGTCCACAGATGGTGTGAGTGAAGGCCAATTTTATTAAGTCCTACATTATGAGTTAAATGCTATTCACAAGGTTAGTGATGTTCTAATTTACTTTTTTTATCTTTTAAATAGAAAAACTGAAACAAGTAGCTCCAATTGTGGCACTAACAAATAAATCCTATGTAGGCATGTGCCTCTTTAGAACCCAATTACCAACCTCATGTGACTTTTATTGTGGTGCAAAATAGACATCACACTCGGTTGTTTGCTAACAACCATAGGGACCGAAGCAGCATTGACAAGAAGAGTGGAAACATTTTACCCCGTACGCTACTGCTATTTATGTAAAACTAAGCCCTTTTCTATATATATGTAAATAATTGTATCCTTGGCGCTTCACTTATTTATGTGATGGCATACATTTCTTGCATTTTCAGGCACTGTGGTTGATACTAAAATTTGTCATCCAACAGAATTTGATTTTTATCTCAACAGCCATGCTGGTATTCATGTGAGAATATAACTTCATTCGAGTGACCTTTTTCACTCCTCGCAGGTATAACATTAGTTTGAAGTTTGAACTATGAGGAACTTCACTTATCCTCCAAAATCTTTCGGTTATCTAATGAATCACCTTCCTTTCATTTTTATGGTAGGGGACTAGTCGGCCAGCTCATTACCATATTCTTTAGGATGAGAACAATTTTGCAGTAGATGAAATTCAGTCTTTAACAAACAATCTTTGTTACAATTATGCAAGGTGCACGCGTTCTATTTCAGTTGGTAGGTTGATGTTCTTCCTTGCAAATGGTTGTCTGAATTGATCATCCCCGAACCTCTCTCCCCCTCTCTCTCGCCCAGCCCAAATACCAACTAGTCCAACTTCAAATCGGACGCATAAATCGCCCATTAAAAGGTTTTGGCCCAATTTTTAGTAGCTAGTGGCACGCCCCTTATCTTATTGACACATTCTCGATGTTGGATTGGGGTATTAAACACACTATCTCTATGCCACAGACTTTGTGACGCCCCCAAAATAGGTATACATCACATATTCTGAGTCGCCAAATACATGGTACAAAATTCAAATAAAAACGTAATTATACAGCTGTCGTGTAAAATACGACAAAATATATGCTGTGAGTTTTAATACAAATATTGTCATCTAGACAATATCCATATCCAATGGAGTCCTCATTACATTTATTGTCACACTATTTAACAGGATAGTGAAGACTACTAATGCTATCTTCTGGAACGTCACTCAATTCCCCGACTAGTCTCAGCTATATTCTCATTTCCTGAAGAGAACAGTGAAAGAAAGGGTGAGCTCAACTAGCCCAGTAAGAAATATTATGACTAAGATAATGCAGAAAAAAAAATTATCATTAATCTTCAATAATGTTAAACTGATAAAATACAACAAACATCAAGTTTAATTGCAGCGGAATAAGCAATGCATTAGAAGAGTCAAGTAGAGAATAAAATCTACTATCTTATATGATTTAATATATTTTCATCAGTTTTTGTCGCTAAGACTCAGTTTAATAAATAAACCACATCATCGAATCATCCCTGCACTACGGGCCAAGGATATTCATTAAATCATCAATGGTCATGACTATACCGAATAATCCCTGGTCATAATCATAAAAAGTCTATCTCTGCACGTAAGCCAAAGATAACTTTCATCACCATATATATAAGCATGATGATGATAACAATGATATAAGCATTAATCAACAAGGATAAATATTAAAGACATTAACTTTATCCAAATATTATCAATCACATAATAAATTCATAATCTAATATTGTTAATACCATAACAATATTTGAATCACTTCTTAAACTTATAAACAATTTATTTCAGTTGTTTACACTTTACTAAATAATGCATTTAATCATTCAAACAGGTCATACTCATAAGATTTCATCACCAATGATCAAATTTCTTATCAACAATCTACATATACCTTATATAGGATTTCCAAGACATAAAATCCTGTCTTCCAACTTTGTTACTTCACATAACACATTTAACTCATATGTTCGTAACAAAACTATATTCATGAAAAATACCAAATCAGTCCCAAAAATATTTCTTTTCTAGGATTTAGCAAAATATAGTCCCATAATGAACATATATTTTTCTCGGAATTTTTAAAATTCATTTACTATTTTTCAAAAATTAATTTCTAATTAATTCCTTAAGAAATTAGCTACCTCAAGGTAAACTCCAAAAATTCCCAAATGTTGGCAGAATCTTACACATGTTAACGTGAGTTTCCAATTTAAATTTCATGGTCATCGGAGTTATAGAACTCCGGTTATAGCGTTTTTCGTCGGAAAAACCTAAATATTGAAATGGTTATAGCTTGCTCATTTTAAGTCAGAATGAACTCATTTTTGGACCGGTGGTACTTTATACCATATACTTTCATTTCCCAAAAGGCCAGAATTTTTCTCATAATTTAAGTGGCCGAAACAGCCCCTGTAAAATCATGGCAGCAGCTTTTTGGAAATTTTCAGTTTCCGATGCCTTTTCTAAAATCAGTCCACGCGAAAATCTACAACACCTTTTCTAGTGATTCCACTTGGATAACTTAGGTAACTCATAGATCTAACTCTAGGACTTGACCACACTCAAAAATTCCAAATATAATAAGAGATATGGTCAATTGAATTTCATGTTACATTTTTACCAATATCTGATTTTTCAACCCATTGTGATTTCTAAGAAACTTTCATGTTTTCTCATAATAACCAACATAACTCATCATAACACTTACTAATACCTTATTTACCCATGATTTTCATCGATCCAATGCTTTTATTATGACTCTCATCATAATCAAACTAAACAGATATTTTCCACAATTTGATAAGGAATGAATACAAAGGATCATTCACCATGCATGTGGCAATCCACATAGACAGGTTATTCTAACAGAATAATAAAGAATGGAATAATGTATGATTCACCATGCATATGCGATAGAGACCGCATGCAGAAAAGTTATTCCCTCAATGTAATAATAAATGCGGAATAATAAATATGGAACCAGGTCAGGTGAAATTCACACCGACAGGATATTCCAACAGAATAATAAAGAACGGAATAATAAATATGGAACCAGGTTAGGTGAAAATCACACCGACAGGATATTCCGATAGAATAATAAAGAATTGAATAACAACAGACTTCACCAAGTATAGGGTATGCCACTTATACAGGTTATGTATAGGGTATGCCGCGTATACATGTTATTCCAACAGAATAATAAAGAATTGAATAACAATAGACTTCACCAAGTATAGGGTATGCCACTTATATAGGTTATGTATAGAGTATGCCGTGTATACAGGTTAATCCAACAGAATAATAAAAACGGAATAATATAAGGATTTCACCAAGTATAGGGTAGTCCCCGTATACAGGTTATTCCAACAGAATAATAAAGAATTGAATAACAACAGACTTCACCAAGTATAGGGTATGCCACTTATACAGGTTATGTATAGGGTATGACGCGTATACAGGTTATTCTAACAGAATAAAAAAATGGAATAATATAAGGATTTCACCAAGTATAGGGTAGTCCCCGTATAAAGGTTATTCCAACAGAATAATAAAGATGGAATAACAGAAGTTCTCTTCTTGAATACAAAAGAAATAACACCCCTTACCGTAAAAGAAGAATATTCCGACTGATAGGGTGAGGATTTTCTTAAAAAGAACTTATACTAGGTTCTTCGCTCAAAGTTTCTTAAAACTCTTAAGGAAATACGCTCAAGATTATAGAAGGAGAATTCTCTGAACTTCTGGTGTGAATTCAATTCTAACTAAGCTTCCTATTAATAGGAAAATGGACTGCATAGTAACCAATCTATGAACGGTCCAGATTGATTTACTTTAAGCTGACGGTCCATATTTAAAGCAAAATCTTTTAAATAAAATATAATATATTATAATTATTGCCTAATATAACAAACAACTTTCTAAAAGTATTTTGTTTTATATAAAAAGATTTTACTATGCAAAATACTATGCAACACTATGCATAATAAAATATAATATATTCTATTTATAGAATAACTTTAATAAAGTATTCTATTTTATATAAAAAGATGTTTTTGTTTTATTACGTTAATAATACTAATAAAACAAAACTTCATCATCACTTACTTTGAAAAATTTTCAAATGTCACCCTGAACTTTAAACTTTTATCAATTTAACTATTCACAAAAAATAGAAAAATTGAACACTTATTTCAAAAAATTCGGGGTCTCACAATCTCCCCTTCTTATGAAATTTTTCCCTCGAAATTTGCGTACGTACCTGGTATGACGAAGAGGTGAGGATACCTTGAATACCTTTATCGTTGAAAACATTAAATTCATCTTTGCAATACGGCCAAAGATATTTATTAACAATTCATTTTTGCACCACATGCCAATTGATAACTAATAATCATCAGTTCATCTTTGCACTACGTGCCAAAGATATACAATTGTAAAATCAATAATCTTTGAGACTCGACTTAATAAGTATCGCGACCACGAATTATCCATACCATCGCCAAGGATATTCGTGTTTTCAATTCTGATCGTGATTATACCGAATAATCCACGGTCATAATCATACCAAGTCCATCAATGCACTACTACCAAAGATGACTTTTTACCACATCCATGAATTAATATTTCATTGTTGAGACTCATTTCAATAATTAATCCACATCATCGAATCATCCCCCGCACTACATGTGCCAAGGATATTCTTTAGTATCACGACCACGATTATCCATGCACCACGTGCAAAGATAATCGTGTTTTCAATTACTACCATGATTATACCAGAACAATCCACAGTCATAGTCATACCAAGTCCATCTATGCACGTAAGCCACAGATGACTTTTACCACATCCATGAATTAATATTTCATTGCTGAGACTTAGCTCAATAATTAATCCACATCATCTAATCATCCCCCCTTTCTGTGCCGAGGATATTCTTTAGTATCACGACCACGAATTATCCATGCACTACGTGCCAAAGATAATCGTGTTTTCAATTATGGTCATGATTATACCGAACAATCCCTGGTCATAATTATACCAAGTCCATCTATGCACGTAAGCCACAGATGACTTTCAATACAATATAAATATGAGAATGAGGTATTGACGTATATAGGGTTTCAAACCTCTTAGAAATATTCACGTCATTCGTTCCTCATTATCGACCAAATGGGATGCAAACCGCGATAACTTCGCAAACTTAGCCTCGTATTGCGACACGATCATATTGTTTTGCTCTATTGCTTATCTCAACATTTTTAGATGCCATTTTCAAACACTGTCACAAAACAAGGGTTAATTAACATATCACATATTATTCCTATACTCTGACCGACCAGTTAATTACCACATAAGCTTAGGTAGGTCATACTAGCGAAGGAATTTCCCGTCTCTCCCCTCCTAGTTCTTGTCTCACATCTTAGCCAGGGATCATATCCCTAAGCTTTGATACCAACTGTGACGCCCCCAAAATAGGTATACATCACCTATTCTGAGTCGCCAAATACATGGTACAAAATTTAAATAAAAACGTAATTATACAGTTGTCGTGTAAAATACGACAAAATATATGCTGTGAGTTTTAATACAAATATTGTCATCTAGACAATATCCATACCCAATGGAGTCCTCATTACATTTATTGTCACACTATTTAACAGGATAATGAGGACTACTAATGCTATCTTCTGGAACGTCACTCCATTCCCCGACTAGTCCCAGCTATATTCTCATTTCCTGAAGAGAACAGTGAAAGAAAGGGTGAGCTCAACTAGCCCAGTAAGAAATATTATGACTAAGATAATACAGAAAAAAAAATTATCATTAATCTTCAATAATGTTAAACTAATAAAATACAACAGACATTAAGTTTAACTGAAGCGGAATAAGCAATCCATTAGAAGAGTCAAGTAGAGAATAAAATCTACTATCTTATATGATTTAAAATATTTTCATCAGTTTTTGTCGCTAAGACTCAGTTTAATAAATAAACAACATCATCGAATCATCCCTGCACTACGGGCCAAGGATATTCATTAAATCATCAATGGTCATGACTATATCGAATAATCCTTGGTCATAATCATAACAAGTCTATCTCTGTACGTAAGCCAAAGATAACTTTCATCACCATATATATAATCATGAGGATGATGATAATGATATAAGCATTAATCAACAAGGATAAATATTAAAGACATTAACTTTATCCAAATATTATCAATCACATAATAAATTCATAATCTAATATTGTTAATACCATAACAATATTTGAATCACTTCTTAAACTTATAAACAATTTATTTCAGTTGTTTACACTTTACTAAATAATGCATTTAATCATTCAAACAGGTCATACTCATAAGATTTCATCACCAATGATCAAATTCCTTATCAACAATCTACATATACCTTATATAGGATTTCCAAGACATAAAATCCTGTCTTCCAACTTTGTTACTTCACATAACACATTTAACTCATATGTTTGTAACTAAACTATTTTCATGAAAAATACCAAATCAGTCCCAAAAATATTTCTTTTCTTAGATTTAGCATAATATAGTCCCATAATGAACATATATTTTTCTCGGAATTTTTAAAATTCATTTACTATTTTTAAAAAATTAATTTCTAATTAATTTCTTAAGAAATTAGCTACCTCAAGGTAAACTCCAAAAATTCCCATATGTTGGCAGAATCTTACACATGTTAACGTGAGTTTTCAGTTTAAATTTCATCATCATCGGAGTTATAGAACTCCGGTTATAGCATTTTTCGTCGAAAAAATCTAAATATTGAAATGGTCATAACTTGCTCATTTTAAGTCAGAATGAGCTCATTTTTGGACAGGAGGTACTTTATACCATATACTTTCATTTCCCAAAAGGCCAGAATTTTTCTCAAAATTTAAGTGGTCGAAACAGCCCCTCTAAAATCATGGCAGCAGCTTTTTGGAAATTTTTAGTTTCCGACCCCTTTTCTAAAATCAGTCCACACGAAAATCTACAACACCTTTTCTAGTGATTCCACTTAGATAAGTTAGGCAACTCATAGATCTAACTCTAGGACTTGACCACACTCAAAAATTCAAAATATAATAGGAGATATGGTCAATTGAATTTCATGTTACGTTTTTACCAATACCTGATTTTTCAACCCATTGTGATTTCTAAGAAACTTTCATGTTTTCTCATAATAACCAACATAGATCATCATAACACATACTAATACCTTATATACCCATGATTTTCATCGATCCAATGCTTTTATTATGACTCTCATCATAATCAACGTAAACAGATATTTTCCACAATTTAATAAGGAATGAATACAAAGGATCATTCACCATGCATGTGGCAATCCACATAGACAGGTTATTCCAACAGAATAATAAAGAATGGAATAACAGAAGGATTCACCATGCATGTGATAGAGACCGCACATATCTGAGTTATTCCCAATGAGAATAATAAATGCGAATAATAAATATGGAACCGGTCGGTGAAATTCATAACTGCAAGCGAGGATATTCGCACAGAATAATAAAGAACGGAATAATAAATATGGAACCAGGTCAGGTAAAAATCACACCGACTGGATATTTTGATAGAATAATAAAGAATTGAATAACAACATATTTCACCAAGTATAGGGTATGCCACTTATACAGGTTATGTATAGGGTATCACAGATATCTGAGTTATTCAATGTAATAATAAAGAATTGAATAACAACAGACTTCACCAAGTATAGGGTATGCCACTTATACAGGTTATGTCTAGGGTATGTCGCGTATACAGGTTATTCTAACAGAATAATAAAAACGAAATAATATAAGGATTTCACCAAGTATAGGGTAGTCCTCGTATAGAAGTTATTCCAACAGAATAATAAAGAATTGAATAACAACAGACTTCACCAAGTATAGGGTATACCACTTATACAGGTTATGTATAGGATATACCGCGTATACAGGTTATTCCAACAGAATAATAAAAACGGAATAATATAAGAATTTCACCAAGTATAGGGTAGTCCCCGTATACAGGTTATTCCAACAGAATAATAAAGAATGGAATAACAGAAGGATTCACCATGCATGTGATAGAGACCGCACATACAGGTTATTCCCAACAGAATAATAAATGCGGAATAATAAATATGGAACCAGGTCAGGTGAAATTCACACCGACAGGATATTCAGACAGAATAATAAAGAACGGAATAATAAATATGGAACCAGGTCAGGTAAAAATCACACCGACAGGATATTTTGATAGAATAATAAAGAATTGAATAACAACAGATTTCACCAAGTATAGGGTATGCCACTTTTACAGGTTATGTATAGGGTATGCCGCGTATACAGGTTATTCCAACAGAATAATAAAGAATTGAATAACAACAGACTTCACCAAGTATAGGGTATGCCACTTATACAGGTTATGTATAGGGTATGTCGCGTATACAGGTTATTCTAACAGAATAATAAAAACGGAATAATATAAGGATTTCACCAAGTATAGGGTAGTCCCCGTATACAGGTTATTCCAACAGAATAATAAAGAATTGAATAACAACAGACTTCACCAAGTATAGGGTATGCCACTTATACAGGTTATGTATAGGGTATGACGCGTATGCAGGTTATTCTAACAGAATAAAAAAAATGGAATAATATAAGGATTTCACCAAGTATAGGGTAGTCCCCGTATAAAGGTTATTCCAACAGAATAATAAAGATGGAATAACAGAAGTTCTCTTCTTGAATACAAAAGAAATAACACCCCTTACCGTAAAAGAAGAATATTTTGACTGATAGGGTGAGGATTTTCTTAAAGAGAACTTATACTAGGCTCTTCACTCAAAGTTTCTTAAAACTCTTAAGGAAATACGCTCAAGATTATAAAAGGAAAATTCTCTGAACTTCAAGTGTGAATTCAATTCTAACTAAGCTTCCTATTTATAGGAAAATGGACTGCATAGTAACCAATCCATGAACGGTCCAGATTGATTTACTTTAATCTAACGGTCCATATTTAAAGCAAAATCTTTTAAATAAAATATAATATATTCTAATTATTGCCTAATAAAACAAACAACTTTATAAAAGTATTTTGTTTTATATAAAAAGATTTTACTATGCAAAACACTATGCAACACTATGCATAATAAAATATAATATATTCTATTTATAGAATAACTTTAATAAAGTATTCTATTTTATATAAAAAGATGTTTCTGTTTTATTACGTTAATAATACTAATAAAACAAAACTTCATCATCACTTACTTTGAAAAATTTTCAAATATCACCCTTAACTTTAAACTTTTATCAATTTAACTATTCACAAAAAATAGAAAAATTGAACACTTTTATTTCATAAAATTCGGGGTCTCACAGACTTGATGTAAGACCGGGGGGAGTAACACATTGTGTGTAGCAACTTTAGTCAGCCTCTAAGTTATTGATAAAACCCAACCTATGAAGCTAATTGAGGAGTTACACCACCAAAATAGGGTAATCCTATTGGATATCCCGAAATATAAAGTTTAACACGGTGACATTAGAGTGAAGTAAATTGTGGCAGTTTTGAAGTGCAAATAGCATCGACTATCAAAATATTGGGAGTATGTGTGACACCCCCAAAACAGGTATACATCACCCATCTTGAGTCACTAAATACATGGTACAAAATATAACTACAAATTTAATTATACAACAGTCGTGTAAGATACGACAAAATATATACAATGAGTTTTAATACAAATATTGTCATCTAGACAATATCCACACTCAATGGAGTCCTCATTACATTTATTATCACACTATTTCACAGAATAGTGAGGACTACTAATACACCATCTAGGACCATCACTCTGTTCCCCGACTAGTCCTCGCCACGTTCTCATTTCAAGAGAACAATGAAAGCAAAGGTGAGCTCAACTAGCCCAGTAAGAAATATTATGACTAAGATAATGCAGAATAAATTATCATTAGTCTTCAACAATGTTAAACTGATAAAATACAATAGACATCAAGTTTAACTGCAGCGGAACAAGCATTCCATTAAAAGAGTCAAGTAGAGAATAAAATATACTATTTTTATGATTTAAAAGGTTTTTCATCACTTTTCTCACTGGGACTCAGCTTAATAAATAATCCACATCATCGAATCACCCTTGACTCTGCCGAGGATATTCTTTAGTATCACGTCCACAAATTATCCATGCACTACTGTGCCGAGGATATTTGTGTATTCATTAATGGTCATGATCATGCCAACAATCGCCCATCAATGCACTCACGGGCCAATGAGGACTTTTACCACATCATTTGTAACATTACGGCCATGATTATACCGAATAATCCTTGGTCATAATCATACCAAGTCCATCTATGCACTACAGGCCACAGATGACTTTCAACAAAATATAAACATGAGGATGATACTGTTCAAGAATTAATTTATCCAGGAATTTATAACGTCCAAATTGTCAACAAGATACTGTTTTGTGCGGTAAAATTCAAGAATGCTCAGAAGAATATTTCCATGAAAAGATATTGGATGAAGCGCAAATATCAAGGATATTCCACTAATTTCATGGAGTATAAAAGTCAAAACTTTAACCAACCGAGTATAATAAGGAATGGAATAACAAAAGAAATCACCATGCATGCGATTGCCCATGTATGAGGCAGTTATTCCAACATAATACTAAATAACGGAACCGGTCAAAGTAAAATCACACGCAACAAGATGTTCCAATGAATAATAAAGAATGGAATAACAACAGAAATCACCATGTATGCGGTATTTGATGACAAGTTATTCCAATGTAATAATAAATAACGGAACCGTGTCGGTGTAAGCGCATGCGCAGGATATTCAACATAATAATAAAGAATGGAATAGCAACAGAATTCACGGTATACGGTAATCCACGATACAAAGTTATTCCAATGTAATAATAAATAATGGAACCGGTCACCAGAAACGCGACCGATAGGATATTAAATGAATAATAAATAATGGAACGGTGTTAGTACAGAACGCACAAACAGGATATTCAAATGAATAATAAAAGGCGGAACCTGGTCCGGTACAGAAACGCATGATGGGATATTTCAATGTAATAATAAAGAATGGAATAATAGAAGAATTTCACCATGTATGCGGTGCCAGATGTAAAGTTATTCAACATAATAATAAAGAATGGAATAACATAAGTTCTCTTCATGAAGATGAAGAAAGAAGAATAATACCCCTTACCTTTGAAAGAAACTGGATATAGGAGTAGTGAGGTAGCAGCTTCTCTTCTTCTATAGATTTTCTCTCTACAATTTCTCTCTATAATAATTGCTCTATAGCTTTAGTGAATTGGTGAGAAATGAAGAAGAATGAGCTTCTATTTATAGAAAAATATAGTTTTGATAATTGCACATTTTGGGGCTCGAAATATTACAGTACAATACCTCCCTCTTTTTCTTTATTTTAAATTTAGTCATCCAAGTATTATCAAACTTGCACCACCTCCCCTAATAGTAAATCATGTGAATTAATAGTTTATTCATGTGACTCAATAGTAAAATCATGTGAAAAAACTAATTACCTTATAATACCTTCATCTATACCTCCATTTTTAACTTAGTCATGCAAGTATTATCAATCTTGAACCAACTCCCCTAATAGTAACAAGAATGTGAATCAATAGTACACACATGTGAACAAATAGTTATAAACATGTGAATTAGTAGCAATTAATTGCTCATTTATCCGATAAATTACCCGATTTATCAATATAACCCCCAAACATCAATTATCATCGAAATAAATGTTGATTTTCACTAACACAAACAATTCCATAATGAAACTATTTTTATCAAAAATATTAATTTTGAAATTTCGAAGTTTGAATTTTTCCGAAAAAGTCAACTGTTGACTTTTTGACCAAATAGTGAATTCTGGAAAATTTTGTGTTTATAGACTATATTTACTAATTTCGTTGTTCCGGACTCAAATATCACGTCCGCGTCTCCAAATTCAACTCCGAACACAACTTTAATTTTTAATAGCATTCATCATTAATATTATAACTCACAATATTTATCAACCAGGTCGTTCCCAAGAAAGAGGGGGCTTTCCAATAAGGATTTCTCCCTATTGGCGCTCAATTAGATTATCTAACATCTCCTTGACAGAACTTCTAGACATTGTAAATATTGAAATTTATAATATGAATAACTTTGTCGTCTCAATTATTAATTCAATAAAATAACATATTATGCAGATGATACTGTGATAATAATCGAATCAATAATATGAGAGATATGATGCAGCAATTACTGTAGCAATAATTGAGTAAAACTGACTGACTTCTCACGTAAGCATCAATAATCAATACCATGTGCTACTATGCAACCACGCGTATTACTGTACTTTTACTACCGAGTAGTTCAACAGTATTAACGGTAAAACTTCCGCCGTTATTTTCATAAAATATTTTTGTCGTTTTCTAACTACGACAGTGCTTCCGTTGTGGGTCAACCAATGATTATGTCGTTGTACGAATATTCCCCGACAAAAAGAATATTCCCTGGCCAAACGAATATTATAAAACAACTTGCATACTTTGCAAAATTTATAAATATCACCCACAACTATAACATTATATCACATCCACACCATAATACTAAAAAATTATTTCGAGAAAATTAAATATTTATTAATAAAATCTGGGGTCTCACAATCTCCCCTCCTTATGAAATTTAGCCCTCGAAATTTACGTACGTACCTGGTATGCTAAAGGGATGAGGATGCCTTGACTTCATTTCAAATTCTAACTCTTGAGGTATAACCTTTGAGTGTCGAATGTGATCCTTCTTATCCAATATTTTAACACGTGTCTCCTCATACGTTAAATCTTTTGCTATCTCTTCCGGTTCTAAATCAATAATGTGGTTCGGGTCATCCACATATTTACGTAACATCGATACGTGAAAAGCGTTATGAACACGCAACATATTTGGCGGTAAAACGAGTCTATAGGACACAGTTCCTACTCGATCGAGGCATTCAAATGGGCCAATAAAATCAAGGGTTGAGATTTCCTCTCTTCGTCGATTCTTGCTTCTAGAATAACGTCCTCTTGAGCCTTCTTCTTCACATTCATCAGCTCTGAGTATGTAGCTTGAGCGACGTCAATTCTACTCGTATATTCGCTATCTTTATGTGGGTCTCTAAAGTCTTTAACTCTATCTTCATCATTTGCAAGTTATACGAAATGGGTTTTTGTGTTAACAACATCGCACTCGTAAATGCATACGATCTTCTACTCAACACGTTAGCTACCACGTTCGCTCTTCCATAATGATATTGAATGGTACGATCGTAATCTTCAACAGCTCGAGCCAACGTCTTTGGTGTATTATACGTTCGTTTTGGTTGAAGAAATATTTGAGGGTTTTAGAAATGGGTTTTGTACTGGGGTCAATACAAAATTTGATTTCACGCTCTGGGGTAGGCTAAGAAGTCTTCAAGAATACGTCAGGAATTTTATTAACAATAGAAATATCATTCAAAACTGTGACTCTCCTCCATGACTTGGATAGTACGTTACATTGATTCCTATCAACTTGCCATCGTCATTTACGACGTTGCCTACAGAAAGTCTGGCTTCGATGCATTCCACACAAGGAAGTCAACAACGAAAGGATCGGGGCTCTTTACTTATGGCTTGATATGACAATGATTGTCTTTAGTGGTTTGGTTGCTTGAATTCGCATAACAGGTTGGTTAGGAATATGAAAGCTAACAACCTTATGAAAAGCATGATGAGTAGTTAACCAATCGATTTCTAAAATCACATCAAAGGCAAGTATTTTCAAAGAGATAAGATCGACAGGTAACGTGAAAGTGTCGATTTGAATCAAACAAGATTTATAAACAGTGGAGGTAACAAAGGCTTCTACTAACGAAGTTTCAACCAATAAGTCAAAGTCTAATTTCTCCTTAGTTAAATTTAAACGTTGAGCGCAAGTAAGAGAGATAAAAGAATGGATAGAACCGGTATCTAATAAGGTATAGACTTCGCAAGAATTTATAATTAACTAACCCATGCTAACTTCGTTCGGGTTACTCGCTTTTTGAGGAGTCACGAAAAATGCTCTCCTTTGCACTACCGGCTTTGACTTTTCTTGGACGGCCTTTGGTGCCTCCTTCCCAGTTGGACTTGTCTTCGGTGAACGAAAAAATCGGGCTAGGTGACCTTCCCTTCCACAATTATAACACGCTTTGGATGGCATCGCGCAGTTTGGACTGATGTGTCCCTCCCCTCCGCATTTGAAGCATATGATAGGTGGTCGTTCTCCTTCTTTAACAACGGGTGATGGTGCTGACGTCTTTCCATCATTGTTGAATCTCCTCTTCTTGAAATATCCATTATTATTGTTTTGGCCATGATTACCACCGAAGTGGTTACCATTTCTGGCATGTTGATTCCCTCCACGCTTATTATCACCGCTTCGATGACTGGTATCACTTGTATTATCATTTTGTTGGCTGCTCTCTTTTAGTTGGGTTGACTCATTATCGCGTTCCAATAACTGAGCCCTATTAACAACATCTGAATACAAACACAGTTTATGAGAGATAAGATATTGACGTATCTCGGGTTTCAAACCTCTTAGAAACATTCGCGTCATTCTCTCCTCATTATCAACCAAATGGGACGTAAACCGGGACAACTCGGCAAACTTGGCTTCGTACTGCGACACGGTCATGTTGTTTTGCTCTAACTTGATGAACTCTACCTCTTCCATGTGATGAATACTTTCGGGAAAGTACTTGTCGTTGAACAATTCTTGGAACTTCTCCCAAGTCATCTTCAGTGCGGCAGGTTGAGTACGCTTTACAGATTCCCACCAGTAATCTACCTCTCCTCGCAACATGAAGGTGGCAAAGGGAACCTTTTGATCCTCGAAGCATCCCAAGACATCAAATATCTTGGTAATCTACTTTATCCACGTCTCCGCCTTAAGTGGTTTTGGCTCTCCAATAAACTCCGGTGGTCCCAGTTCCTTGAACTGCTTAGCGGTGACCGTCCGAGAGTTGCTAATATTTCCACCTGCATTTTGGACAGGAGCCGCTCTTGCTTGATGTTGCATGAATTGCATAAAGCCTCTGAACGTTCCATCGTTCATCATTTGGTCAGTGTTTTTATCTGGCTGAGGATTGTCGCCTTCTTGATGCTCATTATCCTGATTATTGATTTGTGGAGACTCAACGGTCTCATGTGCTCCACTGCTATTCTCAACATTCTCGGATGTTATTTTCAAATACTGCCACAAAACAAGGGTTAATTAACATATCACATATTATCCCTATACTTTGACCAACCAATTAAATACCAAATAAACTTAGGTAGGTCATAATATCGAAGGAATTCCCCGTCTCTCCCCTCCTAGTTCTTGTCTCACATCTCAGCCAGAGATCATATCCCTAAGCTTTGATACCAACTGTGACGCCCCCAAAACAGGTATACATCACCCATCTTGAGTCGCCAAATACATGGTACAAAATATAACTACAAATTTAATTATACAACAGTCGTGTAAGATACGACAAAATATATACAATGAGTTTTAATACAAATATTGTCATCTAGATAATATCCACACTCAATGGAGTCCTCATTACATTTATTATCACACTATTTCACAGAATAGTGAGGACTACTAATACACCATCTAGGACCATCACTCTGTTCCCCGACTAGTCCCTGCTACGTTCTCATTTCCTGAAGAGAACAATGAAAGCAAAGGGTGAGCTCAACTAGCCCAGTAAGAAATATTATGACTAAGATAATGCAGAATAAATTATCATTAGTCTTCAACAATGTTAAACTGATAAAATACAATAGACATCAAGTTTAACAGCAGCGGAACAAGCAATCCATTAAAAGAGTCAAGTAGAGAATAAAATCTACTATCTTTTATGATTTAAAAGGTTTTTCATCACTTTTATCATTGGGACTCAGCTTAATAAATAATCCACATCATCGAATCACCCCTGCACTACGGCCAAGGATATTCTTTAGTATCACGACCACAAATTATCCATGCACTACGGGCCAAGGATATTCGTATATTCATTAATGGTCATGATCATGCCAACAATTGTTCATCAATGCACTACGGGCCAATGAGGACTTTTACCACATCATTTCTAACATTACGGTCCTGATTATATCGAATAATCCTTGGTCATAATCATACCAAGTCTATCTATGCACTACAGGCCACAGATGACTTTCAACAAAATATAAACATGAGGATAATGACAATGATATAAGAATTCAATAAAACAAGTTCAAGAATTAATTTATCCAGGAATTAACAACGTCCAAATTGTCAACAAGATACTGTTTTATGGGGTAAAATTCAAGAATGCTCAGAAGAATATTTCCATGAAAAGATATTGGATGAAGCGCAAATATCAAGGATATTCCACTAATTTCAAGGAGTATAAAAGTCAAAACTTTAACCAACTGAGTATAATAAGGAATGGAATAACAAAGGAAATCACCATGCATGTGGTACTTCGCATGGACAGGTTATTCCAACAGAATACTAAATAACGGAACCAGGTCAGGCGAAATTTTCACCGACAGGATGTTCCAACAGAATAATAAAGAATGGAATAACAACATAAATCACCATGCATGCGGTACTTCACATAGACAAGTTATTCCAACAGAATAATGTATAACGGAACCAGGTCAGGCGTAAACGCACCGACAGGATATTCCAACAGAATAATAAAGAATGGAATAGCAACAGAATTCACCAGGTATACAGTAATCCACGTATACAGGTTATTCCAACAGAATAATAAATAATGGAACCAGGTCAGGCGTAAAACGCACCGACAGGATATTCCGGAAGAATAATAAATAACGGAACCAGGTCCGGCGTAAATGCATGTATGAGGATATTCCAATGAATAATAAAGAGCGGAACCAGTCCCGCCAGAAACGCATGCATGCAGAATATTCCAATGAATAATAAAGAATGGAATAATAGAAGAATTTCACCATGTATGCGGTACTTCGCATAGACAGGTTATTTCAACATAATAATAAAGAATGGAATAACAGAAGTTCTCTTCATGAAGATGAAAGAAAGAATAATACCTCTTACCTTTGAAAGAAACTGGATATAGGAGTAGTGAGGCAGCAGCTTTTCTTCTTCAATAGATTTTCTCTCTACAATTTCTCTCTATAATAATTGCTCTATAGCTTTAGTGAATTGGTGAGAAATGAAGAAGAATGAGCTACTATTTATAGAAAAACATAGTTTCGATAATTGCACGTTTTGGGGCTCGAAATATTACAGTACAATACCTCCCTCTTTTTCTTTATTTTAAATTTAGTCATCCAAGTATTATCAAACTTGCACCACCTCCCCTAATAGTAAATCATGTGAATTAATAGTTTATTCATATGACTTAATAGTAAAATCATGTGAAAAAACTAATTACATTATAGTACCTTCATCTATACCTCCATTTTTAACTTAGTCATGCAAGTATTATCAATCTTGCACCAACTCCCCTAATAGTAACAAGAATGTGAATCAATAGTACACACATGTGAACAAATAGTTATAAACATGTGAATTAGTAGCAATTAATTGCTCATTTATCCGATAAATTACCCGATTTATCAATATAACCCCCAAACATCAATTATCATCGAAATAAATGTCGATTTTCACTAACACAAACAATTCCAACATAATGAAACTATTTTTATCAAAAATATAAATTTTAAATTTTTGAAGTTTGACTTTTCCAGAAAAAGTCAACTGTTGACTTTTTGACCAAATAGTGAATTCTGGAAAATTTTGTGTTTATAGACTATTTTTACTAATTTCGTTGTTCTGGACTCAAATATCACATCCGCGTCTCCAAATTCAACTCCGAACACAGCTTTAATTTTTACTAACATTCATCATTAATATTATAACTCACAATATTTATCAACCAGGTCGTTCCCAAGAAAGAGGGGCCTTTCCAATAAGAATTTCTCCCTATTGGCGCGCAATTAGAATATCTAACCTCTCCTTGACAGCACTTCTAGACATTGTAAATATTGAAATTTATAATATGAATAACTTTGTCGTCTCAGTTATTAATTCAATAAAATAACATATTATGCAGATGATACTGTGACAATAATCGAATCAATAATATGAGAGATATAATGCTGCAATTACTGTAGCAATAATTGAGTAAAACTGAGTGACTTCTCACGTAAGCATCAATAATCAATACCGTGTACTACTATACAACCACGCCAGACATTCTTTGTCTTTTTACTCTTGAGTAGTTCAACAAGATTAATCTGTAAAACTTTCATTTGTTATTTTCATAAAATATTTTTGTCGTTTTCTAACTATGACAGTGCTTCCGTTGTGGGGTCCACCAATGATTATGTCATCGTATGAATATTCCCCGACAAAAAGAATATTCCCCGGCCAAACGAATATTATATAACAACTTGCATACTTTGCAAAATTTATAAATACCACCCACAACTATAACATTATATCACATCCACACCATAATATTAAAAAATTATTTCAAGAAAATTAAATATTTATTCATAAAATCTGGGGTCTCACAGTTTGTATTGATACATACTTAGGGATGGAGATAATCAGGAGTAGCAATAGTAAAACCAAAATAATGGTTTTATTGTATGCATTTTTACTTTCGTATTCTTTACCATTCATTTATCCATTTAGCTGGAAGTTAATTCATTCTTTGAATTTGATTTATTTAAATCATCTTCTAATGTAAGAGTCTTGTGTATTATATGTTTATACTAAGAGATTTAACTTGCAAATAATGAGCCCTTGACTTTGTGCAATTCCTCCAGCATATTATGCCCATTTAGTTTGCATTTTCGAGGCGATTCTACCTAGAACTAGAAATGCGGGGAGAGTGGGAAGTTGTCTTTGGTCAAGGTGTCAATAGTACTTTTTGTTGGAAAGTGCGAGTACGGCCATTGCCAGCCCTCAAGGAGAATGTCAAAAGAGTAATGTTTTATTGATCATTTTTGTTCTCCTATTTCTATAGAAGTTGTAGTTCAACTTAAGTGTACAAGCTGCCCTGGACTAAACACACAAATGATAACCTTACCCTCATCACTTTTAGGTAGAGGTCGAAAGAATCAGGGGCCGAGTAGATGATAAGCTTATAAACTAGTTAGTAGCTGTAAGGCACAAAGCTAAAGAGATGCGGGCAGCAGCAAAATTCGAGAGAAATTGCCAAGCTGTAAAAGCAGAGAAACAAGCAGAGTATATTCATAGAACTTGTCGAATACCTTCTTCATTTTCATGATGTGGTTGGTGTTGCTCTTGAAATTTGAATTACCTAATGCTGACAATTTATTTATTTTAGATGCATGTATTGACTTTTCTAGTGTTTATATTCTATACGGTAAAATCAATTTCCTTTGTTGTTGTGGTGGTGGTTGTTATCATTGTATTGTTATCCTTTCAGTTTTTTTTATGTTAGTTAATAAATTTTGTAGGTATAATGGTCTTTGGGAGACCAAGATACAATAAAAAAAATTGTAGTTATCTTGACTCGAGTATTATTTATTTATATGTGGAGTATTGATTTTATTAACTTTTTATGCATTAGCTTATCAATTAGTTTGAAATAAGTATGACAATATTTATTCTTGAAATATTAAATTTAATATTTCTTATTGAGATTAATAATAATAATAATAATAATAACAAATATGATATCACTATTTGAAAATCAATTATAATTTCAATGAATTTTGATGATTTAGCAATTAATTTTTTATTTACAAATATATAATTTGTGATGGAATTTTCTCTCACTAAACTAAAAAAGATTCTCAATTTATAATTAGTGAAGGAAAATTTTCTCTCGTTAAATAAAATTGTTCTTCACAATATATTATTTGTAAGGGAATAAAGTTATTCGCTAATTTCAAAGAGTCCTTAAAATATTATTTATGAAGGAAACCAATCTTTTACTAAATAACAATATTTCATTACTAAATACAATTTGTGAATAAAAAAGTTATTCACAATATATCCTTCACAAAAAACATTTAGTTACTACTTAGTGAAGGATACCCAATTGCGAGGAGGTCTAATGCGAGCACTCGTATGAAAAAAATATTTCTTCGCAATAAATCACTTGTGAGTGATATAAGGCCTATAGTGAAGGATTTGTCCTTCACAAGAGGCCATTTTTGGTGTAGTGAATGTACTTCCTATCTAATAGTTCCTGCAGTTGAACCATTAACTCCTTCATCTCTACTGGCGCCATTCTGTATGGTGCCTTGGAAACTGGTGTCGTACCCAGTAATAGATCAATCAAAAACTTGATCTCCCTATCCGGTAGAAGACTTGGTAATTCAGCTGGAAATACATCCGCGAATTCTTGTATTATAGGTATCTGTTCCAACGATGCTCCCACTCTATGAGTGTCCACCACATGGCACAGATAACCCATACACCCCTTTTTCAACATCTTCCTAGCTTGTGTCATGGTTAGACAACAAAAACGTCTCGGTGATTTACTTCCGTAAAACACTACCTTGGTTTTCTTAAAAAACCAAAGGTTTACACTTTTCCTATGGCAATCTATGATAGCCTTATGGTTAATCAACCAATCCATACTGAGAATCACATCGAATTCTCTCAACCTTATCGGTACTAAATCTACCGATAATTTGTTACCTCTAATGTCTACGCAACAATTCTTGTGAATGTGTTCAATGGGAATTATCTCTTCGTTTGCTACCTTAACATCTAAAGGTATTTCTAATCTTTCAGGAATTAAACCTAATCGCTTAGCAAAGTCACATGCTATAAAAGAACAAGTAGCACACGAGTCAAATAACACATAAGCATTTATTTCATTGACTGAAATGATACCTGCTACTACATCAGTTGATGCAACCACATCTTGGACAGTCATATTAAAAGTACGGGCTGAGGGTCTACCCAACGATGGAGTTGGTCTAGTAATGGCTAACTTACCACTACCAGAACCCTTACTACCCTCTGACCCCTTCTTTGGGCAATTTCTTGCCATGTGGTCCATCAATCCACAAACAAAACAACCATGTTTCTTCTTAGGATTAGGACAATTGGGTGATATATGACCCTCCTGCCCACTGTTATAACAACCTGACTTCCCCTTCAGACAAACTCCTATATGAGTCTTTCCGCATGCTTACATGCCTCCATCCTACGTTTAGGATCCCCTTGTTTCACCCCAGTATTCCCGGAGTTAAAACTCTTCCTTTTTGGCATACTGCCACCACTACTGGTACCTTCTGCCTTGGTTCCTCCTTTTCCCTTACCTTTATTTTTCCTCTCCTTATGGTATTGGCTCAAAGCCTCACTACTACCCTCTGCAATAATTGCTTTCTCCAGAATGGTCCCATAAGAGGCACTCTGGAAAACAGAAATCCTACTATAGAGCCAGGGTTTCAGGCCCTGCTCAAACCTATGAGCCTTCCTCTCCTCAGTGTCCACTTGGTGTTGAGCAAACCTTGCCAATTCATTGAATTTGGCCGCGTATTGGGGAACCGTCATGTCCCCTTGCTTAAGTTCTAAGAACTTAATCTCCATCCTCCCTTGCATGCTTGTAGGAAAGTAGTTCTCGAAGAATACCTTCTTGAACTATTCCCACGTAATAGCATCAGTCTTAGCCCCACCCTGGTGAGTCTCCCACCAAAAGTTGGCTTCCCCTTTCATCATGTTAGTCACAAAAGAAGTCTTTTGCGCCTCAGCTACGTTTGTAATAACAAATGCCTTCTCTATTTCTTTCACCCATGTCTGGGCCTCTATTAGGTCCATCGTTCCCTTGAACTTCAGCGGACCTACACTTTTAAACTCTTTAAAGGTAGTCGTTCTAGCTACCCTAGGACCTGCGGGTGCTCTACCCCCCAGTTTGGTTAAATGCAGCCATTAATAAATTAAAGAACTCTTGCATAGGGTTATTTGGACCCCCTTGGTTATCGTTATGTGATTCTGCTTCTTGATTACGTTGTCATCTTCTTGGCGGCATTTTGCTAATTAAATAAATAAAGTTTCATTATTATCTATTTACTTACTTAATTATCATTCCACAACAATAACTCATACCACATTAAAGCACATTAAATAAAAACTTCATTATATTGATATGCTTTTCATAGTTCAAAACTATTTACACTTTGCTTTCATAACCAAAAGCTATTACATTACTATCCCGCTATTGACTTCTACAAAAATTGGGATTTACAAAAAGACTACCCTTTAATTATACAAAAGAGGGTTTTACATCACTACTCATATACAAAAAGATCTACCGATCTACTAACACTGCCTCACAATATTCTTGTGTTTCTGATTCGCTAGAAACGAAATAATATCCCGACTAATGGTATGTCGAGTTTGCCCCGACTCAATGGAATAACAACCAATTTTCAGCTTGAAATCCTCATGAGCACTATCGTGGATGTAGAACATCCGTGCTATCTTCTGATCCTTAATGACCAGTTCCTTACGAAGCTCTATAGCTTCATTCTTATAATCCCTAGCCTTATCTCTCATAAGCACCTTCTCATCATGCTCTGACTCAACATCTGCTTTTGCAGACTCCTTCGCCTCATAAAGAGCACTAATCTCTTCATTCTGAGTCTGCACCACTGTGCGCAGTTGCACATTCATATCAAGCACTGACAGATACAATGATCTCATTGCATCTGGAGGTGTTGACTCTAGAGTAGGTACCACCGTATTAACTGATGTTACCTTCATATCTTCCTCCACATCTATCATCATATCAAGGTATGATGCCAATCTCATAGTTCACTCGGTGTAGTTCTCTTCAGAAAAGTACTCCTCTGGCTCCGACTATTCTAGAATCACTAACGGTACCTCCGCCACTGGCATAGGTACAGGCTCTACTCTGTTCTCCGACTCTTCGCTCACCTCGTGTATATCACTATACATCAAGCTATCGATCGGCATCTACAATAACACATAACACGTTGATTAGTACATAATACACAATAGTATAAGCACAAATCCATTTAATTTATTTATGGTTACTTTCTATCTATTAAATCTTTCAGTATTGAGCTTCCTCAATACCTTATTAACTTATTCGACTCAAGTAAAACTCGAGTTTACTTCCGTCGGATTTTTCCTTCCTTAACGAGGTTATTAGCCTAAGGTTCTTCCCCCCTTAAGTTTTATAACCTAATACTTTGATACCAACCTGTGACGCCCCCAAATTCGGGCATCTTCTAACCCGACAGATGGTGCTACACGGTACTCATAATCATACATTCATTCTATTGAAATAACAACATAGTGAGTGTATTAACTACATTCTTATTACATTCTTAGTAATTCCTTTCCCAGGTTTGAAAACCAAATACATTATTCGTTGTTCATAAGTATAATACTTACAACCATTCTAATCTATTACAGGATAACTAATTATCCATCTTAGCCTTACCTTTCTCTTTCTTAGAACCCTCAGTTCGTTCGGCCTTAGCTGCAATCATATAATTCAAGCAAGAAGTGAGCATAACTAGCTCAGCAAGTTTAACAAAGAATAACATAATACCACGTCAAGAAGTATATGATTATCTTCCATAACTAAACAAATAGCTATGAAGTACTATGAAACATTGACTAGCACTTCGCATTTCATAACAATAATTCCAAAGTATATATAATAGCTTAGGAATTCTGAACCGGTCGAAAGACCATGAACATACTCCTTTTGTTTTCATACTTGAAAAGGACATTCTGACACTAAGACTGTACATCCGATATTTCTTATGAGCACTTCTAGGTGATCAGCATATAGTACTTTATGTTGATCAACATTCATCCGTTAAACATATTTATTTTTAAGTTTTGGCAACCTCATGTGCCCATCAAATAAACGATGAAAAATACTTTTGTTTGTTCATAGACAAACTTACCTTTAAATCCGTACCAAATACTTGGCATAGGATAGCATTATCAGTTCTATATCAAAAGACTTGTAAACAAATCAATCTAACTCTTAAGAATAGTCTAGCCGAGACAAAACTGACATCGACCCTTTCGTAAAACAATTCATGCATCTCATAACATGAATCACTGAAAACTTGACTAACAAGAAGGTTAGACAAGCGTTAAGAAAACTTTCCGTCAAGCGTCTTTGAATATAATATTCAACAGTTCTCAGTCTTTACAGAATCTAAATGATATACTCACATAGCACACTATAATTAGCTACCAAACAATCTAACACATTGTTTCTACCAACTTCTTTCTCTTCTATTTTTTAATTGACTTTATTTCATTAATAATGTCAATTCAACTTACTACCCTTCATCATGGCTTGTTAACGTTTTTACGTTACTAATCAAAACTCGATTATCATTGGTGAAGTACCAACGTTGAATACTGTTCACAGTTTACTTGTTTATACTTCGCATTCTTCGTTTACTTACCAACAACTTACGTTCGATTCCTAAGTTCATTATGATATATGTAACATAGGAATGGTCTTAGTATGTACATTAAGTATATACATTTGTCCCATAATGGTCTTGCAACATTTGAGTTCAAAAACCTAATTGGTCCAACATTTCCCCTGGCTTGGCGCTGTGGCGCGGGCTTTATGCCTAACATTTGAGCTGTGGTGCCACTCTTCCAAAACTCCTACTATCGCTTTCGGCATCATTTGCAGCGCCTTGTAGAGGCTTTATCAATGCTAGCGCTGCTGGACTTCGCCCCGTAATTTTTGGACAGTTTGATTTTTGTACAAACTTCCCGGCTTTATAACTTATTCGTTTTACATCCGAATTGGCTCATTCAAAAGCCAACAACTCCTTAATTACATAGTCTAAGTGTTCATGCAAAAATTTTACATTTTTGAATTTGTTAACTCAGAATTCACTTTTAAGTTCATTATCGAGCGTTCGTTTATCGTTCTTGAGCTTTCAATACTTGTTTTCCTTGTTCTAAGTCGGAATTCGACGATTCTTGAGTCCACGACTCTTGAATACCTTATCTCACGTGTTGACATTGAAAACCAAGGTTTCCAAGTCATACGACAACTTTTGACTACTAATCCGAGATTTTTTCATTTTCGACGTTTAACGTCTATTTTCGTAAAATTTGCCATAACTTCGTTACTAGTGTTCTATATGCCAAATCAAATGGAACAACTCCATTGATTCTTTATCTACATCCCAACCAAGCAAGATGCACATACCCTATCTATGATGGTTTTCAATTTGTCCATCAATAACCAAGTTAACGTTCAAAGGTTTTCTCGGTTTAAACTTACGTAAACCCTTATTATTTCTACTTAAACATGACTTATCAATATTTTAATCATTAATAGCCATCCTTATACCTCCGTAAGAGACATGCTCCACTAATCTATAATTCTCTACGAAAAAGAAATCCAAAAGACCGAAAATTAACGTTTACGGAATATTACCTTCTCGTTCTTCGCGTTCTTGCTAAAACTTCTTATGTTTTGCTTCAAAGTAGCTTTATTACTTGTTTCTAGATCTTTTTCTCTCTCAATATATGTTGGACAGAGTTTCTAAAATAACAAATGACCAACTCAAGCTTTCTTTTATAGGCAAACTAAATGGAGGGTAAAATGGTCATTCGGTGACCTCCTTATTATTCCCACCTCCACAACAACTTAGCCACAAAGTAACCACTTTACTTGGTGGCCAAGTGGCCAGCCCACATGGTCAATGTGTAAGATCCCAACTTTTATAAATAAAGATGAATTTTCTATAAATATTATTTTTGAATATTAGAGAATAAATTTGATATAATGTTATAGTTGTGGGTAATATTTATAAATTTTGCAAAGTAAGCAAGTTGTTATAAAATATTCGTTTGGTCGGAGAATATTCTTTTTGTCGGGGAATATTCGTACGACGGCTCAATCATTGGTGGACCCCACAACGGAAGTATTGTCGTAGTTAGAAAACGACAAAATTATCTTTCTATAAAAATAACGGCAGAGGTGTTACTGATTAAAAGCGTTGAACTACCGGTAGTAAAAGTACGATGTCTGGCGTAGTTGTATAGTAGCACACGATATTGATTATTGATGCTTACGTGAGAAGTCACTCAGTTATGCTCAATTATTGCTACAGTAATTGCTGCATCATATCTCTTATATTATTGATTCAATTATTGTCACAGTATCATCTGTATAATATGTTATAGTATTAAATCAATAATTGAGACGACAAGTTATAAATGATTAATAATTGTTGAAAGATTAAATATGTGTTGATTAAAAATAAAATGATTTGTGGTAATATTTATTCAATCCTTAATGTATATAAAGAGTACATTATGAGGCGTTTGTGGTAAGTTTGATTATTTTATGGGGGGGCCCATATGTCATCATCTAAGAGTCTCTTCATCAATAGTAATTACCTTCGTCAATAGTAATTACCTTTGTGAATAGTAATTACCTTCGTCAATAGTAATTACCTTTACCAGACGTCAAACCACTTGCCGTTTTCATATTATAAAGCGCCGAACCACTTGTCATTTCACATTACTGAGGCGTCAAACCACTTTTCTTTTCACATCACCATCGTCAAGCCACACTTGCCTTTTCATATGGCGGTCTTAAGCTAGAAATATTCTATAAATAGAGGCCTAGTGCTTCATTATTTTCACTTAATTCATTCAAGCTATAGAGAGAGAAAGTATAGAGAGAATAAGAGAGAAAGAAGAAGAGTATTTTGTTACTACACTCATTGCAAAGATTCAATCTCCTACCAAAAGTAAGGGGTGTTATTCTTTCTTATTCATGAAGAGAAGCTGTTGTTATTCCATTGCTTATTATTACATTGGAATAACTCAGATACGTGGTTTACCCTATACTTGGTGACATTCTTCTATTATTACATTGGAACATCCACATGTGTTTTGTTTTACACCGGACTGGTTAAAATCTTTATTATTATTACGTTGGAACATCCCGTGCGTGTGTTTTCTGTGGGACTGGTTCCATTCTTTATTATTACATTGGAATATCATGTGCATGCGTTTTACGTGGGACACGGTTCTATTCTTTATTATTACGTTGGAATATCCCGTGCATGCATTTTACTGTGGGACTGGTTCCGTTATTTATTATTCTCATTGGAATAACTCCGCTGTATTTGGCCTATCGCATGCATGGTGATTTCTTTTGTTATTCCATTCTTTATTATACCCGGTTGGTTAAAACTTTGACTTCTATACTCCATGAAATTAGTGGAATATCCTTGATATTTGCGCTTCATCCAAAGATCCTTTCATGGTAATATTCTTCTCAAGATTCTTGAATTTTACTCTACAAAGCGAAGATCATGTTGACAGTTTGGATGTTATTGGTTCCTAGATAAATTAATTCTTGAACTTGTTTTATTGAATTCTTATATCATTGTCATCATCCTCATGTTTATATTATGTTGAAAGTCATCTTAGGGCCAGTAGTGCATAGATGGACTTGGTATGATTATGATTTAGAGACTATTCTTGTAATCATGGCGACCGTAATGTTACAAATGATGTGGTAAAAATCCTCAATGGGCTGTGTAGTGCATTGATGGACGAGTTGTTGGCATGATCATGACCATTAATGAATACACAAATATTCTTGGCCCGTAGTGCATGAATAATTGTGGTCGTGATACTAAAGAATATCCTCGTCAGAAAAGTAGTGCGGGGGTGATTCGATGATGTGGAATATTTATTAAAGTTTTGAGTCTCACTATAACAAATGATGATGAAAACCTTTTAAATCATAAAAGATAGTAGATTTTATTTTCTACTTGACTCTTTTAATGGATTCTTTGGTTCCCTTCGTAGTTAAACTTGATGTTCATTATATTTTATCAGTTTAACACTGTTGTAGGCTAATGATAATTTATTCTGCATTATCTTAGTCATAATATTTCTTACTTAGCTAGTTGAGCTCACCCTTTCTTTCACTATTCTCTTCAGAAAATGAGAATATAGCTGGGACGAGTCGGGGAACGGAGTAATGGTCCAGAGGATAGCATTAGTAGTCCTCACTATTCTGTGAAATAGTGTGATAACAATTGTAATGAGGACTCCTTTTGAGTTTGTATGATCTCTAGTAGACAATATTTGTATTCAAACTCACAGTTTATGTCGTATTGTACACAACAGTTATATTAGTAAGTTGTATTTAAATTCTGTACCATGTATCTGACTACCCAAGATGGGTAATGTATACCTAATTTTGGGGGCGTCACATAATGGGTCATCTCCATAGGTTGCCCCATGGGTTTTACCCATCTGGTGACCCATCGGTTCAATCCACGGTTCAGTTTCTTGGATCGGGCTTAACTTAACCTAACATTTGGCCTTACCTTAGGCTTGATAACACAATTCATTGGGCTTGATATAATCCAAGTCCAATTGGATTTTACAAAGTCCTTAAACTCAAAGTCCATTAAGGACTATTCGTATTCTACGCGTATAGCTCACGTATTCTCTTCGTTTAGTATTCATACGATATTTGTATTATACGTCGTATTAATCTTCATACTATACTCGTATAATAACTAATATTATACTCGTATTCCTTGCGTATAATAACCTTAATCAATATATGCATCTCATTTCCTTCTCGGAAATCACTTTTCCTAACCCTTAGGTTTTAAGCCCGCAGGCGAAAATTTTGTTTGCCATAACTGAAATATTATTGGATATTCCATCTCGTCTTAGAATTCTATCATTATTCATTTTTCGGAATTTCAAACTTAATTCCCAAGCAGAAACTGATGAATAGTGTTTTTACGAAAATTTCTCAGAAAACTTTTATTTTCGTCTTGAAAATTCAAAACAATTAATTCTAGCACATAACCAGAATCCTAACTACATCCGCACATTCTAGGTCATAGAATGACCTTCACATAGTTACTCACATAAATACTCAATTAAATTCATTTAATCTATATAATTAAATAAAAATTTAATTTTTATATAAATCTGATTTTCTCGGGCGTTACAACTTGATTCTGATGGTTCTCCTCCATTACACATTCTCTCCAAATGCTATTCAATACATCATATTTTTATAATTTTAGATAGTATAATTGAAATCAATACCGATCAATTAATTTATAATATTGAGAAATATATTTGTTCCAAAGATAAAAGCCATCAGACTTTTTTTTTACCATTTGATGAATATATAATTTTTTTTAATTAAAATTTAAATGGTTTAATTTTTTTAAAATTAATAACGATAAAAATAATTTTAACGATTCTAAGTTTTTGTAGAATTAATCTGAGTAACATTAATTATTTATTAAAATATTTTGATTATTATTAACAAAATTATTAAGAATAAAAGAGTAAAATACATTAACACCCCCTCTAGATAATCATAATAACACTCATCACCCCTCTAGTTCTTCAAATAACAGTGAGTACTCCTCTAGCCTATAATATGTAATGTGACACCCCCAAAATAGGTATACATCACCCATTCTGAATCGCCAAATACATGGTATAGAAAACAACTACAACTTTATTATTACAATTGTTGTGCAAAATACGACAACACATACTTCGAGTTTAAATACAAATATTATCTTCTAGACAATATCCACACTCAAATAAGTCCTCATTATAACTATTGATACACTATTTTACAAAAATAGTGAGAACTGCTAAAACAACTTTCTAGAACCATCATTCCATTCCCCGACTAGTAACTGCTATATTCTTGCCTCCTGAGAATAAAAATAGAACAAAAAGGAAAAGGGTGAGCTCAACTAGCCCAATAAAGAATATTATGACTAAGATAATGTAAGACCCCAACTTATTATTAATGAAATTTAATTTTCTCTATTTTGAAATAGTAAGGGTTGATTTGATTAATGTGGATAGTTATGGGTAAAATACGCAAATATTTTAAAATAAGCAAGTGGTTATAAAATATTCATTATTGTCGGGGAATATTCGTTTGGTCGTGGAATATTCTTGCTGCCGGGGAATACGTACTATGGCGCAGTCTTTTGTGGGCCCCATAACGAAAAGCGATTGGATGAAGAAAACGACAAATATAAGTTGTTTAAAAATAAGCAGTAGTAGTTATTATCAATTAATCTTGTTAAAATACTCTATTGGTTAAAACACAAGAAGACACCAGTATTGCACCAATTATTGATTCTTACGTAAGAAGGCACTACTCAATAATGGTTACAAGTAATTCTTGTTAAGTAATTTATTTTATTGATTTAATAATTGTTGCGTTGATATTTTATATCTTCGTTGTTTCAATAATTGTCATTACACAAGGTATTTTTCATTATCGAAGCAATAATTCATATTATCTGAATAATATTATTAGATAACATTATTGGCAATGTCTAGAAAGTTACGCTCAGGAGAGATTTGGTCACCTAATTGCGCGCCAAGAAGGAGAAATTTTATCGAAAGCCCTCTTTTTCTGGGAGCGCACTGGTTGCCAGAGATTGTGATTCTGTAATATTATTTGTGAATAATTAATTATTGATTTATATGATGAGGAAAATATTGATTTTATGTGGATATAGATGGAGAAAATTTTAAAATGACAATTGTTGAAAATTAATATTTTATCTTTTTCTGATAAAATAATTCATTTAAATATATTATTTTAATAATATATTAACGGTGATATTTTTATAATGAATGTGGGATATATGAGTATATGAGGAGAAAGAGTATTTTTGTGGCATTAAATGTTTAACACATATTTTGTGTGTTGGTGGACACAATTATTGACCGAAATTTGATTATAGCTTGTAAAATCGTCCGTTTGTGGATTTCGGTCAATTTCTGTTTGGAATTTGGAAAAAAACTTTCTTCTGCAAAGTTGTAGAGAATTGAATTTCCTATAAAAACTCGCGAGATTCGAATTTTCTGATAAAAGGCTATTTATTATGAATTATTGAAGTTTCGGAGTTCCGAAATAATTGATTTTTGGGAGTTTTAATTAATTATTTTGAGAAAAACGTTTTTGGTGAGTTTGTGAACCTCATTTAACATGTGCTATGGCTGAAATCAGATTTCAAAGGTGGGCTAAGGAATTTTGTTTATAAATAATATTATTATATTCAATTTTTTGCTTTGGTGTTCTAAGCAATTTCTATAAATAGGGTGCTTAGGTTAGAATTGAAAATCACAATTTAAATCAAGTTTTCTCTCTATATTATCGAGCGTATTCTTGTGAGTATTTTGAGTATACTTTGAGTATTGCTATACGGTGCTGCAAGTTCAAGTCATAGCCTATATCCTGTTTCAACTAAATCTTGTCTTTCGAGGTAAGGGATGTTATTTTCTTCTCAAATGATATTATTTCTTCAATATCATTATTTGAAATATTGGTTGGAACTTTTATCAAATTTGGAACTTTTTCATGTCGGGGTTACTTATTCATGAGTTATTATTCACGAAGTTACTATTCATGAGTTACTATTTATGAGTTACTATTCATGAAGTTCTATTCATGAGTTACTATTCACGAGTTACTATTCATAAGTTACTATTCACGAAGTTCTTATTCACGAGTACTATTCATGAAAGCGTGAAGATGTTTTTTGTGGAATTTCTATCTTTTGGTGTTTGAGTTACTTATTCACGATACTAAGACTTTATTCACGATATCTGAAGACTATTCATAGAAAAATGAAAATTTTTCTTTTCGTCTAAAATATCTATTCGGATACTAGCTTTGATTGTATCCATGTTTTGATCATTCTTGAATTTTACACCCTATGATTATTTTTGAGGTATTTTTGGACGTGGATAAAACAAAGTACTAATCCTTAATCCTTAATCCTTGTCATTTTGTTTCATTTGGATTCGTTTCTTTAAAAATATTTTTCATCATCTTCATCTTAAATGATGATATTATGGAATATCTTTGGCCCGTAGTGCAAAGATGAATGATTTCTTGATGAATATCTTTGGCAGTAGTGCAAAGATGAGCAGTGTTTAGATGAACATGACCGATCGATGAATATCTTTGGCCTGTAGTGCAAAGATGAATATTTGATTCCGGATGTATATTGATTGATGTACGGGGATAAAATATCGACGATGAACTTTTAAATTCATATATAGAAGATAGTAGTTTGCATTCTCTACTTAACTCTTCTAATGAATTATTATTTCACATGAATATTGATTTAAAATTTGTTGTCTATTGTATTCTATTAGATTTTTCCTGTTGAAGACTAACGATAATTTGTTGTATATTATCTTAGTCATAATATTCTTTATCGGGCTAGTTGAGCTCACCCTTTTCCTTTTTGTTCCATTTTTCTTCTCGTGGAGGCGAGAATGTAGCGAAGTACTAATCGGGGTATGGAATGAAGGTTCTAGAGAGAGTTGTTTAGTAGTCCTCACCATTTTGTAAAATAATGTATCAATAATTATGATGGGGATTTATTTGCGTGTGGATATTGTCTAGATGGCAATATCTCGTATTTAAACTCACAGTTTATATGTTGTAATAATAAAGTTTTAGTTATTTACATACCATGTATTTGGCACTCGAGAATGGGTTGGATGGAATGGACCTATTTTGGGGGCGCCACGGTTGGTATCGAGCTTAGGGATATGATCTCTGGTGAGATCGGGGAATAGAACTAGGAGGAGAGACGAGTAAATCCTTCGCTAGTGTGTCCTACCTAAGCTTATTTGTTGGTTGGTCATAATATAGGGGTATTATGTGATTTGTTAATTTATTTAATTAACCCTTGTTTTATGATAGTTTTTAAGAATGGGTCACGAGAACGTTAACAATGGAGTGAATGAGATCGTGGAGACACCTCTAATCGCCAACCAGGATAATGTGATGTCAGGCGAAGAAGGAATTAGAGATATCCATATGGTGAGTGAAGAATTGATAATTGACCCAGAGATAATCGCAGAGGTAACAATTTGAGAGTGAGGAAGAAGAGGAAGAAGAGGTACCTGAAGAGAGTTTATTAGAGGTATTTTATGATCAAAATGTAGAATTGCAAAATCGTATTCATGAGTTAAAAGAGCAGGCTGAAGAATTGCAGGCAGTCGTGGAGCAAAAAGATGCAACGATTCAAGCTTGTGTTACCCGATATGTGATGCTTGAAGCGAAGCACTCTTTCGCGAGTATAAGATGATAAAGTGGAATCGAAATGAAAGAAGAAATAAGCGAACGAGTGAGAATGAGTGATGCATGGGTAAAAGTCGCATCGACAGCGTGGATATTATGGAAAGAGATGTCCAATCTAAAAGAGAAGATTTAACGATGACGGAAGACGCGTTAAGCAAAGATCAAGACCAAAGAACAAATTCTGGGGAAGAGAACGATCGCCAGTTAGATGCTACAGATGCGGAGAGGAGGGACATATAAGGTCAAACTGTTCAAAGCCTTCCAAGGTATGTTTTAGTTGTGGAAAAGATCGTCACATAGCTCGATTTTGTCCTATAACGAAATCATGTCCGATTGGGACGTTGGCACCAGAGGCGGATCTGTAAAAGTCAAAGTCAACGATTCCGGAAGAGCGTTTGTCGTGACAGGGGTCAAAATCGAGGAACCCGAACAAAGTTAGCACGGGTTAGTTAATTATAAATTCTTCTTGAAGTTTATACCTTACTAGATACTAGGTTCTACCCATTCTTTTATCTCTCTTGCTTGCGCTCAACGTTTGAACTTGACTACGGAGAAATTAGACTTTGACCTATTTATGGAGACTCAGTTAAGAGAAACTTTCATTACATCCGTTGTTTAGAAATCTTGCTTGATTCAAGTTGGCACTATCACATTACTTGTTAACCTTATAGAGATATTTGCTTTTGATGTGATTTTAAGGTTAACTACTCATCATGCCGAAATTGATTACTTTCGTAAGGTTGTTAGTTTTCATATTCCTAAGCAACTCGTTATTCAATTCAAGCAATCAAACCATTGTAGTCAAACATTTTCATATCAAGCCATGAAGTCATTCGTTTATTACGGATGTCAAGTTTTCTTAGTCCATGTTATGGATTTGAATAAAGACACGTCGATTTGAATAATATTCTTGTTGTTATTGATTTTTCCCGACGTATTTTACGAAGAATTTCTTGGCTTACTTCCAAAGATCGATATTAAATTTTGTATCGACTTTGAACCCCAGACAAAACTCATTTCTAAAATCTCATATCGAATGGCTCCTATTGAACTTGAGGAGTTAAAATTCAACTATAGAATTTGGTACCGAGCCTTTATCTGGTGACTTCCTTTGTGGAATGCACCAAGCCGATTCTCTCGTAGGGGACACCATATTCGTGCGATAGTAAACCGATAGGTGTCATTGTAGCGTGTTATCCAAGGTTGGGATATGAGTCACGATTGAGAACAACCTAAGTCAGTAATCGAAATACGTAGCTTTCTAGGCTTAGTTGGTTATTATCGGAGATTCGTTGAAGGATATTCTCGAATCGCTATTCCATTAACGCAGCTGACTCGTAGAGATACAAAATTCGAATGGAGCAAGGAATGTGAGAAGAGCTTTGAAGAACTCAAGAGGAGACTCATTTCAGCACATGTTCTGACCATGCCATCCTGGAAAAGCGAACGTGGTAGCTGACGTGTTGAGTAGAAGATCATATACAAGTACGAGTACGATATTGTCAAAGACTCATTTCTTATAATTTACAAATAATAGAGATGGAGATGAAAACTCTAGGTACCCACGTGATGATATACGAGTACGTGATAATATACGAGTATAATCGACTTTAATCGATAAAGTTAAAGTTGTTCAAGCTACACACCGGAGCTGATGAATTTGAAGAAGGAGGTGCAAAAAGTTGTTATTTCAAAAGCAAGAGAATCAGTGAGGTGAGGAAAGCTCAAACCTTCGATTTATTAATCCATTTAAAATTCTCGATCGAATAGGAACTGTGGCCTATAGACTCGTTTTACCGCCAAGTATGACGCGTGTTCATAACGTTTTTCATGTATCGATGTTACGTAAATATGTGGACGACCCGAACCACGTCATTGAGTTAGAACCAAGAACGAGATAATAGAAGACTTAACATACGAGGAGGTACCTGTCAAGATCTTGGATAGGAAAGAACATGTCCTATGTACCGAGGTTATACCACAAGTTAAAATTTTGTGGAGAAACCATGCTATTGAGGAAATAACCTTGGAGTTGGAAACAGAAATGAAAGCGAGGTATTCTCATCTTTTCGAAACACCAGGTACGTACGTCAATTTCGAGGATGAAATTTCATAAGGAGGGGAGGTTGTAAGACCCCAAAATATTAATAAATGAAATTTATTTTTCTCTATTTATTATTTTGAAATAGTAAGGGTGGATTTGATTAATGTGGTTAGTTATGGGTAAAATGCGCAAATATTTTAAATAAGCAAGTGGTGATAAAATATTCATTATCGTCGGGGAATATTCGTTTGGTCGTGGAATATTCGTACTGTAGGGGAATATTCGTACGACGGCGCAGTCTTTTGTGGGACCATAACGGAAAGCGATTGGATGAAGAAAACGACAAATATAAGTTGTTTATAAATAACGGCGTAGTTATTACCAATTATCTTTGTTGGAATACCGGTGGTTAAAACACACTAATACGCGTTGTTGAACAAGTAGACACTGCAGTATTGCATCAATTATTGATTCTTACGTAAGAAGGCACTACTCAATAATTATTAAAGTAATTATTATTCAAGATTTTATTTTATTGATTCAATAATTGTCATATTGATATTTTATATTCTTTGTTGTTTCAATAATTGTCATTACACGGTATTTTTTATTATCGAAGCAATAATTCATATTATCTGAATAATATTATTAGATAACATTATTGGCAATGTCTAGAAAGTTACATCTAAGGAGAGGTTTGGTCACCTAATTCTTGGCTACCAAGAAGGAGAGATCCTTATTGAAAGCCCCTCTTTCCCAGGAACCGCTTTCGGTTCACAAGATCTTGTGATTCTGTAATATTATTTGTGAATAATTAATTATTGATTTATATGATGAGGAAAATATTGATTTTATGTGGATATAGATGGAGAAAATTTTTAAAATGACAATTGTTGAAAATTAATATTTTATCTTTTTCTGATAAAATAATTCATTTAAATATATTATTTTAATAATATATTAACGGTGATATTTTTATAATGAATGTGTGATATATGAGTATATGAGGAGGAAGAGTATTTTTGTGGAATTAAATGTTTAACACATATTTTGTGTGTTGGTGGACACAATTATTGACCGAAATTTGATTATAGCCTGTAAAATTGCCCGTTTGTGGATTTCGGTCAATTTCTGTTTGGAATTTGGAAAACTTTCTTCTGCAAAGTTGTAGAGAATTGAATTTCCTATAAAAAGTCGCGAGATTCGAATTTTCTGATAAAAGGGCTATTTATTATGAATTATTGAAGTTTCGGAGTTCCGAAATAATTGATTTTTGGGAGTTTTAATTAATTATTTTGAGAAAAACGTTTTTGGTGAGTTTGTGAACCTCATTTAACATGTGCTATGGCTGAAATCAGATTTCAAAGGTGGGCTAAGGAATTTTGTTTATAAATAATATTATTATATTCAATTTTCTGCTTTGGTGTTCTAAGCAATTTCTATAAATAGGTGCTTAGGTTAGAATTGAAAATCACACCGTAAATCAAGTTTTCTCTCTATATTATCGAGCGTATTCTTGTGAGTATTTTGAGTATACTTTGAGTATTGCTATACGGTGCAAGTTCAAGTCATAGCCTATATCCGGTGTTTCAACTAGAAGTACTGTCTTTCGAGGTAAGGGATGTTATTTTCTTCTCAAATGATATTATTTCTTCAATATCATTATGCTGAAATATTGGTTGGAACTTTTTATCAAATTTGGAACTTTTTCATGTCGGGGTTACTATTCATGAGTTATTATTCACGAGTTACTATTCATGAGTTACTATTTATGAGTTACTATTCATGAGTTACTATTCATGAGTTACTATTCACGAGTTACTATTCATGAGTTACTATTCACGAGTTACTATTCACGAGTACTATTCATGAAGCGTGAAGATGTTTTTTGTAGAATTTCTATCTTTTGGTGTTGATTCTTATTCACGATACCAAGACTATTCACGATATCTGATTATTCAATAGAAAAATGAAAATTTTTCTTTTCGTCTAAAATATCTATTCGGATACTAGCTTTGATTTTATCCATGTTTTGATCATTCTTGAATTTTACACCCTATGATTATTTTTTGAGGTATTTTGGACGTGGATAAAACAAAGTACTAATCCTTAATCCTTAATCCTTGTCATTTTGTTTTCTTTGGATTCGTTTTTTAAAATATTTTTCATCATCTTGATCTTAAATGATGATATTATGGAATATCTATGGCCCGTAATGCAAAGATGAATGATTTCTTGATGAATATCTTTGGCCGTAGTAAAAGATGAGCAGTGTTTAGATGAACATGATCGATCGATGAATATCTTTGGCTCAGTGAGTGTAAAGATGAATATTTGATTCCGGATGTATATTGATTGATGTACTGAGGATAAAATATCGACGATGAACTTTTAAATTCATATATAGAAGATAGTAGTTTGCATTCTCTACTTAACTCTTCTAATGAATTATTATTTCCGTTGCGAATATTGATTTAAAATTTGTTGTCTATTGTATTCTATTAGATTTTTTTCCTGTTGAAGACTAACGATAATTTGTTGTATATTATCTTAGTCATAATATTCTTTACTGGGCTAGTTGAGCTCACCCTTTTCCTTTTTGTTCCATTTTTCTTCTCAGGAGGCGAGAATGTAGCGAGTACTAGTCGGGGTATGGAATGAAGGTTCTAGAGAGAGTTGTTTAGTAGTCCTCACCATTTTTGTAAAATAATGTATCAATAATTATGATGGGGATTTATTTGCGTGTGGATATTGTCTAGATGGCAATATCTGTATTTAAACTCACAGTTTATATGTTGTAATAATAAAGTTTTAGTTATTTCTGTACCATGTATTTGGCGACTCAGAATGGGTTGGATGGAATGGACCTATTTTGGGGGCGTCACAAAATCAATTCTAAAAAAGAAGCATGAATTGGTAATATTTGATGTTATTTCAATATTTTTATCGTTAATCATGTATTAGACTTCTATGAATAGAGTATTTCTTGAATTATGTACTATTTTTTATTTTATTTGTAGTACCAAATAAATAAAAAAGAGATTGATCGAGCGGATATGTATATACAGTCCCACACTCGAAGTGATAACTCAATTTTACCGGGAGCTTCCTCGAATGTGGTACGTATTTATCAATCCTCAAACAATGGGGTCTTTTAACTCTTTATCTCTGTATGTGTGTGTGGGTTTGTTTTAGAGCATTCATCTTCATTCTATCTGTAGGTTGAGAGCAGATCTTGATCATTTATATATACACATTCAGTTTTAAGTTCATCCATAAGCATATCTTGAAGTCTTTGCATTTTCTTATTCAATCTGAGGTCTCTCCAACTGTGAGAGCTGAGCAAGTTGACCAAGCATTTCTTTAGTTATAGTTTTATCAATAAATAGTCTTAGTTTAGTTATGTGATTAGCATGTGCTATCTTTAATGTGAACAGAAGCTGACTAGCCTCTTGCTATAATGCTCTAGTAGTTATAGCAAGCATCCAACAATTATCTTATTCTGGAATATATAAATCTTTGTACTTTATTACATATATTTTTTGTTGCTACACTTACCAAACAATGTCTAAATAGGTAACCAATATTGAAAGAAGGAACATTTAAGTAAGTGGAATAGAATATCTTGGAAGTTACTTTCGAACAAGATTAAAAATAATAATAGAATAACACAACAGAATTACTACTATTATTTGCTACTCTTCTTTAAGTTATGTTGAATTGCCTTATATATTTAAGTTGCCATGTATATTTAAGTTATGTATATTTTGCCTTGTATATTTTCACAGGAAAAAATTATTGAGTTAAAGAAGACTCAATAATCGACTGGTGAAAGCAGTAGTACAGGACGGAATGATATACTTCCACAAGTTCATGGACCAGAGCGACATGGTAGACTTCGACAAGGTGGAGTTGGTGCCACAGCTACAAACACTTGGGGGCCTCATGGCACAAATAATGAGGTACAACGTGAGAATCAAGAATTGAAAGCTGAGTTGAAAAAGGTGCAAGAAAAAGGAGACGATACTGCAAGGAAAGTGGATGAACTATTATCAATGATGATAGAATTTATGAAGAATTCATCAGTTCCAAATGCTCATTCCAACAATCAGATGTTGCTCTCTCACTTCACTTATACTTAAATTTTTTGCGCTATCACTCTGTTTTTATGGATTAACAAGTTCACTTGATAATTAATTTGTAGGATCGATACACAGAAGGAGATAATGGTGATATTAGTGGATCAAATAATCCTATAGGGGACCTGTGACATGTCTCGTGCTGCTAGAGATATGTTACATGTGCTACTGGAAATTTGTTAGATGTAACACTATTTTGGATGAAAATTTGTTAGATGTGATACTGAAAATATGTTAAATGTGCAACTGGTTATGTACTGTTTCGATACAAGGTAACAGTATTTTGGATGGTTATGTATATTTAGATGATATTATATATTAATAGACTTTATTTGTTTTGTTCTTTTAGTTGTAAATGTTATATTCAGATTGGATGGTTGAATGTAGTTATGCTTCTTAACATGTAAAATAAATAAGAAATATTACTTCTTAACATGATAGGCAAAAAAAATTTTGGCTCCAAAATACCTATAGTGACGGCAACGACCGTCGCCATACATCTCATATTCGCGCCAAATCTCACCTACACCTATGGCCATGACCGTCTCAATACATTTCACATTCGCGCCAAATCTTACCTATAGCGACGGTCGATGACCGTCGCAGTAGACCTCAGCGACCATTGGTAAAGAGCAAATACACAATTTTTCCATGACCTATAGCTAGGGTTGGTGACCGTCGCTATAGGCAAAAAAACCATCGCTATAGGCTTTACCGACGAGTTCTATGTCAACGGTCGGCGACCGTCGCTAAATCCTTTAGCGACGGTCTTTTATAGCTTATATGACAATACGACCGTCGCTATAAATTTGATTTTCTAGTAGTGTTTGCTTCACAATTCCTTTCAGGTAATAAAAGTGTAGCTGGGTCAAGCGGGGTAACAGGGGAATAGAACGATGGTTTATAGCTGTTGAGGTTTCCCCTAAAATAGTATAGAAATAATTTTATTAAGAATTATAGATAAGTGTGTTGTATTTTATACGTCATTTTAACCGTTGATTTTGGTGAACCGTATAGGGTGAGGTGAACCCAACTTTGGAAGGGCGTTTTTGCCACTATCATACAAGATGTCTAATGCTAGACGACTTCGTGTTATCATAAGATAGGATTGTGCACATGCACTTGCTGATTATATCTATGAGCACTACCTATATAATCTTGGAGTTTGGTTGAAATATAATTCTCAATTGGAGATAATGGAGATAATTATTTGTCAAGAGAAGACTCACCATTGGAAAGAACATGATAGTAATCTTCTCGTTTTTCTTTGGGGTCTTTTGGGTCAACCAAGGATAATTCTCGAGTCATATGATATCTATCATAACTTAGATGCATGACCTTCGATATACGAAGGTTTCCTTGAGTATTTTCCAAAGATTTTAATTTTTAAAATAGTTATTGACTGTACCTTTATGTAAGGTACCATCGTAAGGTATTGTGGTCGAGGCACCATGAGAGTTACATATATTTGTATTAAAACTATCAGTTTAACTGTGGTCGTATTTTGCACGACAGTTGTATAAATGGAGTTGTCAGTAGTGTATTTTCTGGCGACCCAAGATGGGGTTTGTATACCTATTTCGGGGGCGTCATATTTGGTATCAGAGCTTAGGGATATGGTCTCTGGCGGAGATATGAGTATAGAACTAGGAGGGGAGAGACGAGTAATATACTTCGCTAGTGTGTGACTTACCTAAGCTGAAATTTTTACTTGATAAGTTGACAATTTGTGATATGTCAATTAACCTTTGTTTTGAAGATATATTCTAGAATGATATCTGAAATACAGGAGATGAGCAATGGGAAAATCATGATACAGAGGAAATAATCGAAAAGTTACAATTCGAAAAGAAAGCAAGGTATTCTCATCTCTTCGAACTACCAGGTACGTAAATTTCGAGGGTAAAATTTCATAAGGAGGGGAGATTTTAAAATCCTGAATTTTATGAAATGAAAGTATTTAATTTTCTTATAATTATTATTTTATTTAATAAATGGTTAGATTGATAAAAGGTTAAAGTTAAGGGTGATATTTGAATTTTTTTTGAAGTAAACAAGTTGTCATAAAATAATCGGTGGTAAAAGTACAGTAATATGCATGGTTGCATAGTAGCACACGATATTGATTATTGATACTTACGTGAGAAGTCACTCAGTTATACTCAATTATTGCTACAATAATTGCTGCATAATATCTCTCATATTATTGATTCAATTATTGTCGCAGTATAAATATTTAATATTATTAAATCAATAATTAAGACAACAAAATTATTCATATTATTATTTGCAATATTGACGATGTCTAGAAGTTCTGTCAAGGAGAGGTTAGGTCATCTAATTGCGCGCCAATAGAGAGAAATCCATATCGAAAAGCCTCCTCTTTCCTGGGAACGATCTGGTTGTTAATATTGTGAGTTATAGTATTAATGATGAATGTTATTAAAAATCAAATTTGAGTTCGGAGTTAAATTTGGAGACGCGGACGTGATATTTAAGTCCAGAACGATGAAATTAGTAGAAATAGATTATAAACACAAAATTTACCGGGGTTAACTTTTTGGTCAAAAAGTCAACAATTGACTTTTTCAGAAAAAGTCAAATTTTGAAATTTCAAAAATTAAATTTTTGATAAAAATATTTCCATTGGGTTGGTATTGTTAGTGTTAGTGGAAATCGACATTTATTTCGATAATAATTGATGTCTGGAGGTTATATTGACCAATCGGGTAATTAATCGGATAAATGAGAAATTAATTGCTATTAATTCACATGCTTATAACTATTTGTTCACATGTGTGTACTATTGATTCACATGCATGTACTATTAGGGGAGGTGGTGCAAGATTGATAATACTTGCATGACTAAATTAAAAATGGAGGTATAGATGAAGATACTATAATGTAACTATTTCTTTCACATGTATAAAACTATTTGTTTACATGTATGTACTATTGATTCACATGTGATGTACTATTAGGGGAGGTGGTGCAAGTTTGATAATACTTGCATGATTAAATTAAAAATGAAGGAAAAGATGAAGGTATTATACTGTAATATTTTAAGCTCCAAAACGTGCAATTATTGAAACTATGTTTTCCTATAAATAAAAACTCATTCTTCTTTCATTCTCACCATTTCACTAAGACTCACAAGAACAATTATAGAGAGAGAAGCTATAGAGAGGAAAGCTATAGAGAGAAAGAAGAAGAGTAGTCTGCTACTTCACTATTCCAGTATCCAGTCTTCTTTTGAGGTAAGGTGTATTATTTATTTCATATTCGCTTACGATATTATTTTTTGTATTCGTAAGAAATATTATCTTCGTTCAATATTCGTAAAGAATATTATTTTGTTCAATATTCGTATGCAATATTATCTTAGTTCCATATTCGTTGGAATATTATTTTCGTTCAATAGTCGTAAGGGATATTATTTTTGTTCAGTATTCATAAGGAATAATATTTTCTTTCATACTCTGTAGTATGTGAGTAATATTATTTCGTCTCGTATTCCAAATTATACCCTTATTTTGTTAAAGTATTGCTTCTATACTTCGTGAAATGAGTAGAATATCCTTGAAATTTGCGCTTCATCTAGTATCGTTTCACAAGGATATTTTCTGCACATTCTTGTTAAATTTTAAACTTTTCATGTTGGAGTACTGTCCATGAGTACTATTTATTTATACGATACTATTCACAAAAGTACTATTTACGGGTACTATTTACAAAGTACTATTCATAAAATATTATTCACAAAGTACTATTCACGAGTACTATTCATAAAGTACTATTCATGGGGTACTATTCACGGGGTACTATTCACCCGGAGTACTATTCATGACAAAAATTGATTTCTTTTCGGTAGAAATCATTTTTGATATATTATCATTCTTGAATTTTACTCCATAAAGCAGTATCATGTTGGCAATTTGAACATTATTGAATTCTGGATAAATTAAATTATAAATCTTTAAAAATTTATCCTTTGTTTCTTTTAATTGAATTTTTATATCATTGTCATCATCCGCATGCTTATATTGCGATGAAAGTCATCTTTGGCTTACGTGCATAGATGGACTGTTGATTTGTATGATTATGACCAGGGATCATTCGGTATAATCATGAACCGTAATGTTACAAATGATGTGGTAAAAGTCCTCATTGGCCTGTAGTGCATTGATGGACAGTTGTTGGTATGATTATGACCAGGGATTATTCGGTATAATCATGACCATCGATGATTACATGAATATCCTTGGCCGTGGTGCATGGATGATTCGATGATGTGGTTTATTTATTAAGCTGAGTCTCAGCGATAAAGTTGATGAAATTTTTTTTAAATCATAGAAGATAGTAGATATCATGCTCTACTTGACTCTTCTAACGGATTGCTTGTTCCGCTGCAGTTAAACTTGTTGTCTATTATATTCTATCAGTTTAACATTGTTGAAGGCTAACGATAACTTATTCTGCATTATCTTAGTCATAATATTTCTTACTGGGCTAGTTGAGCTCACCCTTTTCTTTCATTGTTCTCTTCAGGAAATGAGAATATAGTTGGGACGAGTTGGGGAATGGAGTGATGTTCCAGGATAAGTGGCTTTAGTAGTTCTCATTATTCTATGAAATAGTCTGATAATAATTATAATGAGGACTCCATTTGAGTTTGGATATTGTCTAGAAGACAATATTCGTGTAAAAACTCTCAGCTCATATTGTATAATTAAGTTTGTATTTGGATTCAGTACTATGTATTTGGCGACCCAAGATGGGTGATGTATACCTATTTTGGGGCCGTCACTACTTCGGTTGGCCTGAAGCGTAGAAGTTCATAGGCTGTTTATTTATAGCGATTCACAACTGGTTATCAAGTAGATATCTGGAGAATACGAGGCTCAGGGGCAAGGATGACCAAATACTTGACTTAGGTAAAAGATAAACTCACTTTAGTTCACACAGTTTCCAAGGAATAGATAGGTCAGGTAACATAGTAGCAGATGTTTTAGCCCGATTGGCAACAATTGAAGCAAGTTCTTTCAACTGTTCAATATATTTGGAAGTGTTGGAAAGGCCTAGTGTTCAAAAAGAGGATGTTCTAGCTTTGGATCAGATGGATTGTTGGCTCAGACCTTTTATCTCCTATTTGGCTGATGGGGTTCTGCCTTTAGATCGCATATATGCACGGAAGATCAAACACACGATTTTGAATTTCATCCTTATTGATGGAGATCTGTACCGAAGGGCGTTCAGTTCTCCACTGCTCAAGTGTTTAACACCTTTGGAAGCTGAGTATACACTTCGGGAAGTGCATGAAGGAATTTGTGGGGATCATATGGGGGCCAAGTCATTGGCATACAAAATACTAAGGCAAGGGTACTATTGGCTGACCATCTTTTAAGAAGCAAAGGATTTTGTCAAAAAATGTCCCAAGTGTCAGCTAAATAGTTCTATCCCTCATCAACCTCCCGAAGAGATGTATTCGGTTTAATCTCTGATTCCATTCGCTATATGCGGGATTGATATCTTGGGGCCACTACCAAAAGCCAAGGGATAAGTCAATTTTGTGATCGTGGCTATTGACTACATGAACAAGTGGGTAGAAGCCAAACCGTTACAGAAAATTACTGAACAGGAATGTCTCAAGTTTTTCAAAGAAAGTGTGGTGTATCGGTTCGGCATCCCTAGGGTTCTGGTTTCGGATAATGGCAGATAGTTTGTGGGGTCAAAATTTGAAGCTTTTCTGAAGGAGTTGGACATTCAACATAGAAAGACTTCGGTAGCCCATCCTCAATTAAATGGACAAGTAGAAGTCACAAACCGGACTCTACTTAATGGAATTAAAAGGAGGTTGGATGAGCTGAAGGGGAGGTGGCCCGAAGAATCGCTCAGTGTTCTATGGGCATATCGAACTACCCCGAGGACTACAACTGGGGATTCTCCATTAAGATTGGCCTATGGGACCGATGCACTTATACTTGTTGAGATCGGGTCTTCTACACTTCAGGTCAGTTAGTACAAAGAGTTATATAATGATGACGGCTTACGACTAAACTTGGACCTTTTGGAGGAAGTTTGGGACTCAGCTCTGGTAAGGTTGGCTATATATCAGAAGCGAACTGCCCGATACTATAACCAGAAGGTAAAACAAAGAAGATTCAAGGTTGGAGATTTGGTGCTCCGGGAATCAGAAGCATCTATCCCTCAGAATACGGGCAAGTTAATGCTGAACTGGGAAGGGCTATATAAAGTAATAGAAGTGTCGAAGCTAGGTATTTACCGGCTTCGAGCAATGGATGGTTCGGAGGTAAAGAATACATGGCATGCTCGAAGATTTAGAAAATATTATCAGTAAAAGTTATGTTCTTTCCTTTACCTTTGTAAATTCTTTTATTCATCAATAAAATAAACAAAAATAACTTTTCGAAAAATTTGTATTTCATTTATATTCATATGTTTATACAAAACTGATCAGATAAGTTTTGAACAAAACTGATCAGAGAAGTTATAAATAACATAACCGATCAGGAAAGTTACAAGAAAAACTGATCGAGAAAGCTACAAACAAAAAATTAAAAGTAAAAGTCCAAAAAAGACTATTCTTTGGGGGCCTCGTCCTCGGCTTTGGATTCTTCATCAGAGGAGTCAAGGACAGAGGTGTCTAGCCCGACAGCTGTCATTTTTGCCCTAGCCTTTTCCCTATAAGCCTCATAGCCTTCGACAAATTGGGTCATGACTTTGTCAGTCAGTTCGGACGATTCTTCATTTTCTTTGATTGCAAGTTGCTTGGCCTCGATGCATTCCTTCCCCATGGCAATGTTCTCCCTCATCAGCACCATCATCTAGGCGTGCATGTCGGTTATTTTGCCTTCGAAGGCCAGAATGACACTCTGCTGATCCTTGTTCTCATTTGACAGAAGCGACTTTCCCTTGATGATTTGTTTGGCACGGTTATCAAGGCTAACATATTCCCTTTGAAGTATGTAATGTTGTTTTTTAAGTTCGTTGGTCTGACGTTTGGCTTGAGTCACCTTATTTCTTCTGTCGGCATGGAGCTCTTTTTCCTTCTTCAGATCCGATGTCAAGCCTCGGACTTCAGCCTCAAGCACCTCCACATCACACCTCAGTTGTGCCTCCTTTTTAGTTGTGCTTGCTAAAGGTGGAATGACTCGGGTAAGGACAACATTGGCCTGCAATGAAGAAGAGATAGGTGTTAGACATAATGAAAACTGGGTAATCAAAGTGACATTTTAGTCTATTAGGTTACCTGATATTGGAGCTTGACGTATTCGACTAGATACTCCTCAGAAGTATATTCTCAGAACCGCTCGTCATCTCCAAACAATCTGAAGTGTTCCAGCTGGTCAAAGGGGAATACTTCCGACAGGTTCTTTGGCCAGAAAGTAGTAGGGGTCCCTCGGGAGGGACCGATGTCAGCAGATGGTTGGGATGAGGGGGTCGGTTTTGGAAGGAAACAACCTCTATGATCTGTAGATCAGGCTCTTCAGCTTGGCATGACCTCTTGGAACGAGGTTCAAGAGTTTCCTCTTCGGTTTCCTCCGGATCCTCGAGGTCAGTAACTAGTGGAGGAGTAGATTTTGGAACAATCAGCGAAGCTGGCTTGGAGGGGCCCTTGGTGGAGGGCATTCTTTTTCTTTTCTTTAGCAAAGTCATCTTCTCTGACCTATCCATCTTTGGGATATTTTTGGAAGGTTCGGCGTTTATGGACGATGGAGGAGCTGCAGCCGAAGTGGAGCTGGTTGAAAGCTCCGAGTTTGGGATAGTCTCTTCTTCGGGCGACTCGTCAGTAATGGGATGGTGGATCGGTTCGGACTTGATAGGTAAGGGGCTAAGGTCTCTTCGGTTCCTTCGGGTTTGAAAATTGTTACTGTAGAAAAGTAAACAAGTTAGAAGATTTATTTGGAAAGCTAGTTGAAGAATGCAATTAAAGTTTGAAGGGGTTCGGGATAAAGGACTTACATCCATATTTGTATAGTCAGGTCTCATTGGACAAGATGTCTAGGCCCCATTCGGTCTTCTTCAACTTCTGGTAGAAATCTTTGAAGGCTTCTTGGCGGTCCTTAGAGAATTTTGATACTTTTGCAATGAGGTCTTCGGGAGTGGCCCAGTTTGGGAGGAGCTTGAGGTCATTTCCCCTTATGAAGACCCCTTGAGAATGCCACCCTTTATTGCTAAATGGTGTCTTGATGAAAGTGGATCAGCTTGGCTCGGTTGTCGGTTTAATTGCCGAAGCCCAGGTTCTTTGGACCTGCCAACGGTGAACAGGACGAAAAAGAAGCTGAGGCCAGGGGTAATTCCTACCTCTTGGCATAAGGCTATGAAGCTGATCAGATGAATGTAGGAGTTCGACACAAGTTGTGCGAACCCGATCCCTATGAAGCAGAGGAATGATGAAATGAATTCATGAAGGGGGAATCAGACCCCATATTTTAGGGCCCAGAGCGGTATCGCGACCCATTCGCCTTCGGGGCGCCATAACAGTCTTTTGTTTGGTTCTGGCACCCGAAGCTTATATTCTTTTTGAATGTTGAATAGGGTTTGGATGTCAGAAATTTGGGAGGGGTTAAAGGAGGACTTAGTATTGATGTGAGAGAAATCATCCTTGGATGCATAGACACTTCGTATTTTTGTCTTAATGCTATCCGGGGTTGAAGGAGTTGAAGGGTTGGCTGTATCAGATGATGGTGCCGGCAAATCGACCAACACCAGATCAGTGGCAACAATGGTGTTGGGGTTGGAAGTGTTGTCAATAGTTGGAGTTTGCTCAGTCGTTGAGGAGTATGGGAGGCTAGAATCTGCCATTAAAGCAAAAACAGCAGAAATGTGATGTTTGGAGGATAAAAAGGTCTAAATCGGCGAAGTTTGGTGGAGGTGGTTTCTTGATGAGTGCATATTATTCATTTATTTTTATTCCTTTATGTTTAGTTTTATTGCATGATTCATGTGTATATAAGCTTATTAAGGTGTTTAATGATTTCAAGAAGAATTTGAGTTGAAATGAGGAAATTTGGAAATCTTGGATTTTTGGAAAGTTTCTAAAAGCAGATTTTGGCATATTTCTACATGGAATTGAATTGATATTTCTATTAGCTTTAGGATTTCCTTTAGACTAAGATTTATTTCCAAATTGAATTCTATTTCTTTATGGAAACTAGTTATGATTTGTAATTCCTTTTAGAATTTGGATTTCTACTTCCTATAGGATTTAGGACTTTGTCTAGCACTATAAATAGAGGATGAGAGTCAAGATTTTATTCATTCAATTATCAACAATCATCTATTGGAGTGCAGAATCAAGAGCATGTCAGTCTAGTTCTTTTTATTCAGTTCTAAAGGGAGGTGAATCCTTGTTACAAGTAATTGATTAATTGAGTATTATTATTTATTCCTTCTTATGTGAAATTTTTTTCTGATAATCTGTTTTCATTGATTGTATGCTAATTGATCTAATTGATTTAATATGGCCAATTGAGTTAATTTGATCATTATCATCGGCTAGATTAAGATTGGTATTACGTGTAATTGATATCTTTCTTCATCATAAGTAGCAACTTGGTAATACTAATTGTGGACAAGCTTTTGTGTATTTCTAAGATTATTAGAGAACAAGTTAAACAAATCGAGCTTATGTATTTGTTTCTTGGATTAGCATAATTCTCTATTTCTTAATGCTTCTATCATATTAAATCTAGAGAGCTTATTCTAGGTTGTATGCTAGTTAGAATCTGGTGGAGAGCTTGTTTCATACAATGATAATCTAAGGAGAATTTCGGATAGCAGAGCTTATTGTTATCTAGGGCTAATAGTTTCATTGAAGGGAAAATAATAATAACTTGATTAATTGATTGTTGTACTTGGTGAAACTGAACTGCAGAACTGAAGTTTTTACATTTTTGGTTAACTTTATCATTAATTCTTATTTTCTTAGTTTCAAAAACAATTTTCAAAAAATCCCCAATATTTATTTTCTATCAAAATAATAGAATAAATATAAATCAAACCACTCTCTGTGGGATCGATCCTTGCTTACTACTGTGCTAATTGTTTTAATTTGTAAAGTGAAAGTGAGGTTAATATAGGAGTGTAAACGATAGCTCCCAAATTTTGGCGCCGTTGCCGGGGAGTGTTATTTGTTTTTGTTTATTCTTTGTTTGCATTTATTTTTATTATTATTATTTTTATTTTATAACTTAATCCTCTCACTCTATTGACTTAAATTTTGTTCAAGAGATAAAGAAAACTGCAGATATAGAAGAAGCTCTTGTTCCATCACTTGAAGAGGAAAAGATGGCGGTGCCAAACAAAAATAGGACTTTAAAAGAACTAGCTGCTCTCGATCTTGATCAAACATCATTTTGTATTGAGTATCCTACTTTAGATGATGCCTTTGAACTTAACTCTAGACTAATTCTTCTTTTGCCTACTTTTCGTGGTCTTACAGGTGAAAATCCATATAAGCATCTAAAGGAGTTCTATGTGGTGTGTTCCACGATTAAAGAACAAGGAGTGACAGAGGAGCAGATCAAGCTTAGACTTTTTTCGTTCTCATTAGCAGATTTGGCTAAAGACTGGTTATACTATCTTCCTTCAAGATCAATACGATCATGGACTGATATGCAAAGGCTATTCTTGGAAAGGTATTTTCTGCATCAAGAGTCGCCCACCTAAGGAATGAGATATGTGGAATCAGATAGTTCAATGGAGAAACTCTCTATGTGTATTGGGAAAGGTTCAAGAAGTTGTGTTCCAGCTGTCCACCTCACAGAATTGATGATCATCACTTGATCCAGTACTTCTATGAGGGGTTGCTACCAATGGAAAGAAGTATGATCGATGCAGCAAGTGGAGGAGCACTGGTAGACAAGACTCCAGAAGCTACAAGAAACTTAATTGCAAACATGGCAGCTAACTCACAACATTATGGAACTAAGATGGATAACACACCACAAAGGGTAAATGGGGTAAACACGATAGACTTGGAGTAGCAGATTTCTGAATTAACTGCTATAGTTCAACAAATGGCTGCAAGGAATACGCAAGATTTTCAGCAAACTCAACCTCAGTACCACACAGAGAACCAAGAAGTACTTGTCAATTATGGGACATCTATGGAAGATATGTTTAAGGCATTCATAAACCAAACACAATAGTTCATGAGTCAGACACAGTAATTCCAGCAGGAGACAATAACTTCTGTTCAAGATCTAAGGGAACAAGTTGGTCAGCTTGCAACCACAGTAGGAAGGTCACTTTCTCAAACTATTGAAAATGTAAGTGCCATAACATTTAGATGTGGTGCAGAGGATCAGCAAAAAGCAAATTCAATACAAAGCAAGTCCAACAATAGTGAAAAAGGCAGCAGTGATGTACTCAAGCACAAATTTCCACCTCTTTCAGTTTATGAACCGAAACTACCTTTTCCACAAGTTCTAACAAGGAATTTAAAAGTTGGAAAGAATTCAACGAGGTATACAGAGTCTAATGAAAAATTCCTAGAAGAAATGGCGAATAAGGAACAAAAACTTAAAGATGATGAGGAGTTCACTAGTGGAAACCAGTTGGAAGTGCTTGAGGCTACTACTGAATTTGAAGAAGAAATCAGGTATTCAAAGTCTGAAAAGGATGAACAAGAGAGAGGAGAACAATTGGATAAGTTTTGCAGATCATTACAAAGAGGATATAGGTGATACAGTGTTGCAAACAACAAAAACACTACATGATACATATCATAGGACCTTAACTATGGAATTAGATGAGGCACATGTCCAGTTCAGCACATATGAGACTAAAAGGTATCTTGGTATTGTTGATTTTGTTTTTTTTACTGATATTATTGACTCTATAGTGCAGAAATCTTTTGATCAAATACAATTATACGAGAAGGATTTGAGGGCTGGAATGGAGCAAAATCATGATCTAAAAGATGTTCTTAATAAAGAATTGAAGTTGTTACCAGTCCACTTGAAGTTCACAAGTCCAATTACATAGAATAAGAAGGATGATGTCAAGCTAATGACAATAAACAAGGGCAGCTGCTTGGGAGGCAACCCAAGATCTCAGATTTGATTTTTCTATCCCTTTACTTTTTATTTTATTTTATTGCATGTTAACTAGTAGTATTTTCTTCTTTGCATAATTTTCTTACATTGGGGACAATGTAAGGTTTGAGTGTGGGGGGAAAAATTTAGGTTTTTATTTTATTTAGGAATATTGATCTGATTTTGATGGGGAATTTGAAAATTGGATGCTTTTGAAAAATTTTGAAAATTTTGGGTTCCATGATTCTATTTGCCTACGTGTTCGAAGGTTAAAGTCAAAGATTGAAAATTGATGCTAAAATTCAGAATCTGTTTGATGCTTATTTTGTTAATGAATGAGGACAACTAAGCCACGATCCATAGTAATTGATTTGAATTGAATTTGTGATACATGAGTACTTGAATATGAGAAGCATGTTTATTTGGCTAAGTTATTTGTGGAGTTGTCTATGCACACTGATTTCATGACTTAGAACTGTTTAACTTGCTTATGTTGTTGCAGAACCATGTGAAAAAAATGATGAATGAAAAAAAATAGAAAAAAAAAAAGAAGAGAAGAAAAAAAATGAAAATTAAAAATCTGCTTCAATGTCCATTGTGCGAAATAACTGGGTATCTAAGCCTCGGAAAGCATCGGTATTCACGCTGAAAAGTGCGATGGATAAAAGCAACTTGACTAGTCGACTTTTGTGGCCTTTTTTACTTGAATAAGTAAGCCTTAGGGGTGTCTCTACACCTAGCGCCCTAAGATCATCTGGTTTGGGAGTCGTTGGTGGAAAGTTCGCTAATGGGTAACTCTGAAAAGCCTAAGAAAAGAAGACATTGCACATGTCAAGAAAAGAAAAAAAAATATACGAGAAAAGCATGAAAATACATTCATCTGTGCTAAAGAGAAGGTTCTATATAAAAAAAATTAAAAAGCAAGGAAAAATTTGTTCTTGGTTATGAGTCAGTGTGCACGATTTTTGTTCCATAATAACCAAGTTGAGTAAGTATGTGGACTGTACGAAAGTTTTTTATGTGGTTATAGGTTGGTTTAATGAAATTCATTGGTGAAATGGTAAGGTTTTTCGTTGTGAAATAATTGATGATGCATTGATTAGATTTCTGCAAATTTAGTGTTGATAGTCATGATTTGTACCTTGAAATCATTTGACACTATGATTGAATAGAATTTTTCTAGAAATCAAACTTTTGTTTTACACGAGGACGTGTAAAGGCTAAGTGTGGGGGAATTTGATGAGTGCATATTATTCATTTATTTTGATTCCTTTATGTTTAGTTTTATTGCATGTTTCATGTGTATATGAGCTTATTAAGGTGTTTAATGATTTCAGGAAGAATTTGAGTTAAAATGAGGAAATTTGGAAATCTTGGATTTTTGGAAAGTTTCTAAAAGCAGATTTTGGCATATTTCTACATGGAATTGAATTGATATTTCTATTAGCTTTAGGATTTCCTTTAGACTAAGATTTATTTCCAAATTGAATTCTATTTCTTTATGAAAACTAGTTATGATTTGTAATTCCTTTTAGGATTTGGATTTCTACTTCCTATAGGATTTAGGACTTTGTTCAAAGCACTATAAATAGAGGATGAGAGTCAAGGTTTTATTCATTCAATTATCAACTATCATCTATTGGAGTGTGGCACTCAAGAGCATGTCAAAGCTAGTTCTTTTATTGATTCTAAAGGGAGGTGAATCCTTGTTACAAGTAATTGATTAATTGAGTATTATTATTTATTCCTTCTTGTGTGAAATTTCTTCTGATAATCTGTTTTCATTGATTGCATGCTAATTGATCTAATTGATTTAATATAGCCAATTGAGTTAATTTGATCATTATCATCGGCTAGATTAAGATTGGTATTACGTGTAATTGATATCTTTCTTCATCATAAGTAGCAACTTGGTAATACTAATTGTGGACAAGCTTTTTTGTATTGCTAAGATTATTAGAGAACATGTTAAACTAATCGAGCTTATGTATTTGTTGCTTGGATTAGCCTAATTCTCTATTTCTTAATGCTTCTATCATATTAAATCTAGAGAGCTTATTCTAGGTTGTATGCTAGTTAGAATCTGGTGGAGAGCTTGTTTCATACAATGATAATCTAAGGAGAATTTCGGATAGCATAGCTTATTGTTATCTAGGGCTAATAGTTTCATTGAAGGGAAAATAATAATAACTTGATTAATTGATTGCTGTACTTGGTGAAATTGAACTGCAGAACTGAAGTTTTTACATTTTTGGTTAACTTTATCATTAATTCTTATTTTCTTAGTTTCAAAACAATTTTCAAAAAATCCCCAATATTTATTTTCTATCAAAATAATAGAATAAATATAAAACAAACCACTCTCTGTGGGATCGATCCTTGCTTACTACTGTGCTAATTGTTTTAATTTGTAAAGTGAAAGTGAGGTTAATTTAGGAGTGTAAACGACAGCTCCCATTTCTCGCCGAAAATTGTACTTGCGGAGAGCTCTGAGAGGGAAGGTTGAGATAGAGAAAATCTGGAAAAAGTGACAGTTGTGTATGGGATGGGGGTTTTATAGGGTTGTTGCACGAATCCCAAAGGTGGCTAATGATGATGTGTGGGGCCCGTTTCTTGGGGAATGTGTGCTGTTTAATAAAATCGTTTGGATTCCCCAGGCGTCTCTTTAAGTCTCTAATTATAAACTTTTATAATAAGAGACTAGGGGGCAATGTTCGGGTATAATCTACTGAACCCTATGTGGGCTGAAGGACTAGATTGAGATGGGCTTATTGACCCCAATGGGTCGAAGCTAGTAAAGCGATATGTGGTGTTCGTGGTCGGGCGTCCGAATCCTTTGGGCCAGAGCCCAGATCAGTTTATAGGGGTTCAACTGATTTAGGCCCATACAGAAGATTATTCCTCGTATGGAGTCTAGAGTAATAAGGAGTTTAAATGGTTAAGGATTCCAATACTAGCCATATTTAAATACCAACTCAAAAGGTAAGTGTTTGAATTATATCCAACTTGCACCTTTCAAGGAGATTGAGTTGGACCCAAACATAGGTAACTGCCATCTTTAGGAGTCCTAATCCGATTCAGAAATGGGCTTTAGGATGGTGAGAACGACTATAAATACAAGACTTGACTTCAATTAACAGGTAATACACTTTTGAGCAATAAACACTGAAGCCTCCATTGTTAAACCTTGTACCAGTCTGTACTTATTCTCACACCGGAGCTATCACCGGCGGCACAAGCCGTCAAGCGTCGTGTGTAATCTTGTTATTGTGCAGGTTCAAACACGTGGATTTGGTGATTGGACGCGCCGACAAAATTTGGCGTTAACAAGTAACAAATCAAATGACTATAAATCGTAGTACTTCCTTCATAGACTTGTATTATGATTTTTCAAGTTTAGTGGACCTCGTCAATCTGTGCTACTAATTTTACAATATTTTGTATTTTTTTTCCTTTTCATCTTCACTAGTACAAAATTATAAAAAGACAATACTTAAAAGATGACGTTTTTATAAAAAATGTAATAATATTTTTTTATAACATTTTTTTAACAAAACATTATATATACATATGAAAAAACGTTATGTATTTATAAGGGTGATTTTTGATTTTAAATAGATAACGTTTTTAACAAAAAAAAACGTTGTGTATGTAAAAAGCACGGAGCAAAATCCTCTTTACAAAAATTCTCAAACCCTTCTTTAAAAAACACGGAGGCCTGAGAGGTTGGAAAAAAAATTGGTTCCTTTGTTCCCTTCCCATTTTCAAAATCCTCAAACCCTAACCCACCGATTACTCACATTCACTACATGCAGTCCAAAAAATTTTAAAAAACCCCACTGTACACACTTTCCTCTATTCTGAGCCTGTAAAGAGAAAACCCATCTCTCCTATATACCACTCTTTATTCGTATTCAGTACTGAGGAGCAGAATTTCTCTTATTTTGCTTCAGATTTCAGTTTTAGCAAGGTAATTGGGGAAACCCACTTTGATAAATTTCTTTGGTATATTTCTTTAATTGTTTGTTAGAAATACTGACTTTGGGTCTGTTTTGGCCAAACATGTTTGTTTCTCCCTGTAATTTGTTGGGTACTGTTACGTATTCCGTCAGTACCAATAGATGGAGTTCATCGTTTTCTGCTACGCCGACGAGTAAGATGAAGAAGAAGCTCTTGTTTGTCCTCCGCAGAGTCCAAGAAACTTCTTAGGTATCGGTTTTCAAAGCTATTCTTCTCGCAAATCGGTGATTACTTGTGGTGGCATTTTAAAGATAAACGAGAATCAGTTCTCCGACGTTGTATTGAAGTCCGATCGTCCGGTTCTGATTGAATTCGTCGCTACGTGGTGCGGTCCTTGTCGTTTGATTTCTCTTGTCATTGAATGGGCTGCTCAGGTTCCAACTCTCTCTCTCTCTCTCTCTCTCTCTCTCTCTCTCTCTCTCTCTTCCCTTATCATTTGATATCCAGATTTTGATCTCCAAATTTAAAATTAAAAAATTAAGTTAATTTCATTGAATTTTATAATTTCAATGTTTGTGTTGGCTCGAAGGAATATCGTTTTCATATATAGTTTTTATAAGTAAAACACTTTCTATGCAAGTGAAATTACTCCCATCTATTCTTAAAAACTTTGAGCTCTACTAGTGGTCAGAGCTATATTTTTTAGGCTTTCTATTGAAGCCAGATTACCTGCTTTTGTGACCAAATAAGCTCTTATGTTTGCTCAAGTGTGTTTAACCTCAGAAAGTCTTTTTATTGACCAATTAACATTGTTTTAAATAATTAAGAGATTCACCAACTTTAAAAGTATATTACCACATGTGATACTAATGAATTCTCTGTAAGAAATATCTACTTGCAAGCAATAATGAGGAGAAATATTTTATGCTGCAGGTCTTCCCATTCGTTAAGATCTCGCAATTGTTTCAGTGTCAATTTCTTGTTGGAAGAGATTTGCTATTTGTATTTGATCAATTGGTTGATAATGATTAGTTGGCCAGTATAGTTTTTGGGAAGATTTATCTATCTTTTCTAGTGATTGCGCTATTGGGATGATACTTGGACTTACCATTGGTTCCATCTCTAATATCGAAACATTAAATAATAGCTTTCACTTTGGTATAAACTATTTCACTTTGAAATTGAGCTTATTTATTGAACCTACATGAGTGTTTACTGTACAAAATATAACTTCTATCTTATTTTCTTTTTCACCAGTTGAATAACTTAGTAGATGAGAATACAGTAGGTGTCGACTGGAGAAGCTCATTTTACTTAAACGTAATTGCCCACACTTTGTTCAGTGTAACAGTGGCAATTTGCAGGTACATTTTCCTTCTATATTTTTCTATGTTGCATTCTGTCTTTGTCCTCTTAATGTTGGTGTGTGTTTATGGATTATCTTCTACTTCTTTGCTTAGAGATAATGTTTATATGTATATCTGGCTGGGCTGCTCTTTGATCACTCACGTAAAAATGGTGTGAATTACTGGTTGGTGTTGCTACCCACAAGCATCAGCAGCAATACTTCAAGAAGAAGGAAAAAGTTTTGTTCAGACAGAGCTATCTTTTGATTTCCAGATTGTTTGAGCTTTTGTATAGGTTATTCCTTTTATTTCCTTGTAGTATTTGCTAGCTGAAGTATCTGCATCCATGTACACACCACCACACAAACCTACCTTGTCCTTCCGGGCCACAAAACTCACTAACATGTAGCTGGTATTTTGCTATTTTCTCATGCAATTTTCTGTGGAAACATGTAGCTTGTTGTGATAGTTGTTATATATCTGTTCACTGAGTGATGATGTGGTGCTGTTTAATTGTAGTTACTATTTTTGGTGAGGTATAGGATAACAGTCTTTCTCAAGTCGAGAATGAATTGGCGAATGATGTAGTAGTGAGTGTATCTATTTACCCAAACATGAAATTGCAGCTTGCGAGGAGCTGTACCTGATCTCAGCAGAATATCAACCCTTCACTATTTGTAAGTTTGAGTTTGAACTTCAGGGTCATCCGATCTACATTGTTTAGTTGTCAGGAACTCTTCTAGCATTTATTTCCTTTTATTCTCTGGCTAGTTGTTTGTTTTTATCTAATCTGTTATTGGATTGGGATGTTACAGAGATCTCAGCTGGAACCAGCTCACTGGATCCATACCATCAATAAGCTTTCTGACAGTATGACAACTGTATACGTACATGACATACTAAGAAACCTAGATGTTACGTGTACGATATATACGTATTTCCTTCTTAATGGATGTTCTGTAACTCATGAAATCAAGACAGAAAAAGCAACAGATACTGAATTGCAAAAGAACCGGAATTACGTCTCACAATCTGCAGTTGCTTTACGCTGTCGTGTGATGCCTCCTCCTTGCATGAAGAACTCATACCTGAGGGATACTTCAGGTGTTGATGTAGATCCATTTGGCAATAGCAGATCTAAATGTTAAGCCATTTAAGCAACGACTTGAGGCCCCAAAATTGACAAGGCCCCCAAATTTTAATAATTCATATATGTTAGAGCCCATTAAAAAAGTCCAAATTTTTTCCAAGCAAATCAGTAGCTACAAGTACAATAATACAAGTTTGATCAATAATTTTGCATCTAAAAGAGCAAGAAAAATGAAATTCTAATTAAAAAAAATCATAATATTAATTTAATTTAGTATTGAATAGTTAAAAAAAAGGTCCGACTTGACTTGAAGCCCAGAAAAAGTTTGGACCGACCCTACTTGAACTGTCTATCTATTTGTCATAAAAAAATCAATAGAATGTCCTCTGTATATTGGACAGAGAACATTCAGTTGTCTTATTTTAGAACCGTTGGAAATGATCTGAGCATTTTGGTTGAGTAAGTTTATGTAGTCTGCAGTTTTTTCTTCTCCATTTTTTAAATGTTTCATATGTGGTACCTTTTTCAGGAATGCATTAGGAAATTATGCCATTATTTATCATATGGCATGTTTGGAACGTGTTAAAACAGAATAATTTAATGGAAGAAATGGAAAGGGCGAGCTAGTTTACCCTGTTAAATGAATGGGAAAGAAATGGACTACTTTCGCATGCTCTTTTTCCCTTGTGAAGAGATTTTGTGTATTATAGGTTATGTTTATTTGTAAGAATAATGGGTGAAATATATTTATTTATACTAGTTTATTACCATCTTGAACTATTTTATTTAATGATTAGTTCCTTATATAATTATATAGACAATGTTGAGTAAAATGCAAAAATGACCATTGTATTATTAGTATATTTGAATATTGTGCCTCTTTTTATTGATCAATGCAAAATAAAGCTCTCTACTATAAAAAAATTTGGATAACAATTAGACATTGACTGTCCTATGTAACTAAGTCAAACTAAGACTAAAATATTTGTTTTCATCAAGACCTCAACCTCATAGCACTAAACAATTGTCCAAGTGAGCTACATTATACAACTATAAATGTGACAACATAAATTTTATTTATACAAACTTGTCCATTTAAACCAAAAAAGAAGAAAAAAAATAAGTGGGTAAACCTTTCTTTGCTTGATAAATACTTTAGATAAAGGAGTGATCAACTCTGAAGTCTGAGCCTACAAAAGAGACGAGTTTACTTCATTAATTTTAAATTTAAATTTTTTAAAGTTGTTTATAATTAATGCTTCTTATTCTCAGTGTCATAATATGAATACGAGAGTAGTCATAATATGATATATTCTCCTTTAATATAAGAATATCTATTTAACTTGATTTACGAAGTTTCAAATTTAATTAAAATTAATATATATTTATTCAATTTTTTAACAATACGACTATAATTATTGTAAACAATAGTATTCGAAAAAAATAAGTTGAAGAAAGGAGGGCACTCCATTGTTTTCAGATTTAGTGACTACTCTCATATTCATATTATGACACTAAGAATAAGAAGCATTAATTATAAACTAATATTATAAACAACCTAAATTTTTAAAATTTTAAATCAATGAGGATAAATTCGTCCCTTTTGTTGGCTTAGACTTCAAGTTGATCACTCATTTACCTAAAATATTTATCAAGCAAAGAAGGGTTTACCCACTTATTTATCATCTTTTTTTTTTCTGGGTTTAAATGGAGAATCTTGTATAAATAAAATTTATGTTGTTTAATTTACAATTGCATAATGTATCTTAGTTGGGCAATTGTTTAATGTTATGAGGTTGAAGTTTTGAGTTTTAATCTTGATGGAAGCAAATTTTTTAGTCTTAGTTTGGTTTACTTACATGTTATCATTGCCACGTAGAACAGTCAATGCCCAGTTGACACATAAAGGTTTGTTATCCAAATTTTTCTATAATAGAGGACTTATTTTGCACTGACCAACACTACAAGAAATCACACATTTTATGACGAATTTTTTGCCACGCACAAAATTTTGTCACAATTAGTTAATTAATAATTACGAAATTCATAATCGTCATTAAAACGTTTGCTTTTGTGACGACCTAATTTTGTTACTATTAATCATTTATATTGTCATTAATTTACACATTTAATGACGATTAACAAAATTTCATCACAAGTTATTTTGGAGGTAGAAATTCGTACCAAAATTTTGGAGGGAAACCTTTTAGTGATATTTTGTAATAATTGATGACAATATTTATTGTAACACAATATTTCTTTCAATGACAACATAATAGTTTGTTATTAATTATTTATAAAATTTAGTGACAATGTGCTTTCGTCACTAATGTTCACATTTAGTGACGCCAAATACAAATTCATCACAATTTTATTTGGAGGCAAAAAATTTCCGAAAAAATTTTGGAGGGAAATTTTTTAAACACGAATAAAAAATAATTTATGACATTTTATATTATCATAAATACCAATTTTATATGACGAGATAATAGTTTGTCACTAATTAGATGAGTGAATAAGTGACAAAAATAGGTCATCATAAATTCTTATATTTAGTGACAAAATACGTAATATCGTCACAATTTTATTTGGAGGCAAAATTTTTCTGAAAAATTTTGGAGGGAAATTTTTTAAAGACGAAAAAATAATAATTTATGATAATTTATATTGTCATAAATACCAATTTTATATGACGAGATAATAGTGTGTCGCTAATTAGATGCGTGGATAAGTGACAAAAATGATTCGCCATAAATTATTATATTTAGTGACAAAGTACGTAATATCGTCACAATTTTATTTGGAGGCAACAATTTTTAAGCAATTTTGGAGGCAAATTTTGTAAAGACAAAAAATTAATAAATTATGAAAAATTTTATTGTCACAAATACCAATTTTATATGACGAGATAGTAGTGCGTCACTAATTAGATGAGTGGATACGTGACAAAGCTGGTTCATCATAAATTCTTATATTTAGTGACAAAGTATCACTACAAAAAAATAGACATTTGGCCACGATTTTTCGTGTAACGACTTATAAAGTCGTTGCCAAAAATGCATGTTTAGCAACGAAATTTGTTGTTCATTTCTGTTTCTAAAAGTTTTTCATTTTTCGTAACGAAATTCATAGGTCGTTGCAAAATTTCGTTGCCAATTTATTAGCGGGAAAATAATAATTTCCTACCTATTTAATTTTTTGTTGCGGATGTGATATCTCCTCATCGTAGACAACGAAAAAAAATTTTGTTGCTATATTTCGTAGCCTAATATGGGCCACATTCATTGTCAACAATTTTTTCGTTACGTATTTTGTAAATTTTTTTGTAACGACTAGTAAATTGTTGCCCAAAATTATTTTTTTTAAATATCTGAATAACAATATTTTACCATTTTAACCCTCTGAACAGTTTAAGCAAAAATAACATCCAAATTAGCAAATTAAAGGAAGATAAATAACATTTAGATGATCAAATTAGCTTTCAATTCATACCAACATGGGTACTTCAAGAAAATCAACAATTGATTTTTTTTTAAGAAATTAGGTAAGGTGAATAGCGTAGGGCCAGTCATCCTGAAACACAATCCCTTTCGTAGAAGTCTACAGTAGAGAAACCAACATTAGGGCTTATGCTAATAGAGGAGTGAGAGAGTAAAGAGGGTGTAATTGTGATGCCCCCAAAATAGGTATACATCACCCATTCTGAGTTGCCAAATACATGGTACAAAATTTAAATACAACTTAATTATATAACTGTCGTGTAAGATACGACAAAACATATGCTGTGAGTTTTTATAAAAATATTATCATTTAGACAATATCCACACTCAATGGAGTCCTCATTACATTTATTATCACACTATTTCACAGAATAGTGAGGACTACTAATGCAACCATCGGACCGATCACACTGTTCTCGACTAGTCCCAAACTATATATTCTCATTTCCTGAAGAGAACAATGAAAGCAAAAGGGTGAACTCAACTAGCCTAGTAAGAAATATTATGACTAAGATAATGCAGAATAAGTTATCGTTAGGCTTCAACAATGTTAAACTGATAGAATATAATAGACAACAAGTTTAACTACAACGGAACATGCAACCCATTAGAAGAATCAAGTAGAGCATAAAATCTACTATCTTCTATGATTTAAAAGGTTTATCATCAATTTTATCGCTGAGACTTAACTTAATAAATAATCCACATCATCGAATCACCACTGTACTATGGCCAAGAATATTATTTAATATCACGACAATAAATTATCCATGTACTATGGGCCAAAGATATTCGTGTTTTCACCAATGATCATGATCATGCCAACAACTATCCATCAATGCACTACGGGCCAATGAGGACTTTTACCACATCATTTGTAACATTAAGGTCATGATTATACCGAATAATCCTTGGTCATAATCATACCAAGTCCATCTATGCGCTACGGGCCACAAATGACTTTCACATAATATAAGCATGAGGATGATGACAATGATATAAAAATGAAAGCAAAGGATAAATTTTTAAAGATTTATAATTTAATTTATTCAGAATTCAATAATGTCCAAATTGTCAACATGATATTGCTTTGTGGAGTAAAATTCAAGAATAATATTGTATCAAAAATGATTTGGAACGAAAAAAATCAATTTTTGTACTCAATAGTGCCCCGGGTGAATAGTACCCGAGTGAATAGTACCCCGTGAATAGTAACCCATGAATAATTGTGACGCCCCCAAAATTAGGTATACATCACTCATCTTGGTCGCCACTTACATGGTACATAAATCAAATACAAATTTAATTGTGACGCCCCCAAAATTAGGTACACATTACCCATCTTGGGTCGCCAAATACATGGTACAAAATTAAAATACAAACTTAATTATACAACTGTCGTGTAACATACGACAAAACATATGCTGAGAGTTTAAATACAAATATTGTCATCTAGACAATATACACACGCAAATTAGTCCTCATTACATTTATTATCACATTATCTAACAGAATAGTGAAGACTTCTAATGCTATCATCTGGACCATCACTCCGTTCCCCGACTAGTCCCTGCTACGTTCTCATTTCCTGAAGAGAACAGTGAAAGAAAGGGTGAGCTCAACTAGCCCAGTAAGAAATATTATGACTAAGATAATGCAGAATAAATTATCCTTAGCCTTCAACAGTATAACAACTGATAGAATACAATGTATAACAAGTTTTAGATCAAAACCGCAATGAAATAAGCAATCCATTAAAAGAGTCAAGTAGAGAATAAAATCTACTATGTTTTATGTTTTAAAAGGTTTTTCATCACTTTTATCGCTAAGACACAGCTCAATAAATAATCCACATCATTAAATCATCCCTGCACTACAGGCCAAGGATATAAATCTTTAGTATCACGACCACGAATTATCCATGCACTACGGGCCAAAGATAATCGTGTTTTCATCAACGATCCTGATCATGCCATAAAACAATTCATCTTTGTACTCTTGGTCGAAGAGAATCCATTGCCATAATCATACCAAAAACTGTCCATCAATGCACTACGGGCCAATGAGGACTTTTTCCACATCATTTGTAACATTACGGTCATGATTATACCGAATAATCCCTGGTCATAATCATACCAAGTCCATCTATGCACTACAGGCCACAGATGACTTTCAATATAATATAAACATGAGGATGATGACAATGATATAAGAATTCAATAAAACAACTTCAAGAATTAATTTGTCCAGGAACCAATAACGTTCAAATTGTCAACAAGATATTGTTTTCTGGTGTAAAATTCAAGAATGCTCAGAAGAATATTTCCATGAAAAGATATTGGATGAAGCGCAAATATCAAGGATATTCCACTAATTTCATGGAGTATAGAAGTCAAAATTTTAACCAACTGAGTATAATAACAAATGGAATAACAAAATAAATCACCATGCATGCAGGTACCAGCATGAAATGAGTTATTCCAATGAGAATAATAAATAACAAAATAATAAATAATGGAACCAAGTCGGTGAAATTCACACCATGCGAGGATATTCCGGCGAGAACGAATATTAAATGCGAAATAATAAATAATGGAACCAGTCGGTGAAATTCTGCAAGCGAGGATATTAAACAGAATAATAAAGAATGGAATAATAGAAGAATTTCACCGTGTCTGCAGATTGCAGATAAACAAAGTTATTCAACATATGTCTGAGAATGAAATAACAGAATAATAAATAATGGAACCGTGTTCAGTAAAAAACGCATGATGAGGATATTCAATGCGAATATTAAAGAATGGAATAATAGAAGAATTTCACCATGTATGCGCAGATTGCATAAGCAAAAGTTATTCAACATAATAATAAAAGAATGGAATAATGAAGTTCTCTTCTTGAATACAAAAGAATAATATTCCTTACTATAATAATAATATCCCTTACTTAATATTGAGCGAAAATAATATTTCTTACTTAATATTAAAGCGAAAATAATATTCTTACTTAATATTAAAGCGAATATAATGAATATTGAGCGATAATAATATTCATATGAATATGAAAAATAATTTCTCTTCAGAATAAAAATAATAATAATCCTTACCTTTGAAAGAAGAGTACTCCGACTGGTAGGGTGAGGATATATTCGAAGGAAACTTATACTACGCTCAAAGCTTTCTTAAACTCTAAAGAAATACTCTCAAGATTATAGAAGGAGAATTCTCTGAACTTCTGGTGTGATTTTTAATTCTAACTTAGCCCTCTATTTATAGGAAAATGGTATGCATAGTAACTAATCCATGAACGGTCCAGATCGATTTACTTTAATCCGACGGTCCATATTTAAAGAAAAATCTTTTAAATAAAATATAATATATTCAATTTATATAAAAATATTTTACTATGCAAACACTATGCAACATTATGCAACACTATGCATAATAAAATATAATATATTCTATTTATAGAATAACTTTAATAAAGTATTCTGTTTTATATAAAAAGATGTTTCTGTTTTATTACGTTAATAATACGAATAAAATAAAACGTCATTATCGCTATAATAATTAAAACAAAACGTCATTATCGCTATAATAATTCATATTAATAATCGACAATAATTGAATCAAACTGAGCGACTTCTCACATAAATATCAATAATCAATACCGTGTGCTAATATACTAAAAAAATTTTTTTAATACTTTTATTTCATAAAATTCGGGGTCTCACAATCTCCCCTCCTTATGAAATTTCGCCCTCGAAATTTACGTACGTACCTGATATTCGAAGAGATGAGAATACCTTACTTTCTTTTCAGATTGTACCTTCCCGGTAATTTCTTCGCTATCATGATTTTCTCATTTCTCATCTCCTATATTTCAAATATCATTCTAGAACGTAGTTTCAAAATAAGGGTTAATTGACATATCACATATTATCCCTATACTCTGACCGACCAATTAAATACCACATAAACTTAGGTAGGTCATACTAGCGAAGGAATTCCCCGTCTCTCCCCTCCTAGTTCTTGTCTCACATCTTAGTTAGTGATCATATCCCTAAGCTTTGATACCAACTGTGACGCCCCCAAAATTTGGTATACATCACCCATCTTGGGTCGCCACTTACATGGTACATAAATCAAATACAAATTTAACTGTGACGCCCCCAAAATTAGGTACACATTACCCATCTTGGGTCGCCAAATACATGGTACAAAATTCAAATACAAACTTAATTATACAACTGTCGTGTAACATACGACAAAACATATGCTGAGAGTTTAAATACAAATATTGTCATCTAGACAATATCCACACACAAATTAGTCCTCATTACATTTATTATCACACTATCTAACATAATAGTGAAGACTACTAATGCTATCATCTGGACCATCACTCCGTTCCCCGACTAGTCCCTGCTACGTTCTCATTTCCTGAAGGGAACAGTGAAAGAAAGGGTGAGCTCAACTAGCCCAGTAAGAAATATTATGACTAAGATAATGCAGAATAAATTATCCTTAGCCTTCAACAGTATAACAACTGATAGAATACAATAGACAACAAGTTTTAGATCAAAAACTGCAGCGAAAATAAGAAATCCATTAAAAGAGTCAAGTAGAGAATAAAATATACTATCTTTTATGATTTAAAAGGTTTTTCATCACTTTTATCGCTGAGACTCAGCTCAATAAATAATCCACATCATTAAATCATCCCTGCACTACAGGCCAATGATATAAATCTTTAGTATCACGACCACGAATTATCCATGCACTACGTGTAAGACCCCGAAATTTTTTTAAATAAAAAGGAATTTCTTTTATTTATTATTTTGAAATAGTAAGGGTGGATTTGATTAATGTGGATAGTTATGGGTAAAATATGCAAATATTTCAAAATAAGCAAGTGGTTATAAAATATTCATTGTTATCGGGGAATATTCGTTTGGTCGTGGAATATTCAGATCTTTCGTAGGGGAATATATTAAATGCTCACAGTATGACCATGTGTGGGCCCCATAACGGAAAGCGATTGGATGAAAAAAACGACAAATATAAGTTGTTTAAAAATAACGGTGTAGTTGTTACCGTTAACACTATTGGAATACCCGGTGGTTAAAAACACGAATGTCTGGCGTTGTCGCACGATGAGTATACCAGTATTGCACCAATTATTGATTCTTACGTGAAGGCACTACTCAATAATGGTTACGGTAATTCTTATTCGATATTTTATTTTATTGAGTTAATAATTGCTGTGTTGATATTTTATATTGCTGTTGTTTCAATAATTGTCATTACACATTATTTTTCATTATCGAAGCAATAATTCATATTATCGAATAATATTATTAGATAACATTATTGGCAATGTCTAGAAAGTTACTGTCTAAGGAGAGGTTTGGTCACCTAATTGCTGGCGCCAAGAAGGAGAAATTCTTATTGGAAAGCCCCTCTTTCACAGGAAGCTATCAGTTGTCGATATTGTGATTCTGTAATATTATTTGTGAATAATTAATTATTGATTCATATGATGAGGAAAATATTAATTTTATGTGGATATAGATGGAGAAAATTTTTAATGTGACAATTGTTGAAAATTAAAATTTTATCTTTTTTACGATAAAATAATTCATTTAAATATATTATTATATTTTAATAATATAATAATGGTGATATTTTTATAACGAATGTGGGATATATGAGTATACGAGGAGGAAGAGTATTTTTGTTGCAATAAATGTTTAAAACATGTTAAACATGTCGGTGGACCCCATTTATCGGTGAAATTTGATTATAGCTTTGTAAAATTGCCCGTTTATGGATTTGGTCAATTTACATTTGGAATTCGGAAAAACTTTCTTACGCAAAGTTGTAGAGAATTGAATTTCCTATAAAAACTCATGAGATTGAATTTTTCGATAAAAGGTGTGATGCCCCCAAAATTAGGTATACATCACCCGTCTTGGGTAGTCGGATCGTGATGCGTAATTTAAATACAACTTACTAATATAAGCGTAGGTATACAATCGACATAAAGCGTGAGTTTGAATACAAATAATGTCTACTAGATATTATACAAACTCAAAAGGAGTCCTCATTATAATTATTATCACCTTTATTTCACGAGAATAGTGAGGACTACTAATCTTATCCTACGGACCATTACTTCGTTCCCCGGCTCGTCCCGGCTATGTTCTCATTTCACGAAGAGCGGTGAAAGAAAAGGTGAGCTCAACTATCCCGATGAAATATTATGACTAAGATAATGCGAGAATAAATTATCAATAGCCTCAACATTGTTAAAGCGATAAAATATAATAAACATCAAGTTTAAGCTGCGGTGAACAAGCGATCCATTAAAAGAGTCAAGTAGAAAATAAAATCTACTATCTTTTATGATTTAAAAGTTTTTCATCCTTTATTATATTTGAGACTCGACTTTAATAAATAATCCACATCATCGAATCACCCCGCTGACTACTGACCGAGGATATTCTTTAGTATCGCGACCACAATTATTTCGCACTACGGGCCAAGAATAGTTGTGTATTCATTAATGGTCATGATCATGCCAACAATCTGTCCATCAATGCACTACACTGACCCTTTGAGGATTTTTACCACATCATTTGTAACATTACGATTCATGATTACAAGAATAATCCACAGTCATAATCATACCAAGTCCATCCATGCTCTACTGGGCCATGAGATGACTTTAAAAAAATATATAAACATGAGGATGATGACAATGATATAAGAATTCAATAAAACAAGTTCAAGAATTATTTTATCCAGAATTATTAACGTCAAATTATCAACATGATCTTTGCTTTGTAGAGTAAAATTCAAGAATATCGAGAAGAATATTTCCATGAAAGGATCTTTGGATGAAGCCTTAAATGTCGAGGATATTCCACTAATTTCATGGAGTATAGAAGTCAAAGTTTTAACCAACTGGGTATAATAAAGAATGTAATAACAAAAGAAATCACCATGCATGCGATAGAAGCATAGGCGAGTTATTCCAACAGAATAATAAATAACGGAACCGGTCCGGTGAAAGCGCATGCAAGCGAGGATATTCAATGAATAATAATAAAAGGCGGAAACCGAGGTCCGGTGTAAAACACACAGACAGGATGTTCCAACAGAATAATAATAAAGACGGAACCAGGTCAGGTGTAAAACACACAGACAGGATGTTCCAGCAGAATAATAATAAAGACGGAACCGGTCAAGGTGTAAAAACACTGCACAAGGATGTTCCAGCGAGAATAATAATAAAACGGAACCGGATCCGGTGTAAAAAACACATGATGGATGTTCCAGCGAGAATAATAGAAGAATGTCACCAAGTATAGTATAGATCAGCGTATCTGAGTTATTCCAGCGAGAATAATAAGGAATGGAATAACTGAAGTTCTCTTCATGAATACAAAAGAATAATATCCCTTACGAGTACAATAAATAATATTCCCTACCTTAAGAAGGCTGAATATTGGCAAAGTGAAGTAGCGAGAATACTTTTCTTCTTTCTCTCTATAGTTTCTCTCTCTAGAGTTTCGGTGAATTCGTAAGAAAATAATGAAGGAATGAGCTTTATTTGTAGGAAAATAGAATGCATAGTAATTAATCCATGAACGGTCAGCATTGATTTACTTTAATCGGCGGTCCATATTTAAAGAAAAATCTTTTAAATAAAATATAATATATTCTATTTATATAAAAACATTTTACTATGCAAATACTATGCAACACTATGCAAAACACTATGCATAATAAAATATAATATATTTTATTTATAGAATAACTTTAATAAAGTATTACATTTTATATAAAAAGATGTTTACATTTTATTACGTTAATAATACTGAATAAAACAAAAGCGTCATTATCGCTATAATAATTCATATTATTAATCGACAATAATGGAATCAAAGTGAGTGACTTCTCACATAAGCATCAATAATCAATACAGGTAGTGTGCTACTATGCAACTACACGTATTATTCTGTACTTTTTACTCTAGTAGTAGTTCAACAATATCAACGGTAAAACTTCCGCCGTTATTTCAATAAAATATTTTTGTCTTTTTCTCAATCAAGACAATAATTACATTGTGGGGTCCACTAATGATTGAGTAGTTATGCGAATATTCCCGCTAAACCGAATATTCCCGACCAATCGAATATAATATAACCACTTGCATACTTTTGCAAAATTTATAAATATTACCCTAACTATAACATTATATCAAATTATTCCATAATATTCAAAAATAATATTTATAGAAAATTCATCTTTATTTATAAAAGTTGGGGTCTTACAACCTCCCTTCTTATGAAATTTAGCCCTCGAAATTAGAATGCGATACTGGTATGTCGAAGAGGTAAGGATACCTTGATTTCATTTGATTCTAACTCCCAAGTCATTTCCTCAACATCGTGGTTCCTCCACAAAACTTTGACTTGAGGAATAACCTTGGGAGCGTAGAATATGTTCCTTCTTATCCAAAATTTGAGCAGGGAACCTCTTCATACGTCAAATCTTCCGCTATTTAAATGGGTTCTAACTCAATAATATGGTTCGGGTCTTTCACATATTTACGTAACATGGATATGTGAAAAGCGTTATGAACACGAGACATATTTGGCGGTAAAAAGCGAGTCTATAGGCCACGAGTTCCTACTCGATCGAGGATTAAAATGGACCGATGAATCGAGGATTAAATTTTCCTCTCTTTTCAAATCTTGTAACTCCTTTCCATGGAGCGACTCTTAACAACACATGATCTCTATATCAAATTCCACGTCCTTTCGATGAAGATCGGCATAACTCTTTTGTCGATTTTGTGAGGTTTTTATACGTTGTCGGATCGTTTGAATCTTTTTTCGTAGTCATACGTACCAACTCCGGTCCCAACAACGTTGCTTCACCCACCTCATCCCAAAGATCTTTGAGAAGCGACACTTTCTTCCATACAACGCCTTGAATGGAGCCATTACGATACTTGCTTGATAAGCTGTTGTTGTAGGAAAACTCCACCAATGGTAAGAACTTGTCCCAACTCCCTTGAAATCAAGGACACAGAGTCTTAATAGATCTTGAGAGTTTGAATAGTCCTCTCCGATTGTCCGTCAAAATGCGAGGATGATATGCCGAAGCTAAATCGTAAGTCTGTGCCCATAGCTTTTTGCAAACTAACCCAAAATCGTGAAGTGAATCTTGGGTCTCGATCGAAACTATGGATACCGGCATACCATGCGATCTTACAATCTCGTTTATGTACATCTGAGCAAGAGGCGTTCAAGTGTATAAGTTTCTCGTATCGGTAAGAAATGAGCAGACTTGGTCAATCTATCAACAATGACCCAAATCGCATCGATGCCTTGAGAAACCTTAGGAAGACCCGTGCTTGAAATCCATGGTAATGTGCTCCCACTTCCATTACGGAATTTCAAGTGGTTCTGATGGACCTTTTGGTACTTGATGCTCGCTTTTAACTCGTTGACAAGTTAGACACCTTGAGATAAGCAGCGCTATCTCTCTCTCTTCATATTGCTCCACCAAAATGTATAGCGAATATCATGATACATTTTGGTACTCCCGAGATGGATTGCAAAAATGGTGTGTTGTGCGCCTCCATCATGATATTATACTTTAAATTAGGGTCGTTAGGAACACAAAGTGCGGAGTTAACTCGAAGTATTCCTTCTTCATCGATTCTTGCCGGCGATAGCACCCTCTTGCACTTTCTTCCTCATACGCATCGGCTCCGGTGCAGTAGCTTGGCGGCTTTAACTTTATCGATTAAAGTTGGTTCTACTCGTATATTCGCTATCATCACATGCGTCCTGAGTCTTTAACTCTATCTCCATCCTTTGCAAGTCACACAAAATGGGCCTTTTGTGTTGACAATAACGCACTCGTACTTGTATACGATCTTCTACTCGATCGTCGACTACCACGTTTCGCTTTTCGAGGATGGTATTGGATGGTATGATCATAATCTTTCAATGAGTTCAAGCCAGCGTCGTTGTCGCATGTTGAGTTCCTTTTGAGTGAAGAAATATTTGAGGCTTTTATGATCCGTAAAGATCTCCACTTTCTCCCCATACAAGTAATGCCTCCAAATTTTAAGTCAAAGACAACATTTGCCTGACTCGGATCATGAGTAGGATAATTCCTCTCATATTCTTTGAGTTGTCATGAGGCATAGGCTATAACTTTTCCATGTTGCATGAGAACACATCCCAACCCTTTGCTCGAAGCATCTTTGTAGATGACAAATCCCTCGAGGCGGATGGTATTGTCGAGCAGTCTTTGAAATAAGTCTCCTCTTGAGTTCTTGAAAACTCTTCTCACATTCTTCGCTCCAATGAACTTTGTATCTTTTCGAGTCAATTTGAGTCGATGGAGTAGCGATTCGAGAAAATCCTTCCACGAATCTCCGATAATAACCAATTAACCGAGAAAGCTACGTACTTCATTCATCGATTTAGGTTGTTCCCGACTTTGAATAGCTTTGATCTTTCTTTGGGTCAGCAGATATTCCATGACTTGATACCACGTGCCCAAGGAATGCTACTTCTTGAGCCGAACTCGCATTTCTTCAACTTGGCATAAAGCTTATATTCACGAAGCTTTGGAGTGTCGACCTCAAGTGTTGCTCATGATCTTCACGACTTTTGGAATAAATAAGGATGTCATCAATAAAAGCGACCACAAAGTGATCTAAATATTCCTTGAATACTCGGTTCATCATATCCATGAAGGCGGTAGGAGCATTAGTCGATCCAAAGGACATGACTAGGAATTCATAATGCCCGTCTTAGAGTTTAAAGCCGTCTTTGGAATGTCGTGGTTCTAATCTTCAATTGGTGATATCAGGAGCGAAGATCGATCTTTGAAAAGAATTTGGCTCCTTGCAATTGGTTAAACAGGTCATCAATACGTGGCAATGGATACCTATTTTTGATGGTGACATGATTGACTCCAGATAATCAATACAAAGTCGCATACTCCCATCTTTCTTCTTCACGAATAGAGCGAGAGCACCCCGAGGAGAAGTACTGGGGCGAATAAAACGATGTCTAACAATTCCTGCGGTTGGGTCTTTAACTCACGAAGTTCAATAGGAGCCATTCGATATGGGGCTTTGGAAATAGGTTTTGTACCAGGGTTCAAGGTCGATACAAAATTCAATTTCACGCTCTGGGGTAGGCGGGGAAGTTCTTTGAGGGAATCGTTCGGAAATTTATTAACAATAGAAATATCGCTCAAAAAGCGGCGTATTTTTATTTAAATCGTGACATGAGCTAAGAAAGCTTGACATCCATTTTTCAATAAGCGAATAGCTTTATGGCTTGAGATGACCGTGATTGATTTTAATGGTTTGGTCGTTTGAATTAGCATAATAGGTTGATTAGGAATATGAAAGCTAACAACCTTACGAAAACAATCAATTTTGCATGATAAGTAGTTAACCAATCAATCCTAGAATCACGTCAAATGCAAGTATTTTTAATGAAATAAGATCGACGGGTAATGTGAGGGTACCGATTTGAACTAAACAAGACTTATAAGCGAGTGGATGTAATGAAGGTTTCTCCCAACGGAGTTTCCACAGATAAGTCAAAGTCTAATTTCTCCGGAGTCAAATTTAATCGATGAGCGCAAGTAGGAGAAATAAAAGAATGGGTAGAAACCGGTATCAAATAAAGTATAGACTTCATTAGAGTTTATGATAAGCTTACCCGTGATGACCTCATTCGGGTTCCTTGCTCTCTGGGAGGTCTGACAAACGCTCTCCCTTGCACTACTGGTTTTGACTTTTGGGGGATGACCTTTGGTGCCTCCATCCTAGTTGAATTTGTCTTGATGGCAACAAAATCGAGCTAAGTGACCTTCTCTTCCACAATTATAACATGCTTTGGACGGCATGGCGCGAGTTTGGGTGATGTGTCCCTCTTCTCGCATTTGAAGCATATGATAGGTGGTATTTCTCCTTCCTTAACAGCGGTCTTTGGTCTTGACGTCTTTCCATCATTGTTGAATCTCCGTTTCTTGAAATGTCCATTCTTATTGTTTTGGTACGATTACCACCGAAGTGGTTACCATATCGCTTTGTTGATTCCCTCCACACTTGTTGTCATAGCCGATTTCTCTCTCTTTGGTATTATAACTTTCTTTTTGCTGCTCTCTTTTAGTTGCGTTGACTCGTTATCGCGCTCCACTAAGCGAGCCCTATTTACAACATCGAATACAAACACGGTTTATGAGAAATAAGATGTTGGCGTATCTCGACTTCAAACCTCTTAAAAACATTAGCGCCATTCTCTCTTCATTATCCACCAAGTGGGATATAAACCGTGATAACTCCGCAAATTTTGCCTCGTATTGCGACACGGTCGTATTGTTTTGTTCAACTTGATAAACTCCACCTCCTTCGTGTGGCGAATACTTTCGGGAAAGTATTTGTCGTTGAACGACTCTGGAACTTCTCCCAAGATATCTTGATGCAATGAGTTGAGTCGTTTACCGATTTCCCACCGATGTCGCCTCTCGCGCAACATAAAAGCGTGAAAAGGAACCTTTTGCTCCTCGGAGCATCCCGAGACATCAAATATCTTGGTAATCTGCTTTATCCATGCTTCGCGTGAAGTGGTTTTGGCTCTCCCTTAAACTCTCGGTGGTCCCGGCTCCTTGAATTGTTTAGCGGTGACCGCTCGAGAGTTTCCGTGTTTCCACCTACGTTTTGGATGAGTCGCTCTCTGCTTTCTTTGTTGCATAAATTGCATAAAGCCTCTAAACATTTGATCATTCATCATTTGGTCGGTGTTGTTGTTGTTTGCATGAGGATTATCGCCTTCTACGATGCACATTATCACGATTATTGATATGTGGTGAATCAACGATCGCTTTGTGCTCCATTCTTATTCTCAACATTCTCGGATGTCATTTTGAGATCATCGACAAAACAAAAGGTTAATTGACATATAACAAATTATCTTTATATTAATGAGACCAATAAAATAGCACATAAACTTAGGTAGGTCATAATACTTAGCGAAGGTATTCCCGTCTCTCCCCTCCTAGTACTTTTCTCACATCTTGGCGGGGATCATATCCTAAGCTACGATACCAAGTTGTGGCGCCCCAAAATTAGGTATACATCACCCATCTTGGGTAGTCGGATACATAGTATGTAATTTAAATACAACTTACTAATATAAGCGTAGGTATACAATCGACATAAAAGCGTGAGTTTGAATACAAATAATGTCTACTAGATATTATACAAACTCAAAAGAGTCCTCATTACAATTATTATCACCTTTATTTCACGAGAATAGTGAGGACTACTAATCTTATCCTACGGACCATTACTCAGTTCCCCAGGCTCGTCGTCCCGACTATGTTCTCATTTCACGAAGAAACGGTGAAAGAAAGGGTGAGCTCAACTAGCCCGATGAAATATTATGACTAAGATAATGCGAGAATAAATTATCAATAGCCTTCAACATTGTGTAAAGCGATAAAATATAATAAACATCAAGTTTAAGCTGCGGTGAACAAGCGATCCATTAAAAAAGTCAAGTAGAAAATAAAATCTACTATCTTTTATGATTTAAAAGGTTTTTTCATCATCTTTGTTATAATTTGAGACTCGACTTTAATAAATAATCCACATCATCGAATCACCCACTTTTCGGACGAGGATATTCTTTAGTATCGCGACCATTATTATTTCTACACTACGGGCGAGAATAGTTGTGTATTCATTAATGGTCATGATCATGCCAACATTTGTCCATCGATGCACTCTGACCCTTTGAGGATTTTTACCACATCATTTGTAACATTACGGTTAATGATTACAGAATAATCCACGTCATAATCATACCAAGTCCATCCATGCTCTACTGGGCCACGAGATGACTTTAAAAAAAATATAAACATGAGGATGATGACAATGATATAAGAATTGATAAAACAAGTTCAAGAATTATTTTATCCAGGGAATTATTAACATCAAATTATCGACATGATCTTGCTTTGTAGAGTAAAATTCAAGAATGATCGAGAAGAATATTTCCATGAAAGATCTTTGGATGAAGCGCAAATATCGAGGATATTCCACTAATTTCATGGAGTATAAAGTCAAAGTTTTAACTTATTTGGGTATAATAAAGAATGGAATAACAAAAGAAATCACCATGCATGCGATGCTTTGCGCACAGGCGAGTTATTCAACAGAATAATAAATAACGGAACCGGTCGGTGAAAGCGCACGCAAGCGGGATGTTCAACGAGAATAATAATAAAGATGGAACCCGGTCGAGGTGTAAAACACACGAGATAGGATATTCAGCGAGAATAATAAAAAGCGGAACCCGGTCAGGTGTAAAAACACACAGACGAGGATGTTCAGCAGAATAATAATAAAAGGCGGAACCGGGTCCGGTGTAAAACACACGACGAGGATGTTCAAGCAGAATAATAATAAAAGCGGAATATCCGGTGTAAAAACACATGACAGGATGTAGACGAGAATAATAGAAGAATGTCACCAAGTATATAGGTATAGGGTATCAAGCGTATACGAGTTATTCAGCAGAATAAATAAGAATGGAAAAAAAGAAGTTCTCTTCATGAATACAAAAGAATAATACCCCTTACGAGTACAACAAATAATATTCCTACCTTAGAAGAAGCTGAATATTGGCGAAGTGAAGTAGCGAGAATACTTTTCTTCTTTCTCTCTATAGTTTCTCTCTACAGAGTTTTGGTGAATTAAGTAAGAAAATAATGAAGGAATGAGCTTCTATTTATAGGAAAATAGAATGCATAGTAATTAATCCATGAGCGGTCAGATTGATTTACTTTAATCGGCGGTCCGTATTTAAAGCAAAAATCTTTTAAATAAAATATAATATATTCTATTTATATAAAAACATTTTACTATGCAAATACTATAAAACACTTTGCAAAAAAAAAACTTATGCATAATAAAATATAATATATTTTATTTATAGAATAACTTTAATAAAGTATTACATTTTTATATAAAAAGATGTTTACTGTTTTATTACGTTAATAATACGAATAAAACAAAAGCGTCATTATCATTATAATAATTCATATTATTAATCGTGATAATGGAATCAAAGCGGTGACTTCTCACATAAGCATCGATAATCAATCTGGTGTGCTTCTTATGCGACCACACGTATTCTTTGTACTTTTACTACAAGAGTAGTTCAGCGATATCAGCGGTAAAACTTCATGTAGTTATTTCAATATAAAATATTTTTGTCGTTTTCTCGATCAAACAATAATTACATTGTGGGGTCCACTGATGATTGAGTAGTTATACGAATATTCCTCCTTAAGCGAATATTCCCAGACCAATCGAATATAATATAACCACTTGCATACTTTTGCAAAATTTATAAATATTACCCACAACTATAACATTATATCAAATTATTCCATAATATTCAAAAATAATATTTATAGAAAATTCATCTTTATTTATAAAAATTTGGGGTCTTACAACCTCCCTTCTTATGAAATTTTGCCCTCGAAATTAGAGTGCGATACTGGTATGTCGAAGAGGTAAGGATACCTTGATTTCATTTGATTCTAACTCCCAAGTCATTTCCTCGACATCGTGGTTCCTCCACAAAACTTTGACTTGAGGTATAACCTTTGAGCGTAGAATATGTTCCTTCTTATCAAAATTTGAGCAGGAACCTCTTCATACGTCAAATCTTCCGCTATTTAAATCGGTTCTAACTTTCGATAATATGGTTCGGGTCTTTCACATATTTACGTAACATGGATATGTGAAAAGCGTTATGAACACGAGACATATTTGGCGGTAAAAGCGAGTCTATAGGCCGCGGTTCCTACTCGATCGAGGATTAAAATGGGCCGATGAATCGAGGATTAAGTTTTCTCTCTTTTCAAATCTTGTAACTCCTTTCCATGGAGCGACTCTTAACAACACATGATCTCTATATCAAATTCCGTCCTTTCGATGAAGATCGGCATAACTCTTTTATCGATTTTGTGAGGTTTTTTATCGTTGTCGGATCGTTTGAATCTTTTTCGTAGTCATACGTACCAACTCCGGTCCCAACAACGTTGCTTCACCCACCTCATCCCGATATCTTTGGAGAAGCGACACTTTCTTCCATCTGGCGCTTGAATGGAGCCATGCGATACTTGCTTGATAAGCTGTTGTTGTAGGAAAACTCCACCGATGGTAAGAACTTGTCCCGACTCCCTTGAAATCAAGGACCACGAGTCTTAATAGATCTTGAGAGTTTGAATAGTCCTCTCCGATTGTCGTCGTAAAATCGAGGATGATATCAAGCTAAATCGTGAAATCTGTGCCCATAGCTTTTTGCAAACTAACCCAAAATCGTGAAGTGAATCTTGGGTCTCGATCGGAAACTATGGATCTTAGGCGGCATACCATGCGATCTTACAATCTCGTTTATATACATCTGAAGCAAGGCGTTCAAGTGTATAAGTTTCTCGTATCGGTAAGAAATGAAGCGGACTTGGTCGATCTATCAACAATGACCCAAATCGCATCGATGCCTTGAGAAACCTTAGGAAGGCCGTGCTTGAAATCCATGGTAATGTGCTCCCACTTCCATTACGGAATTTCAAGTGGTTCTGATGGACCTTTTGGTACTTGATGCTCGCTTTAACTTCGTTGACAAGTTAGACACCTTGAGATAAGCAGTGCTATCTCTCTCTTCGTATTGCTCCACCAAAATGTATGGCGAATATCATGATACATTTTGGTACTCCCGAGATGGATTGCAAATGGTGTGTTATGCGCCTCCATCATGATATTATACTTTAAATCGAGGTCGTTAGGAACACAAAGAAAGTGGAGTTGACTCGAAGTATTCCTTCTTCATCGATTCTTGCTTGGCGTAGCACCCTCTTGCACTTTCTTCCTCATACGCATCGGCTCAGTGCGTAAGCTTGGCGACTTTAACTTTATCGATTAAAGTCGGTTCTACTCGTATATTCGCTATCATCACATGCGTCCACAGAGTCTTTAACTCTATCTCCATCCTTTGCAAGTCACACAAAATGGGCCTTTGCGTTGACAATAACGCTTTTCGTGCTTGCATATGATCTTCTACTCGATCGTCGGCTACCACGTTAACTTTTCGGGATGGTATTGGATGGTATGATCATAATCTTTCAAGCAGTTCAAGCCAGCGTCGTTGTCGCGTGTTGAGTTCCTTTTGAGTGAAGAAATATTTGAGGCTTTTATGATCAGTAAAGATCTCCACTTTCTCCCCATCAAGTAATGCCTCCAAATTTTAAGTGCAAAAAACAGCATTTGCTGACTCGGATCATGAGTAGGATAATTCCTCTCATATTCTTTGAGTTGTCATGAGGCATAGGCTATAACTTTTCCATGTTGCATGAGAACACATCCCAACCCTTTGCTCGAAGCATCTTGTAGATGACAAATCCCTCAAGGCGGATGGTATTTGTCGAGCAGTCTTTGAAATAAGTCTCCTCTTGAGTTCTTGAAAACTCTTCTCACATTCTTCGCTCAATAGAACTTTGTATCTTTTCGAGTCAATTTGAGTCGATGGAGTAGCGATTCGAGAAAATCCTTCCACGAATCTCGATAATAACCGGCTAAGCCAGAAAGCTCGTACTTGGTCCTTTGATTTAGGTTGTTCCCGACTTTGAATAGCTTGATCTTTCTTTGGGTCAGCGGATATTCCATGACTTGATACCACGTGCCCAAGGAATGCTACTTCTTGAGCCGAACTCGCATTTCTTCAACTTGGCATAAAGCTTATATTCACGAAGCTTTTGGAGTGTCGACCTCAAGTGTTGCTCATGATCTTCACGGCTTTTGGAATAAATAAGGATGTCATCAATAAAGGCGACCACAAAGTGATCTAAATATTCCTTGAATACTCGGTTCATCATATCCATGAAGGCGGCGAGGGCATTAGTCGATCGAAAAGGACATGACTAGGAATTCATAATGCCGTCTTAGGAGTTTAAAGCCGTCTTTGGAATGTCGGTGGTTCTAATCTTCAATTGGTGATATCAAGGAGCGAAGATCGATCTTTGAAAAGAATTTGGCTCCTTACTGTTGGTCGAAACAGGTCATCAATCGTGGCAATGGATACCTATTTTGATGGTGACATGATTGACTCCAGATAATCAATACAAAGTCGCATACTCCCATCTTTCTTCTTCACGAATAGAGCAGGAGCACCCCGAGGAGAAGTACTAGGACGAATAAAACCGATGTCTAACAATTCCTGCGGTTGGGTCTTTAACTCACGAAGTTGATAGGAGCCATTCGATATGGGGCTTTGGAAATAGGTTTTGTCTCCGGGTTTGAGGTCGATACAAAATTCAATTTCACGCTCTGGGGTAGGCGGGAAGTTCTTGGGAATCGTCGGAAATTTATTAACAATAGAAATATCGTTCAAAAGCGGCGTATTTTTGTTTAAATCGTGACATGAGCTAAGAAAGCTTGACATCCAGTTTTTCAATAAGCGAATAGCTTTATGGCTTGAGATGGTAGTGATTGATTTTAATGGTTTGGTCGTTTGAATTAGCATAATAGGTTGATTAGGAATATGAAAGCTAACAACCTTACGAAAACAATCAATTTTTGCATGATAAGTAGTTAACAATCAATCCCTAGAATCACGTCAAATGTAAGTATTTTTAATGAAATAAGATCGACGGGTAATGTGAGGGTGCCGATTTGAACAAACAAGACTTATAAGCGAGTGGATGTAATGAAGGTTTCTCCCAGCGGAGTTTCCACGAGATAAGTCGAAAGTCTAATTTCTCGGAGTCAAATTTAATCGATGGCGCAAGTAGGAGAAATAAAAGAATGGGTAGAAGCCGGTATCAAATAAAGTATAGACTTCATTAGAGTTTATGATAAGCTTTACCGTGATGACCTCATTTGGGTTCCTTGCTCTCTGGGGGAGGTCACAACAAAGCGCTCTCCCTTGCACTCTAGGGTTTGACTTTTACGGGAATGACCTTTGGTGCCTCCATCCTAGTTGAATTTGTCTTGATGGCGACAAAATCGAGCTAAGTGACCTTCTCTTCCACAATTATAACATGCTTTGGATGGCATAGCGCGATTTGGATGATGTGTCCCTCTTCTCGCATTTGAAGCATATGATAGGTGGTCTTTCTCCTTCCTTAACAACGGGTCTTTGGTCTTGGCGTCTTTCCATCATTGTTGAATCTCGTTTCTTGAAATGTCCATTCTTATTATTTTTTGTACGATTACCACCAGAAGTGGTTACCATATCTCGGCTTTGTTGATTCCCTCCACGCTTGTTGTGTCAACGCCGATGACTACTCTCATTTGGTATTATAATTTTCTTAATTTTGCTCTCTTTTAGTTGCGTTGACTCGTTATCGCGCTCCCTAAGCGAGCCCTATTTACAACATCTGAATACAAACACGGTTTATGAGAAATAAGATGTTGGCGTATCTCGACTTCAAACCTCTTAAAAACATTCGCGCCATTCTCTCTTCATTATCCACAAGTGGGAATATGAAATAGTGATAACTCGCAAATTTTGCCTCGTATTGCGACACGGTCGTATTGTTTTGTTCAACTTGATAAACTCCACCTCCTTCGTATGGCGAATACTTTCGGGAAAGTATTTGTCGTTGAACGACTCTGGAACTTCTCCCAAGATATCTTGATCTGGCGGGTTGAGTACGTTTACCGATTCCCACCGATGTCTGCCTCTCCGCGCAACATAAAAGCGTGAAAGGAACCTTTTGCTCCTCGGAGCATCAAGACATCAAATATCTTGGTAATCTGCTTTATCCATGCTTACGCGGAAGTGGTTTTGGCTCTCCCTTAAACTCGGTGGTCCGGCTCCTTGAATTGTTTAGCGGTGGCCTGGCAGAGAGTTTTCCGTGTTTCCACCTACGTTTTTGGGCGAGGAGTCGCTCTACTTTCTTTGTTGCATAAATTGCATAAAGCCTCACGAACATTTGATCATTCATCATTTGGTCGGTGTTGTTGTTTGCATGAGGATTGTCGCCTTCACGATGCACATTATCACGATTATTGATATGTGGTGAATCGGCGATCGCTTTGTGCTCCATTGCTATTCTCAACATTCTCGGATGTCATTTTTGAGAATCTTGCCACAAAACAAAAGGTTAATTGACATGTAACAAATTATCTTTATATTACGTGAGACCAATAAAATAGCACATAAACTTAGGTAGGTCATACTAGCTAGCGAAGGTATTCCCATCTCCCCTCCTAGTACTTTTCTCACATCTTAGCGGGGATCGTATCCTAAGCTACGATACCATTGTGGCGCCCCCAAAATTAGGTATACATCACCCATCTTGGGTAGTCGGATACGTAGTCTGAAATTTAAATACAACTTCTTAATATAAGCGTAGGTATGCAATCGACATAAATTGTGAGTTTGAATACAAATAATGTCTACTAGATATTATACAAACTCAAAAGGAGTCCTCATTACAATTATTATCACACACTATTTCACGAATAGTGAGGACTACTAATCTTATCCTCACGGACCATTACTCAGTTCCCAGGCTCGTCCCGGCTATGTTCTCATTTCACGAAGAAACGGTGAAAGAAAAAAGGTGAGCTCAACTAGCCCGAAGAAATATTATGACTAAGATAATGCGAGAATAAATTATCAATAGCCTTGACATTGTTAAGCGATAAAATATAATAAACATCAAGTTTAAGCTGCTTGTGGAACAAGCAATCCATTAAAAAGTCAAGTAGAAAATAAAATCTACTATCTTTTATGATTTAAAGGTTTTTCATCTTTATTATATTTGAGACTCGACTTTAATAAATAATCCACATCATCGAATCACCCCCACACTACGACCGAGGATATTCTTTAGTATCACGACCACAATTATTCATGCTACTAGGGCGAGAATAGTTGTGTATTCATTAATGGTCATGATCATGCCAACAAGCGTCCATCGATGCACTCTGACCCTTTGAGGATTTTTACCACATCATTTGTAACATTACGGTCATGATTACGAAGAATAATCACTGGTCATAATCATACCAAGTCCATCCCATGCTCTCTGAGGCCACAGATGACTTTAAAAAAAAAATATAAACATGAGGATGATGACAATGATATAAGAATTCAATAAAACAAGTTCAAGAATTATTTTATCCGGGAATTATTAACGTCAAATTATCGACATGATCTTTGCTTTGTAGAGTAAAATTCAAGAATGATGAGAAGAATATTTCCATGAAAAGATCTTTGGATGAAGCATGCAAATATCGAGGATATTCCACTAATTTCATGGAGTATAGAAGTCAAAGTTTTAACTTATTTGGGTATAATAAAGAATGGAATAACAAAAGAAATCACCATGCATGCGATACCGCGCATAGAGCGAGTTATTCAAAGAATAATAAATAACGGAACGGTCGGTGAAAAGCATGCAAGCGAGGATATTCAAGCAGAATAATAATAAAGATGGAACCGGTCCGGTGTAAAACACACGAGATAGGATATTCAGCGAGAATAATAATAAAAGCGGAACCGGTCGGGTGTAAAACACAGACGAGGATGTTCAGCCAGAATAATAATAAAAGGCGGAACCCGGTCGGTGTAAAACACATGAGCAGGATGTTCCAATGAGAATAATAATAAAGGCGGAACCGAGATCAGGTGTAAAACACATGAACAGGATGTTCAAGAATAATAGAATAATAGAAGAATGTCACCAAGTATAAGGTAGATAAGCGTATCTGAGTTATTCAATGAATAATAAAAGGAATGGAATAAAGAAGTTCTCTTCATGAATCTGAAAAGAATAATATCCCTTACAAAGTATAATAAATAATATTCCTACCTTAGAAGAAGGCTGAATATTGGCAAAGTGAAGTAGCGAATACTTTTCTTCTTTCTCTCTATAGTTTCTCTCTCAGAGTTTGGTGAATTCGTAAGAAAATAATGAAGGAATGAGCTTTATTTATAGGAAAATAGAATGCATAGTAATTAATCCATGAGCGGTCAGATTGATTTACTTTAATCTCACGGTCCATATTTAAAGCAAAATCTTTTAAATAAAATATAATATATTCTATTTATAAAAAATATTTTCTTATGCAAAACTTATATGCAACACTATGCAAAACAACATACAAAACACTTATAATAAAATATAATATATTTTATTTATAGAATAACTTTAATAAAGTATTACATTTTATATAAAAGATGTTTACATTTTATTACGTTAATAATCTGAATAAAACAAAAGCGTCATTATCATTATAATAATTCATATTATTAATAAATGATAATGGAATCAAATGAGTGACTTCTCACATAAGCATCGATAATCAATCTGGTGTCTTCTTATGCACGACCACCGTATTCTTTGTACTTTTACTCTAGAGTAGTTCAACGAGTATCAGCGGTAAAACTTCGTAGTTATTTCAATAAAATATTTTTGTCTTTTTTCTCGATCAAATGCAATAATTACATTGTGGGGTCCACTAATGATTGAGTAGTTATGCGAATATTCCTGCTAAACAAGAATATTCCCAAACCAATCGAATATAATATAACCACTTGCATACTTTTGCAAAATTTATAAATATTACCCTAACTATAACATTATATCAAATTATTCCATAATATTCAAAAATAATATTTATAGAAAATTCATCTTTATTTATAAAAATTTGAGGGTCTTACGGAGAAATTAGACTTTGACCTATCTGTGGAAACTCCGTTAGGAGAAACTTTCATCACATCCATTGTTTATAAATCTTGTTTGATTCAAGTTGGCACCATTATCTTACCATTGACCTTATCTCTTTAAAGATACTTTCTTTTGATGTGATTTTAGGGATTGATTGGTTAACTACTCATCATGCCAAAATTGATTGTTTTTGTAAGGTTGTTAGTTTTCATATTCCTAACCAACCTGTTGTTCGAATTCAAGCAACTAAACCATTAAAATCAATCATTATCATATCTAATCATAAAGCTATTCGTTTATTGAAAAACGGATGTCAAGCTTTCTTAGCCCATGTTATGGATTTGAATAAAGACACGTCAAATTTGAATAATATTTAGGTTGTTATTGACTTTCGACGTATTTCAGAAGAACTTCCCGGCCTACCCCGAGCGTGAAGTTGAATTCTTTATTGATCTTGAACTGGTACAAAGCCCATTTCTAAAACCCCATATCGAATGGCTCCTATTGAACTTCAGGAGTTAAAGGTCCAACTACGAGGAATTGTTGGACATCGGTTTCATTCGGCCCTAAGTACATCTCCTTGGGGTGCTCTGTTTTATTCAGTAAAAGAAGAAAGACGGGAGTATGCGACTTTATGTATTGACTATCGGGAATTGAACCATGTCACCATCAAGAATAGGTATCCTCTACCTCGTATTGATGACTTGTTTGACCGATTCTGAGGGCACAATTCTTTTCAAAATCGATCTTCGATTCGGATATCATCACGGTGAAGATTAGAGGCGAGGATATTCAAAGGCGCCTTAGAAGAACTCGATGACGGGCATTATGAATTCTTAGGCATGTCTTTCTGGATGACTAATGCTCTGCTGGCTTTCATGGATATGATGAACCAAAGTATTCAAGGAATATTTGGATCGGTTTGTTGTTGTCTTTATTGATGACATCCTTATATATTCCAAAAGTCGTGAAGATCATGAGCACCATTTGAAATTTGGTACTCAAAGGCTTCGTGAAAACAAACTATATGCCAAATTGAAGAAATGCGAGTTACGGCTTGAGGAAGTAGCGTTCCTTGGGCACGTGGTGTCGAAACATGGAGTATCTGTTGATCCGGTGAAGATTGAAGCAATACAAAGTTGGGAGCAACCAAGTTTCGGTGACCAAGCACGTAGCTTTTTGGGCTTAAATTTGGTTATTATCGGAGATTCGTGGAAGGGTTTTCTCGAATCGCTACTCCATTAACTCAAACTAACTCGGAAGGATACAAAATTCATTTGGAGCGAAGAATGCGAGAAGAGTTTCCAAGAGCTTAAAAGGAGACTTATTTAAGACTGTTCTAACAATACCATCCGGTTCGGATGGATTTGTTATCTCAATGATGCTTGAGCAAAGGGTTAGGATGTGTTCTCATGCAACGTGGGAAAGTCATAGCCTATGCCTCGCGACAACTTAAAGAGTATGAGAGGAATTATCCTACTCATGATCTAGAGTTAGCGCCGATCGTTTCGCTTAAAGATATGGAGGCACTATCTATATGGGGAGAAAGTGGAGATATATTCGGACCATAAAAGCCTTAAATATTTCTTCACTCAAAAGAACTCAATATCTTGGCGTGACGTTGGCTCGAGCTATTGAAAGACTACGACCACACTATTCAATACCATCACGGGAAAGCGACGTGGTAGTGACGCGTTGAGTAGAAGATCATATCTTGCGGAACGAGTGCGATGATGTCAAGTATACGCGTAGAGCCAACTTTAATAGAAAAAAGTTAAGGTTGCTCGCCACCCAGGCAGGGGCGATGCGTATGAAGAAGAAAGTACAAGAAGGAGCTATTAGGAAGTGAGAATTGATGAAGAAGGAATACTTGAGTCCACTCTAGACTTTGTGTTCTAACGACTTTGATTTGAAGTACAAGATTATGATGGAGGCACACAATACACCATTTGCAATCCATCACGGAAGTACTAAAATGTATCGTGATCTTCTACATACATTTTGGTGGAACAATATGAAGAGAGATTGCAAAGTTTATCTCAATGTGTTTAACTTGTCGGCGTGTAAAGCGCGAGCATCTAGTACCTAAGGGTCCGATTGCAACCACTTGAGATTCGAAATGGAAGTAGGAACACATTACCATGGATTTCAATTCACGGGTCTTCCTACGGTTTCTCAAGGCATCAATGCTATTTGGGTTATTGTTGATAGATTAACCAAGTCCGCTCATTTCTTGCCGATCACGGAGACTTATTCCTTGAACGTCTTGCTAGTATATACGTGAATGAGATTGTGAGGTTGCATGACATGCCAGTATCCATAGTTTGGATCGTGACCCAAGATTCACTTCAAGATTTTGGGTTAGCTTGCAAAAAGCTATGGGCACGGATTTGCGATTTAGTTACGCATACCATCCCCAAACAGACGGACAATCGAGAGAGGACTATTCAAACTCTTGAAGATTTATTAAGACTCTGTGTCCTAGACTTCAAAGGCGGTTGGGATAAGTATTTACCATTGGTGGAATTCTCCTACAACAACGATTATCGAGCAAGTATAGGTGTGGCTCCATTTGAAGCATTATATGGACGAAAATGTCGTTCTCCAATATGTTGGGATGAGGTGGGTGAAGCAACATTGTTGGGACCGAGAGAGTTAATACGTATATGACTACCGAAAAGATCCAAATGATTCGACAACGTATACAAATGGCACAAGATCGACAAAAGAGTTATGCGGATCTTCATCGAAAGGACGTGGAATTTAGTGTAGGGGATCGTGTATTGTCATGAGTTGCTCCATGGAAGGAGTTACAAGATTTGGGAAGAGAGGAAAGCTCAATCCACGATTTATTGGTCCATTTCAAATTCTTGACCGAGTAGGAAATGTAGCTTATAGACTTGCGTTACCTCCAAGTATGTCTCGTGTTCATAATGTGTTTCACATATCTGTATTTAGTAAATATGTGAAAGACCCGAACCACGTTATAGAGTTAGAACCCGGACGAGATAGCCAAGCGACTTAACGTATGAGGAGGTACTGTCAAGATTTTGGATAGGAAGGAGCATATCCTACGCCAAGAAAGGTCATACCACAAGTTAAAGTTTTGTGGAGGAATCATCTTTATAGAGGAAATGACACAGGAATTGGAAGCGGAAATGAAAGCGAGGTATCCTCACCTTTTGAAACACGAGTGCACGTCACGTCGATTTCGAGGACAAAATTTCATAAGGAGGGATGTTGTAAGACCCGAAATTTTTTAAATAAAAGGAATTTCCTTTATTTATTATTTTGAAATAGTAAGGTGGATTTGATTAATGTGGATAGTTATGGGTAAAATACATAAATATTTCAAAATAAGCAAGTGGTTATAAAATATTCATTGTTTTATTCGGGGAATATTCGTTTGGTCGTGGAATATTAAATCGCTTGTGGGAATATTAAATGCACGGTAGCTTGACCATGTGTGGGGCCCATGCTTGGGGAAAGCGATTGGATGAAGAAAATGACAAATATAAGTTGTTTAAAAATAATACACGTAGTAGTTATTCACAATTAACACTATTGGAATACCCGGTGGTTAAAAACACACGATGTCTGCGTTGTTGACAAGACAAGTAGATACCAGTATTGCACCAATTATTGATTCTTATGTAAGAAGGCACTACTCAATAATGGTTACGTAATTAATTCTCATTCGTTATTTTATTTTATTGAGTTAATAATTCTTTGCGTTGATATTTTATATTCTTTGTTGTTTGATAATTGTCATTACACAAGTATTTTTCATTATCGAAGCTAATAATTCATATTATCTCGAATAATATTATTAGATAACATTATTGGCAATGTCTAGAAAGTTACATCTAAGGAGATGTTTGGTCACCTAATTGCTTGCGCCGAGAAGGAGAAATTCTTATTGGAAAGCCCCTCTTTCCGGGAGGCTATGCGGTTGTCGATATTGTGATTACGTAATATTATTTGTGAATAATTAATTATTGATTCATATGATGAGGAAAATATTAATTTTATGTGGATATAGATGGAGAAAATTTTTAATGTGGCAATTGTTGAAAATTGAAATTTTTCTTTTTACGATAAAATAATTCATTTAAATATATTATTATATTTTAATAATATAATAATGGTGATATTTTTATAACGAATGTGGGATATATGAGTATCTGAGGAGGAAGAGTATTTTTTGTTGCAATAAATGTTTAAAACATGTTAAACATGTAAATTGGACCCCATTTATTGGTGAAATTTGATTATAGCACCGTAAAATTGCCCGTTTATGGATTTGGTCAATTTACATTTGGAATTCGGAAAAACTTTCTTACGCAAAGTTGTAGAGAATTGAATTTCCTATAAAAACACGCGAGATTCAAATTTTTCTGATAAAAGGGCTATTTATTGTGAATTATTGAAGTTCAAGCTCAAAATAATTGATTTTTGGAAGTTTTAATTATTATTTTAAAGAAAAACGTTTTTTTTCATTTAAGTGGGCTCACATGTGTTATAAATGATCTGAAATCAGATTTCTAAGGTGGGCTTGAATATTTTTAAGAAATATTATTATTTTATTAAATTTTCTGCTTTGGTGTTCTAAGCAATTTTCTATAAATAGGGTGCTTAGGTTAGAATTGAAAATCACACATTTAAGCTGAAGCTTTTCTCTCTATATTATCAAGCGTATTCTTGTGAGTATTTTGAGTATACTTTGAGTATTGTTAGGCGGTCTGCAAGTTCCTTCAACACTATATATTATTATTCCAAATTTAGAAATCTTGATCTTTTGAGGTAAGGGATGTTATTTTCTTCTCAAATGATATTATTTCTTCAATATCATTATCTTTGAAATATTGGTTGGAACTTTTTATCAAATTTGGAACTTTTCCATGTCGGGGTTACTATTCATGAGTTCATTATTCATGAGTTACTATTCACGAGTTACTATTATGAGTTCTTATTCACGAGTTACTTATTCACGAGTACTATTCATGAAGCGTGAAGATATTTTTTGTGGAATTTCTATCTTTTGGTGTCAAGTTACTATTCACGATATCTGCACTATTCACGATATCTGACCACTATTCATAGAAAAATAAAATTTCTTCTTTTTGTCCAAAATATCTATTACGGATACTAGCTACGATTGTATCCATGTTTTGATCATTCTTGAATTTTACACCACTATGATTATTTTTGAGGTATTTTTGACGTGGATAAAACCAAATACTGAATCCTTAATCCTTAATCCTTGTCATTTTATTTTCTTTGGATTCGTTTCTTTAAAATATTTTTCATCATCCTCGGTCTTAAATGATGATATTATTGAATATCTTTGGCACGTAGTCAAAAGATGAATGATTTCTGAAGAATATCTTTGGCACTGTAGTGCAAAGATGAACATGTGTTTAAATGAACATGACCTAATCGATGAATATCTTTGGCACGTAGTGCAAAGATGAATATTTGATTCGGATGTATATTGATTGATGTTACTGAGGATAAAAGATAGGCGATGAACTTTTAAATTCATACATAGAAGATAGTAGTTTGCATTCTCTACTTAACTCTTCTAATGAATTATTATTTCCGCCGCGAATATTGATTTAAAATTTGTTGTCTATTGTATTCTATTAGATTTTTTCCTGTTGAAGACTAACGATAATTTGTTGTATATTATCTTAGTCATAATATTCTTTTCTTGAGCTAGTTGAGCTCACCCTTTTCCTTTTTGTTCCATTTTTCTCGAAAGGCGAGAATATAGCGATAGTGAAGTGGGGTATGGAATGAAGGTTCTAGAGAGAGTTGTTTAGTAGTCCTCACCATTTTTGTAAAATAATGTATCAATAAATGTGATGAGGATTTATTTGAGTATAGATATTGTCTACAGAAGATAATATTTGTATTTAAACTCACAGTTTTACTGTTGTAATAATAAAGTTGTAGTTGTTTCTGTACCATGTATTGACAACCCAGAATGGGTGATGTATACCTATTTTGGGGGCGTCACACTACGGGCCAAAGATAATCGTGTTTTCATCAACGGTCCTGATCATGCCATAAAATAATTCATCTTTGCACTCTTGGCCGAAGAGAATCCATAGCCATAATCATACCAAAAACTGTCCATCAATGCACTACGGGCCAATGAGGACTTTTTCTACATCATTTGTAACATTACGGTCATGATTATACCGAATAATCCCTGGTCATAATCATACCAAGTCCATTTATGAACTACAGGCCACAGATGACTTTCAATATAATATAAACATGAGGATGATGACAATGATATAAGAATTCAATAAAACAACTTCAAGAATTAATTTGTCCAGGAACCAATAACGTTCCAATTGTCAACAAGATATTGTTTTGTGGTGTAACATTCAAGAATGCTCAGAAGAATATTTCCATGAAAAGATATTGGATGAAGCGCAAATATCAAGGATATTCCACTAATTTCATGGAGAATAGAAGTCAAAATTTTAACCAACTGAGTATAATAACGAATGGAATAACAAAAGAAATCACCATGCATGCGGTACTTGATGTAGACGAGTTATTCCAATGAGAATAATAAATAATGAATAATAAATAATGGAACCCGAGTTAGGTGAAATTCATGCAAGCCAGGATATGATATTGAGAATATTAAATGCGGAATAATAAATAATGGAACCAGTCGGGTGAAATTCACAATGCAAGCGAGATATTAAAATGAATAATAAAGAATGGAATAATAGAAGAATTTCACCATGTATTGATTAGATTGAAGATAAAAAAGTTATTCCAACATAATAATCTGAGAATGGAATAATGAATAATAAATAATGGAACCGGTCCCGCCAGAAAGCGCATGCATGTGGGATATTCAAATGAATATTAAAGAAAGGAATAATAGAAGAATTTCACCATGTATGCGGTACTTCGCATAAACATGTTATTCCAACATAATAATAAGAGAATGTAATAACAGATGTTCTCTTCTTGAATACAAAAGAATAATATTCCTTACTATAATAATAATATCCCTTACGAATATTGAACGAAAATAATATTTCTTACGAATATTAAACGAAAATAATATTCCTTACGAATATTAAACGAATATAATGAATATTGAATGATAATAATATTCATATGAATATGAAAAATAATTTCTCTTCAGAATAAAAATAATAATAATCCTTACCTTTGAAAGAAGAGTACTCCGACTGGTAGGGCGATGATATATTCGAAGGAAACTTATACTACGCTCAAAGCATTTTTAAACTCTAAAGAAATACTCTCAAGATTATAGAAGGAGAATTCTCTGAACTTCTGGTGTGATTTTCAATTCTAACTTAGCCTTCTATTTATAGGAAAATGGAATGCATAGTAACTAATCCATGAACGGTCCAGATCGATTTACTTTAATCTGACGGTCCATATTTAAAGAAAAATCTTTTAAATAAAATATAATATATTCTATTTATATAAAAACATTTTACTATGCAAACACTGTGCAACACTATGCAAAACACTATGCAACACTATGCATAATAAAATATAATATATTCTATTTATAGAATAACTTTAATAAAGTATTCTGTTTTATATAAAAAGATGTTTCTGTTTTATTACGTTAATAATACGAATAAAATAAAAAGTCATTAGCGCTATAATAATTAAAACAAAACGTCATTATCGCTATAATAATTCATATTAATAATCGACAATAATTGAATCAAACTGAGTGACTTCTCACATAAATATCAATAATCAATACCGTGTGCTAATATACCAAATTTTTTTTTTTAATACTTTTATTTCATAAAATTCGGGGTCTCACAATAGTACTCCAGCATGAAAAAGTTAAAACTTGTCAAGAATATTCAGAATAATATTTCCATGAAAAGATACTGGATGAAATGCAAATTTTAAGGATATTATACTAATTTCATGGAGTATAGAAGCCAAAACTTTAACAAAATGAGTGTAGAATTCGAAATCTGAAACAAAATAATATTACTTACATACTTCAACGTATGGAAGAAAATATTATTTCATATGAATATTGAACAAAAATAACATCCCTTACCTTGAAAAGAAGTGTGACGCCCCCAAAATTAGGTATACATCACCCATCTTGAGTCACCACTTACATGGTACTGAATACAAATACAACTTAATTATACAACAGTCGTGTAAAGTACAACAAAATATATACTGTGAGTTTTAACTCGAATATTGTCTTCTAGACAGTATTCAAACACAAATAAGTCTTCATTACATTTATTGTCACACTATTTAACAGAATAGTGAGGACTACTAGCTAATACTATCATCTGGACAATCACTCTGTTCCTCGACTTGTCCCTGCTACGTTCTCATTTTCTGAAGAGAACAGTGAAAGAAAGGGTGAGCTCAACTAGCCCAGTAAAAAATATTATGACTAAGATAATGCAGAATAAATTATCATTAGCCTTCAACAATGTTAAAGCGATAAAATACAATAGACATCAAGTTTAACTGCAGCGTTGAACAAGCAATCCATTAAAAGAGTCAAGTAGAGAATAAAGTCTACTATCTTTTATGATTTAAAAAGTTTTTCATCACTTTTATCACTGAGACTCAGCTCAATAAATAATCCACATCATTAAATCATCCATGCACTACAGGCCAAGGATATTCTTTAGTATCACGACCACGAATTATCCATGCACTATGGGCCAAAGATAATCGTGTTTTCATCAACGGTCTTGATCATGCCATAAAACAATTCATCTTTGTTCCAATGGCCGAAGAGAATCCATAGCCATGATCATACCAAAAATTGTCCATCAATGCATTACGGGCTAATGAGGATTTTTTTCACATCATTTGTAACATTACGGTTATGATTATACCGAATAATTCCTGGTCATAATCACACCAAGTCCATCTATGCACTACAGGCCACAGATGACTTTCAACATAATATAATCATGAAGATGATGACAATGATATTTGAATTCAATAAAACAAGTTTAAGAATTAATTTATCCAGGAACTAATAACGTCTAAATTGTCAACAAGATATTGTTTTATGGTGCAAAATTCAAGAATGCTCAGAAGAATATTTCCATGAAAAGATATTGGATGAAGCGCAAATATCAAGGATATTCCACTAATTTCATGGAATATAGAAGTCAAAATTTTAACCAACTGAGTATAATAAAGAATGGAATAACAAAAGAAATCACCATGCATGCGGTACTTGCAGATGCAGTTATTCAGCAGAATAATAATAACGGAACCGGTCGGGTGAAATTCTGCAATGCGGGATGTTCCAAATGAATAATAAATAATTAAAAGCGGAACCAGTCCCACAGATATAGCAGATGCGAGGATATTCCAATAGAATGAATGAATAATTAAAATGTAACCGTGTCCTACAGTATAGCATGACATGGATATTCCAAATGAATGAATGAATAATTAAAAGCGGAATCAGTCCGAGCATATAAAGATGATGCAGGATATTCCAATGAATGAATAAATAATTAAAAGCGGAACTAGGAATTAAAGTAGAAAGCATGAGCGAGGATGTTCCAACGGAATAGTAAAGACAGAATAATAGAAGAATATCACCAAGTATAGGGTTGCCCGCGTATACAGGTTATTCCAACAGAATAATAAAGAAATGGAATAACAAAAGTTCTCTTCTTGAATACAAAAGAATAATATCCCTTACCGTAAAAGAAATTAGATATAGGAAAAGAAAGTTAGCAGACTTCTCTTCTTCTTTCTCTCTATAATTTTCTCTCTCTAGAGTTTCAGTGAATTCGTAAGAAAATAATGAAGGAATGAGCTTCTATTTATAGAAGAATGGAATGCATTAGTAACTAACTCATGAACGGTCCAGATTGATTTACTTTAATCGATCATCCATATTTAAAGCAAAATCTTTTAAATAAAATATAATATATTCTATTTATATAAAAAGATTTTTTACTATGTAAATCTTTATGCGAGCACTATGCAAACACTATGCATAATAAAATATAATATATTCTATTTATAGAATAACTTTAATAAAATATTACATTTTATATAAAAGATATTTTACATTTTATTACGTTAATAATACTAATAAAACAAAACGTATAAATCAACAATAATTGAATCAAATAATGTGAGATCTTACGCAAAGAACTATTGTAGCAATAATTAAACAAAACTAAGTGTTTTTCTCGTGAAGCATCAATAATCAATACTGGTGTGCTACTTATGCAACCACGCATATTATTGTATTTTTACTACTAGAGTAGTTCAGCAGCTTTTAATGGTAAAACTTCCGCCGTTATTTTCATAAAAATATTTTTGTCGTTTTCTCAATCAAACAATAATTCCGTTAATGGGGTCCACTAATGATTGTACTGGCCGCATGCGGATATTCCCGACAAAAAGAATATTTCCCGACCAATCGAATATAATATGACAACTTGCATACTTTGCAAAAATTATAAATACTACCCACAACTATTATATCAAATTCATTCCATAATATAAAAAAATTATTTTGGGAAAATTAAATCTTTATTCATAAAATCTGGGGTTTCACAAGAAGAGTATTCCAACTGGTATAGCGGGGATATTCTTGAAGAAAACTTTCACTATTTTCTACGCCCAAAGCTTTCTAAAACTCGAAAGAAATACGCTCAATATTATAGAAGAAGAATTCTCTGATTCTGGTGTGATTTTCAATTCTAACTAAGCATCCTATTTATAGGAGAATGAAAATGATACTATTTGAATTTTTTTGAATCACAGACCAACAGTTAATATTCGGACGAAGTTCACGGGCGGAAGAAAAGGAATTCAGACGCCCATGTTTTTTTTCTATTAATATAATATTCAATAAAATATAATATATTCTATTTTTTATAAAAAACAAAACTTATAATAATATATAATAATAATACTCCCTTCATCCCACGTAACATCCCCCCGCATTTTTTCTTCCTCCCTAACCATTTCCATTCATCCACCAAAATGATGTCATCCAAATGTGGGCCCCACCATAATATATATATATATATATATATATATATATATATATATATATATATACTAAATAACTTTCACCGATTATTTTGAAAAATAGGTAAATGGGAGGTACATAAAATAAGCAAAATTCACATCAAATACTTCATAAAAATCTTCTCAATAATTTTAACAATATTTATTCATCATTATTACAACTCACAATATTAACAACCAGATCGTTCTCAGGAAAGATGGGGCTTTCCGATAAGGATTTCTCCCTATTGGAACGCAATTAGATGACATAACCTCTCCTTGACAGAACTTCTAGACATTGTTAATTATGCAAATAATAATATGAATAACTTGTCATCTCAATTATTGATTTAATAATATAAAATATTATGCAAATGATACTGTGACAATAATTGAATCAATAATATAAAAGATATGATGCAGCAATTACTGTAGCAATAATTGAGTATAACTGGATGACTTCTTACGAAGCATCGATAATCAATACTGTAGTGTCTTCTTACGCAACCATGCAGACATCTTGTCTTTTACCACTGTGTATTTCAACAGTTTTAATGGAAAACTTCTACCGTTATTTTTATAAAAAGATATTTCTGTCGTTTTCTAACTCTGATAATAATTTCGTTGTGTGGTCCACCAATGATTGTACCGTCATATGAATATTCCATGTTAAAACAAATACTCCCCAACCAATCGAATATTATATAACAACTTGCTTACTTTACAAAATTTATATATAGTACCCACATCTATAACATTATAACAAATTCAAACCTTAATATTCAAAAATGATATTTATAGAAAAATTCATCTTTATTCATAAAAGTTGGGGTCTTACATTAATTGTGCCTGAAGCATTAGGTCGTTGCAGATATCGGTGATCTTATCATACGATTTAGTCGCCATTGCTTCTGTCAGAGCAGAGTAAGAAATTCCACCAAAATTCCAAAGTTTGAAAAGAACCCATCGAACCCAGAACTGATATGAGCAAGAAATTATGCCGGAGAACTGTTCTGGTGGAGTATCCACGATGGTCAACTTTTCATACAATCCCTAGTCGACTTGCTCCGAGTTTGGACCTTACTATGTAATCTCTGAAGATGACGACCTCGGGATCAGAGAGATTATCAGGGTTTGAGACTCCATTTTTGTCAAACAGGAGGGACATAGAGGGACAAGAGATGGGGATAAAAGAGAGATTTTGTAATATTTTTGAGGTTATTTTAGTCCAAAAAAATATAATTTTGTTCAGATGTGGCTCTGAATGGTTTAACATTATTTTTGAATCTTACCGATTAAGAGGCATAAATTTTTTTACCAAATAAGTTGTGTCTCTTATGGAATGCATACCTATTAAAAGGCTTTAATACCCAAACAAACACCACCTAAGTAAGGTTAAAAAACACGAAGGGAACACGGACGAAGCTAACTCCAATTTCAACATCTTCACTTAGTCCGGCACCTCCACCACATAACTCTCTTTGCTGCAACTTTTTCGTCCACAGCAAAAACTGCCCTAACAAACTCGACCACCACCACCATAAATACACCGCACATGCCACTTTTTCTTCCTTAATCACTAATAACACTACTTCCGAATGATACTCCCCCCAAAACCCTAAACTTCACCACGATTCTAGTGCTAGTACTAGTAGCTTTACCCGCACGTGCCTCGATGAACCCTCCGACAACGACGGAGCCATGGTGCCCTCAGCGTCGGCGGTCGCCTACGCCATGCAAGGCTTTGAATTCACCCGTGGAGTTCATGAAGAGGATTCAGAGTGGCAGAATAATAAAGGTGGTCTTGTCCATCAAGTGTAATTTGGCTGGTAGATCTAATTCCTATTTCTTATTGCCTATTGGAGATTATTATATACTTCTGTCTAATCCTTTTCCCAGTTGTTGAATTGGATTGAATATTTTTAATTCTGTAGCTGGAATTGTGTGTTCTATTTATTTGTTTTTTTTTTTTCTGTATGTCATGTACTTTTTTGATGACAGAAAGGACTTTTGAGGAAATATTCGTCAATTCCAATCCTTTTTGAAGGTTTTATCAATTTATTTTTTATCTGGTTCCTTTCAATTGAAGAAATTTGATTAAAAATTCAATCTTTATAGGATTTGGGGGTGTTTGAATTGGTGGGTTTGTCTCAAATATGGTGACCGTAAATATTGGAATGGTCCATTATGTTTTAGATCATGTATATGGTGCATTTATGCACATAACAAAGTTAAGTCTACCATTTTGTCCAGAGGATGGGTTGGTACAAAGCTTGATCTTCTTGAGAGAATGATCAAGCAGCTATTCCCTGAGGTTGAAGGTCAGAACTGGTCGCCTCCTTTAATCCAACCCATTTGGAGCACGGTTTGGGAAACTAAGACTGCTTATTTAAGAGAAGGGGTTTTCAAGACTCCTCGTGATGGGCAACTTCTTAGTGCATTGCCTCCTGAAGTCATATCCGACATGGATTAGGCCATTGAGGTAGAATTATCTGTAGTCCTGTCTTCTGTAACATAATAGACAACTATTGGAGTAGAGCTTTCAATTGGTCGATCAAGATCCATTGAAATTAATGCACATACTCAATGCTTTTCTAAAATTTTTATCACTAAACCAGTATATTGATATCTGTATAGGACATATGCAGTATGCAGTTAAGTAGGGGAATGCAGTATGTAGTATGCAGTATGCATTTCTCTTCACTGTGATTTACTTTGTGCTGCATTATACTTTGTGCCGTGTTGTCCTTGCTTTTGGCTGGGCTGCTGATTTCTGTTGTGATGCTATTATTTCCATATGGATTCTTCTTGTTTTGTTTTGTGCAAAATTAAAGCATAATGGGTGCTTTAGAAAATTAAAACATGCAGAAGATAGTTGGAAGAGTGGAACTTTGTATAAATGTAAGAGGTGGAAGAGTGGAACTTTGTTTGGGTTGGCATTCTTGGCATCAGAACAAACTTACCAGTAAACTGTTTCACTTGTCCTAATAACTAAGTTGAGTCTACAGACTCTACACTTCAATTATCGAGTGGCTTCTGCTCGACCAGTTATAACTTCAGCTTGGCCATTTTTCACATTTGGCTTGGCTTATTGGCAGTATGAATATGCTGTCCAAGTTAATAGGTGCTGGAAGCCTGAAATAGTTGGGTGATATAGAGGATTCTAAATTCACTAATACATAGCGAAGAAATTTTGAAATCTTTTTAACATCTTTTACTCAGCAAAGGGTTAAAAGGGGGGGATATTCTCTTTGGATAATTGGGAATAGTGGAAAGTTTAATAACATTTATCAAGGAATTTGGAACTTGATCCGCAAATACATAAAGTACTTGTACATTGTAATTTTGGATTGACTTATATCTTCTTCTGCCTCATGGGAATTGGTCTGTTCTATTGGTGCAGATATGGCTTCCTAAAATTGTCAAAGATTCAGGGTCCCGTTTTCATTCAAAGCTGAAGGAAATGATTTTTCAGGTAATGTCATGTTTGGTTGTAGAATTATTTTAGAAAGTTTTTACTTCATGGCACTTTGGTGATCATTATTTTATTTATTGAATTGTAGAACTTCCTCCAATAATCATGTTCAAGTGATTATTTATGCCTGCATTTCCTAGTAGTCTTACTTTTTGCAGTTGTATCTTGTATTATGCTTTTTCATTTCAAGTTGATCAATTTTTAATACTGGATGGGTTGCATGAGTCTTGTGGTCATTCTTTTCCTGTTTTCTCTTTTGGTAAAGTTTCTGTCTACCTTTTCCTTCAGATACTTGACAGTTCAATATATGAGGACTCGTAACTTTTTATACCTAAAGTTGATATACTGGGTGGATATTAGGAGTAGCTAATTTGACAGGTTGGTGAGTAACGTTAGATCTGCTGATAGTACAATGAATGCACGTGTTACTCCTGCAACCTTAGGTTCAGATGGCCAATAGTATTTACTGTCTCAAAACTGTTGGGTTAAAATCTTTGGATCCTAATGTGTGAATGTTATCGTTGCATTCATTGTATAATAATTAAAGCGACGATGTTTCTTTGTATGGTAGTAGTAAGTACAATAATCCTTTGCATTACCTAGAGTTTCGGCAATCCCCTTGTGATATTATAATATGCTAACTTGACTTTGTTTTTTCATGCAGACTGGCATGGAGAAGAACTTGTTCGGAAACCATCCAGTTTCATTGCCAGAAATAGACTCTCGAAGTCCACCGCCTGCTTTTGCCTCTGATCCAATGATGCCTGTATCAGGTAATAGAGGCAGAGAATATAGTGAAAGCATGGCTTCATCAGTTGCAAAAGATTTTGACGGATATCCAGTCACAACCGGAAGCACTAAACTTTCAAGTACAGATATTGAAAAGGTAGACAGTCTTGTGTAGCCAACACATTTAGCTAATAAGGAGTCCAATTTTATGAGCAGTGCAAGTTCTGCTGGTGCGAGTACATTTTTGCTGTTAAATATTACACTTAAATTGAAGTATGGTAGTGAAGGTTTTTCATGGCCGCATTTTGCAATGATCCAGTTTGGATATGTGAGCTACTGTGCTTGCCACTGCAAATCGTGTATTTCTCATTTAGTTAGTCATCAATTTTTTATGCCTGCTTCATTCTCCGAGTCCCCTTCGTATATTTCAACAAGTTGTAGTTCAAGCATTTAGTACGTCACTTGGTAGGAAAGTGTGTATATATGTACCAATGTATGTGTGTGTGTGTGTGTGTGTGTGTGTGTGCGTGTGCGTGCATATGTATGTATGCATGCATGTTTGTATACATATACAAACTTATCATAAAACTTAACAAAAACACTTACAAGATTGCATATACTTTCCAAAGGAGAAATTAGAAATGTCTGAATTGTCTATGAGGTTTGAGAGATTCCAAGTAGAAACACTTTTGAAAAGAAAGAGAGACGCTGCAGTTAGGATGGAGTTGGTATAGTTTTATCGATATACGTGGTGTATTTTATTACATATTAGTTTTTCATCTTTATGTAATTATATGTATGATTGCAACAAAACACAGCCTGGTGCTACCATATGGAAGGGTGCATTACAAGTCGAACGACAGAACTCTGAAATTTCATACTATGCTGATGACAAAGATGCAAATCGAAAAAAGTACACACGAAGGGATGAGTAGAAAATTTTATTTCACTTTTGAATTGCTAAATCTTGTTTGAACCCTTTTGTTAACAGATACTGCTATCTTCTGCATGCTTTAATTTGAAAAGTAGCTTAGTTAGAAAATTTTGTTCATGCTTGGTTTAAAAATGGTTTCAGCCAAATAGTTTGGGGGTTGTGTAGAACTGGTCCATAAGGTCTGAAATAGATGGGTTATATTTTATTAAAATACTATTGCATACCCTCTATATCATGTATAAGTTTGGTTGTAAGAAGGCAAGTGAGGTGTAATCTAGAAATTGGTGAAGTGGGTTGCTGAGGCTAGGCCAGGGCAGTGTGGGCAGCTACTACAGGCAGCAGCAGCAACCGCGTGCGTGCACGTTGCTTGCTGTGAAAGTAAGAATACAGGAAAATCATATTTGTTCCACATTATACCAGAACCCTACAAATGTGGAAAGTGATTAAGCTTCAGTCTCCAACTAAACACAACATGAAGGTCCTGCGCATTCGGAATTCAAAATCTATTTTGAACTAATAAGAAAACATGTTCGCCATGTAAGTGAAACATCAAAAATTACTCCCTCAGACCGGCTTTAGATGTTACCACTTGATTTTCACCAAGTTTAAGCAAGTAAGAGTGGTGTAAAAAACATTGAGATTCATGTAAATTTTCAAATAAGCCATTATTGGATCCCACTTTAGAGTTCTTTCAGTACAAAATAATGATAAAAGGGAGAATCTTTGAGTCAGTTGAAAACTCATGGTCTTTTAACATCCCAAAATGAAAGGACTGCTAAACCCATAAAGAGGTAGTAGTTAAACATTTAAATACCATAGCAACATTTGACTAATCTGTTGTTCTTTTTTATCTTTTTATCTGTTATTGATTTTGCTATTTCATTTTGTAGGAAACAATATTAAGGAACAAGAAAGACACGAATAATGTTCTATAAACTATTATAACTGTGCCCAAGTTATAGGCACCCTTTTCTTTGTCTTATTGCAATAGTTGATTTAGGATTTTTATTCTTTTAGTTTCATTACCGTAGGACTGGTTTCACAAAAGTATGCTTTAAATTTTATGTACTTCATTATAATGAATCATATTGTTCTTCTGGAAAAGCAAGATTATGTGCAGTTGGTGTATTTGTATGCTTAAAAGAGTTTTATGATTTTTTTTCTTTTAATACTTTTGGCTTTCTATATTTGTAGAACAAATCTCAGCTCTCTGTTTCAAAACTCAGCTAAATTATCATGCTTGAACATTCTGTGTTTGCATCATCGACACCTATGGCCGGCAAACTTTATTCAAAAGTCTTTAGAAACGGGACTGTCTGGAGAACTTTTTATACTTTTAAGTCTTCATGTCATAAACACAAGTCATTAACCTAACCACCAATTCAAAGGTGAAGTTTGAGATTGAATAAAAATAATGTTGTTATTCTCTTATTTCACTTGGGGGATTTTTCTTCTCCTTTTTCTCATAAGTCATTTTACAATAGATTTTCTTGCATATACTCAGTTTTGAACAACATTGATAAATATAGAACTTACAAAAGTTTTGTGCCAACAACTATACTATTTTTGGAGTGTCAGACTAGTAGTTTTCATTTTTAAATTTATTGCAAAATATTTTAGAGCAAGCTCTGAGTAGCAATTGAATTAAATGCAGTGATAATTAATGTTGAACTTTTCATATCTGTTTTGCTAGTGTCTTCTTGAAAGACTTGCCATTGTGCTTGCCCTTCTTCTTGTGGTGGCTCACGATAGTTACTTTTGTATTTTACTCCACAATATTTGATCAATTTTAGAACTATATGATTATGGATTATAATCTCAAGTGGAAAGTTATTATATAATGTTCCTTTTTCAGGTATGGGTAAATAACCTTAAGACCAACGAACTTACACTTATTTTGTAACGCTCCCATATCTATACTCTCACGATATCCGATATGGTGCTTACTACTAATCAATGTATATAACACATTCAAATCTATACACCCATAGTATCAGATTATATATTTATATCTAATTAAGTGACTATACAATTATAACCAGATGCAATTCCCATAAATCCAAGATTCATATTATCCCATAACAGTAATAATTCTCAAGAGAACTATTGCTGTGTTTGGATATCCTCACTTGGATGTATGAACTGTATCTGTGAATAGTATCTATCTATCCGAAATTCAGAGTACTAGTAATAACATGAACAATCCATATTACCAATACCCTAACTCAGATGTATAGTCTATATCATGCGAATTACACTATTGTATCAATATTACCTATCTATCCAAAATCCAAAGTATCAACAACAACATGAACAGTCCATATTGTCAACCCCCTCACTCAGATAAATAGTTCCTAAGGATCTCTAACTAGATTGGAAATTCTAATTACATCTATATATGTAAGAAAACACTGTTGCGGAAATAAAAGATGTTATATTTATCATTAAGGTTCGATTACATGATTCTTCATACAAAATTTCTTATTACAAAGTATTACATTCAACTAGACAGTAATATAAACTAATTTAAGCTGGGACGCTTCCCTTTATTAACTCCAGAAGTGCCAGGTTACCATCTAATACTGCAAAGGGAATAATTTGTAAGGGTGAGCTATGACATGCTCAGCAGGTTTTATATTTATAACAATATATGATTTGAAAAAGTATAACAGTTCAAAATTCAACTGATTGTTGCTACCATTTCTGGAATTTCTATTTCAACCATTTATGGACTTTTTATTTCTGTTAGTCACAAAGACATAGAAACTTTGTTTAGATATGAGATAGGGGATTAGCCTATTCAACATCCTGGGAGTATGCATCTCATCATACTCGTGCTCATATGTACTAAACGTCAATATTTAATTGACCAAACATCGATCCCTTTTCGGGATACATGTGACGCCCCCAAATTCGGGTATCTTCCAACCCGACAGATGATGCTACAATGTACTCATAACTATACAATCATTCCATTGAAACAACATCAAAATGAGTGTATTAACTACATTCTTATTACAATTATAATAATAAATCCATTCCCCAGGTTTTGAAACCGTTACATTATTTGTTCATCATAATAGGATTCATACAACATACTAGTCTATTACAAGATAAACTAATTATTCATCTTCACCTTGCCTTTATCTTTAATAGAACTCTTGGTTTGTTCGACCTTAGCTGCAATCATATGAATCAAGCAAGAAGTAAGCATAACTAGCTCAGCAAGTCTAACAATAAATTATATAAATACCACATCGAGACTCATATGATTATTCTTCAATAATTGAACAATAGTTATGAAGTAATATGAAATATTGAATAACACTTCTCATCTCATAAAATAATTTCGAAGTACATATAGTAACTTAGAAATTCTGAGTAGGTCAACAGACCATGAACATTCTCTTTAGTTTTTATTCATGAAAAGGACATCCCGCTACTAAGACCGTACATCCGATATTTCTTACGAGCACTTCTAGGTGATCAGCCTATAGTACCCTATGTTAATCAACATTCATCCATTTAAACGTATTCACATATAAGTTTTGGCAACCTCGCGTGCCCATCGAATAATCGATGTAAAATACATTTGTTTATTCATACTCAGGCTTACCTTGAATTCGTACCAAACAATTGGCGTAGGATAGCCTTATAAATTCTATATTGAAAGACTTGTAAAGAAATCAATCAATCTTTCAAGAATAGTCTAGCCGATTTAAAACTAGCATCAACCCTTTCGTAAAACAATTCATGCATCTCATAACATGAATCACAGAAAACCTAGCTAACACGAAGGTTAGACAAGCGTTAAGAAAACTTGCCTTCAAGCGTCTTCAAACAAATATTCAACAATTCTTGGTCTTTATAGTCTCTACAATAAATAACCACATAACATACCACATTAGGTCATGAACAAACATGTATGGTTCCTAACGTATCTTACCCTTCTTCTCAATCTAATTGTTCATTAGATTTATTAACATTCGTTACGGTCATCGCATTACCTCGTTCTTACGTTTTATTACATTGTTCTTACCAACTCCTTTCTCTTCTATGTCTTAAGTGAATTTATTTCATCTAATAAAGGTCAATTCAATTTATTAATCTTCCTTATGGCTTATTAACGTTCTTACGTTACTAACTGAAAGTCGAACATCATTGGTTAAGTCCACTTATTGAATATTGTTCACGTTCACGTAATCGTTAACAACTTTTAGTTGTAATTCTCAGCATTATAGTCATCATCGAGGATGCTACTTTAAGTTAATTAATTCATCATCAATCAACTATTTTTTATTTTATATAACTTAGCCGAACTTATTTCATTAACAAAACTCGTTTCAAGTATTTATCCGCCCTTACGGCTTATTATCGTTCATCGTTTCACTATTAATAACTTACATTCAACTAATTTTTCTTTAACCTTTAGTTGTTAACTTAAGGTTATAAACATCCTTTCATGATGTTACTTTTAGGTCAGTTCAAGTATATAATTCACCCTTCATTCACTTCTTTATTTTTTTTATGTTTATAAGCCTTCTTCTTTGTGCCTTACATGATGCTGGCACTGCAACACCAACTCCTTCTTTGATAGCCACACTGCGGTGCCACTCTGCAGTGGCTAAACACCCGACCTCGCGCCACGGTGCCAACATTCCCTCTCTGTGCCGCACTGCGGCACGGACCTTAAGCCGCAGAAATTTTTTATAGTTTTCTTGTTTGATGAACTTCCCGGGCTCATAACTTGTTCATATTACATCCAAATTGGCTCGTTCAAAAGCCGTTAGCTCACAAATCACATGCTCTCCAATTTAATTAGAAAATATTTCACTTTTGAATCTTTTAACTCAGAATTCACCGATTAGTTCATTATTACAAAAACGATAAACGTTCGTGAACGTTTATAGCTCGTTTCTTCATTCTAAGTCAGATTTTGACGATTCTTGAGTACACGACTCTCAAATATGTTATACTACAATATGCCATCGAAAACCAAGGTTTTCGAATTAAATAGCACATTTTGACTAATAATCAGGAATTATACGATTTCGACGTTTAACATCTAATTTCATAAAATTCGTCATAACTTCGTAACTTAAGATTTTTACATCGTTTCAAATGGATTCATTCCATTATACTAACATCCTAGCCAACATATTTCAATATCTTATACACATGATAAGTTCTTACAATTTCTTCCTTAGTTCATAACTTATAAAAATATAAATTGCTTATTCTTAACTTATTAAAGCTTAAGTCCTTTTATTATCCATTCTTATTACTTCTTATCATACTAGTTCTACCTCTACTCACTTCTCTATCAATTAAAGAGATGAAGTGTCATTAGGATTGCTTACCCTTGAAGTTCTCTTGCTAATCCTTCTTCTTCCTTCTTGGATTATCCAAGACTAGCTTTTCCTTACTTTTTCTCTCTAACTATTAAACACTTATTATGTTGGATGAAATTAACAAGTAACAAATGATCCAACACTCCTTTTATTAATAGGAAATCCTAGATTAGGGTATAATGGTCAATAAGCCATCCACCTCCTTAATAAACCTCCTTACTATTCATTACTTAACCACTAAGTAATAAGCACTTTACTTAGCCACCAAGTATAAGCACTTTACTTAGCCACTAAGTATAAGCACTTTACTTGGCCATCACTTTGGGTCATCCATGGGTCGCCCCATGGGTTTTAACCATCCGGTAACCCATCGGTTCGATCCACGGTTTAGTTTCCTAATTTGGGCCTTAGCATTAATTCTTATTGGGCCTATCTTGGGCTTAACTCTACTTAAAATTGGGCTTGGCATATTCCAAGTCCAATTGGATAATGATAAAGTCCACTTACTAAAGTCCATTAAGAACTATTTGTATTTTATTCGTACAATTCTTGTATTCTCTTCGTATAGTATTCGTACGATATTCGTATTATAGGTCGTATTAATCCTCATACTATACTCATATACTAATTTGTATCATACTCGTATATCACACGTATAATAACCCTAATCATTATACGTATTTCATTTCCTTCTCGGAAATCACTTTCCCTAACCCTTAGGTTTTAAGTTCGCAAGCGAAAACTTCGTTTGTCATAACTGAAATATTATTGGATATTCCATCTCATCTTATAATTCTATTATTACGCATTTATTGGAATTTCAAATTCAATTCCCGAGCAGAAATGGATGAATAGTGTTTTTCAAAAAAAATTCTCGGAAAACTTTTATTTTCATCTTAGAAATTCAAACACTTTAATTCTGCCACATAGGCAGAATCCTAACCACATCCGCACATTCTAGGTCATAGAACGACCTTCAAATAGCTTACTCACATAAATAATTAATTAAATTCATTTAATTCACATAATCAAATAAAAAATTTAATTATCATAAAAATTCAATTTTTCTCGGGCGTTACATCCTTCCCCCCTTATAAGGATTCTGTCTCTAGAATCTCGCTACAATTACATACACAAATGAGGGTAGTTTTCCTTCATTTTAATCTCGAGTTCCCACGTTGCTTCTTTGGCATTGTGGTTCCTCCAAATCACTTTTACTGAAGGTATTATCTTAATTCTTAAGACTTGTTCCTTCCTATCAATAATCTGAATTGGAAATTAAGCACTTTCTAACATATTACACTATCTCTCTTTTCATATTTGGCCAACCAAAGTTCTGTCGAAGGTCTTAATACATCTCAGTACTACCTGGATGTATCGAGCACCTCAAACTAGGGTCTCACTCACTATTTTTCTTTTAACTTTAGAATTATTTGGTACTCAAATTTCTCCTTCAAAACAAGATTATACTTAATCTTCTCTTCATCCTCCATCCTCTTTTTCATTCGCTTGCACTCCTTGTTAACTAGTTGTACTTCCTTAACTCGTTCCATTTTCGTGGATTGAGTCTACATTGTAAATAACATTTCTACCACTTAATTCCATAATTTAACTTCTAACTCCATTCACGCCATCTCCGTTATTAACTCTTTTTGAGTCGTTAACCTTGATAGCTTTTCCCTACTCTTCTTACTTAACATGTCAGCTACTACGTTTACCTTCCCTGAATGATATAAGATATCACAATCGTACTCCTTTATCAATTTTAACCACCGTCTCTACCTCATATTCAACTCCTTCTGTGTGAAGATATATTTTAGACTCTTATAGTCTGTGTATATCTCACACTTCTCCCCGTATAACTACTATCTTCATATTTTTGATTCAAAAACTACAGCTGCCAATTCCAGATCATGAGTAGGATAGACCTTCTCATAATCCTTTAACTGGCATAACACATACGCAATGACCTTGTTATGCTACAGGAGCACACAATCCCGTCCTCTATGCGAATCATCGCTATAAATTACAAAGTTCCTCGTATCATCTCGTAAAGATAATACAGGTACCTCACTTAACCTTCCTTTTTTAGTTCCTGAAAACTATTTTCTCACTTCCCATTCCCAACATACTCATCATTAACATATACTAAAAGCTGTATATCTTTTAAACTAAAATTCAAACTTAGTGAATTCCGTATCCAACTTCTCCCTTTGTAGTGTTTCCCACACCATCTTCAAATGTTTAGCGTGATCTTCTAGCGTCTTATAATAGACTAGAATATCACCAATGATCATTACGACAAACTTGCCCAAATATTATTTGAACACTCTGTGACGCTAATGGTACTTTCAACCATAGCACCTCACAAGAGTACATATCACTTTACCACCGACTTGCTCGGTGCCCCTTACAGAAAACCTAGTTTCAGTGCATTAGTCAACCCAAACGACATAACTAGAAACTCGTAATGACCATAACGAGTTTTGAACGTCATCTTCGGTATCTCCTTCTTCCATATTTTCAACCGAGGATACCCCGTACACAAATCTATCTTAGAAAAATACTTTGCCCCTTTCAACTGATCAAATAGATCATCGATCCTGAGCAATGGGTATTTATTCTTAATTGTTAACTTACTCCACTCACAATAGTCGATATGCAAACGTAACGATCCATCCTTATTATTTACTAATAATATCAGCGCTCCTACTCTCTGGGTGTCCACAACCTGGCACAGGTATTATATACACCTCTTTCTCAACATCCTCCTAGCTGGCGTCATGGTTTGACAACAAGAGCATCCCGGTGATTTATTATCGTAGAACACTACCTTGGGTTTTCTTAAAAAACCAAAGATTCACACTTTTCCTATGACAATCTATCAAAGTTCTATGGTTAATCAACCCATTCATACCAAGAATTACTTCAAATTCCTTCAACCTTATCGGTACTTATCTACCAATACTTGTTTTCCTCTGTTATCCATGAAACCATTCTCATGAATATGATCAACGGAAGTTATTTCCTCCCTCTTTACCTTAACATTTACCAGTATTTATAATCCTTTCGGGAATGAGCCTAATCACTTAGCAAATTCATATGCTATAAAAGAACAAGTAGCACTCCAATCAAACCGCACATAAGCATACATTTTATTGACTGGAATGATACCTGTTACTACATCCGCTGATGCAACCGCATCTTGGACAATCATATTAAATGTACGGGTGGTAGATCTACCCGACGATGGTGGTCCAGTAATGGCTAACTTACCACTACTAGCACCCTTACTATCCCCCGACCCCTTTTTTGGGCAATTTCTGTTAGATTTGTAATATTCATGTGCGCAATCAAATTGCACAAATTAAGCGGAAGCATGGAAAATCAGAGTTTAAAATCTTACAAACCATATACCCGGATCACCCTTTATGCATAATTATTAATTAAACGAAAAAGATGAATAAGAATCATACCCTTGAAGATCGAGCTTCCTCAGGTACAAGTTCACCTCCAATCCTTTTAGCGTTCAACTTGAATCCACGGGTTTGGTTCCTTCCTTTGATCAACGTTAGCCACCCAAATGTTTGGCCTCAGAGGTGATCCACCAAGGAAGAAGAAAATTCAAGAAGATGGGTGTTTATGGCTCAAACCATAGTTTTTCCTATCTCTATAGAAAAAGGGTACTCTCAACAAATTGGAATTATTACGTTGTAAAAAGTCAACAACCCATACCACCCATAATAAGACTCCTCTTATTTATAGATGTGGGCAACCCATCTTAACAATTAAGGAATTGGGTTTTATTTAATTAATTAAATTCTTTTAATTAATTAAGCTCCTAATCTTATTAGGGATAATTAATTAAACTCCTTTAACTAATTTTCCTTCCTAATCCAATTAGGAATAAATGAGAGTACTTATATTAAATTAATTCCTAAACTCTTTTAGAAATTAAAATAATAATAATTGTAATAATATTAATAAGACTCCTCTTATTAATTTATATTTAATATTTCTAAAATATTAAATAATAAATATTAAGCTATTTAATTTATTCTATCACCATAGATTAAATTAAATATACTTAATATATTATTACGATTATGCCATTAACTTCTTAAATAATTATTCTTCCTTTTATGGTGTGACCCTTTAGGTTCTCCATATTAAACCGGTTGTGAATAAATCAATTAGAACAATTCTAATCTTATTTAAATAAATAAATTAAACAATTAATTTATTTAAATAATATTTATTCTACAATAGGATAAGCCTCCTAGCGATCAACGACTTTCCGGATAATATAGATTTCAACATTAATCATTAAAGAACCTTTGAGTAAATAGTTACCGTACAATTCAATCCTTCCACCATACAATGTCCCAATTAAATATAAGGCATGGAATTATCTTGTCAAGTCTTATTTTATTTAATTATATGTATTTCGATCCTTAAATGCACAACTCAAATAATGCAAATTAGAAACTCCTTTCTAATTTCATTACGCCTTCGCCAAGGACTCTTTGGGTTGTCATTTATCGAATCACATAGGACATTTCTCTTCTTTTATTAGAAGTGGTAGATTCTTTATTGATCATACATTATCTCCATGTACAACTTATTATACCCAAGCATACCCTTTGATATACCCTAAGGGTCTTAAGGAATAAGTCAAAGTATAACTCATCATACACAAGATACTATGATGATCTCAAGTCCAAGGATTACTTGTACTACTATCACTACAGAATTCCTATTGACAGCAAATAAAACTCCATTAGGTATTCCTTAGCGAGCCACGTTCAAATGAACTTATTCTCTAATAAGCACCTACATACTTGCTTTAGTGTCTCCACACAAATGATCATGAGATCAATCATCCTCATCCAATGAGCAAGCAACGTATGTACCAATCTATCCGGATTTACTAATCCCCAATTTAGTAATCCAATGATTGGGAACTATTTTAGTTTTAAGCTTTCTAAGAATTTAGATCTCATTAGAATGATCATCATCATTATTCTAAAAGCATTGCTTAAAACTATGGGTTTATCACATATTGTAAAACAAAGATCATGTAGATAATTAAAAGCCTTTAATAAATTAATACTTTTTATTAATAAATGAATAAGATTGTTTACAAAGTATATGCTTTATCATCAAACATGATTGGCTTGTATGCATACTACTTTCAATCTCCCACTTGCACTAAAAGCCAATCGTCATGGTATCTTATACTCTTCTTCTCTAAGTGGCGATTATCCTGGCATTGGATAAGCTTTAGTTAATGGATATGTAATGTTGTTCTTGAGAGTCCACTATCTCTATAGTGATTTCTCATCTTTCAATGATTATAATAATCAAATGAAAGTGCCACAACACATGTTTAGATCCAAGATGAGACTTAGGAACTATTCTAGTTACGTAATGAACTTTTAATCCAAACAATCAACTTGCGACTTCATTTATAGCTATATACTTTGTCTTTATCACTAAACCAAAGAACTCTTTCTTTGTTTGGAACCTTTTCAATTCATCGCACTAATTGTTCAAGGTAACCCTTTACCTTAAAGTGGATTTTTTATCGTCGTCTCCGTCATCAGAAAACTTGAGTGCATTAAGCCCTCTAGTTTTAATTAAGACCCAGCATGAATATGATCACATCCTTAGTGCTTGGGTTAAGCACTTTAAGATGTTTTCACCGCCTCTCACAGTGATCTTCTCCGAATATGACTAATCAACATCGAGGTCTCGTACATTTCATTGCAGATACATGATAGTCACTCATGCGATCTCTTCTTTGGAGTCTATGGGGACTATTAAGAGATACACTCCATGGCTCATCAACATGAGACATCTCTTGGAGTTTGCCATGCTAAACGACTTTAGCATCAAATGAATATACGTTCCTTGGATTAAGTCGAGCATCCTCTTAAATCTATTTATATAGATTTTATCCCCAATTAAGATACTCTTCCCAAACCATTCATGGAGGAATGTTTAGATAACTTTATCTTTACTGATTGTAGCATTGGTATGTCATTCCTTATCCGTAGTATATCAACATATAATATTAGGAATGTCACGGCGCTCCAATCGTCCCTTTTGTACACACTAGAACTCTTACCTCATCGTATGTAACTCTGGATCATCATCTTTCTATGATCGTGCACTCTCATCATCATCATCCATGATGAATCCATACCTCCTGTGTATCTTTGGTACTATTCCAGATTTACGATTCAGTTGTGGTATAATAGGTCTATCTACAGGTTCCTCTTATTTGACTTATAGTATTTTGTGGTTCTTGAACTCTTCAAGATCTATTATCCTCCCACTAGCCCCTTTTAATGATAAACACCTTTATCTTAGAAGGCAGCGTGTTTCGTAACAAACACCTTTTGCTAAGTAGAATTATAGAACATATACCCTAAACTTACTTTAGGATGTCCCACAAATCTGTACATGTCAAATTTTGTGCCAAGCTTATCCTTTGAAACCTTTTCACATAAGTTGGACAACCCCTTATCTTAACATACTTAAGATTAGGAATCCTCCCTATCCATAACTTTTATGGAGTCTTGGGGCCGAATTTTGAGGTTATCATTTTCGTAGATATGCAGCCATTTCTAGGACATGATCCTAGAAGGATACTGGAATGTCGGTAAAATCATTATGGACCGCACCATGTCCAATAAGGTACGATTTTTTCTTTCAGATACATCAATCAATTATTACGTATCACGAGGTGTCCATTATGAGAAAAACCATTTGAGATGATCTAGAAATTTATTGCACAAGTATTTATTCCTTGATCTAATCAAAGAATCTTAATACTTTGTCAATTTGTTTCACTTCTGAATTCTTTGAACCTTTCAAATAATTCATACTTGTATTTCAGCAAATACACACATTCAACTCTTTGAATGATCATCTCCTTTTCTTATACTAATTTGTTCAATATGCAAAATTATTTTTATGTAAGTCAAGTATACAAAATTTATTAAGTAATATTCCAGTTATATACAAAATATTATTATTATAAATAGAACAACAATTGTTCTTAATTATAATACCAAAGATTTCATTGTCCAACAATAAAATGGAAATAATATTTCTAACAAGAGCTGAAATACAATAACAACTTATTGACTTAATAGATTTTCCCATGTAGGCATTGCTAAACTATAAGTTTTTATGGCTAATGTAGCAACCTTTGTTACATTTCCCACTTAGGATTACTTATATTTGTTTAGCTTTTCTTACTGCTTGGTCCTTTTCATAAATCTATATTTATGATAACCAAAGTCGGTATCCAATACCCAAGTAGAACCTTGACTTAAAGAAAATTTATTTCAATCATGAACAAAATCGTATTATGTAGAAACTTCACTAAGCTTCTTTGGTTAGCCTCTCGCAAGATGCTTCTCAGATTTCTTTCCGATTGTCGGGCTTATTGCGGTGGAAGCAAACTCTTTTGCTATCCGTATCGTTTTGTTCTTATTATCCTTTGTTTTTGCCTTTCTATTTATACCTTCTTGAATTGTTCTTCTTTCGGAAGATCCTTTGGCCCCTACCAAGAAGACTTGGTCTTTCTTGGTTGGAAAGTGACTCTCAACATTTTTCAATATGTTAAACAAATCAATAGGAGGCGATATCTAGCTTGTTCATATGAAAAATTCACAACAATTGTGAAAGGAGTTAGGGAATGAGGGGAAGATCAAATCTTGGCTCAACTCTCCATCCATGACAAAACTCTGTTGTCTTAATTGATCAATCAAATTGATTATGTTAAGGACTTTTATCATCATTGTAGTGCCATTGGCCATTCTAGATCGGAAGAGCTCCTTAGATATCTCGATATCTATCGGTCCCTACTTTCCTCATCATCAACTACTTGATGTGCGGGGAATATAGTAGAGCATCCATAGTTTCATCTTGTATTTGAAGCTCGTTACTCATAGATGCGAGCATGATGCATTGAGCCAATGTGCATCATCTTGCCACTTTCTAAAAGTAGTAATCTCTTCCTCGGAGGCATTATGCGCAACCATTGCGAGGATAGGTGTATTAAGGACATAAGATAGCTTTTCAACTATGAGAACTATTCTCAAATTCCTTAACCAATCCATTTAATCCTATTCAGTTAATTTAGCATCTAATATGCTTCATGATGATAGTAATTTAGACATTGTAAAATTTTGTAAATGAATTTGTAATTAACAACATTTTAACATACATTCTTTTATTAATTACCAAAATAATTTAGGTCTTGTTTTAAATTGGTATCTCCCCATTATTTTCTTCAAACTATATTACCCTCACTTATATAGTTCGGCAAAATCTAATTAAAGATTTGCTAGTGAGAATAAGGATCCCATTTCAAATGTATATAGCCTTGTGGTGACACAACAAACTATATATAAATAAATAGGTAGACAACTTTTGTCAATTACATCAACTATGCAACTCCTTGTATTTTGCCTCTTAGATTATTTTGATCAAGTGGTGGCACATCCGAATCAAAATTATCCAAGTTAAGTCCGACCTAGCACTCCATATATTCAAAAAAGAAAAATATCATCCTTGTGGTGACACAACAAAACAATATTGTTCAATTTTCTTTATAAGCATCAAATGTGATAAATTAACATCTTAAATACTTAATACTTGCCTTGTGGTGACACAACAAACTCATATTAAATATTTAATACTCTATTAATTTTATCATGCTAGAAAGCGATGTTCGATATTCCAAATATCTTTGAGCGCTTAGGACTTAATATAAAAATTGAGGGGTTTGTTATTAATTTGTCTCATCTTGTTTAGCGTAGCATTTATATATATATATATAAAATACGCGTTATATTAATTAACATATGCCAAGCATGTTTGCATAATATATAATATATATAGTATAAGTATGCGCATATAGAATACTATATTCTACCCGGATTGATTATGGACTTTTATTCTAGTTTGGTTCACTAGAGCCACCAAGTGAACCAAAAGGTCAAACCCTAGGGGTGCAAGAAATAATATTTAAATATAACTATTACATTTAAACCCGGGCTCTATTACAAAGCGGGTCTTCAAGCGCTTCTTGTCCCTTGATCTCTAATTCTTCAAAATTAATTCTAAATATTCCTATTACAAAACTATTTTAAAATAAATAGAAACCTTGATCGCCGTGATCGAGGGAAGTACATAGGAGGAGATAGAATTTACATTAAGAAAAAAATTAGAGAAGAGGCACGCAGACACCCATTTAATAAAACCCATACATTCATGCATCCAACTAAAATAAAATCCAATCACATTGGTCAATAGTTCATAATCAATCCCATTTATTATCATACACATCACCATACGCATCAATAAATAACATTCATCTCATGAATAATAAACATTTAATATATATATTGATATCATTTAATGGGCAAATTTAGTTAGTATAAAATCTATTTTGAATCAAAATAAACTCCTTTATTTTAATCCAAATTTAAATCAAAATAAAACTATTTTATTTTAATTTATCCAATTTTGAATAAAATAAACTATTTTATTTTTATCAAAATTTTAATCAAAATAAACTCCTTTATTTTAATTAATTATAGAATCCAATTCCATGTATAAAAAAAAATCTTTAATTAAAATAAACTCTTTTATTTTAATTAATTATGGAATCCAATTCCATGTAAAAAAAACTTTTATTAAAGGAAAGCGGATATTCTTTCCTATTCACAAATAAACTCCTTTATTTTGAATAATATGAAATCTATTTCATATCTAAATAAACTCCTTTATTTAAGGAAACATGGATTTTCTTTCCTATTCACAAATAAACTCTTTTATTTTGAATAATATGAAATCTTATTTCATATCTAAACAAACTCCTTTATTTAAGGAAAGATGGATTTACTTTCCTATTCACAAATAAACTCCTTTATTTTAGGAAAAATAAAATCCAATTTCAACTCCAATTAGTTATTATGGAATCCAATTCCAACTCTAATTAGTTAGCATGAAATTTAATTTTAAAATTAAAATAAAACTATTATTTTAAAATTAAAATAAACTTTTTATTTTAAAATTAAAATAAACTTTTTATTTTAATTATAAAATTATTGAGAATAATATATATATATATATATATATATATATAAAATAAGATAATATATATATATATATATATATATAAATTTTAACCGATTCAACAAACTAAAAAAAAATTTGATCGTACCACCCATTTGCCACAAGGGTCTTATTATTAGTTCTCTTGGAGGTCTTATATATATATAAAATATATTCGGTCTTTTTGAAGGAAGCACGTGCATTGGCCTCATGTTCTGTTGTAACTAATTTGTAGGATTTAGTGTATTGCACTGTAAGTTTGATTTCAGGGAAAAAAAAAGCATATATATATATATATATATAATGCCTAATGTAATTCGTAATTAAATTTTTTGCTTGCCATGTAATCCTGTTAACTTTATTTTTTTTATAGTTTATGCATGGCATGGTATTAATAATAAAAAAAAAAATCACGCTTATTTAAGCACTTCTTAAAAAAAAATTGATTTTTTTCTTTTTTTTTTTTTATTTAATAAATTTTATACAATAAAATTATGCCCAATTAAATTGTTCTAAACACATATCAATATACATATCAAATCTGAACAATTAATAATTTACATAAAGGTTTGGCTCTGATACCACTGTTAGATTTGTAATATTCATGTGCGCAATCAAATTGCACAAATTAAGCAGAAGCATGGAAAATCAGAGTTTAAAATCTTACAAACCATATACCCGGATCACCCTTTATGCATAATTATTAATTAAACGAAAAAGATGAATAAGAATCATACCCTTGAAGATCGAGCTTCCTCAGGTACAAGTTCACCTCCAATCCTTTTTGCGTTCAACTTGAATCCACCGGGTTTGGTTCCTTCCTTTGATCAACGTTAGCCACCCAAATGTTTGGCCTCTAGAGGTGATCCACCAAGGAAGAAGAAAATTCAAGAAGATGGGTGTTTATGGCTCAAACCATAGTTTTTCCTATCTCTATAGAAAAAGGGTACTCTTCAACAAATTGGAATTATTACGTTGTAAAAGTCAACAACCCATACCACCCATAATAAGACTCCTCTTATTTATAGATGTGGGCAACCCATCTTAACAATTAAGGAATTGGGTTTTATTTAATTAATTAAATTCTTTTAATTAATTAAGCTCCCTAATCTTATTAGGGATAATTAATTAAACTCCTTTAACTAATTTTCCTTCCTAATCCAATTAGGAATAAATGAAGTACTTATATTAAATTAATTCCTAAACTCTTTTAGAAATTAAAATAATAATAATTGTAATAATATTAATAAGACTCCTCTTATTAATTTATATTTAATATTTCTAAAATATTAAATAATAAATATTAAGCTATTTAATTTATTCTATCACCATAGATTAAATTAAATATACTTAACATATTATTACGATTATGCCATTAACTTCTTAAATAATTATTCTTCCTTTTATGGTGTGACCCTTTAGGTTCTCCATATTAAAACTAGGTTGTGAATAAATCAATTAGAACAATTCTAATCTTATTTAAATAAATAAATTAAATAATTAATTTATTTAAATAATATTTATTCTACAATAGGGATAAGCCTTCTCCTAGCGATCAACGACTTTCCAGATAATATAGATTTCAACATTAATCATTAAAGAACCTTTGAGTAAATAGTTACTGACAATTCAATCCTTCCACCATACAATGTCCCAATTAAATATAAGCACATGGAATTCTCTTGTCAAGTCTTATTTTATTTAATTATATGTATTTCGATCCTTAAATGCACAACTCCAAATAATGCAAATTAGAAACTCCTTTCTAATTTCATTCTCGCCGCCAAGGACTCTTGGGTTGTCATTTATCGAATCACATAGGACATTTCTCTTCTTTTATTAGAAGTGGTAGATTCTTTATTGATCATACATTATCTCCATGTACAACTTATTATACCCAAGCATACCCTTTGATATACCCTAAGGGTCTTAAGGAATAAGTCAAAGTATAACTCATCATACACAAGATACTATGATGATCTCAAGTCCAAGGATTACTTAGACTACTATCACTCACAGAATTCCTATCGACAGCAAATAAAACTCCATTAGGTATTCCTTAGCGAGCCACGTTCAATTGAACTTATTCTCTAATAAGCACCTACATACTTGCTTTAGTGTCTCCACACAAATGATCATGAGATCAATCATCCTCATCCAATGAGCAAAGCAACGTATGTACCAATCTATCCGGATTCACTAATCCCCAATTTAGTAATCCAATGATTGGGAACTATTTTAGTTTTAAGCTTTCTAAGAATTTAGATCTCATTAGAATGATCATCATCATTATTCTAAAAGCATTGCTTAAAACTATGGGTTTATCACATATTGTAAAACAGCATCATGTAGATAATTAAAAGCCTTTAATAAATTAATACTTTTTATTAATAAATGAATAAGATTGTTTACAAAGTATATGCTTTATCATCAAACATGATTGGCTTGTATGCATACTACTTTCAATTTCTTGCCATATGGTCCATCGACCCACAAACAAAATAGCCATGGTTTTTCTTAGGATTAGGACAATTGGGTGATATATGACCCTCCTGTCCACAGTTATAACAAATCGATTTTCCCTTTAGACAGACTCCTAGATGAGTCTTTCCGCATGTGTTACATGTTTCGATCCTACGCTTAGGATCCCCTTGTTTTCCTCCAGTATTTCCAGAGTTAAAACTCTTCCTCTTAGACATACTGCCACTACCACTAGCTCCTTCGACCTTGGGTCCTCCCTCTCCTTTGCTCTTATTCCTTCTCTCTTTGTGGTATTGGCTCAAAGCCTCACTACCACCCTCTGCGATGATTGCTTTCTCCAGAATAGTCCCATAGGAAGCACTCTGGAACACAAAAATCCTAATATAGAGCCAGGGTTTCAAGCCTTGCTCAAACATATGAGCCTTCCTCTCCTTAGTGTCCACTTAGTATGGAGCAAACCTTGCCAATTCATTGAATTTGGCCGCGTACTGGGGAACTGTCATGGCCCCTTGCTTAAGTTCTAAGAATTTAATCCCCATCATCCCTTGCATGCTTGTGGGAAATAGTTCTCAAAGAATACCTTCTTGAACTGTTCCCACGTTACCGCATCTATTCTAGCCCCACCTTGGCGAGCCTCCCACCAAAAGTTGGCCTCCCCCTTCATCATATAGGTCGCAAAAGAAGTCTTTTGCGCCTCCCATATATTTGTAATAATAAACACCTTCTCTATTTTCTTTACCCATGTCTAGGCCTCAATTGGGACCGTAGTTCCTTTGAATTCCGGTGGACCTACACTTTTAAATTCCTTAAAGGTAGTCATTCTAACTACCCTAGGGACTACGGGTGCTCTAACCCCGGTTTGATTAAATTCAGCCATTAATAAATTAACGAACTCTTGCATAGGGTTGTTTTGACCCCCCTGGTTATCGTTATGAGTCTCAGCCTCCTGATTACGTTGTCTTCTCCTTGGCGGCATTATGATGATTAAATAAATAAAGTTTCATTATTATCTATTTGCTTACTTAGTTATCATTCCACAATAATAACTCATACCATAACAAATCACATTTAATAAAAACTTCATTATATTAATATGCTTCTTCATAGTTCAAAACTATTTACAATTTATTTCTATAGCCCAAAAGCTATTACATTACTATCCCATGATTGACTTCTATAAAAGTTGGGATTTACAAAAAGACTACCCTTTTTATACAAAAGAGGGTTTTACATCACTACACACATATTTATAACTCTAGACTTCTAATAATCAATAACAGCATCCTCGTGTTTCTCATTTGCAAGAATCAACACAATATGTATGTCGAGTTTGTCCCAACTCAATGGAATAACAAGCAATTTTCAGCTTGAAATCCTTATGAGCACTCTCATGGATGTGAGACATCCGTGCTATTTTCTGGTCCTTCTCCCCCAGTTCTTTACGAAGCTCATTGGCCTTATTCTTACAATCCGTCGCCTTATCCTTCATGAGCACCTTCTCGTCATGCTCAATTTCAAAATCTACTTCTGCAGACACCTTAGTTTTATGGAGATCACTAATCTCCTTCCTCTGGTTCTGCACAATAGTGCGTAATGCTGGTACCACCGTATTAAACGATGCTACCTCCATCTCCTCATCCACATCGACCAACATATCCCTATACAAGAAGCTATTGATGGACATCTACAATAACACATAACATGTTGATTAGTACCTAATACACAATAGTATAAGCACAAATCACATTTAGTTTATTTAGGGTTAATTTCTATCTTTTAAATCTTTCGGTACTCAGTTTCCTCAATACCTTATTAACTCATTAACTAGAGTTCATTCGCTCCTACTTCTTATCTACTAACGAGGTTATTATCCTAAGGTTCTCCCCCCCTTAAGTTTTATAACCTAATGCTTTGATACCAACTTGTGACGCCCCCAAATTCGGGTATCTTCCAACCTAACAGATGGTGTTACACTGTACTCATAACTATACAATCATTCCATTGAAACAACATTAAAATGAGTGTATTAACTACATTCTTATTACAATTATAATAATAAATCCATTCCCCAGGTTCTGAAACCGTTATATTCTTTGTTCATCATAATATGATTCATAAAACATACTAGTCTATTACAGGATAAACTAATTATTCATCTTCTCCTTGCCTTTATCTTTAATAGAACCCTTGGTTCGCCCGACCTTAGCTGTAATCATATGAATCAAGCAAGAAGTGAGCATAACTAGCTCAGCAAGTCTAACAATATATTATATAAATACCACTTCAAGAATCATATGATTATTCTTCAATAACTGAACAATAGTTATGAAGTACTGTGAAACATTAAATAGCGCTTCTCATCTCATAAAACAATTTTGAAGTATATATATTAACTTAGAATTTTTGAGTAGGTCAACAAACCATGAACATTCTCTTTAGTTTTTATTCATGAAAAGGACATCCCGCTACTAAGACCGTACATCCGATATTTCTTACGAGCACTTCTAGGTGATCAGCCTATAGTACCCTATGTTAATCAACATTCATCCATTTAAACGTATTCACATATAAGTTTTGGCAACCTCGCGTGCCCATCGAAAAATCGATGTAAAATATATTTGTTTATTCATACTCAGGCTTACCTTGAATTCGTACCAAACAATTGGCGTAGGATAGCCTTATAAATTCTATATTGAAAGACTTGTAAAGGACATCCCTGCACTAAGACCGTACATTTGATATTTCTTACGAGCTCTTCTAAGTGATCAACATTCATCCGTTTAAACGTATTCACATTTAAGTTTTGGCAACCTCGCGTGCCTATCAAATAATTGAGGTAAAATACATTTGTTTATTTATACTCAGGATTACCTTGAATCCGTACCAAACAATTGGCGTAGGATAGTGTTATCAATTTTATATTGAAAGACTTGTAAAGAAATCAATCAATCTTTCAAGAATAGTCTAGCCGAGTTAAAATTGGAATCGACCCTTTCGTAAAAAAAATCATGCATCTCATAATATGAATCACCGAAAACCTGGTTAACACGAATGTTAGACAAGCGTTAAGAAAACTTGCCTTCAAGCGTCTTCAAATAAAAATTCAACAATTCTTGGTCTTTACAGTCTCTACAATAAATAACCACATAACATACCACATTAGGTCATGAACAAATATGTATGGTTCCTAACGTATCTTACCCTTATTCTCAATCTAATTGTTCATTAGATTTATTAACATTCGTTATGATCATCGCATTACCTCGTTCTTACATTTTATTACATTGTTCTTACCAACTCCTTTCTCTTCTATGTCTTAAGTGAATTTATTTCATTTAATAAAGGTCAATTCAACTTATTAATCTTCCTTATGGCTTATTAACGTTATTACGTTACTAACTGAAACTCAATCGTCATTGGTTAAGTACACTTATTGAATATCGTTCACGTTCACTTAATCGTTAACAACTTTTAGTTGTAATTCTCAACGTTATAGTCATCATCGAGGATGCTACTTTAAGTTAATTTATTCATCATCAATCAACTATCTTTAATTTTATATAACTTAGCCGAACTTATTTCATTAACAAAACTCGTTTCAAGTATCTATCCACCCTTACGGCTTATTATCGTTCATCGTTTCACTATTAATAACTTACGTTCAATTAATTTTTCGTTACTTGTTCTTTGGTGTTCTCATGTTAGGTGAGATTTGTTTGAAAAAACAAGTGAAAAAGGTCCGACATGTATAATGTCGACGATGGACTGTTAAGACTCACCAGTTGATGTTTTTAAATGGTTGCACAAATACAACCGAGAAAAGGTTTGCACATTGACCCAGTGATGTAACACTGTTAAACGGGTCTGTGAAACCGAGATTCATTTTAGGTCTGGGGGTTTGATTATGCGGAGGGAAGGTTTTAGGCACCCCCCCAACATCCGTGTTACCATGGTGACCGCCACTTTTCAAAGAAACTGTTGTATGAATGTGTGTGTGTGTGTGTGGATCAATGTGCAATTATGTGGAAGTAGTGTTATGCCTCGTTCACACCTATATACAAAGGGTTTCAATTTGTGTAAAAATTTAGTTTTAAACAAGATATAGCAGTGAAGTTTTATAAAAAAGTTTTTCAAACCCTTGTGCTCAATAATAATTGAGGCCTTTGATAATTCCATTTTAATTAAATGTTCGGCTTGATTGCTTTTAATTTTTGAGATGCGAAGCATCTTCGAGAAAATCATGTACAAATCAGTGCCGAACTCCTCATGGGCATGAAAGCCATCCAAGGATATTCAAACACCGTGAATAATTTATAAGCTGCTTACAGTTGAAAATGTCCATCACGGGAACCGAATCTAGATTCAGTAGGCTGAATCTGTGATCACATGATTCCTAGGCTCACATGATGTCGCAATTTATATAAAAGCAGTAAACAGTTATATATATAAGCTGGTAATATATATATACATCCATGATCAACCACCACGAAGCACCTCCATGGGGGATCAGAAATGTAAATAAAGTTGTAAAAGCGATCAACCGCCTCGAAGTAAACTCCAGGCATGACGAAATATAAAGAAAGCAGTAAAAGCGATCAACCGCCACGAAGTAAACTCCAGGCGGGACAATATATATATATAGCGACGAATCGCCGAAATGATAAACTGAGCCGGGATCGATATATATCTTGTGCGTTTATCACTTTTATATATATATATATATATATATATATATATATAAAAGCAATAAATGCACCGGATGTAAAATCCAGGCTCATTGAACAGAGTTCGACAGTAGTTCATATATATAAGTATATATATATATATACGAAAGCAGTAAACACTCCAGACATAAGTCTAGGCTCATCGAACATAGTTCGACAATAGATCATATTTATAAGTATATATATATATATATATATATATATATATATATATATATATATATATACTAAAAGCAATAAACACTCCAGACATAAGTCTAGGCTCAATCGAGGCATAACTCGATAATGTTAGTCTATATATAATATATATACATAAATATATACCGACAAAAATGAAAACCATGGACCGAAGTCCGGGCAAACACACGCAATATGACTCTCAACGTGAAGAACAATGTGTGAAAAGATGAAGAGAAATGCTTCAAGGTGTGTGAGAAGGCTTACAATGGGCTATTAAAGAAGACTTCTATTGCTTGAAATGGAAGAAAACTCGGCTCCCACCGGTAAAAAGTAGCTATATGTGAGTTACAAGTGTTTAAAATGAGAAAGCACTCAGTTTAGGGTGTGTACAGAGCAAATTTGATAGGGCTTCCTCGCCTTTTTCTCTCTTTACAAATGGCCACCCCAAACCCTATATTTATAGAGGTAGGAGCCGCAAGTGTACCTGCGGCTGCCCGGGGTGCCCCGGGCTTCGCATGTCCCGCCGTCTCGAAGTACGTGCACGCATGCACTATGATGTCCGCTCAAACTTTTAGAACTGCAATCCGGGCATCCGACTGAGGTATATAAGATCTATTTCGGACTGCCATTGTTGAGAGTTACGCAATGACATGGGATTAGAGGTTGTACGAAGTTAGGAAGAGGGGACCATGCCCATGGTCTTCAAGCTTCAAATTCTATCCGTTGTCCTACGTAATAGTCACTCGGGATCAAACTTCCTTGGTTCTTGTGGGATATTGTTGCGCAAAAATGTATGTAGGAATGTATGTATGAGATGTTGAGACGGTGCAAGGTGGGATTGAGGTGGAAAGATGATGACTGTACCCCTCACTAGGGTTATCTCTAGTTTGGGTTGATAAAGCAGACGTTGCTCAGGGTTATATCTGAGATTAGACTGCTGCAAGTGTTGAAGGTCCTCAGTGTCATCGTTGAGGTGTGCCTGTCTTCCCGGTGTTATCTTCGGGTCTTTGGACTGAGCACCTCGGTATAAGTGCCGAGGTTAAAGCTGATTATATGAATTTGAAACAAGCATTTTCGGGGTTATCGCCAGAATTGCAATGGCATTCGTTGGGGTTATGACCAAGGATGGAGCTGCTACTCCCAGTATCATTCTTGGGGCTGGAACTGAGCATCGCGGTATTATCATCGAGACAGAACTGTCCTCTCCGGTGTTATTGTCGGTCTTTTAAACTGCATGCCTCGGGGTTATCTCCGAGGTTGGAATTGATCCTCCCGGTGTGTGTTCCGGGGTTGAGACTAAACTTCCGGTGGTATCCAAAATGGATATGAACTGTCTTCCAGGGTTATCTCTGAAAGACAAATCTGCCCTCCTGCAATGTTAGTAACAGTTGTGCAAAAAATTTTGAGTGTCTACAGATGCCCCTCTTTATCATATTCATGCAATGCAAGGCATGGATAGGATAAAGAATCATAGACACTTGAAATGCAACAAGATAAACATGATGTTATGTGCAACAACATGATGCAAATGTATGATGCATGTGGTTTTGTTGGTTTGTGTTCTAACATGTTGGGATAATTGTCGGCTCCCTATTGCTCCTCCTGGGGATTGACAATCAATGATGTCTTTGATGACAGTGTGGACATGTGATCTACAAATTAAAGGTTAATGACGCTGGGGTTATCACCAAACTTTTTAATCCTTGATACAGACTTTTCCATGAAGATGTGCCTCTAGTGTACAAAAGATCCGTGGGGATTTATTTGTTTGAGGATGTGTATAACATGTTCCATCATCGGTCCTCTTCGATTAGGATGGTCTTCCTTGGTTTGTATCACCAGTGCATACCAATGTGCTATTGGAGTTACTGCCAACAGTGAATGTCGTCAGGGCTACCTGACCTTCGTTGATGTGTGTATCACCGGATAAAACCCCTGTTGGGCAAAAATGTTAAGGCTGCTTGACCCTCGCTGATGTGTGTATCACCGGATGATAATATGTTGTGACCCCCACCGGGGACACGTACATCAATGGACGCGAACGCGTTGTGACCCCCGCCGGGGACTATTGTGGGTATGAGTACCAATACATGTAATAATCGAATGGCTTTCGATGCTTCGATGGGTTTACTTGCCATCGGCTGGAATAACGTCAAGGCTGCTTGACCTTCATTGACACATACATCAATGGCTGAGCATGAGTCGTAACCCCCGCCGGGGATTTGTATGTAAACGAATAATGCGTTGTGATCACCGTTGGGGATCACGTATTAATGAATGTATCCGCGTTTTAACCCCCGCCGGGGATTCATGCGTCAATGGACGACAATGCATTGTAACCCCCGTCGGGGATACATTTTGTTAAAGAATCGGCGTTGTGACCCCCGCCGGGGACTGCTATTGATGAAGCGTCGGCGTTGTAACCCCCGCCAGAAACACGAAGAGTTTTAGGGTTACGACCCTGCATTTGACGGCATCGAACCTGTGTAAGGTATTACCGAGTGAAATTTTTGAAAGCTGAGATCATCGGCATAGTATACCCGATGTGGGGTGAATACCAATGAGCCACATGTGAAGCCATAGTTTGACTTGTGAAAACCAGGATTTCAGGCTGTTTCGCTCAATCACGTAGCGTTTTTATTCCTGATTTGGCCTTTTCAGCTTGTGACACCTCCTTTGCAACTCGAATTGGACCAAGCCAGAGGGGTAGGACCCACGTAGGGGTGCCACAGGTACACCTACAGTAGCTGTAGATGGACCTACGGCCAACCGTGGGTATTAAATCCCAACTGGTTGCTTTCATAAGTCATTTTTAAGTTGCGTCGCGAAGGAAATTCGAGAGCTCTTCTTCAGATCTACAGAGTTCAGGCGACTTTCTGCAAATTCTGTCACCGTACAAGCGTTCTGCATTGTCCTGGTAACGTATGCATGTATTCTTTTCTAGTTTTTATCCGTTGGAAAATGAATTATCACATGAAATGCACTTTGACACATAGTAGTGAATATGCATGCTGATATGACTTTATAAAAAATTTTCAACACAGTAAATGTTAGTATTTAACTATGCTAAACACAATGATGTGAAAAAATTTGACTTTTGAAATAGTCAAATTGGCATCTTTTTCTGCTATTTCTTATCCTATTTAAGGACAAATGAGCATATGTGATAATGCAAAGTAATCCTTGTAATTAGGCTACCCTTACGGATTGATAACTTTGATATTTTAATGCATATAGTATGTATATGACTGTGGGCAGGTGTGCTACTGAATGGCCACCTAGTCATGCCTATGTGCATGTGGATAGTCCTATTTACAAAGGGGACTATGGAAAATTTTTTCTAAATGTAGGCGTTGGGTAGTCATGCATTTTTAACTCTACTATAGATGTATATTAAAGTAATGCATGCATGCATGCAGTCATAAAATCCATTGAAAATGCTTCAGGTTTAAAAAATACCACACCCCTTCTGAGGTGATTTTGAGACTTTTGTCCAGATATTATGGATCCGGATCAGCCGAGTAGTTCTCGCAGGACAACTTCTGGCGTACGGGCTTCTGAAGTGCCTCAACCCTGTTCCGTTAGACAACCTCATCGTTTGGTGGAGGCGGTGATACGTCCTGTCCAGGTTAGTGTGCCAGACGTCGAGGACGAGGAGGAAGATGTTCCGGTTGCGGACCCCACTCATGCTATACGCGGTTCCTGTAGGGAGTTGTTAGGCATTCATGTGACAACCCGATATTTTCTATATAAATAAACCATAAATTTTGCGTATAATTTTTTTTTATTTATTAAAATAAATATGGGTGATATGAGCCAAGGTAATGTGTAATTATAATTATATGTGTGATAAATAAAATTTATTTATTACATTAAGTATTGCAAATAAATTTATTTTAGAATTATTGATTATTATTAATTATATTTTTATTTTAATTAATTCCTTATTGAAAATGCTTTTATTAATTATTTCTATGAAAATATAAGTATATATTATTTAAATAATATATGAAATGATTTTAGAATAATTATAATGATTATTTCATTATATGAATTTTGTTCAGATTGTTAAGTTAATTATTTTAACTTAATTTATAATGTTAATTATGTAAGATAAATCAGATATGGAATCCAAACCCTAATTCTGGGTTTTGATCAAGACATGAGAATAATATTATAATATTAAATATATTTTGATTTTTTAGTGTTATAAATATGTACTGTATGTATGTGAGCTGGTAATGATTGATCAATTGTGGTGCAGTATTTGAAAACCCTAGTTTTACTATAGGAAACCCTAATTTGAAACTCAATTGTGAGTTTAAGGCTATTATATAACTGCGTTATATGATTTTATGGTTAATTAGGTTAATCCTAATTAACATTTGGATTTATTAATTTCTATAAACCTTAATGTTGGAATTATAAACCCTAATTGTAATTTGGTAACCCTAATTATCAAAATTATAAACCCTAATTGCTATAATTAGCAAGGTTAATTATATTAGTGTTATTAAACCCTAATATACATGTATAATTAAAACCCTAAGCTAATTAACAAGACCCTAATTATAAATTTTAAAAAAACTTGTTTTGTTTTATTTTAAAACCTAATTGTAAAACCTAGAAATTCTTTCTGTGCTAGATAACCTTAGGGTTAAACCCTAAGGGTTTGTATCAAATGACCAATCTAGAAATAAAAATTATATGGAAATGACCATTTTACCCTTATGTCACATTTTTATTTGGTAGCTTGCAAATCCTTCCATATTTGGAGTGGTTAACCAACTTTTGACTTGGCATGACTTATATGCCAGCAAATCAGCCACCTTGATCATCCATTCATGCATCTATCATCTCTATATAAAGATTGGAGGAGAGAGAAAATGCATTTGTTTACTAAAAATTGCACAACACCTAACCAAGACTTCCTCTCACAAAGACCCACGAAATTTGTAAGCTTTATAGTCCCAAAACACAGCCCCACGTTCATCATTAACAACATCAGAAGCCAAAATCAGAAATTAATCAAAGAAAGGTATAAAACCCTAGCTTTAATTCTGTCCAAAATTTGTGTTAGATGTTATGATTAAGTGTTAAAATATGTTGTTTATGGTGTCTATTGATGATCTGGGTTGCTAGATGTTAGATCTAGAACACCTAGAGGCTTAGATTTGAGTTTTAAGAAAATTTGGGGAAAAAAATTTCAAGGCCTGACAACGAATGTCAGGCCTTATAAATCTTTGGTCGTTTATGATTTATGTTGTTTAAAAGTTGATATGTGTAACCTGTAATGTTGTCTTTAATCTGCAAAAAGAATCAAGGTCAATTGATGTACAGATTGGTAGTTATTCACGGTCAAATATCGTTGATCGGCATTGACTGGTGAAAATCTGGGCAGCCATGAACTTGTCCAGAAAGCTCTGACAGCAAGTTGATAGGCCCAGATCTTTGTGTTATTAGATGTTTTAGTTTGATTGTTGTATCTAACTTGTAGTCTTGTATATGAACTTTAATATTATGTCTTAAAATCTCCTAAACATCTAGTATGCTGAGTGATCGGTCAAAGTAGGTAAGAAAGTCACGAGGGCTGTTTCTGGGCAAACCCGTCTGTCAACACCGTCTTTGATGGTCTAGGACGATTCACCATTAAAATTGTAACTCTGTCCATGGCTCCAACTAATCATGTTGACCTCTTCTTCTTTGTGTTGAGGAAGAAGGTTGTCTTGCACACGAGGTTGATCTGATTTAGTGACCACGATCTCACCACTGTCTATTAGATCTCGGATCTTGTGTTTCAAGGCCCAACAATCTTGAGTATCAAGTCCAGGTGCACCTGCATGATAAGCACACTTCCGAGTAGCATTGAAACCCCTCCTATTAGGGTTGACTGGTGGAAGAAGATGTGTGATTTTCTTCTGAGCAGTCAGAAGAGCAAGAATATTCTCGAGCGAATCCCCTAAGGGTGTAAACGTTCAAAGGCGCTTTACTTCTCCACTTTTAGGTACTAGAGGGTTTAAAGACTATGCTTGAAAAGGGGAGTAGTTTATCCTCTGGATAGGCATATTCTGATTGCCTTTCTGACCTTGTAGTATCAAGGAAACACCGTCCTCTTTTTTCTTATGGACCCTCCAAGGTTTGTTTCCATAAGTTTCGGACTGGATGTGCTCAGCAACTGCATTAAGAGTGGCTAGGTCTTGAATCTATCCTGACTTCAACCCCATCTCAGCCATCTCACCGTGTTTGATCATTTTAGAAAATGGTTTGCCAATACCAGCTAAACTTGCTCATAAAAAAGAGATTCTTGTATGTTTATAAAGGTCATAACCAATTCTAATTCCGTCATGGAAGGAATAACTTGAGCAGCAAGGCACCTCCACCTTTGAGCATACTCTCTGAAAAACTCATTGGACTGTTTCTTGACCTTGGTAATCTGGTACCGGTCAGGAGCCATCTGAGACTGGAAGCTGTATTGAGTGAGGAATTCATGAGCTAGCTCCTCCCAACTATGGATCTTTGAGTTGTCTAATTTGGTATACCATGAACGGGCTTCTCCAGTCAGACTCTTTTGGAAGAGCTGTATTCTGAGCTTCTCATTTTCTGCGTAAGATCCAAGTTCTCTAATGAACACCTTTAAATGGGTGTAAGGATCTCCTAACCCGTCATACTTTTCAAAGTCAGGAGTTTTAAACTTCTCTGGATAATGGACACCAGGGAATATACAAAGGTCAGCATATGAAACATTCCCGTGGGTTCCAATCCCTTTAAGAACGCGGATGGTTTCCTCCATCTGAAGGACTTTCTTTCTGATATCACTGGTGTCTGGATCTCCTTTGAGATGGGTGTTTTTAGGGTCTTTGTTGGTCGTATCCAACTTAAGGTCCAGATTTATCTTATCTGAACTTTGTGTGCCTCCCTGGGTGGAGGATTTTGCTTGTGGGGGCATTTTTGGGCCCTGAGCAGATTGATGTAGTTCTTTAAGTAAAACAACCAAATCTGTAATCTGTTTACTTAATCCGTCAAATTCTTCGCGAGAAACAGGATTAGACTAGTCAGACGAAGACATGGTTGGCTGTAGGCTCATGGCCTTTTTGGATTTTGAGCGGGTAACAAGCCAAATTATTTCCCTACAAAAAACTTATGTAGTTTAGTTTTAGGGAATATGTAAATGTTTACATGCTATGTGATGTATCTGTTTTAGGAATTTTATCTTGCAAAACGGATGTTAGCTGTTTGTAATACAGGATAACATGCTAATTTAAATATGCATTTGCACATATATCTTCATATTTTCCATTACAATGAGATGGACATGAAATGATATTACAAGTAATTGAAAATGTAAAGTATGAAGAGACTTTTCTCCGCGTTTGATTTAGCAGAGGCTGACCTATCCTAGGTTTAATCTCGCGACTTTTTGGCATGAAGGTTCCCAGATCATCGCAATCTATTTGACGGGAAGTTAATCCGGTGTTTCAACTAGAGCGAATCTGGGTGGTGTCTTTCCTGAGCCTCGTTGGAATTAGTCTCCCTACGAGTCTAGTAATCAAACACCGACAGAATAACATCCTGGTGGAGGAACCACACAACATACATTCACATACAACGTGTCTCACCGTTTATAAAAATGATGACATGTGTGAAGTATTAATATCACAAGCAGATATAGTGTAAAGCATTTAATAGCAGTAAATGCATGCATTCGTACACATTCATCGAAATGTAAATGCAACATTCACACACAATCATACAACAATTTTGAAAAGTTTGTTATAGCGGCTTAAACCCTCTTACTGGTGTCCCCAGTAGAGTCGCCACCTGTCGACGTCGAGATTTTTATTTGTCCCTTTTCGTTACTTGTTGTTTGGTGTTCTCATGTTAGGTGAGATTTGTTTGAAAAAACAAGTGAAAAAGGTCCGACATGTATAATGTCGACGATGGACTGTTAAGAGTCGCCAGTTGGTGTTTTTAAATGGTTGCACCAACGCAATCGAGAAAAGATTTACACATTGACCCAGTAATGTAACACTGCTAAACGGGTCTGTAAAACCGGGATTCATTTTAGGTCCGGGGGTTTGATTATGCGGAGGGAAGGTGTTAGGCACCCCCTGACATCCGTGTTACCATGATGATCACCACCTTTCAAAGAAACTGTTGTATGAATTTGTGTGTGTGTGTGTGTGGATCAATGTGCAATTATGTGGAAGTAGTGTTATGCCTCGTTCGCACCTATATACAAAGGGTTTGAATTTGTGTAAAAATTTAGTTTTAAACAAGATATAGAAGTGAAGTTTTGTAAAAAGGTTTTTCAAACCCTTGTGCTTAATAGTAATTGAGACCTTTGATAATTCCATTTTAATTAAATGTTCGGTTTGATTGCTTTTAATTTTCGAGATGCGAAGTATCTTCGAGAAAATCATATACAAATCAGTGCCGAACTCCTCATGGGCATGGAAGCCATCCAAGGATATTCAAACATCGTGAATAATTTATAAGCTGCTTACAACTGAAAATGTCCATAACGGGAACCGAATCTAGATTCAGTAGGCTGAATCTGTGATCACATGATTCCTAGGCTCACATGATGACGCAATTTATATGAAAGTAGTAAGCAATTATGTATATAAGCTGTAAATATATATATATACTGACATGATCAACCACCACAAAGCACCTCCATGGGGGATCAGAAATATAAATAAAGCTGTAAAAGCGATCAACCGCCTCGAAGTAAAGTCCAAGCAGGATAAAATGTAAAAAAACAGTAAAAGCGATCAACCGCCACAAAGTAAACTCCAGGCGGGACGAAATGTAAATATATATATATATATATATATATATATATATATATATATATATAAGCAATAAATGTACATGATATATATCGATCCCGGCTCAGTTTATCATTTCGGCGATTCGTCGCTATATATTTATAAAAGCAGTGAACGCACCAGATGTAAAATTCAGGCTCATCAAACATAGTTCGAGAATAGTTCATATATATATATATATATATATATATATTTGGAAGCAGTAAACACTCTAGACATAAGTCTAGGCTCATCGAACATAGTTCGACAACAGATTATATATATATATATATATATATATATATATATATATATATATATATATATATATATATATACGAAAGCGAGAAGCGCCCGCATATAAGTCTAGGCTCAATTGAGGCATAACTCGATAATGTTAGTCCATATATAATATATATACATAAATATATACAGACATAAATGAAAATCACAGACCGAAGTCCGGGCAAACACACGCAACATGACCCTCAACGTGAAGAACAATGTGTGAAAAGATGAAGAGAAAGGTTTGAAGGTGTGTGAGAAGGCTTACAGTGGGCTGCCAAAGAAGACTTCTATTACTTGAAATAGATGAAAACTCGGCTCCCACCGGTAAAAAGTAGCTATATGTGAGCTTACAAGTGTTTAAAATTAGAAAGCACTCAATTTTAGGGTGTATACAGAGCAAATTGGACAGGGTTTCCTCGCCTTTTTCTCTCTTTGCAAATGGCCACCCAAAACCCTCTATTTATAAAGGGTATGAAGTGTATTTACGCTCGGTGCCCCAAGCCATTTGTCCGCCATCTCTCAAAATACGTGTATACGTTATAATCGTGATGTCTGCTCAAACTTTCAGAACTGTAATTCGGGCATCCAACTGAGGTATATAAGACCTATTTCGGACTGCCGTTGTCGAGAGTTAAACAATGACATGGGATTAGAGATTGTATGAAGTCAGAAAGAGGGGACCAGGCCCATGGTATTCACACTACAAGAAATCACACAAAAAATGACGCTAAAATTTGTCATATAAAATTTATTTTTCGTCACTAAAACATTTGGTGACAAGTGTTAATCGTCATAGAGACCGTCACCGTATGAGCGTGGTATTAGGTTTATTTGACAATATTTGATGTCATCACTAAATGTTTTAACTTATGGTGACGATCTACATCATTGTCACTATAATTAATTACTTTTAGTGACGTTAATAGCGTCACTATTTGAATGAAACTTTTGCCACTCTATATTATGTTTCGTCATCAAAACTTGGTGCATTAAATGACGAAAAATCATTTTTCGTCATTAAATGATATTATTTTAGTGACGAAAATATGTTACTCTATTTAAATCATCTAATTTTAATGATTTACAATATTATCGTATTTATGATTATTCTTTCGTCATATTATTATGTTTATCGTCACCAAAAAAATAAGAAAATAAATGACATTTACGTAACAATTCGTCACCTAATAATATATTTAACATGACAATTATGTCATTGTCATTTCATATTTTAAATAATATTACAAAATAATTTGTCACCAAAGAGTTAATTTTTGGGACACATTTATCAATGTCACTAATTGAATATTTATGGTGACGATATATCTCGTCACAGAAAGAGTTACTAATAGTGACAAAATTAGTTGTTGTGACTAAATGAATATATAACAGTGACGATATAATTTGTCACCAAAGAGTTAATTTCTATGACACATTTTTCTCTGTCACTAATTGAATGCTTATGGTAACGATAGAACTCGTCACATAAAGACTTATAAATAATTACAAAATTAAAAGTCATCACTAAATGATATATAATAGTGACGGCATAACTTGTCACCAAATAGTTAATATTAGTGACGATCAATTGTCATAACTAAATGAATGTATATAATGACAATATAATACATTTAGTGAACTTTTTCAATCAACTTTACACCTGTATATAATATAAGAGACAAAAGGCAATAAACATTTAAAATACAAAGTAATTATCTTATAAAAAAATTGTAGATTCACCGATTCAACAAAATACTCAACTAGCTAGGCAATAAACAGTTGCTTAAAAAATCTAAGTACCACAAAACCAAATTATATAATCCAAAAAGATGAAATTCTGAAATCCATATCCTAAGAAAATGCTTAATTAAAACCTTCAACCTTGTGGTTATTGACCTTCCAGAAAAAACTTTATCTCGCAAATCAAAAAACATAGACATAAATCACCAAATAGTTATGAAATTAAAAAGAAATGTATATAAAGAAAGAAATGTTTAAATAATAAATTGTAAATTTTCCAAAACTATAGTTATAACATTAATAAAAAAAACTTATGCTATCTTTTTAGGCCCATGAATATGGAACAATAATATTATTAGTCAAATGCAATCAAGCAACTAATGATCTTAAGCTCAAATTCACCAAACAGTTAACTTCGAACAATAAAATAAAATAAATAAACCAATAAAACCAAATTCATCAAAGTCATGTCCATATAAAAAGTTAAAAAAAAAACACTGCTTGAGTGCATGTTACAGAGAAAACTTGAAAGCATGTTATCTAGCATGGGCAACTTCTGCTTAATTCATTGATCATGTATTGAATTCTTATGAACTTAAACCATACACAATAGTTGCTTAATTCACAGATGATGTGTTATTTTGTCTACTATCCATAAAAGAGGACCATCTTTGTGGGATAAATATGCAGTTATACATTCTTTATATTGGACGGAGGGAGTGTAAATTGTAAGCATACCCATACACATCATCTATGGAATTTATAAGGGGTCTTCATGAGTAAATAAGTGCACTATTTATGAGTAATGGGTTCATTAGGTTGCATCTTATGTCTAAACATTAAATTTAAGAACATGCCTTTTCCACTATTCATACGAGCTGCCCAACAATGTCATGAATCCTGACACGTAAATATTGAAGGTATAAAGCATTTGTAAACCAGCATAGAAAGTTGCAATAAGCTCTTTACAAGTAAATATTGATATCTGATCAAGTAACTCGGGATAGAAAGTTGCAATAAGCTCTTTCACAAGTGAAATCTCACACAAAGGTGAACTTCAGAATGCTTGGTCTTTCATTGTTATAAATTTATAAATAAATAAAAAATCTGGTTAAATCTTAGATATAGCATATCTACGGTTCATGGTGTATCACATACTGTAACATACACACGCGTATGTATGTATGTACGTACATACGTACAAGTACTTCGCACACTCGGAGTCAAATTTATTTTTCTTTTCTATAAAAATCATGTTATAATTAGGAACTTATAAGATGTTTTATATGCTCTGTACTTGGGAGAGAATCAGAGCATAAATTTTAAACACGTTAACAATAGTTATGAATTATAGATTTCTATCAAATGAAAGATATCAACTTCTCTAGTTCAAGGAATTAGTTTTGACATTATTAATAACTGATCATGTAACCCAGTACATAAAATGTGTTGGACCATTAGTGGTTAATGAGAAGCAAATCAAGAATGTTTCGCAATTATATAAGGACATAATATAATGACGAGTAGTTGATAAAGTAATTCTGTATTGCGGCATCTAAATATATGGAAAAAAAGTGACGAATATAATTTCCAGACATATTAAATGAACAATTGGCCAGTGAACTAAATTTTTCAAAACATAGTTAAGCCTTCAGACAATAATTTCAAAAAAAATCTAAATAAAACTTCAACAATCATGATTACTAAAAAAATAATATAATTGTCCCAAATGTGGGCAACATGGTTGTTTTATGTAGCCATGGTTACTCAATCAGCAACAACTAGAGACGAAAGATATTGGTAGAATTAGGAAAGAAAAGTGAGGGGGAGCATAGCCTGTCACACACCAATTAAGTATGGAACAAAATAAACCACATTTTCAAATGCAAAACACGTTGAAAGGATAATATTTGTATACTCTAGTAGAAGGAAAACAAATATTAATTCAAAAAACAAAAAATATATTCTCCCCACCTCCCAACAGATACAACATCAGTATTGCACCCTTCCCTCTCATATTAGATTCAACAGAAAAATTGTTCAAGAAAGCTAAGTCATTATAGCATATAACATGGGCAGCTCTTTCAATAACAATAGATTTTTTATAACATGGGTTGCTCTTTCATTTTTTATAAATAGCAACAATGACCCAACAAATATCATGTATATAAAACGAAAACAACAAGAAAACAAAGGAGTAGTACCCGTCGGATTGGCAGGCTAGGAAAGTTAAACTCTAAAATTGGAGCCACAAATTTGACTAATTCATGTTCACTGAATATGAACTTATAACTATATTTGTGAGGAAGATAACTCCATACTAGCATTCCTAGCTTTCAAAACCAAAGTCAAATGGTCCCTTTTGTAGATAATATACAATGAAACTCAAAATAATATCACAAAACACAGTAAATCTTCAATACCAAATACCATACAAATGTTATGCACAATAAAAAAATGATTGGAAAGAAGAAAACAAGATCATAAGCATATCCAAAATGGAAGCAACAAATATCTATAGATAACCATAATGATAGTAACCTTGCATTCAGTCTGTTCTAGCCTATTTTAGTTTTCTTCCTTTTTCTTCAATGTCTCCTTAGCAGCCTGTAAAAAGGCGAATCCCATAGCAACATAAACGAATCCCATAGCTTAAGGATACCTTTCTTTTCAGGGGGCAGCCACTTCTTGATATATAGCCCTCCACCCAAAGTGAAAAGGTGCAATTGGGAAGAATTTTGAGGGCTGCAATGACTGGTTGCCAAGCAAATTTGCAACAGATGAAAGGTTGGTGAAGATTCTGTGGGACTTAGCAGAAAGTTGGTTAACTTTGCTTAATTTTAATATACTCATGAAGTTTGTAATTAGTATAGCAGAAAGTTGGTTAACTTTGCTTAATTTTAATATACTCATGAAGTTTGTAATTAGTATTATTGTGGCTACCAGTCCACCTGCTTTTACAAGATGACAAGGCTTGTTTCCAGCATGGTCATGGCTTTCTTATACAAAGCAAAAAACTCTAGTTTTTGGGTATGATTTTCATCAAGGGTAAACCTTGAAATCTAATGTTATAAACTTATGGGAGTGAGTTTTAATCCTCCCGCAATCAAATTTCAAGAGTTCTACAAGAACTGAACCAATTTTGATATTTTGCTTTATTAACTTAAAAGCTAAACTCAAAATTTACTATAATTGGACATGACTTCTTGATAGTACAGTTGGTATTTTTATTAGTATTATTACACCAAATAAACAGATATTACTTTACTAACAACTGATGTCTACTACTTTAAAAGAGTAACAGATAAGAGAAAGTAAAATATCAGAGAGTGCCATAACAAGAATCTTTGAATTGAAAAAATATAACTGATGACTTTGTACAATATAACAACATTCTTTATTTCACACGAGGATACAACTTGAAAGGGTATCACAATGCAATATATTGCATGCCAATACTGTTTCAGAAGCAAACTTAAATTTTTTGCTTGATCAATAACAAGAAGCATTAGACGAGAATGCTCTCTGCACTTTAAGTGTCAGAAAAAGAAAACCAACAATCGAGATTCAAAGAGAAACAAGCATAACCCCTAAAATAACCTGAAATGAAATGTACTGGCTCACAAAATAGAAAACTGCACCTGAAGCACTATGCCAAACCCTATATTGTGCAAATGATCCTTCCAGTTTCCATAAGTTACCCTATGTTATGTATATGATATTGTTAATATATGGTGAAATTAAATGGATTACAAATATTTGATGATTTTAATAAAAGAACCAGAACAAGGCTCAAACACACCCCCTAGAATACACATTAACTTAAACAAATGAAATTACCATGAAATTTGATTTCTCTACAAATTACGTTGTTTTTGGCGAGAATTAGTGGAAGACATGCTCAATCCAATCAATTAATGTATGAACACCCAAATAAAAACTTGCTTACTTCAGCAATTTGTCGCATTCCTCGTTGCTGCAAGATCACTCTGTTCCTCCTAAAACGTTCGATTCGATGGTTGCTTCTACCGAAACATTGGGGCTAGGGTTTCTGATTTCGCTACTTCGTCAGCCATCGGTATAGCCTCAAGCCTTAAAATTAGGTAGAGAGTGAAATAATGTGGAGGAGAGGGCTGAAGAGGAAGAAGGTTGTGAGTGAGAGGAGGAGAGGAGGAGAGAGGGAGAAGGAAAGGGTGAGAATGGTGATGTCTCGATGTTTTCCTTTTCTTTTAACTGCCCATCCGGCATGAACTTATTTTAAAATGACTTAAAAGGTTAAAATACAAGTCACTTTATAAATTATTTTAAGTTGTCATTTATAAATAAAATAGTTTGACACCAATTTGACTTGGTAATAATGACATGATAACTAATTTGATCATGAGTGGTTTTATATAATTTGATCATAGTCCGTTATAGTTTGAATTTATTTAAATAAATATTAATTAATACTATTTATATATATATATATCAAAAATAAAATTTATAAATTAACGAAGTGCAGATGGAATCTTAATTAGTATATCTTCCTTCAGTTACATTTTCATTAATCCGCATTTCGCTCATTTCATATATGAATGCTTGACAAATGATGACTTTATAAGTGTAAATATGCATATCCTCTTATGAGATCGTTATGTATATCCTCTTATGAAATCCTTGGGTATCTTGTTAAAATTGTATTAATTAGTTATTTTTGAATGAAGTCAAACCGTATAGAAAATAGAGCAAAAAATTTTCAACAAAAGCAGCTTAGTAATAAACCTTTATGATTATTCCACACCCAAATATTAAAAATCTATCAAAATTCAATACAAATTATTCCAACCAATAAAAGAATGTATAGAATAAAAAAAACAAGATCTCATAAATAAAACTTTATTAGAGAATTAATCAATTATCTCAAAAAAAAAAAAATCCAATACAAAAGTGATAAAATACTAACAATTAAAAAAATAAATCCCAAAATTGAAATTCTAATTTAGCGCTAAGCTGCTCTAATATTTTCCAAAATGTTTTTCCCCTTTTCTCTTTATTTCACTCCCGCGATGTACAGTTAACTGTCCCAAACTAAATCTCCTCTATCTCCTCTACCCTGATCTTACCTTTTTAACCTTTTGTCCGGTTCTCCTAAATTTAGGGCTATTGACTTACTGATAAAGCTCTGTTTTGTGAAGATAGAGGGTTTGATATTGACTTGAACATTTGATTTTAATTTAATTCCTTTCCTAATCTTTAAGTTTTGTTTTATTTATTTCTAAACAATTTCTCAATTAGCTTTCATGGTTAAAGTTTTATTTTAACTTAACAACTCATATCACATTATATGAATTATTATCTTCCATACGTAAAATATTCAAATATAATATATATTGTTTATTATATTATGCTTATTTACTGATTCAAAAAAAAATGTATTACTCACACCTTTGTATGAAAATTATACTTTCCATAGTAATGCTTTGTATTAAAATAATTCTATATTAAAATTATTTTAATACCCCTTTCTTAAATAAAAATTCTAAAAATTAATATTAGAATTTAATATTAAAAATTATTCTTAATTGATCGTCTCTTTTGTGAAAGATTTAGTTCAGTAACAAATTATGCAATATATATATATATATATATATATATATATATATATATATCACACATACGCATTATACCACACATAGTCACTTATCTTGTATCACATATTCAATACACTATATATTAAAATAAAAAAAATATTTTAGTAAATTTTTATTTTAATATATACTGAACATTTGGATTATTACATTATCTTTTGTCAACACTATAAATGCATACATAACTTATAGAGCAACCTTATGAATTTAAGTCTCCTGATACGTGAAATCACTACTCTCATTTTTTTTCAAGAAAGTAGAATCATTCTATGATGTCGATTCACTACACTTACTAATAAAATCTATGAAGTTGCTTCGTCAAAAATTTAAACCAAATAGTGATTTAGATTATCAAAATTTTACAAGATCATCAACAACAATAGAAACCATCAACAACAATGACGTGAAATCATTTCAAAATCGTAGTTGTTCAATTAGAACAACTACTAATCAATTCAAATCAAAATCTAGAAACATACCTAAAATGTCAAATAATTTTTGTCTTCAAATTGGGATTATTGAAAATTGATAATAGAGGTTCTTGACTAAATGGAGGCTGCCAATGATAAAAGTGAAAGTATTATGCATACAAGCCAATCATGTATGATGATAAAGCATATACTGTGTAATCAATCTTATTTATTTATTAATAAAAGAATTATTTATTAAAGGCATTTATTATCTACATGGTGTCGCTTTTTAATAATATGTGATAAACCCATAGTTTTAAGCAACGCTTTTAGAATAATGATGATGATCATTCTAATGAGATCTAAATTCTTAAAAAGCTTTAAAACTAAAATAGTTCCCAATCATGGATTACTAAATTGGGGATTAGTGAATCCGGATAGATTGGTACATACGTTGTTTGCTTTCATTGGATGAGGATGATTGATCTCATGATCATTTGTGTGGAGACACTAAAGCAAGTATGTAGGTGCTTATTAGAGAATAAGTTCATCGAACGTGACTCGCTAAGGAATACCTAATGGAGTTTTACTTTTCGTCAATAGAATTTCTGTAGTGATAGTAGTACAAATGATCCTTAGACTTGAGATCATCATAGTATCTTATATATAATGAATTACACTTTGACTTATTCCTTAAGACTCTTAGAGTATATCAAAGGGTATGCTTGGGTGTAATAAGTTATATATGAAGATAATGAATGATCAATAAAGAATCTACCACTTCTAGTAAAAGGAGAAATGTCCTATGTGATTCGATAAATGACAACCCAGAATCCTTGTTAAGGTGGAATGAAATTAGAAAGTAGTTTCTAATTTGCATTCATTAGAGTTGTTCATTTAGGAATAAAATACATATAATTAAATAAAATAAGACTCGACAAGAATTCCATGCCTTATATTTAATTGGGACATCAGTATGGTGGAAGGATTGAATTGTACAAGAACTATTTACTCAAAGGTTCTTTTTATGATTAATGTTGAAATCTATATTATCCGGAAAGTCGTTGATCGCTAGGGAGGCTTATCCCTATGTAGAATAAATATTATTTATTTAAATAAATTATTTGTTTAATTTATTTATTTAAATGAGATTAGAATTGTTCTAATTGATTTATTCACAACCTAGGTTTAATATGGAGAACCTAAAGGGTCACACCATAAAAGGAAGAATAATTATTTAAGAAGTTAATGGCATAATTGTAATAATATGTTAAGTATATTTAATTTAATCTATGGTGATAGAATAAATTAAATAGCTTAATATTTATTATTTAATATTTTAGAAATATTAAATATAAATTAATAAGAGGAGTCTTATTAATATTATTATAATTATTATTATTTTAATTTCTAAAAGGTTTAGGAATTAATTTAATATAAGTATTTCATTTATTCCTAATTGGATTAGGAAAGAAAATTAGTTAAAGGAGTTTAATTAATTACCCCTAATAGGATTAGGGAGCCCATTTAATTAAAAGAGTTTAATTAAATAAATAATACCTTATTTTAATTAAAATAGGGTTACATGATATCTTTATAAGAGGAGTCTTATATTAGATATCAAATATACGTAATTCCTAGAGTTGGAGAGTACGCACTCCTTTTTCTATACAGATAGGAAAAACTAGGGTTTGAGCCATATATCCCTTCTTCTTGATAATAATTTTTCTTTGGTGGATCACCTATAGAGGCCATACACTTGGGTGGCTTACATTGATCAAAGGAAGGAATCTACCGGAGATTCAAGGAGATCATGGAGAAGTAGGAGGTGAACTCGCACTGAGGAAGCCTCGTTTACAAGGGTATGATTTCATAATTTCTTATTCTTCGCTTAATTAATAATATGCATAAAGGATGATCCGGGTAATTGGTTTGTGAAAAATTTTAAAATCGATTTTATTTTCGCTTCGCTAAATTTTGCAATTTGATTGCTACTTTGATTTTCACAAAAACCTAACAAATTGGTATCATGAGCCAAACTTTATGCTAATTATTAATTATTTTGATTTATATATGTATGGGTATGAATTTAGAATAATTTATTGGGCATAATTTTGTTGTATAAAATTATTATTTTATGAAAAAAAAAAAAATAATAATAATTTTTTCGAAAACATTTTTTTTTTCGAATCCGTGATGATTTTTTTTTTTGGTTTTGGTAGATTCCTTCACACATGATAAAGAAAGTTATCATCAAAAAAAAAAAAAAAAAACGTGATACATAAGTTATTTAACGGAATCAATAAAAAAAAGAAAAAAAAAATAACAGGTTGAGTCCGGTTTAAATTTTTTTTTGTGTAACCTTTTTTTTGGTGTTGTTCACTTTATATATATATATATATATATATATATATATATAAATATAACATGACAATTATTTTTTATTTACAAGGAATCCGTTTGGTTGTTATATATATATATATAATAATAATTGTACCAATTTGGTATTTATTTATAGCCATCACGTTAATGAGGATTGTAGCAAAGCAAGGAGTCTTTGGAGGTTTTTTAAAAGTGTAGGACTTTTTATTATATATATATAATTATTATTATATATATATATATTAATCTTAATAATTTTATAATTAAAATAAAAGAGTTTATTTTAATCTTGAAATTCGATTTCATGCAACATAAAATTGCCCATTAAATGATACTCATATATATATGGAATGATTTAATTTATTGATACATATGATGATATGTATAATAATAAATGGGATTGATTATGGACAATCGACCAATATGATTGGATTTATTTTAGTTGGATGTTTGAATGAATGGGTTTTATTAAATGGGGTCTGCGTGACTTGCGTTTTTCTCGGTTTTTTTCTTCGATGTAAATTCTATCTCTCTCCTATGTACTTTCCTCGATCACGATCAAGGTTTCTATTTAAATTAAATAGTTTATGTAATAGGATTAGTTAGAATTTTTTTTGAAGAACCGGAGATCAAGATCAAGGAGCGCTTAAAAGACCCGTTTGTAATGGAGCCCCAAGTTTAAATGTAATAGTTATATTTAAATGTTTATTCTTTGCACCCTGGGAGTTTGACCTTTTGGTTCACTTGGTGGCTCTAGTGAACCAAACTAGAATAAAAGTCCATAATCAATCCGGGTAGAATATAGTATTCTATATGCATGCTAGTAGTATATATATTATATATTATGCAAACATGCTTCGCATGTTTAATAATATGACGCGATTTTTTATATATATATTTGCATATGCGCTTAAACAAGATGAGACAAATAATAACAAATCCCTCAAAGTTTTTTTATATATTAAGTCTTAAGCGCTCAAAGATATTTAGAATATCGAACGTCACCTTTCTAGCATGATAAAATTAATAGAGTATTAAATATTTAATATGAGTTTGTTGTGTCACCACAAGGCAAGTATTAAGTATTTAAGATGTTAATTTATCACATTTGATGCTTATAAAGAAAATTGAACAATATTGTTTTGTCAGGTCACCACAAGGGCGATATTTTTCTTTTTGAATATATGGAAGTGCTAGGTTGGACTTAACTTAGATAATTTTGATTGGATGTGCCACCACTGATCAAAATAATCTAAGAGGCAAAAAACATAAGGAGTTACATGTTGATGTAATTGACAAGGAGTTGTTCTACCTATTTATTTATATATAGTTTGTTGTGTCACCACAAGGCTATATATATTTGAAATGGGATCCTTATTCTCACTAGCAAAAAACTTTAATTAGATTTTGTTTAACTATATAAATGAGGGTAATATAGTTTGAAGAAAAAGTAGTGGGAGATACCAATATAAAATAAGACCTAATTTATTTTGGTAATTAATTAAATGAATGTTTGCTAAAATATTGTCTTTTTACATGCGTAATTTTGAAAATGTCACATTCACTAATTTCATCGCGCAGAAAGCATACTTGATGCTAACAAACCGACCGGACCGAACTACACTGGATTTGGTTAAGGAATTTGAGAATTGTTCTCATCGCCGAAAAAGATTTCTTATGTCCTAAATTTACCAGCATCGCAAAAAAAGTTGCGCAGATGTACCTCCGAGGAAGAGATTGCTACTTTAAAACAAAGGGCAAGATGATGCATCCGTGGCTCAATGCATCATGCTCGCATCCACGAGTAACGAGCTTCAGCCACAAGATGAAAATATGGATGCTCCTACTATGCTACTCGCACCTCGAGAGTCAGTATGGTGAGCAAAGTAGGACCGCTAGATATGAAATATCTAAGGAGCTCTTCCGATCTCTGGATGACCGAGGGCACTACTATTGAGACTCATGTCCTAAAGATGATCAATCTGATTGAACGCGTCTTGGACAACTTGGGTTCATCATGGATGGGGAGTTGAGTCAAGATTTAGTCTTGCAGTCTACTCCTGCACACCTTCTCACAATTTGTTGTGAATTTTCACATGAATAAGTTGGATGTCACCGCTCTGAATTACTTAACATGTTGAAAATCGTCAAGGTCACTTCCCATCCAAGAAGAACCATGTCTTCATCGGTGGATGATTCTTCCAAGAAAAGGAAGAGGCCCAAGGTATCTTCTCAAAAGAAGAAATCCAAGAAGGCTAAGGGAAAGGCGAAAGTGAAGGATCAAAAGAAACTCGATCCAATTTAGCAAAGGAATTTGCTTCCATTGCAATAAAGCCGGGTCACTGGAAGAGGAACCGCAAGGATTATCTCGCAGTAACAAAAGCGTAAGAAGCTTGGAGAAGCTTCAATCCTAATCAAGGTTTGTTTATGATTGAAATTAATTTTTCTCGAAAGTCAATCTTCTACTGGGTATTGGATACCGGATGTGGTTCTCACATATGTAATAATATGCAGTGGACCGGTCAAGTAGAAAGTCGAAAGAAGGATGAGGTCGTCCTACGAGTGGGAAATGGAGCAAAGGTTGCTGCATTAGCTGTAGGGACTTATTGTTTAGCACTGCTTACGGGCAAGTTCATTAATTTAAATAATTGTTATTTTGTTCCAAATATCATTAGAAACATTATTTCTATCTCTGTATTGGATATGGATGGTTTTAATATTATAATAAAGAACAACAGCTTGTTCCATTTATAATGATAATGTTTTATATGGTGTTGGTAATTTTGTAAATGGACTTTATATACTTGACTTGCATGAAAATATATTTCAAATTGAACAAACTAAGAAAAGGAAAAGAGATGATGTTAATTATACCTTCATGTGGCACTGTAGACTTGGTCATATTAATGAAACAAGATTATCCAAGTTGCATAAAGATGGGCTCCTAGAGCTATCTGATTATGAATCATATCCAACCTGTGAATCTTGTCTCATGGGTAATGACTAAATCTCCTTTTAGTGGAAAAGGAGAAAAGAGTTACAGAGTTGTTAGCGTTGGTACACACATGTATGTATGTGGACCTATGACAAACTAATCGCACGAGGAGGGTATTCTTATTTTATTACATTCACCGACCACCACTCAAGATTTGGATATGTGTATTTAATGAAATACAAATCAATCATTTGAAAAGTTCAAAGAGTTCGTAAGTGAAGTTGAGAAGCAAACCGGTAAGAGTATTAAGATTCTTCGATCCGATCGAGGAGGAGAATACTTAAGTGGTGAGTTTCTCAATTGTCTCAAAGAAAATGGTATAATCTCACAATGGACTCCACCAGGACGCCACACAGATGAATGGTGTATCTCGAAAGGAGAAATCGAACATTGTTGGACATGGTTCGATCTATGATGAGTTTTACCGACCTTCCAGCTTTCTTCCGGGATATGCCCTAGAATCTACTCAGATACCTACTTAACAAGGTACCTACAAAATCCATTCCCCAAGACCCCATATGAAGTTATGGATAGGAGGAAACCAAATCTTAAGCATGTTAAGATTTGGGGTTGTCCAAATTTTATGTCAAAAAGTTTGAAAACGATAAAGTTTGCAGACTAGATCGATAAATGTAGATTTGTGGGATACCCTAAAGAAACATCGGGTATTATTTCTATCATCCAACCGATCAAAAGGTGTTTGTTATGTAAAACATGCCGCCTTCTTCGAAAAGGAGTTTATCCTCAAGGGGTCGTGGGAGTAAGATATATCTTCAAGAAGTTCAAGAACCACAAAATACTATGATCAAAGTGAGGTACCTAACCAAGTAGAGATTCCTTCTGCAGACACACCCTATTCAGAACTGAAGAGTACCAAAGATACCCGACAGGTATGGACTTGTCATAAGATGACAATGAGGTACGCATCATAGATGATGATGATCCATTGAATTACTTACAAAGCTATGAGTAGTAAAGACTCAGAGAAGTGGCAAGAAGCCATGAAAACCGAGATGGACTCCATGTATGAGAACCAAGTATGGACTTTGGTCTCACCACCAAGGCATTAAGCCTATTGGGTGTAAATGGGTCTTTAAAAGAAAGATCGGAGCAGACGGCAAGGTAGAGACCTATAAGGCCCGATCGTGGTTGCAAAAGGTTTCAAACAAAGACAAGGAGTCGACTATGATTTAAACCTTCTCACCAAAGAGCAATGCTCAAGTCCATTCGGATTTTGCTTATGATCGTAGCCTTTTTACCACGACTACGTAAATCTGGCAGATGGACGTGAAAACGGCCTTCCTCAATGGGAAACTTGAGGAGGATGTGTATATGACACAACCAGAGGGATTTGTTTCAAAGGTTGGAACAAATCAAGTCTCAGAAGCTACAACGATCCATTTATGGATTAAAGCAAGCTTCTCGTAGTGGAACATCCGTTTTGATGAGACAATCAAAAAGTTTGATTTTATCAAAATGAGGATGAACCCATGTGTACAAGAAGGTTAGTGGGAGCGCTTATTTCATTCCTTGTATTATATGTTGATGATATATTACCGATAGGGAATGATATTCCTATGTCGCAAATCAATTAAAATCAAGTTATCTAAACACTTCTCCATGAAGGACTGGGAGAAGCATCCTATATTTTGGGGATAAAGATCTATAGAGATAGATCTAATAGGATGCTTGGCTTATCCCAAGGAACGACATCGACTTGATGCTAAAAAGGTTTAGCATGGAAGATTCCAAAAGAGGTCTCATGCCGATGAGCCATGGAATACATCTCTCCAAGAAACAAGCCCCAAAGACACTGAGGAGAGAAACAGATGAGTAAGATTCCTTATGCTTCAAAGAATAGGATCTATCATGTATACAGATGATATGTACTAGACCAGATGTCGCTCATGCACTTAGTGTAACAAGCAGATATCATCGAATCCAGAGAAGAACACCGGAAGGCAAAGTGAAAAATATCCTAAAGTACTTAAGAAGAACTAAGGATGTATTTCTTGTTTACGGTGGGTCCGAATTAAAACTAGAGGGCTTCATGACTCAAGTTTTCAAATGCATCAAGATGACAAAGAACTGCTTTTTGGGTATGTGTTTACCTTAAACTATGGCGCAGTTGAGTTGAAAAGTTCCAAGCAAAGAAAAAATTGTCGATTCAAAGGACAGAGGCAGTAGTACATAGTCGCAAGTGAAGTCGCAAAGGAAGTCGTTTGGATGAAGAAGTTCATTACCAACTTGGTGTGGTTTCTAGCATTAAAGGACCAAAGGTTTTATTCTCGCGGACAACACCGAGAGTCATGTTGCAAGCTAAGGAACCTGTGTCTCATCGTAAATCCAAACACGTGTCATGGCGATTTCATTTGATCGAGAGATCATTGAAAGAGGAGACGCCACCCCGAGCGTGTGGACTCTCAAGACAATATTGCGCAGATCCATTTACTAAAGCGTTAACACAACAAATCAGTTTGATCGTCACTTAGAGAAGATGGGTATGAGATACCACCACGATTGGCTTTAGTGCAAGTGGGAGATTGAAAGTATTATGCATACAAGCCAATCACGTATGATGATAAAGTATATATCGTGTAATCAATCTTATTTATTTATTAATAAAAGAATTATTTATTAAAGGCATTTATTATCTACATGGTGCTATTTTAATAATATGTGATAAACCCATAGTTTTAAGCAACGCTTTTAGAATAATGATGATGATCATTCTAATGAGATCTAAATTCTTAGAAAGCTTAAAACTAAAATAGTTCCCAATCATTGGATTACTAAATTGGGGATTAGTGAATCCGGATAGATTGGTACATACGTTGCTTGCTCATTGGATGAGGATGATTGATCTCATGATCATTTGTGTGGAGACACTAAAGCAAGTATGTAGGTGCTTATTAGAGAATAAGTTCACTGAACGTGACTCGCTAAGGAATACCTAATGGAGTTTTACTTACCGTCAATAGGAATTCTCAGAGTGATAGTAGTACAAATGATCTCAGACTTGAGAGATCATCATAGTAGATCTTATATATAATGAATTACACTTTGACTTATTCCTTAAGACTCTTAGAGTATATCAAAGGGTATGCTTGGGTGTAATAAGTTATATATGAAGATAATGAATGATCAATAAAGAATCTACCACTTCTAGTAAAAGGAGAAATGTCCTATGTGATTCGATAAATGACAACCTGTGAACTTGGTTAAGGTGGAATGAAATTAGAAAGTAGTTTCTAATTTGCATTCATTAGAGTTGTTCATTTAGGAATCGAAATACATATAATTAAATAAAATAAGACTTGACAAAGAATTCCATGTCTTATATTTAATTGGGACATCAGATGGTGGAAGGATTGAATTGAACATACAGAACTATTTACTCAAAGGTTCTTTTATGATTAATGTTGAAATCTATATTATCTAGAAAGTCGTTGATCGCTAGGAGGCTTATCCCTATCAGAGAATAAATATTATTTATTTAAATAAATTATTTGTTTAATTTATTTATTTAAATGAGATTAGAATTGTTCTAATTGATTTATTCACAACCGGCTTAATATGGAGAACCTAAAGGGTCACACCATAAAAGGAAGAATAATTATTTAAGAAGTTAATGGCATAATTGTAATAATATGTTAAGTATATTTAATTTAATCTATGGTGATAGAATAAATTAAATAGCTTAATATTTATTATTTAATATTTTAGAAATATTAAATATAAATTAATAAGAGGAGTCTTATTAATATTATTATAATTATTATTATTTTAATTTCTAAAAGGTTTAGGAATTAATTTAATATAAGTACTCTCATTTATTCCTAATTGGATTAGGAAAGAAAATTAGTTAAAGGAGTTTAATTAATTACCCCTAATAGATTAGGGAGCCCATTTAATTAAAAGAGTTTAATTAAATAAATAATACCTTATTTTAATTAAAATAGGTTACATGATATCTTTATAAGAGGAGTCTTATATTAGATATCAAATATACGTAATTCCTAGAGTTGGAGAGAGACACACTCCTTTTTTCTATACGATAGAAAAACTAGGGTTTGAGCCATATATCCCTTCTTCTTGAAAAATTCTTCTTTGGTGGATCACCTATAGAGGCCATACACACTGGGTGGCTTACATCGATCAAAGGAAGGAATCTACCCTTGAGATTCAAGGAGATCATGAGAAGTAGGAGGTGAACTCGCACTCGAGGAAGCTCGCTTTTACAAGGGTATGATTTCATAATTTCTTATTCTTCGCTTAATTAATAATATGCATAAAGGATGATCCGTAATTGGTTTGTGAAAAATTTTAAAATCGATTTTATTTCGCTCGCTAAATTTTGCAATTTGATTGCTACTTTGATTTTCACAAAACCTAACAACATCTAATTAGTGACGCATTATTATCTCGTCATATAAAATTGGTATTTGTGATAATAAAAATTGTCATAAGTTATTAATTTTTCATCTTTACAAAACTTGCCTCCAAAATTTCTTAAATTTTTTTTGCCTCCAAATAAAATTGTGACGATATTACATACTCTGTCACTAAATATAAGAATTTACGACGAACCATTTTTTTCACTTATCCACGCATCTAATTAGTGACGCATTATTATCTCGTCATATAAAATTGGTATTTATGACAATACAAATTGTCATAAAATATTATTTGTTTGTCTTTAAAAAATTTCCCTCCAAAATTTTTTAGAAACATTTTGCCTCCAAATAAAATTGTGACGATATTACGTACTTTGTCACTAAAAATAAGAATTTATGATGAACCATTTTTGTCACTTATCTACTCATCTAATTAGTGACAAACTATTATCTCGTCATATAAAATTGGTATTTATGACAATTCAAATTGTCATAAATTATTATTTTTCTGTCTTTAAAAAAATTTCCTCCAAAAATTTTCAGAATTTTTTTACCTCCAAATAAAATTGTGATGAATTTGTATTTGGAGTCACTAAATGTGAACATTAGTGACGAAAGCACATTGTCACTAAATTTTACAAATAATTAATGACAAACTATTATGTTGACATCTAAAGAAATATTGTGTGACAATAAATATTGTCATAAATTATTAAAAAATGTCACTAAAAGGTTTCCCTCCAAAATTTTGGTACGAAATTCTACCTTCAAAATAACTTGTAACGAAATTTTGTTATTCGTCATCAAATGTGTAAATTAGTGACGAAATAAATGATTAATAGTAACAAAAGTAAAGGTCGTCACAAAAGCAAAAGTTTTAGTGACGATTATGAATTTCGTAATTATTAATTAACAAATTATGACAAAATTTTGTGCGTGGCAAAAAATTCGTCATAAAATGTGTGATTTCTTGTAGTGTCAAGCTTCAAATTCTATCCGTTGTCCTACATAATAGTCAATCGGGATCAAACTTCCTTGGTTCTTGTGGGACAGTGTTACACAGAAATGTATGTAGAAATGTATGTATGAGATGTTGAGACGGTGCAAGGTAGGACTGAGGTGGCAAGATGACGACTGTACCCCTCACCAGGGTTATCTCCGATTTGGGTTGATAAAGCAGACGTTGCTTAGGATTATATCTGAGATTGGACTGTTGCAAGTGTTGAAGGTCTTCAGTTTTATCACTGAGGTGTGCTTATCTTCCCGGTGTTATCTTCAGGTCTTTGGACTGAGCACCTCGGTGTAAGTGCCGAGGTTGAAGCTGATTGCGTGCATTTGAAACAAGCATTTTCGGGGTTATCACCGGGATTGCAATGGCATTCCTTGGGGTTATCACCAAGGATGGAGCTGCTACTCCCAGTGTCATTTCTGGGACTGGAACTGAGCGTCGTGGTGTTATCGCCGAGACAAAACTGTCCTCTCCGGTGTTGTTGCTGGTCTTTTGAACTGCATGCCTCAGGATTATCTCCGAGGTTGGAATTGTTCCTCCCGGTGTGTGTTCCGGGGTTGATACTGAACTTCCAGTGGTATCCGGAATGGATATAAACTGTCTTCCAGGGTTATCTCTGAAAGACAAATCTGCCCTCCTGCAATGTTAGTAACAGTTGTGCAAAAAATTTTGAGTGTCTAAAGTTTCAAATGGATTCATTCCATCATACTAACATCGTAGCCAACATATTTCAATATCTTATACACATGATAAGTTCTTACAAGTTCTTCCTTAGTTCATAACTTATAAAAATATAAATTGCTTATTCTTAACTTATTAAAGCTTAAGTCCTTTGATTATCCATTCTTATTACTTCTTAGCATACTAGTTCTACCACTACTCACTTCTCTATCAGTTAAAGAGATGAAGAGTCGTGATTTATGATTGCTTACCCTTGAAGTTCTCTTGCTAATCCTTATTCTTCCTTCTTGGATTATCCAAGACTAGCTTTTCCTTACTTTTTCTCTCTAACTGTTAAGCACTTATTATGTTGGATGAAATTAACAAGTAACAAATGATCCAACACTCCTTCTATTTATAGGAAATCCTAGATTAGGGTATAATGGTCAATAAGCAATCCACCTCCTTAATAAACCTCCTTATTATTCATTACTTAACCACTAAGTAATAAGCACTTTACTTAGCCACCAAGTATAAGCACTTTACTTAGCCACCAAGTATAAGCACTTTACATAGCCACCAAGTATAAGCGCTTTACTTGGCCACCACTTTGGGTCACCCATGGGTAGCCCCATGGGTTCTAACCATCCGGTAACCCATCGGTTCGATCCACAGATTAGTTTCATAATTTGGGCCTTAGCATTAATTCTTATTGGGCCTATCTTGGGCTTGACTCTAATTAACATTAGGCTTAGCATAATCCAAGTCCAATTGGATAATGACAAAGTCCACTTACTAAAGTTCATTAAGAACTATTCGTATTTTACTCGTACAATTCTCGTATTATCTTCGTATAGTATTCGTATAATATTCGTATTATACGTCGTATTAATCCTCGTACTATACTCGTATACTAATTTATATCATACTCGTATATCACACGTATAATAACCCTAATCATTATACGCATTTCATTTCCTTCTTGGAAATCACTTTCCCTAACCCTTAGGTTTTAAGTCCGCAAGTGAAAACTTTGTTTGCCATAACTGAAATATTATTGGATATTCCATCTCATCTTATAATTCTATTTTTACGCGTTTCTCGGAATTTCAAATTCAATTCCCGAGCAGAAACGGATGAATAGTATTTTTCGGAAAAATTTCTCAAAAAACTTTTATTTTCGTCTTGGAAATTCAAACACTTTAATTCTACCACATAGCCAGAATCCTAACCACATCCACACATTCTAGGTCATAGAACGACCTTCAAATAGCTTACTCACATAAATAATCAATTAAATTCATTTAATTCACATAATCAAATAAAAATTTAATTCTCATAAAATCAATTTTTTCTCGGGCGTTACAATACACAACTTTAGTATAGGATGTCTTACCAAAAAAATTTGGTTTGACACAACAGTTTATGCTCAATAATATCATATGAATAAACAATTCATTTTCTGAGTTATGCTGAAGCTATATCAATAACTTTATAACAAATGGTAATTCAAGTTTACATTTGGTATAACATGCATATCAATAACAATTCAAGATAGAAATCTTGTTCAACGAATAGGTAGGGTTTGAGAAATTTGCGTAAGTAATAATTTGGGTTTAGTAAATTTGCCTGAGCAATGATCAATCAAGCAACGCTACCCAATTCGTTAATAAACACCTAAGATGTTCATTCATATAAATCTAACACATTAGTATTGATAACAATACTCAAATACATAAACTACATATGTTCGGGTTAAGTTTGATATGATTTCGGTGTCTAAAGACTTTATCGAGTACTTAATAAGTTGATAATTCGACTAAATTTTATTTATAAGCTTTATTATATTTTTAGATAATTTAAATATCCTTTATAATAATTTCTGGAAGCTTATAATAATTTTTAAGTATTTATTTATCCTTTAAATTATTTTAAATCATTTATTTCTATTTCTAAATAATTAATATTTACTTAGAATATTATAAAAACCTTGTTTACTATTATTAAATAATTTATAATTATTTATTATGATTTTATATCATTAATATTATTTTTCAATAAATATTTATTATTTATAAATAATTTTTCTATTTAATTTATTATTAACTTAATTATTAATAATATCCAAATAAATTAAAATATTTATCGAATTTATGTAAAAATATTAAAATTTAATTATTATAACTTAAAATAATTTTTAAAACTATTTTTATAGTTATTTATTAATTATTTCTAATTTTTATTAATTAATTTCTTAGAAAACATTTTCTATCTATCGCTAAAGCCTTATAGTGACAGGAAGTGTCGCTATAGGTGTTCTTGAGTTTCTGGGAATCAGTTGGTCATGGCCTTGGGACCACTTTGACCTTGATCCAATTTGCTACTGTTGATGATTTTGGGTTTGGACAAGTATAGATGTTATAGTACTCATACAATAGTACAACATCGGACCAATTTCATGCTTTAACATACATATAACAAGAAGTTATAGAGGCTCAAAGTCATTGTCAGAGCTGTTCTTGAGTTTCTGGGTAACCCAGAACAGTGGTCATGGTCGGTCAACGGTTTTGTAGCTTCTATATCTTTCAATCCATGTGATAGATTTGTGTTTTATTTGTTGTAATAGGTAGTCTATATGTCAAGGTACATATATGTAACTCAGATTTGGACAAAGTCTGATTCTAAAGTAACGGTCTATGTTGGTCAAAGTACAACCAAAGGTTGTTCTTCACATTCATCAGTTTTCTGGTTAACCCAGAAAACTTAGTCATGCTCGGTCAACGACTTTTGACCATTAATTTTGGTAATCCTATAAATTGTTTAACCAATTGAGTGTCATAAATATGTAGTATGTATGCCAAGGTATTAATTCATTACAATTAGTCATTATAACATCAAACAGAAAATGATTAAAAGGTTGGTCAAAGTAGCCGGTTCAACCTTTTCTTGAGTTTTCTGGGTAACCCAAAAAACAGAACTTCATGATCGGTCAACCACTTTTGACCACCTATATCTTGCAATATATGGTTCCAATGAACCTGTTTTCTTTTCCTAGATTAAAGACCTCATGTCATACTACAAATAACATACAATTAACAGACCTAACCATTAACATAGACGAATCTACAGGCTCTGACATTCGACTGTCAGACCTATTTTTTCTAAAATTTCCAGATTGCTTAAAATACTATTTTGATGCATCTAGATGTTAGGAAAACATGTTCTATTGACTTAGCATACTTTCTAACATGTTATTACATATATCTAAACATCTAAACAACAAATTGAACAAAACATCAAAGATCTAGCTATAAATTAGGGTTTACACCTTTTCGTGCTTGATTTTGATTTCTGGCTATTGAATCTGTTATTGCTATCACCAAGGCTTCTTTAGGCAGGTTATATGAGTGTATAGGTTTATAATTTTTGTGAGTTTGCACTGAGCTAGGGTTTCGTTTTATAGAATTTTTGAACTTGGCTTTTTGGTCATTTAATCACCTACTTGCCTCCGAAAAGATCTGATCTGTGACTTTCCTAGTGCTTGGGAGTTTGGAAGCATGTCATGTGATGTTTTGAAACTTGTGTTGATGACTCCTAACCTACTTGTGAGCTAGTTAACCAAATTAGTAGCTTAATTATGCCCTAATCCTCATTAATCTTGATTAGGGTTACTTAATGGTGTTTATTAGTACCTAATTGAAGTTTAGAAATTATGATTATGTGTTAGGATAACCTAATTAGGGTTTAGTCAAGCTAATTAAGATTAGGGTTTTCAAATTTGGGTTAGGGTTTATAATCTAGGGTTAAGGTTTATAATCTAGGGTTTCTAACTTAGATTTTTCATAAATCCTAACAAGAACGACAAAGCGTTTTGTCAGTGTAAGCACGACAAAGCGTTTTGTCAGTGTAAGCACGACAAAGCAGCTTGTTAAAACAAATATATCGAAAAGTCCATTTTCAGAAGAAAATTTTTAAGCACGAGGTGTCAAGCACGTCAATTTTTGGACGAAAATTTATTTAACCTAATTTGTTAAACAGAGTATATACTAACACATAACACTTTTAGAAAGGAGAGATTTTATTAATATAATTGAATTTACATATTCGAGTCTTATTAGGGTTTTGGGGTTTCACATTCACTCCCACTAATAAGAATTTCGTCCTCGAAATTACAGTGCAGGTTAAGTAAATAGTTGGGGATAGTTCTCTCGCATTTTATCCTCGAGCTCCCTTGTAGCCTCTTCAACGTTCTAATTCCTCTAGATCACTTTGACCGATGCTATCACTTTGTTCCTCAAGACTTGCTCTTTAAGATCGATGATCTGCACAGGTTCTTCTACATAAGAAAGATCTTCTTTAATTTGGATTAGCTCATAATTTATAACATGTTTGTAATTAGGTTTGTATGATCGTAATACGGACACATGAAACACATTATGAATACGATTTAACTCAGGAGGTAGTGCTACTTTATAAGCAACTTCACCTATCCTCCTCAAAATTTCAAAAGGTCCAATGTAACGACCGAGAAATTCGGATCCTTTGTAAAATAATTTTATTTAATAAAATATTGAATAAAATTATATTACTTGTTATTATTATGTGTTAGTAAGATGATTGTCATTTTATAACCTAGAAACGTCGAAATGTCGTAGTATTTTGACTACGTGGGAGAATTAAAGTGTTTGAATTTCTAAGACGAAAATAAAAGTTTTTCGAGAAATTTTCCAAAAAATACTATTCATCGATTTTTGCTCGGGAATTATTTTTGAACTTCCAAGAAATACGTAACGTTAAAATAGCGAGGTGAGTTGGATTATGTAATAATAATTCAAGTATGGAAAACGTAATTTTTCGCATGTGGACGTAATTCGAGAATGTTAGGAAAATAAGGCTTTTAGCCAAATGAATTGGACTTGTAGGATTGTTAGCAAATTGCAAAGTCCAATAGACATAATGTGCAAGCCTAAGTGGGTGTAATGATAAAGCCCATGTGGTGGTTAATGAGGAGTCCAAATAAGTTGGTAATACAAGCCCAAAGTTTAAGTTAAGTTAATTAAATCCAAACCCAATTAATGATCCAATGGGTGAACTTGGTGACCAAGACATTGGTGTAATGACCAAGTATTAGATAAGTATTGTGGTGGGCAAGCAAAGGATAAGAGTTGTGCTTAACAAGTAATGAATAGTAAGGAGGTGGGATGTGTTTTTGTCCATAATGCCCTCACTTTAGAAAGCCTATAAATAGAAGGCTTTGGATTTTATTTTGCTACCTGTTCAAAACACCAACAACTTCCTTTACAAAGCAACTTATTGGTTAGAGAGATTAAGCAAGAATAAGCACTTATAAGTCAAACTTCCATTGTTAGATTTTCAAGAAGAAGAAAGCTAGTCATCAAAAGTATTGATCTTTTGATCTTATATCTTCTATCTCTACCATTGTAGGGTGATAAGAGAAGTGTAACTTAATAAACATGTATGCTAAGAATACATAAGAAAGGGATAATCAATGGACTTAAGTCGTATAAGTCGTAAGTAAGTATTTTGAACTTAAATAAGTTATGAACTTATGAAGAACATGGATGAACTTATAACATATTTACATGAATGAAGTTGATATGTTAATAAGATGTAAGAATGTTGTTTAAAGGACTTGAATCAATAATAAGCCATAAGAAATGAAATCTTGTTGTTTATAATTTGTTAAGTTATAAACATATGAAAGATAAGTCAAAACCTAACTTAAAAATAAGTTATTGTAATGTGTAGGTTGAGATGTCCATTTGATGGATTGAATTCATTTAGAACGTTGAAAAAAATCCTAAGTAACGAAGTTTTGCCGGAATTCACACGATTGGACGATAATCGTCGAATTCGTGAAATTCTCGGAATGGAAGTTGGATTTTGTGTTTGAACTCAGAAATGTTGGTTTTTGATGGAGACAAGTCTTGTTTGGCATTATTGAGTTGCAGACTCAAAAATGACTGGATTCTGACTTAGAACAAAGAAACGAGCGTTGAACGTTCACGGGCGTTTATCGTTTTCGTTAAAAATGAACCAATAGGTGAATTTTGAGTTAACGAAGTCAAAATTATAAAATTCTTGCATGAACACGTAGAGTATGTGATTTGTGAGCTAATGACTTTTGAACGAGCCAATTCGGACTTAAAATGATCAAATTCGGAGTCCGGGATGTTCGCAAAGTTGAAAAAGTCATCCAAGTTTTCGGTGCATGAAAGTGGCGTCATGGCGCCAACCCAAAAGTCATTTTGTGGCGCTTCTGATATGCATACGCCTTATAACGTCTTTGAAGAGTGGCGCCACAGCGCGGACCACTAAGTAGGGACTCATGCCACAGCTCTGAGTCCGTGCCATACACACTGAAGAGTCGCGCATGGCGTGGAACAAAAGCAATAATCATTTGGCTGCGATTACGACCTTAAAATACATAGTGAAGAAGGTTTGCAAGTGTAGAGAATGAACGGTAATCGTTTAACAAATGAAATAAAGCTTAAGAATAACATTGTAAGGCATTGTTAAACCTTAATTATGATACATAAAGGTTGAAGATAAGTAATTGATCATGAACGGAATGACAATGTAAACTATATCAGAAAGCCGGAACCAATAGTAATAAGTTTAATATCTTATTAGATTGAGAAGAAGGGTAAGATTCATTAAGAACAATGCATGTTTATTCATGACCTAATGTGTTATGTAATGTGATCATCTACTATAGAGACCTTAAAGATTTAAAGTGCACGTGTTATAAATGTAGCAGACGTTGAAGGCAAGTATTCTAAACCTTGTCTTAGTTCAATCTGAACAAGCTTTGTGATTCATGTATTCCTACACCTGAATTGATGTATAATAAAGTCGAAGTCAATCCCTTCGGCTAGACTTAAGATGTTTCTTTGGATTTCTTACAATCTATTGAACTGTTGTTAAATATTTTACCAAACTATGTTGGTGTGGTTTTCAAATGAAGACTGAGTATGCTAAACAAATGTTTTATCATCAAACGACAGGCACACGAGTTACCACAACTTAAACGTACACACATTTAAGGTATGTAGCGTTGATCAACATAGAGTACTATAGGCTGATCACCTAGACGTGCTCGTAAGAAATGCCAGAGTTACGGACTTAGTGCCGGGATGTCCTTTTTAAAGAACTTATGAAATTCTCAAGGTCTTGGACCCGAATTGATGTTTTACTGAATATTGTCATTGTAAAACGTTTTGAAGAAAAAGAGAAGTGCTATTTTTAATTATCAATAGTACTTCATAACTATTGTTCAATTATTGAAGATATATATTTTGTATGATTCAAGCATATTGTTAAATAGAATTGTTGTACTTGCTGAGCTAATCATGCTCACTCTTTCTTGAACCATATGAATACAGCTAAGATTGAACGAACAGAAGAATCCGGCAAGGATAAAGGCAAGACGAAGATGAACCCGTAGAATATCTATGTAATAGTATAGGTTTGAAATGATAATATCTGATATTATGACAAGGACAAATGTAATGGTTATAAAGAACCTTGGGGAATGTTAATATTATTTTGAATATATACAAGACATGTTCGTTCTTTTGAGGCTTTTCAATTGAATGTATGTGTGAATGGTAGTACCGTGTAGCACCATCTGTCGGGTTGGAAGATACCTGGATTTGGGGGCATCACAGGTTGGTATCAAAGCTTTAGGTTATAAAACTTAAGGGGGAATTAAAACCTTAAGTCATAACCTTAAGAGAAGTCAAGGAAGTAAAAGAAGAAAATAACTTTATAAAAATGCATTATGAATATGTTATGTGTTTTTATTATTCTACTGACGTGTACTAATCAACTTAATTGTTTTGTGTAGAAGTCAGGTGTAAAGGGAATGCATATAGATGTACAAGCAGTTAGTGAAGAGTTGGTTTGTGACGACCCCAAAATAGGTCCATTCCATCCAACCCATTCTGAGTCGCCAAATACATGGTACAGAAACAACTATAACTTTATTATCACAACAATAAAACTGTGAGTTTAAATACAAATATTATCTTCTAGACAATATTTATACTCAAATAAATCCTCATCACATTTATTGATACATTATTTTACAATAATGGTGAGGACTACTAAACAACTCTCTCTAGAACCTTCATTCCATACCCGACTAGTACTCGCTACATTCTCGCCTCACGAGAAGAAAAATGGAACAACAAGGAAAAGGGTGAGCTCAACTAGCCCGTTAAAGATTGTTATGACTAAGATAATATACAACAAATTATCGTTAGTCTCCAACAGGAAAAAATCGATAGAATACAATATAACAACAAAGTTTCGAGATCAATATTCGCGGCGTGAAATAATAATTCATAGAAGAGTTACGTAGAGAATGAAATCTACTATAATCTATGAATTTAACGATCCATCATCAATATTTTATCCACAGTAACATCAATTAATATTCATCTCAAATCAAATATTCATCTTTGCACTACTGTGCCAAAGATATTCATCAATCGGTCGTGTTCATCTCAACACCATTCATCTTTGCACTAAAGGCCAAAGATATTCATCGATCGGTCGTATTCATTTAAACACTGTTCATCTTTGCACTACTGAGGCCAAAGATATTCATCGATCGGTCATGTTCATTTAAACACCTACTCATCTTTTGCACTAAAGCCAAAGATATTCTTGAGAAATCATTCATCTTTGCACTACTGGGCCAAAGATATTCTTGAGAAATCATTCATCTTGCACTACTGAGCCAAAGATATTCAATAATATCATCATTTAAGGCGAGGATGATGAAAAATATTTTTAAAGAACGAATCCGATTGAAACAAAATGACAAGGATTAAGGATTAAGGATTCATACTTGGTTTTATCCACGTCCAAAAATACCTCAAAAATAATCATAGTGGTGTAAAATTCAAGAATGATCAAAACATGGATACAATCAAAGCTAGTATCCAAAATAGATATTTTTAGACGAAAAGAAAAATTTTCATTTTTAGATTGAATAGTCCGTGATTCGTGAATAGTGTCAGATATCGTGAATAGTCTTAGTATCGTGAATAGTAACTCAAACACCAAAAGATAGAAATTCCACAAAAAAACATCTTCACGCTTCATGAATAGTACTCGTGAATAGTAACTCGTGAATAGTAACTCATGAATAGTAACTCGTGAATAGTAACTCATGAATAGTAACCCGACATGAAAAAGTTCCAAATTTGATAAAACTTCAGATCAACATTTCAAAGATAATGATATTGAAGAAATAATATCACTACTGAAAAAAATAATATCCCTTACTATCCCTTACCTCAAAGAATCGATGCCGGAAGGAAAGGCGGAAGTGATCTTTGAATGAAACTTGTCTTTGACAAACAACTCTCAAAGTATCTAAATACTCACAAAATACGCTCAATAATATAGAGAGAGAAGAGAGAAATCTTTGTTTACGGTGTGATTTTCAATTCTAACAGCCCTCTATTTATAGGAAAATGTTAGCGTAAAGCAAGGACTTGACTGCTTACGATGGCTTTACACGCTACTATTGCCACCCACCACATTTGAAATAAAATTCAGCACATTTCTTCACCAACCACAAGTGGGGCCCACTCAATTCTAGAATTTTCCACCAAAATCAATTATAAACCTAATTTAGAATCACCACCTCTTAAAATTCATAACAAATCATTCGTTCATTTTAACGGTTCAAAATTTGTGGACATATACTCAACTTATGTATGTATAACATACCCAAAATTACCACAATCCAACGGTGGGATTAAAAATTATAACCCATAATATATCTCAAAACCCCGATTTGATTTTTAACACCTCAATCCAGATAAAATACCGATAAAACACCTCAACAATAATTCCTTCATTAATAACCACATAAATAAATCCATCATTTATATTCATATAAAATAAATATTTCCTTATCATATGAATCAATAATTAATTATTCACAAATAATATTACGAATCACATTTTAATGACAGATGCATCGTTCCCAGAAAGAGGGGCTTTCAATAAGGATCTCTCCTTCGGGCGCCGCAATTAGGTGACCAAACCTCTCCTTAGAGGCGTAGAACTTTCTAGACATTGCCAATAATGTTATCTAATAATATTATTCAAATAATATGAATTATTGATCGATAATGGGAAATCTTGTCGCGATGACAATTATTGAACAACAATAATATAAAATATCAACGCAAACAATTATTGAATCAATAAAATAAAATATTGAAGCGGTAACTCTTTGTGAAAATTATTGAGTAGTGCCATCTTACGTAAGGATTAATAATTCAACAATATCGCAAATACCGTAATGCTCTTTATGCAACCACGCCAGACATCGTATTTTAACCACCGGGTATTCCAACGGTCTTAAGCAGTAACAACTACTTACTGTTATTTTTAACCAACTTATATTTGTCATTTTCTTCATCCAATCGCTTTCAGTTATGGGCCCACACACATGCTTGTTGTCAAATGCGAATATTCTCCGACGATCTGAATATTCCACGACCAAACGAATATTCCCCGACAACAATGAATATTTTATAACCACTTGCTTATTTTGAAATATTTGCGTATTTAACCCTTAACTATCCACATTAATCAAATCAACCCTTACTATTTCAAAATAATAAATAAAGGAAATTCCTTTTATTTAAAAAAATTTGAGGGTCTACAACCTCCCTCCTTATGAAATTTTCGTCCTCGAAATTGACGACGTACTGGTGTTTGAAAAGGTAAAGATACCTCGCTTTCATTTTCGTTTCCAACTCCCAGTCATTTCCTCTATAGCATGATTCCTCCACAAAACTTTAACTTGTGGTATGACCTTTCTTGGCGTAGGGACATGCTCCTTCCTATCCAAGATCTTGGCGAAGTACCTCCTCATACGTTAAGTCTTGGCTATCTCGTCCGGTTCTAACTCAATAACGTGTTTGGGTCGTCCACATATTTACGTAACATCGACACGTGAAAAAGCGTTATGAACACGCCATACTTGGTGGTAAAACGAGTCTATAGACCACAGTTCCTATTCGATCGAGAATTTCAAATGGATTAATAAATCGAAGGTTTGAGCTTTCCTCACCTCACCGATTCTCGCTTTTAAAATAACAACTTCTTGCACCTCCTTCTTCAAATTCATCACTCGATTGTGTAGCTTGAGCGACTTTAAACTTTATCGATTAAAGTCGATTATACTCGTATATCATCACGTACTCGTATATCATCACGTGGGTACCTAGAGTTTTCATCTCCATCTCTATTATTTGTATATTATACGAAATTAGTCTTTGACAACATCGTACTCGTACTTGTATACGATCTTCTACTCAACACGTCAGCTACCACGTTCGCTTTTCCAGGATGGCATGGTCAGAACATGTGCTGAAATGAGTCTCCTCTTGAGTTCTTCGAAGCTCTTCCCACATTCCTTGCTCCATTCGAATTTTGTATCTCTATGAGTCAGCTACGTTAATGGAATAGCGATTCGAGAATATCCTTCAACGAATCTCCGATAATAACCAACTAAGCCTAGAAAGCTACGTATTTCGACATCGACTTAGGTTGCTCTCAATCGTGACTCATATCCCAACCTTGGATAGCACGTCACAATGACACCTATCAGTTTACTATCGCACGAATATGACGTCCCCTACAGAGAGTTAAAGCTTAGGTGAATTCCACAAAGGAAGTCACAAGATAAAGGCTCATGTACCAAATTCTATAGTTGAATTTTAACTCACGAAGTTCAATAGAGCCATTCGATATGAGATTTTAGAAATGAGTTTTGTGTCTTAGGGTTCAAAGTCGATACAAAATTTAATATCGTCTTTGGGAGTAAGCCAATAAATTCTTCAGAAATACGTCGGGAAAAATCAATAACAACAAGAATATTATTCAAATCGGCGTGTCTTTATTCAAATCCATAACATGGACTAAGAAAACTTGACATCCGTAATAAACGAATGACTTCATGGCTTGATATGAAAATGTTTGATTACAATGGTTTGATTGCTTGAATTGAATAACGAGTTGCTTAGGAATATGAAAGCTAACAACCTTACAAAAGCAATCAATTTGGCGTGATGAGTAGTTAACCTTAAAATCACATCAAAAGCAAATATCTCTATAGAAATAAGGTTAACGGTAATGTGATAGTGCCAACTGAATCAAGCAAGATTTCTAAACAACGGATGTAATGAAAGTTTCTCTAACGGAGTCTCCATAAATAGGTCAAAGTCTAATTTCTCCGTAGTCAAGTTCAAACGTTGGCGCAAGCAAGAGAGAGTAAAAGAATGGGTAGAACCGGTATCTAGTAAGGTATAAACTTCGCAAGAATTTATAATTAACTAACCTGTGCTAAACCGTTCGGGTTCCTCGTATTTTAATTTGGCCACGACAAACGCTCTTCCAGAATCGTTGACTTTGACTTTTTCGGGACATCCTTTTGAGTCACCATCCCCGCTGGTGCGGGTTTCGATATCGTATAATCTCGGCGATATGTCCTTCTTTTCCACAATTATAACATACCTTAAATTTGTTAGGGGTTTAATGATATGTCCCTCTTTCCAAAGATTTGTAAATATCGACCGATGGTCTTTCTCCTCCCTTGGAACCGATTGCTCTTTGGGCCGACGTCTTCACATGGTGGTTGTTGAATCTCCTCTTTTTAAAATCTCCTCCCGACTCGCTTCTATTTTCATAGCTACGATTACCACCGGAGTGGTTACCGCTTTGTCCGTATTCTTCTTTCTCCATTTGGTTATCGTTATTCGATGATCGCTATCTTCTTAGTATGATCCTCGGTTATGGTCCCTCGGTTGAACATTACTCGTTATCTCGCTCTAACAATTGAGCCACCATTGACAACATCCGAATAGAGAAAATTTATGAGAAATGAGATCTTGGCGTATCTGGGTTTCAAACCTCTCGAAACATCCGCGTCATCGTTCCTCATTCTCCACCAAATGAGGTGCAAACACGGATAACTCCGCAAACTTCGCCTCGTCTTTGGGACAAAATCATGTTATTCTCGCTCCAATCTAATAAACTCCACTTCCTTCATATAGCCGAATACTTTCGAGGAAGTACTTGTCATTGAACTGCTTTTTAAACGTCTCTCCATGACATCTTTGAGTGCAATTTGAATTGAGTACGCTTACTGATTCCCACCGATGTCTGCTTTCGCCCACGGAACATAAAAGTAGCGAATGGAACTTTCATTCCTTCGTGCATCCCAAGACATCGAATATCTTGGTAATTTGCTTGACCCATGTTTCCGCCATGATCGGATCTGGCTTTCCCTGCACTCGGTGGTCCCAACTCTTTGAATCGCTGGCATTTGTGACCACCCGTGAATTGCTATCATCTCTCCTCTGTATTTTGAACACGAGTCTCCTCGTCTCGATTTTGCATGAACCGCAAAAAACTTCTAAACATCCCCTCGTTCATCATCGCTTTCGGTGGTGTTATTCACGGGAGGTACATTGCCACTGTTGTTACGTTCTCTTCGTTGTTAAATACTGAGGCATCTCCACGGTCTCATTTACACCACTATTAATATTCTCATCGACATTCTCAATTCTTCCGCTATAAAACAAGGGTTAATTAAGGAAATCAATCACATAATATCCCTATATCTTGACCAACTAACAAATAAGCTTAGGTAGGACACACTAGAAGGAGGATTTACTCGTCTCCCTCCTAGTTCTATTCCCGATCTCGCTTGGAGATCATATCCTAAGCTCGATACCAACTGTGGCGACCCCAAAATAGGTCCATTCCATCCAACCCATTACGAAAGTCGCCAAATACATGGTACGAGAAACAACTATAACTTTATTATCACAACAATAAAAGCGTGAGTTTAAATACAAATATTATCTTCTAGACAATATTTATACTCAAATAAATCCTCATCACATTTATTGATACATTATTTTACAATAATGGTGAGGACTACTAAACAACTCTCTCTAGAACCTTCATTCCATACCCCGACTAGTACTCGCTACATTCTCGCCTCCCCGAGAAGAAAAATGGAACAACAAGGAAAAAGGGTGAGCTCAACTAGCCCAAGTAAAGATTGTTATGACTAAGATAATATACAACAAATTATCGTTAGTCTCCAACGAGGAAAAATCGATAGAATACAATGAGACAACAAGTTTTAGATCAATATTCGCGCGGAAATAATAATTCATAGAAGAGTTACGTAGAGAATGAAATCTACTATAATCTATGAATTTAACGATCCATCATCAATATTTTATCCTGTAACATCAATTAATATTCATCTCAAATCAAATATTCATCTTTGCACTCTGAGCCAAAGATATTCATCAATCGGTCGTGTTCATCTCAACACTGTTCATCTTTGCACTAAAGGCCAAAGATATTCATCGATCGGTCATGTTCATTTAAACACTGCTCATCTTTGCACTATGAGCCAAAGATATTCATCGATCGGTCGTGTTCATTTAAACACCTACTCATCTTTGCACTACAGCCAAAGATATTCTTGAAATCATTCATCTTTGCACTATGAGGCCAAAGATATTCTTGAGAAATCATTCATCTTTGCACTCTAAAGCCAAAGATATTCAATAATATCATCATTTAAGGCGAGGATGATGAAAAATATTTTTAAAGAGCGAATCCAATTGAAACAAAATGACAAGGATTAAGGATTAAGGATTCATACTTGGTTTTATCCACGCCCAAAAATACCTCAAAAATAATCATAGTGGTGTAAAATTCAAGAATGATCAAAACATGGATACAATCAAAGCTAGTATCCAAAATAGATATTTTGATTTAAAAGAAAAATTTTCATTTTTCGGTGAATAATAGCCGTATTCGTGAATAGTGTCAGATATCGTGAATAGTCTTGATATCGTGAATAGTAACTCGAACACCAAAAGATAGAAATTCCACAAAAAACATCTTCACGCTTCATGAATAGTACTCGTGAATAGTAACTCGTGAATAGTAACTCATGAATAGTAACTCGTGAATAGTAACTCATGAATAGTAACCCCGACATGAAAAAGTTCCAAATTTGATAAAAACTTCAGATCAACATTTCAGCATAATGATATTGAAGAAATAATATCATTACGAAAAAAAATAATATCCCTTACTATCCCTTACCTCAAAGAATCAGTACTTCGGAAGGAAAGGTCGGAAGTGATGCTGAATGAAACTTGTACTGAACAGCAACTCTCAAAGTATCTAAATACTCACAAAATACGCTCAATAATATAGAGAGAGAAAGAGAGAAATCTTTGTTTCTGGTGTGATTTTCAATTCTAACTTAGCCCTCTATTTATAGGAAAATGTTAGCCCGCCGAAGCAGACTTGACCTGCTACCTGATGGCTTTACCTGCTACTATTGCCACCCACCACATTTGAAATAAAATTCAGCACATTTCTTCACCAACCACAAGTGGGGCCCACTCAATTCTAGAATTTTCCACCAAAATCAATTATAAACCTAATTTCTGAATCAGCCACCTCTTAAAATTCATAACAAATCATTCGTTCATTTTTAACGGTTCAAAATTTGTGGACATATACTCAACTTATGTATGTATAACATACCCAAAAATTACCACAATCCAACGGTCGGATTAAAATTATAACCCATGAATATATCTCAAAACCCACGATTTGATTTTTAACACCTCAATCAGATAAAATACCGATAAAACACCTCAACAATAATTCCTTCATTAATAACCACATAAATAAATCCATCATTTATATTCATATAAAATAAATATTTCCTTATCATATGAATCAATAATTAATTATTCACAAATAATATTACGAGAATCACATTTATGACAACCGCATCTGTTCCTGTGAAAGAGGGGCTTTCAATAAGAATCTCTCTCATCGGCGCGCAATTAGGTGACCAAACCTCTCCTTAGAGGCGAACTTTCTAGACATTGCCAATAATGTTATCTAATAATATTATTCAAATAATATGAATTATTGATCCGATAATGGAAAATTGTGTGCAAATGACAATTATTGAACAACAATAATATAAAATATCAACGCAAACAATTATTGAATCAATAAAATAAAATATTGAGCGGTAACTCACTTTGTGAAAATTATTGAGTAGTGCCATCTTACGTAAGGATCAATAATTCAACAATCACTGCAATACTGGTGTCTACTCTTGTGCAACCACGCGTATTCGTATTTTAACCACCGGGTATTCCAACGATCTTAACGGTAATAACTCACGTAGTTATTTTTAACCAACTTATATTTCATATTTTCTTCATCCAATCGCTTTTAGTTATGGGCCCACACATTGTCATGGCTGCTGGTAAATGCGAATATTCTCCGACGATGCATTTAATATTCCACGACCAAACGAATATTCCCAGACAACAATGAATATTTTATAACCACTTGCTTATTTTGAAATATTTGCGTATTTAACCCTTAACTATCCACATTAATCAAATCAACCCTTACTATTTCAAAATAATAAATAAAGGAAATTCCTTTTTATTTAAAAAAATTTCGGGGTCTTACATGGTTAACCAGATAGAGGTTATACTGAACCCAGTGCCAAAATATATCGCGATCTTCGACATACATTTTAGTGGAGCAATATGAAGAGAGAGATCACAAAGTTTATCTCAAGGTGTCTAACTTGTCAACGAGTCAGGGCAGAACATCAAGTGCCAAAAGGTCCATTACAACCACTTGAAATTCCAGAATGGAAGTGGGAGCACATTACCATAGATTTCGTTACTGGTCTTTCCAAGGTTTCTCAAGGCATAGATCTTTGTGGCGCCCCAAATTTGGATACTTGAAACCCGAACTCGGTGCTTCACGATACCATTTCTATGAGCGAAATAATACTAATAATATTAACAATAATATAATATTAAACTTAAGTTTACATATTCATCAGAGTCTAGTTCCCAAGTACGTAACCTTTAATCATTCATTACATGTCATAATATATAAATAAATATCATAGTCTTCATAATCTTAAACTATTACATGAAAAAGTACTGCATTCAGTCAGCAACTTTCCCCTTTCCCTTATTCTTAGCGGATCCTTCAGTTTGTTCTCACTTAGCTGGAAACATTTAAATTAAGCAAGGATGAGCATTTGAGTGCCCAGCAAGTAATAACAATTATATATATATAAGCTGAAAGAATTTAAATGTTTTCTTTGTATTATCCTTCTACAACAAATCAATAGTTGTGAAGTTTTCTGAACCGATAATAATAACATAACAACCCTCTTTCAAATTTTTGAAACTACATATTGACTATATATAGGGTTTATGTGACATACTATAAACCTTATTTTCATTTTCGAAAGGGTTAAACAGAAATTCATCTGCAAACTGTCATAACTTACGGACACGGGGGTGATCAACCTGTTGTGCCCTGCATTGATCAATACTACATTTCAAGAACGATGTTATCGTTCACTCTGTCCACCTTGGGTGCATAAAAAGTTTTCCCCATGTAAGGGATGTTCATACTTGTCGGGTTTCAAAATATAATTCAACATATATATATATATATATATATATATATATATATATACGGATAATTGACAAAGGTGTATCAACATGTGATTAAATACAATGATTATCCAAGTGGGGACACTTGTATAACCATTTATAGAAATTAAGGAACAAAATATATATATTTGAATTGCCATATACTTAACATGTTGATAATCAATGAGTGTACATAAATAGGTTTAACAATCTGTACAATGATAATATAATTCTGAACTTCTTACTCATGTCCATTGCATAAAGAAAATGCAAAGGTAGGATACTTGCCTGATACATTGCTTACAATTTCTCAACTTAGTTTTATCTTTAATGAAATCACCTATTAGTAATAAGATCATTTTACTGATTAGAATTATATCATATCACAATAATACTGCTTATTGCAGTCAGTACATTCCTAATCACATTGTCACATAGGTTTAACAGTCATTGAATTGGAAACAAACACTTATCTAACCAAATTATCTAAGTCCAGATCAATTTCTGAAACATGTCGGTCTACCGACAGCTTTATCGGGTAATAATCGAGTCTAAGACTCTATCTCGAAGTTCAACATCTATAAATATCAGTCATAATATTTTTAAATGACTTATAATAATTTTTAAATAATTATTACCATTTATCATAATTTTTAATTTTTAAATACTTATTACCATTTATTATAATTTTTGATAATTTTTGAAATATCAGAATCATTATTAAATGATTTAAATATCAAACAATTCTATTATCATTAATATTTAATTAATAATAAACTATTAATGAAACCATTGCCAAAATATAAAAGTTATTTATCATAACTAAAAATATTTTTAAAACATTTATATTACCCTTAAATAATTTTTAAAGCAGTTAAAATCATTTTTAAATAATTACCATTAATATCTAAATATTAATGTACTATTATCTAAATATTAAAAGTCATGAATTATAACTTAAAATATTTTTAATTTATTTATATCCCTTTTAAATGATTTTAAATTAATTAAACCATTTTAAACTATTTCTTTAATATAATTATTGAATAAATTTAATATCATTAATACTAACCTAATATCATTAATATTAAATTATTAATGAAATTATCCTTTAAATATTAAAAGTTATATTTTATAACTTAAAATATCTTTAAACACTTTATTTTTATTTAAAATGATTTTTATAATATTAAAATCATTTTAAAACTAATTTATTTAATATAATTATTAAATAGCTTTAATATCATTAATAATCATTAATTAATGAATTTAACCTTTAAATTTTAAAAGTTATACTTTATAACTTCAAAATATTTTTAAATACCTTATTATTATTTAAAATGATTTTAATATAATAAAATTATTTTTAATTTATTTATTTAATTCATTTAATAAATAACTTAATTATCATTAATATTATTTATTAATGAAAATTATCATATAATATTAAAAGTCATTAAAAATAACTTAAAATATTTTCTTATATCATAATATAATTTTAAATGATTTTTATTAAAATCATTTTTAAATAATTTATTTAATATTATAATTAAATAAATTAAATACTTTTAATATTCCAAAAATATTAAATATTTATGAAATATAATTTTGAGACTTTTAAATAGTTTTTAATAATTTATTTTGTATTTTTCGTAATTAAAACTAATTAATACTAATTATTTAATAAAAATAATTAATTTTATACAAAATCGTCATTAAAGACCACCTATAGCTTGACGAGTAACTGTCATATAGGTGTTCTTCGTGTTCTTCATGCAAACCCGTAAAATCAAGTCATAGCTTAGTAGGCATGTTTGACCATTTAATTAAACATCATCTGAAAGTGTTTCTGGTCGTCATGTTGATCAGATCGTGTAGTGATAGTATAAGACTACAAGATCCAATAACAAACATGATCAAAACATACTCCAATCGAAAGATCTGAGCGTCCAAAGTGGCTGTCAGAGTTGTTCTTTATTTCTGGGTTTGCTCAGAAATGAAGAAGAGTGCGACATACCCACTTTGAGCCTCCACTACATACTGTAAAAGTATTGTTTTTGTGATATAAAGGTTATAGGTTGTAGACTACATGTAGGAATATAGATCTATTACATAATATATGTAAAACATCAACAGATCTAGCAGATAAAAGTTGGTCAAAGGTTGTCAGAAACGGTGTTCTTCACATTTCTGGAAATTCCCAGAATGCAGATCATGATCGGATGGTCAAGTTTGACCGTCCACTACATTCGATTAGTTGCTGATTTATGGTATCTAAAGACACAAATATATAGTACATATACCAGACTACAATCTAGTTAAAACCACAACGTCAAAACACTAACAAATTAACAGATCTAGACGATACAAAACTTGTCAGACGCTGCAAAATACATTCTGGGTTTACCCAGATTTCGTTTGGTCATGGTCGGTCAACGACCTTTGACCATCAATAACTTTCGATATAGACATCTAATGACCCTGATTCCACTTGCATATTAAAGACCTCATACCAGACTACCACTTGAAACATTTAAATCATGAAAACCATAAACAAGTACAAATATACAAGGTCTGACATTCACTGTCAGACAACAAAATAAAAATTTTCCAGATTCTTGAAATCTTCAAATCTGAGCCTCTAGATGTTATGGATCTAATACCTAGCAACCCAGATCATCATTATAGACTATAAACAAGACATTTTATCACTAAAACACAAGATCTAACAACAGAAAATTGGACAGAAAAATCAAGCTAGGTTTATACCTTTAAATGAGCAATTTTTTTTGATTCAATTAATGTTTCTGATTTGTTGTAGGTAAACATGGGGCTTAATTTTGTGACTTTAAAACTTAAAATTTTCGTTGGTTTGGCTTGAGAGAAAAGGTTGGAGTGTTTGGTACAAAATTGGCTAGCAAGGTGACTTTCTCTCTCTTTCAATCTTTATATAGACATACTAGGTGCATGAATGGCTGATATACAAGGCTTGTTGTTGTCAAATTGAAGTCAAGTGAGTTGTTGAGTTTGGTGAACAACCCCTCCCAATGTCAAAACCTACTAGTTTAGCCAAAATAATGTAACTAGGGGCAAAATGGTCAATTGGCAAATAATTTAAATGGCATTTTTATAACTTGCCAAACCTTTAGGGTTTGACCCTTAGGGTTTATCCCTAAGGTTTAACACATAACATAAATGATATTTAATAACTTAGGGTTTGGATAAAATACAATTTTAGTTTCTAAATTTTGTAATTAGGGTTTTGATAATTAGATTAGGTTTTATAATTATGTTATACATGAACTTTAGGATTTAATACCACTAATCATAATTAAACTTGCCAATTTGGCAATTAGGGTTTAAGATTTTAATAATTAGGGTTTCCAAAACATAATTAGGGTTTTCTAATTATCAAATTAGGGTTCTAGGTTTTAGGGTTTTAAATTACTAATTAAGTTTACCGCAATTAGCAATTAAATTCTATTGTACATGTTATTAATCACAGTAACACAATTTTTGACTGATCAAAATCTCTAGTTTAGGTTTCTAATTAGGGTTTCTAATTTCTGAAATTAGGGTTTTCATTCACAGTTATGGTTTTCCATAAAAATAAGGTATGACCAAAAATACCAGTCGTATAACACATATTACGGTGTCTTGACAGTCTTTTCCAGTCTCATTTGACTTCAAATTAGAGTTTAACAGTAATACTAGGGTTTGGTCATTATACACCATAATTGACTAACCATCATTAATGTTAGGTTTGTAATATTCAAGAAGCAATCAAATTGCAAAATAATGCGGAAGCGTGTAAAAATCAGAGTTTAAAAAATTTACAAACCATATACCCGGATCACCCTTTATGCATAATTATTAATTAAACGAAAAGATAAAGAATAAAATCATACCCTTGAATATCGAGCTTCCTCAGGTACAAGTTCACCTCCAAATCCTTTCGCGTTCAACTTGAATCCACCGGGTTTGGTTCCTTCCTTTGATCAACGTTAGCCACCCATGTGACGCCCCCAAAATAGGTATACATCACCCATTCTGAGTTGTCAATACATGGTACAGAAACAACTACAACTTTATTATTACAACAGTAAAACTGTGAGTTTGAATACAAATATTATCTTCTAGACAATATCTATACTCAAAGAAATCCTCATCACATTTATTGATACATTATTTTACAAAAATGGTGAGGACTATAAACAATTCTTTCTAAAACCTTCATTCCATACCCACTGTACTCATTTATATTCTCGCCTCCCGAGAAGAAAAATGGAACAAAAAGGAAAAGGGTGAGCTCAACTAGCCCAAGAAAGAATATTATGACTAAGATAATATACAACAAATTATCGTTAGTCTTCAACAGGAAAAATCTAATAGAATACAATAGACAACAAATTTTAAATCAATATTCGCAATGAAATAATAATTCATTAGAAGAGTTAAGTAGAGAATGCAAACTACTATCTTCTATGTATGAATTTAAAAGTTCATCGTCTCATCTTTTATCCCCGTAACATCAATCAATATACATCCGAATCAAATATTCATCTTTGCACTACAGGCCAAAGATATTCATCGATTATCATGTTCATCTAAACACTGTTCATCTTTTACCACTACTACCAAAGATATTATTTAAATCATTCATCTTTGCATTATAAGAGCCAAAGATATTCAATAATATCATCATTTAAGACCGAGGATGATGAAAATATTTTTAAAGAAACGAATCCAAAGTGAAACAAAATGACAAGGGTTAAGGATTAAGGATTTGTACTTTGTTTTATCCATGTTCAAAAATACCTCAAAAATAATCATAGTGGTGTAAAATTCAAGAATGATCAAAACATGGATACAATCAAAGCTAGTATCCGAATAGATATTTTGGACAAAAGAAGAAATTTTATTTTTCTATGAATAGTGTCAGATACGTGAATAGTGCAGTATCGTGAATAATAACTCCGACACCAAAAGATAGAAATTTTCCAAAATAACATCTTCACGCTTCATGAATAGTACTCGTGAATAGTAACTCATGAATAGTAACTCGTGAATAGTAACTCATGAATAGTAACCCCGACATGAAAAAGTTCCAAATTTGATAAAAAGTTCCAACCAATATTTCAGCATAATGATATTGAAGAAATAATATCATTTGAGAAGAAAATAACATCCCTTACCTCGAAAGATTAGTACTTCTAGCTGGAATACCGGGTATAGTGCTGAAGGAAACTTGCACCGTCTAACAATACTCAAAGTATACTCACAAGAATGCGCTCAATATATCGAGAGAGAAATAGAGAGAAACTTCAGTTTCTGGTGTGTTTTTCAATTCTAACCTAAGCACCCTATTTATAGGAAAATGCTTAGAACACCAAAGTAGAAAATTGAATATAATATTAATATATTTTTCACATTTTCTTTAGCCCACCTTAGACAACTGATCTCAGCCCATTTGAATCACATGTGAGGCCAACTTAGTTGCAAAAAACGTTTTTCTCAAAATAATTAACTAAAACTCCTAAAATTAATTATTTTGGAACTTGAACTTCAATAATTCATAATAAATAGCCTTTTATCGAAAATTCAAATCTTACGAGTTTTTATAGGAAATTCAATTCTCTACAACTTTGCAGAAGAAAGTTTTTCTAAATTCCAAATAGAAATCAAAGAAATCCACAAACCAAGCGATTTTTTAAAGTTATAATCAAATTTCAAATCAATAAATGGGGTCCACCGACATGTTTAACATGTTTTAAACATTTATTGCAACAAAAAATACTCTTCCTCCTCAGATACTCATATATCCCACATTCGTTGTAAAAATATCACCATTATTATATTATTAAAATATAATAATATATTTAAATGAATTATTTTATCGTAAAAAGATAAAATTTCAATTTTCAACAATTGTCACATTAAAATTTTTCTCCATCTATATCCACATAAAATCAATATTTTCCTCATCATATGAATCAATAATTAATTATTCACAAATAATATTATGAGAATCACAATATTGACAACCGTGCGTTCCAGGAAAGAGGGGCTTTCCAATAAGGATCTCTCTCTCTGGCCGCAATTAGATGACCAAACCTCTCCTTAGATGTAACTTTCTAGACATTGTCAATAATGTTATCTAATAATATTATTCAGATAATATGAATTATTGTTCGATAATGGAAAATACTATTGTAATGACAATTATTGAAACAACAAAGAATATAAAATGTCAACGTAGCAATTATTGAATCAATAAAATAAAATATCGAACAAGAATTATCGTAACCATTATTGAGTAGTGCCTTCAATAATTGGTGCAATACCTGCAAGTACTTCTTGTGCAACAACGCCAGACATCGTGTTTTAACCACCGGTATTCCAACAAGTGTTAATCTGTGAATAACTCTGTAGTTATTTTTAAACAACTTATATTTGTCGTTTCTTTCATCCAATCGCTTTCAAGTTATGGGGCCCACACATGGTCAAGGCTGGCCGCAATGCGAATATTCCCCGACGATGCATTTAATATTCTCAAACAACAATGAATATTTTATAACCACTTGCTTATTTTGAAATATTTATGTATTTTACCCCTAACTATCCACATTAATCAAATCAACCCTTACTATTTCAAAATAATAAAAGAGAAAATTAAATTTCATTAATAATAAGTTGGGGTCTTACAACCTCCCTCCTTATGAAATTTCGTCCTCGAAATTGATGTATACGTACACAGTGTTTGAAAAGGTGAGGATACCTCGCTTTCATTTCCATTTCCAATTCCCTGTGTCATTTCCTCTATAGCATGATTCCTCCACAAAACTTTAACTTGTGGTATGACCTTTCATGCGTAGGGACATGTTCCTTCCTATCCAAGATCTTGACAGTACCTCCTCATACGTTAAGTCTTGGCTATCTCGTTTCGGTTCTAACTCTATAACGTGGTTCGGGTCTTTCACATATTTACGAAAGCATGATATGTGAAACACATTATGAACACGACGAGACATACTCGGAGGTAACGCGAGTCTATAGGCTACATTTCCTACTCTGTCAAGAATTTGAAATGGACCAATAAATCGTGGATTGAGCTTTCTCTCTTCCCAAATCTTGTAACTCCCTTCCATGGAGCAACTCGCAACAATACATGATCCCCTACACTAAATTCCACGCCCTTTCGATGAAGATCCGCATAACTCTTTTGTCGATCTTGTGCCGGTTTGTATACGTTGTCGAATCATTTGGATCTTTTAAAGTAGTCATACGCATCAACTCGGGTCCCAACGGTGTTGCTTCACCCACCTCGTCCCAACATACTTTGGAGAGCGACACTTTCGCCCATATAATGCTTCAAATGGAGCCACACCTATACTTGCTCGATAACTGTTGTTGTAGGAGAATTCCACCAATGGTAAATACTTATCCCAACCGCCCTTGAAGTCAGGACACGAGTCTTAATAAATCTTCAAGAGTTTGAATAGTCCTTTCGATTGTCCGTCTGTTTTGAGGATGGTATGCCGAATCAATCGTAAACCGTGCTCATAGCTTTTTGCAAGCTAACCCAAAATCTTGAAGTGAATCTTGGGTCACGATCCCAAAACTATGGATACAGTATGCCATGCAACCTCACAATCTCATTCACGCATATACTAGCAAGACATTAAAGTGAATAAGTCTCCAGATGTCGGCAAGAAATGAGCAGACTTGGTTAATCTATCAACAATAACCCAAATAGCATTGATGCCCGAGAAACCGTAGGAAGACCCGTAATCTAAATCCATGGTAATGTGTTCCCACTTCCATTTCGTAATCTCAAGTGGTTGCAACGGACCCTTAGGTACCAGATGCTCCGCCTTTACACGTTGACAAGTTAAACACATTGAGATAAACTTTGCAATCTCTCTCTTCATATTGTTCCACCAAAATGTATGTTAAAGATCACGATACATTTTAGTACTTCCAAGATGGATTGCAAATGGTGTATTGTGTGCCTCCATCATAATCTTGTACTTCAAATCAGTCGTTAGGAACACAAAGTCTAGAGTGGACTCAAGTATTCCTTCTTCATCAATTCTCGCCCGGAATAGCTCCTTCTTGTACTTTCTTCTTCATACGCATCGCCTCCTGATTCGGTGACTTGAGCAACCTTAACTTTTTCTATTAAAGTTGGCTCTCACGCAGATACTTGACATCATCGCACTCGTTCTCGCATATGATCTTCTACTCAACGCGTCAGCTGCCACATTCGCTTTTCCAGGATGGTATTGAATAGTGTGGTCGTAGTCTTTCAATAGCTCGAGCCAACGTCACTGCTGCATGTTGAGTTCTTTTTGAGTGAAGAAATATTTAAGGCTTTTATGGTTTGAATATATCTCCACTTTCTCCCCATATAGATAGTGCCTCCATATCTTTAGCGCAAAAACGACTGCTGCCAACTCTAGATCATGAGTAGGATAATTTCTCTCATACTCTTTAAGTTGTGGCAGCGAGGCATAGGCTATGACTTTCCCACGTTGCATGAGAACACATCCTAACCCTTTGCACGAAGCATCGTCAGAGATAACAAATCCATCCAACCGGATGGTATTGTTAGAATAGGTGCCAAATAAGTCTCCTCTTAAGCTCTTGGAAACTCTTCTCGCATTCTTTGCTCCAAACGAATTTTGTATCCTTCCGAGTTATTTGGGTTAATGGAGTAGCACCGAGAAAACCTTCCACGAATCTCGATAATAACCGGCTAAGCCCAAAAAACTACGTGCTTTCCACCGACGGTTGTTCTAACTTTGTATTGCTTCAATCTTCGCGGGATTAACAGATACTCCATGTTTCGACACCACGTGCCCAAGGAATGCTACTTCCTCAAGCCGTAACTCGCATTTCTTCAATTTGGCATATAGTTTGTTTTCACGAAGACTTTGGAGTACCAGCTTCAAATGGTGCTCATGATCTTCACGACTTTTGGAATATATGAGGATGTCATCAATAAAACAACAACGAATCGATCCAAATATTCCTTGAATACTTGGTTCATCATATCCATGAAAGTCGCAGGAGCATTAGTCAATCCAAAGAGACATGACTAAGAATTCATAATGCCCGCATCGAAGTTCTAAAGGCGTCTTTGAATATCCTCGCCTAATCTTCATTGATGATATCCAGAAGCGAAGATCGATTTTTGAAAAAAGAATTGTGCCCCTTACTATCGGGTCAAACAAGTCATCAATACGAGGTAGAGGATACCTATTCTTGATGGTGACATGGTTCAATTCCCGATAGTCAATACAAAGTCGCATACTCCGTCTTTCTTCTTTTACAAATAAAAGCAGAGCACCCCAAGGAGATGTATTAGGACGAATGAAACCGATGTCCAACAATTTCTCGTAGTTGGACCTTTAACTCCCGAAGTTCAATAGGAGCCATTCGATATGGGGTTTTAGAAATGGGCTTTGTACTGAGTTCAAGATCAATAAAGAATTCAACTTCACGCCTGGGGGTAGACGGAAGTTCTTCAGAAATACGCCAGAAAGTCAATAACAACAGAATATTATTCAAATTTGACGTGTCTTTATTCAAATCCATAACATGGGCTAAGAAAGCTCGACATCCGTTTTTCAATAAACGAATAGCTTTATGATTAGATATGGATGTTGATTGATTTTAATGGTTTAGTTGCTTGAATTCATACAATGGGTTGGTTAGGAATATGAAAACTCTGACACCTTACGAAAATAATCAATTTTAGCATGATGAGTAGTTAACCAATCAATCCCTAAAATCACATCAAAAGCAAGTATCTTTAAAGAGATAAGGTCAACAGTAAGGTAATGGTGCCAACTTGAATCAAACAAGATTTATAAACAAGTGGATGTGATAAAAGTTTCTCCTAACTGAGTTTCCACAGATAGGTCAAAGTTTAATTTCTCCTGAGTCAAGTTTAAACGTTGAGCACAAGCGGAGAGAGATAAATGAATGGGTAGCACCAGATCAAGTAAGGTATAAACTTCGCAAGAATTTATAAATAGCTTACCCGTGATCACCTCTTTTGGGTTCTCGCATTTTGACGACCAACCACAACAAACTTCTTCCCGTAATCGTTGACTTTGACTTTTTGGGGACGATCTTTTGAGTCACCGTCCCCATCGAACTAGGTTTTGCTACTGCATAATCTCGAGCGATATGTCCTTCCTTTCCACAATTATAGCATACCTTGAACTGCTTGTGGACAGTTTGGGTGATATGTCCCTCTTTCCCAAGATTTATAGCATATGACCGGTGGTCGTTCTCCTCCCTTAGAACCGATTCTCGCCAAGACCGCTGTCGTCTTCACATGGTCGTTGTTAAATCTTCTCTTTTAAAATCTCCTCTGACTCGCTTTTCTTTATTTTCATGGCCATGATTACCACCGAGTGGTTACCATTTTTGTCGTCTGCTTTCTTTCTCATTTGGTTATCATTATTTTGTAGATCGCTATCTCTCGTACGATCCTAGTTATGGTCCTCGGTTGACCGTACTCGTTATCTCGCTCTAATAATTGAGCTCATTTTACAACATCTCGAATAGAGAAAGTTTATGAGAAATGAGATATCGACGTATCTGGGTTTCAAACCTCTAAGAAACATCCGTCATACGTTCCCCATTCTCTACCAAATGAGGTGCAAACTTGGATAACTCGCAAACTTTGCCTCGCATGCGGAGACACCGTCATGTTGTTTTGCTCTAATCGATGAACTCCACTTCCTTCATATGATTTAACACTTTCGGGAAAGTATTTGTCATTAAATAGTTTCAAACGCTTCCCAAGACATGCCGAAAGTGCGGTGGATGGTACGCCTCACGAGACTCCACCAAGAGATACGCTTCGCCACGGAACATAAAGGTGGCGAATGGAACCTTCTGTTCCTCGCATCCCAAGACATCGAATATCTTGGTAATTTGCTTGACCCATGTTTTCGCCATGATCGGATCTGCTTTCCCTTAAATTCTCGGTGGTCCCAACTCTTTGAAGCTGCTTGCATGTTTGTGATAACCCGTGAATTGCTATCATTTCCTCCTCAGTATTTTGAACACGAGTCTCCTCGTCGATTTTGCATGAACTCGCAAAAGCTTCTAAACATCCCCTCGTTCATCATCTCGCTTTCGGTGAAACAAAATGACAAGGATTAAGGATTAAGGATTCGTACTTTGTTTTATCCATGTTCAAAATACCTCAAAAATAATCATAGTGGTGTAAAATTCAAGAATGATCAAAACATGGATACAATCAAAGCTAGTATCCGAATAGATATTTTAGACAAAAAGAAGAAATTTTATTTTTTCTATGAATAGTCCAGTATACGTGAATAGTCTTGGTATCACGTGAATAATAACTCAAACAAAAAAGATAAAATTTTCGAAAAAAACATCTTCACGCTTACATGAATAGTACTCGTGAATAAGTAACTCATGAATAGTAACTCATGAATAGTAACTCGTGAATAGTAACTCATGAATAGTAACCCAGGACATGAAAAAGTTCCAAATTTGATAAAAAGTTCCAACTAATATTTCAAAGATAATGATATTGAAGAAATAATATCATTTGAGAAGAAAATAACATCCCTTACCTCGAAAGATTAGTACTTTAATTTGAATACTAAGGGTATAGTCTTTGAAGGAAACTTGCAATCTAACAATACTCAAAGTATACTCACAAGAATGCGCTCAATATATCGAGAGAGAAATAGAGAGAAACTTGGGTTTACGGTGTGTTTTTCAATTCTAACCTAAGCACCCTATTTATAGGAAAATGCTTAGAAACACCAAAGTAGAAAATTGAATATAATATTAATATATTTTTCACATTTTCTTTAGCCCACCTTAGACAACTGATCTCAGCCCATTTGAATCACATGTGAGGCCAACTTAGTTGCAAAAAACGTTTTTCTCAAAATAATTAACTAAAACTCCCAAAAATTAATTATTTGGAACTTGAACTTCAATAATTCATAATAAATAGCCCTTTTATCAGAAAATTGAATCTCATGAGTTTTTATAGGAAATTCAATTCTCTACAACTTTGCAGAAGAAAGGTTTTCCAAATTCCAAATATAAATTGATCGAAATCCACAAACCAGGCGATTTTACAGTTATAATCAAATTTCGACCAATAAATGGGGTCCACCAGAGCATGTTTAACATGTTTTAAACATTTATTGCAACAAAAATACTCTTCCTCCTCGTATACTCATATATCCCACATCCGTTGTAAAAATATCACCATTATTATATTATTAAAATATAATAATATATTTAAATGAATTATTTTATCAGAAAAAGATAAAATTTTAATTTTCAACAATTGTCACATTAAAATTTTTCTCCATCTATATCCACATAAAATCAATATTTTCCTCATCATATGAATCAATAATTAATTATTCACAAATAATATTATAGAATCACAATATTGACAACCAGGCAGTTCCCAGGAAAGAGGGGGCTTTCCAATAAGGATCTCTCCTTACTGGCGCGCAATTAGATGACCAAACCTCTCCTTAGACAGAACTTTCTAGACATTGTCAATAATGTTATCTAATAATATTATTCAGATAATATGAATTATTGCTTCGATAATGGAAAATACGGTGTAATGACAATTATTGAAACAACAGCAATATAAAATGTCAACGTAGCAATTATTGAATCAATAAAATAAAATCTTTGAATAAGAATTATCGTAACCATTATTGAGTAGTGCCTTCAATAATTGGTGCAATACTGTAAGTGCTATCTTGTGCAACAACGCGCGACATCGTGTTTTAACCACCGGGTATTCCAACAAGTGTTAGCAGAATAACTACTGTAGTTATTTTTAAACAACTTATATTTGTCGTTTTTTCATCCAATTGCTTTCCGTTATGGGGCCCACATATGAAGCCACTTGGTCGCATTTAATATTCCCGAGCAGCATGAATATTCTCAAACAACAATGAATATTTTATAACCACTTGCTTATTTTGAAATATTTGCGTATTTTACCCCTAACTATCCACATTAATCAAATCAACCCTTACTATTTCAAAATAATAAATAGAAAATTAAATCTCATTAATAATAAGTTGGGGTCTTCTACAACCCATATGTTTGGCCTCAGAGGTGATCCACCAAGGAAAATAAAGATTGAGAAGAAGAAGGGTATTGGCTCAACCTAGTTTTCTATCTCATAGAAAGGCGACTCTCCAACAAATTGGAATTATTACGTATATTGATATCCGATATAAGACTCCTTTTATAAAAGATATCGGTAACCTTATTTAATAAAATAATGTATTATTTAATTAAACTCTTTTAATTAAATGGGCTCCCTAATCTTATTAGGGATAATTAATTAAACTCCTTTAATTAATTTTTCCTCCTAATCCAATTAGGAATAAATGAGAGTACTTATATTAAATTAATTCTTAAACTCTTTTAGAAATTAAAATAATAATAATAATTGTAATAATATTAATAAGACTCCTCTTATTAATTTATATTTAATATTTCTAAAATATTAAATAATAATATTAAGCTATTTAATTTATTCTATCACCATAGATTAAATTAAATATACATAACATATTATTACGATTATGCCATTAACTTCTTAAATAATTATTCTTCCTTTTATGGTGTGACCCTTTAGGTTCTCCATATTAAAGGTTGTGAATAAATCAATTAGAACAATTCTAATCTTATTTAAATAAATAAAGTAAACAATTAATTTATTTAAATAAATAATATTTATTCTACAATAGGGATAAGCCTCAATAGCGATGAACGACTTTCCGGATAATATAGATTTCAACATTAATCATAAAAGAACCTTTGAGTAAATAGTTACCGTATAATTCAATCCTTCCACCATACAATGTCCCAATTAAATATAAGACATGGAATTATCATCAAGTCTTATTTTATTTAATTATATGTATTTCGATCCTTAAATGCACAACTCAAATAATGCAAATTAGAAACTCCTTTCTAATTTCATTTACATCTCGCCAAAGACTTTGGGTTGTCATTTATCGAATCACATAGGACATTTCTCTTCTTTTATTAGAAGTGGTAGATTCTTTATTGATCATACATTATCTCCATGTACAACTTATTATACCCAAGCATACCCTTTGATATACCCTAAGGGTCTTAAGGAATAAGTCAAAGTATAACTCATCATACACAAGATACTATGATGATCTCAAGTCCAAGGATTACTTGTACTACTATCACTACTGAGAATTCCTATTGACAGCAAGTAAAACTCCATTAGGTATTCCTTAGCGAGCCAACGTTCAATTGAACTTATTCTCTAATAAGCACCTACATACTTGCTTTAGTGTCTCCACACAAATGATCATGAGATCAATCATAGTAAGCAACGTATGTACCAATCTATCCGGATTCACTAATCCCCAATTTAGTAATCCAATGATTGGGAACTATTTTAGTTTTAAGCTTTCAAAGAATTTAGATCTCATTAGAATGATCATCATCATTATTCTAAAAGCATTGCTTAAAACTTTGGGTTTATCACATATTATAAAACAAAGTCGTCGTGTAGATAATTAAAAGCCTTTAATAAATTAATACTTTTATTAATAAATGAATAAGATTATTTACAAAGTATATGCTTTATCATCAAACATGATTGACTTGTATGCATACTACTTTCGATTAATGCGTATATATGATTATATATTTATAGCACTAAAAAATCAAAATATTATAATATTATAATATTATTATCATTTCTTGCTCAAAACCACGAATTAGGATTTGGATTCCATATCGATTTATCTTACATAAAAATATTATAAATTAAGTTAAAATAATTAACTTAATAATCGAACAAAAATTCATATAATAAAATAATCGTTATAATTATTCTAAAATCATTTCATATATTATTTAAATAATATGTACTTATATTTTCATTAAAAATAATTAATAAAACATTTTTAATATAAAATTAATTATTATAATAATATAATTGATAATTGTAAATAATTCTAAAATAAAATTATCTCAGTAATAATTAATGTAATAAATAAATTTTATTTATCACACATATAAATATATACATATTATCTTGCACATATCACCCATATTTATTTTTAAAATTTTTTTTTACGCAAAATTTATGATTTATTTATATAGAAAATATCGGGTTGTCACATTCACCCTCCCTTATAAAGATTTCGTCCCCGGAATCACCACTTTAAAACTTTCACATAACAGGGTACATAGTATACACAATCAACGCAAGTAGTTCTTGATCAACTTTGATCGGACTGAAATTTAACTAATCACCTAAAGCTTGTCTTTCTGATTAAACGAAAATTTGATTTCGAGAAGAACTCAAATTCCTCCTTCAAAATTTCTGTATAAAATAATTTACTATATATAGAAAAATCATAAAAATAAAATAAAAGTTATACAAATAATACCCGGAGTTGCATTGCCAGTTGCCACCGTGTCCTGGACCGTCATGTTGTAAACCCTCGCAGTAGATTTTGCTGGTTTGCTGGATGCCGTTGGTCCCGTGATTGCTAAAGTTCCACTACCCTTACCAGTATTCACACTACCTGTCTCCACCATCCTCTTCGAACAATCCTTCACCTTGTGTTCGATTAACCCGCACAGAAAACATCCACTATTCATCCTAGGGTTGGGGCAGTTGGGAGAGATATGACCCTCCTGTCCGCACTTATATCAAACAAACTTCTCTTTCAAATATTCCCCAGAGTGGTTCTTTCCTCACGTCTTGCATTGTACCGCCTGTTTCTTAACACCTTCTTGTTTAATCTGAGCATTCCCAAAGTAGTTCCCCTTCCTCTTTTCATTTCAACTCTTACTTCCATTATTAATTCTCACATTCTCAGCTGCCTCAACCTTGCCTTTGTTCTTCCTTCCTTGTTATAGAGGCTCATGGCCTCACTTCCTTCTTCAGCAATAATTGCATTCTCCATGAGTGATGCAAATGTTGGGATCTGCAACACTGCCACCTTATTATAGAGCCAGGGTTTTAATCTCAGCTCAAATCTCCTCGCCTTCCTAGCCTCCGTATTAACTTGATGCGGAGCAAACCTAGCTAACTCATTGAATTTTGCGGCATACTCCGCAACAGTCATATTCTCCTGCTTCAATTCTAAAAATTTCACCTCCATCCTAGCCTGCATACTAGCTGAAAATTAATTTTCGAAAAATAAAGTCTTAAACCTATCCCATGTCACCACACCTGCTCCTGCCTTTGACTGATTTGCTTCCCACCAAAAATTTGCCTCACCCTTCATCATGTAGTTGGCAAAAGCGGTCTTTTGCCCCTTAGCTACCCTAGCTATTACAAACACCTTTTCAATTTCCTTAACCCAAGTTTGGGCTTCTACAGGGTCAGTTGTACCTTTGAATTTTGGCGGTCCTACAACCTTAAAGTCTTTGAAATTTGCCAAGTGATTACTCGGCTGGTTCCCTGCGGCTGGTATTCCTTGTTGCTGTCCCTCAATATTGTTGACAGATTCTTCTGCCATTTGGTTTCGAGTTTGACGTCTTGGCGGCGTTATCTGGTTAAGTAAAACCATAAATTAACTTGCATTCTAAACCTTATCCTATAAGTTTATTATATTAAACTTGTTTCATAACTCAAACTTAGATTCATATTCATTTAACGAATATTTTACATAGCATAGCACAACTGCTTAAACATCATTCATCCTTTTGTGACTATAAAAGTCGGGATTTACTACACCATTTGTACAAAAGTTTTAGAATAATACATTACACAGACATACTAAGCACATATATTATATTAAACATGCCTACACAACAGAACCTATACTACCTATTTACTAAGCCTATTTCTTGGACAACTCTTTGCCTGATGATCTTCCTTTCCACAAATAAAACATGCACCTGGTTTATAGTCGGGACAATAAAGAGTGGTATGCCCCACATAACCGCACAGATAACAAATTCTTTTCCCTTTCTTCTTATCGGGTTTTCCAAAGTCATGGTCTTCTATCTTTCTTTTTCCCTTCTTGTTCGGAGCTGCACACGAAGTGTTACTTGAAGCTCCCATCTGATTAATTTGGATTTTAAGCTTATCTTGTTCTTCCATTGTTTCTATTAATGCCTGACGTAGTTGACTATTAAGCAGCTTTTCTATCTCCCACAGCTTTTCCAGAGATGAAACCTTGTTCCTCAGATCCTGCACCTCTGTTGATGCTTCATCAGCTTCAACTTTAGTGTTCGAATCACTATCTGTCAGCTCCACCATCTCCGGATATGGTACTACATTTTCTACAATGACCACCTCATCCAAATTATTTTCATTGTGAGCTTCTATTTCAGCTATTGGCTTCGATATTAGCTCGGGTGTATGGGTTTGATCATTCTTCATGCTATATGCATATAACATGCCTTTTCCACCAGACATCTACACACATAAATTATCCTGATTAGTATATAGTATATACACACAGCAAATGATAGTTTTATACAAGTTATCTTTTATTTTGTTTGACGATGAATTTATTCAATTCATCTCCTTTTAAACTCTATATGCGTTATTTATATTTTTAACATTTCCCTCTGTTCTAAGGTTATAGCCTAAGGTCTAACCCACCTAAGGTTTCTAACCCTATAGCTCTGATACCATGATGTGACGCCCCCAAATTCGGATACTTGAAACCCGAACTCGGTGCTTCACGATACCATTTCTATGAGCGGAATAATACTAATAATAATAACAATAATATAATATTAAACTTAAGTTTGCATATTCATTAGAGTCTAGTTCCCAAGTACGTAACCTTTAATCATTCATTACATGTCATAATATATAAATAAATATCATAGTCTTCATAATCTTAAACTATTACTTGAAATAGTACTACATTCAATCAGCAACTTTCCTCTTTCCCTTGTCCTTAGTGGATCCTTCAGTTTGTTCTCACTTAGTTGGAAACATTTAAATTAAGCAAGGATGAGCATTTGAGTGCCCAATAAGTAATAACAATTATATATATATAAGCTGAAAGAATTTAAATGTTTTCTTTGTATTATCCTTCTATAACAAATCAATAGTTGTGAAGTTTTCTGAACCGATAATAATAACATAACAACCCTCTTTCAAATTTTTGAAACTGCATATTGACTATATATAGGGTTTATGTGACATACTATGAACCTTGTTTTCATTTTCGAAAGGGTTAAACAGAAATTCATCTGCAAACCGTTATAACTTACGGACACTGGGGTGATCAGCCCGTTGTGCCCTGCATTGATCAATACTACATTTCAAGAACGATGTTATCATTCACTCTGTCCACCTTGGGTGCATAAAAAGTTTTCCCTATGTAAGGGATGTTCATACTTGTCGGGGTTCCAAACCAATGGTTTTATCTTGTTCAACAATAATCTATAATTCAACATATATATATATATATATACGGATAATTGACAAAGGTGTATCAACATGTGATTAAATACAATGATTATCCAAGTGGGGACACTTGTATAACCATTTATAGAAATTAAGGAACATAATATATATATCTGAATTACCATATACTTAACATGTTGATAATCAATGAGTGTATATAATATAGGTTTAATAATCTGTACAGTGAAAATATAATTCTGAACTTCTTACTTATGTCCATTGTATAAAGAAAATGCAAAGGTAGGATACTTGCCTGATACGCTGCTTACAATTTCTCAACTTAGTTTTATCTTTTATGAAATCACCTATCAGTAATAAGATCATTTTACTGATTAGAATTATATCAATCACAATAATACTACTTATTGCAGTCAGCACATTCCTAATCACATTGTTACATAGGTTCAATAGTCATTGAATCGCAAACAAACACTTATCTAACCAAATTATCTAAGTCCAGATCAATTTCTGAAACATGTCGGTCTGGCCGACAGCTTTTGTAACGACCCCAAAATAGGTCCATTCCATCCAACCCATTCTGAGTCGCCAAATACATGGTACAGAAAAACAACTACAACTTTATTACAACCATTGTCGTGCAAAATACAACAACACATATGCTGTGAGTTTGGATACAAATATATACCAACTGTAGCACGTTACAATGACACCTTACATAAAGGTATAGTCAAAAACTGTTTTAGAAATTAGAATCTTTGGGAAGTGCTCAAGGAAACCTTCGCATGGGAGGCCATGCTTTGAGGTTATGGTAGATATCATATGGCCATTGAATTATCCTTGGTTGACCCAATAGACCCTAAAGAAAAGCGAGAAGATTACTATCGTATTCTTCCCAATGGTGAGTCTTCTCTTGACATATCATTATCTCCACCGTCTCTAATTGGGTATTATACTCCAAACAAACACCAAGATTATATAGGTAGTGCTTGTAAATATACTCAAAGAAGTGGATGAGCACAACCATGTCTTATGATAACACGAAGTTTGTATGTCATTAGACATCTTGTATGATAGTAACAAAACACCCTTCCAAAGTTGGGTTCGCTTTCACCCTATTTAATTCACCAAAATAACTATTAAATGATGTATAAAATACAAACACACTAAAGCCCTCAATAAAATTATTTTCATACTCTTTAGGAGAACCTCAACAACTATAGACCACCGATTCTATTCCTTGTTATCCCCCATTTCAACCCAAAGCTACACTTTTATTACACGAAAGGAATTGTGAAACAAAAGGGTGAGCACAACTAGCTCAAGAAAGAATATTATGACTAAAGATAAATAAATTATCAATAGTCTTCATCAAGAATGAATCGTAGATTTAGAACATATGGTAGATGATAAAACTTTTCAACCATAGTTGCGGTTGAACGAAAGCAATCCATTAAAGAGTCAAATAGACTATAAAGTCTATTATCTTCTCCACGTTAAAAGTCCACCAACAATATTTTATCCCTGTAACATCAATCAACAGTTCCTTTCCACAATCATATGAATAACTCATAATCATAATTGTGATTCTAAATTCCTCTTCTTATCCAGGACGAAGATAATTTTCATCATTGTCTTTTACGAAACATCAAATATCATGGTTATACCAAATCACACTCACCTGCTCATAATCATACTAATAAATTCATCTTTGCACCATGGGCCAAAGATATTCATCAACAAAGACTACAAAAGCTAAAGATATTCAATAATAGGTCATCTTTGCATTACGAGCCAAAGATATTCATCAATAATTCATCTTTGCACACTACAATTTAAAGATATTCAACAACAGTCATCTTTGCATTACGAGCCAAAGATATTCATCAATAATTCATCTTTGCACTACAGGCTAAAGATATTCATCAACAAGTCATCTTTGCATTACGAGCCAAAGATATTCATCAATAATTCATCTTTGCACTACAGGCTAAAGATATTCAACAACAGGTCATCTTTGCATTACGAGCCAAAGATATTCATCAATAATTCATCTTTGCGCTACAGGCTAAAGATATTCATCAACAAGTCATCTTTGCATTACGAGCCAAAGATATTCATATATCAAAGAAATACATAATCATTTCAGAAGTTATATAACAATAATTATAACCATGTTGATCAATTCACCTTTGCACTTAAGCTAAAAATATTCAATTGTAAATTCAATGGTCATGATCATACCACCAACAATTCAACTTTTGCACCATCGGCAAAGAGAACCTATGGTCACGATCATACCAATAATCTACCCATCTTTACACTCAAGTCAAAGAGAAATATCATCATTAGGGTTATAAGAATGTTATATAAAAACAATATAATCAAAACATGGTTTTAATTTCAAGAGTAAGATTCATAAATCAACGATAATTTAGTTAGAAAAAGAAACCAATTTTGTCATGAATAGTAACTCGTGAATAGTAACCCATGAATAGTAACTCGTGAATAGTAACTCATGAATAGTAACTCGTGAATAGTAACTCATGAATAGTAACTCGTGAATAGTACTCAGATTCATACATAGTAACCCAGATATCGTAAATAATGTCATATACGTAAATAGTATTATATACATGAATAGTGTCGTATACATGAATAGTGCCGAGATACGTGAATAGTAACCCCGACTCAAAAGATAGAAATTCCACAAAAAACCTCTTCACGCTTCATGAATAGTACTCGTGAATAGTAACTTCGTGAATAGTAACTCATGAATAGTAACTCATGAATAGTAACTTCGACATGAAAAAGTTCCAAATTTGATAAAAGTTCCAACTAATATTTCAAAGATAATGATATCAAGAAATAATATCATTACGAAAAAAAAAATATCCCTTACTATCCCTTACCTCAAAGAATCAAGATTTCGGAAGGAAAGGTCGGGAAGTGATCTTGAATGAAACTTGTCTTTGACAAAGAACTCACCAAGTATCTAAATACTCACAAAATACACTCGATAATCTAGAGAGAAAAGAGAAAACTTATGAATTCGGTGTGATTTTCAATTCTAACTTAGCCCTCTATTTATAGGAAAATGTTTAGCCGCCGAAGCAGACTTGACACACACACGATGGCTTTACACTTACTATTACACCCACCAAAAATCAGCCATCTTCCCCAACAACCAAAAGTGGGGCCCACCCATTTCTAGAATTTTCCACCAAAATCATTTATAAACCTAATTTTGAATCATTCACCTCTTAAAATTCATAATAAATTATACGCTCATTTTTAACGGTTCAAAATTTGTGGACATATACTCAACTTATATATGTATAACATATCCAAAATTACAACGATCCAACGGTACGATCAAAATTTATAACTCATGATAATATAGTGAAGAACAACCGATTTTTCGGACTATTAGTCCTTCGGACCGATTTCATTCAAAATTTCACCACGAAATATCTACAAAGAATTTTGGGTGATTCAAATTTCTACAGCTTAGCTTACTTCTAGGGCTTTCTTTTGATATATGGCTCATCTCTTAACTCATTATACATTAAAGAGTTATGGATTTTACAAAATCAAGTAATAAACTAATTTTCCGAAAATCCCATATTTTGTTCTCCATTTCGACAAATATTGATAAAACACCTCATCATTAATTCCTTCACTTATAAATACATAAATAAATCCATCATTTATATGCACATCAAATAAATATTTTCTTATCATATAAATCAATAATTAATTATTTCCAAATAATATTCTGAGAATCACAATTATGACAACCAGCAGGTTCTCAGAAAGAGGGGCTTTCAATAAGGATTTCTCTCATCTTGGCGCGCAATTAGGTGACCAAACCTCTCCTCGTGAACTTTCTAGACATTGCCAATAATGTTATCTAATAATATTATTCAAATAATATGAATTATTGATCTGATAATGGAGATCTTGTGCGTTGACAATTATTGAACAACAATAATATAAAATATCAACGCATCAATTATTGAATTAATAAAATAAAATATTGAACAGTAATTACTTTAACAATTATTGAGTAGTGCCTTCTTATGTAAGAATCAATAATTGAAAAAAATATTATGCAATACCGTAAAGCTAACGTGCAACAACGCCGTATTATTTTTTACTTTACCAACCGTATTCCAACGGTGTTAATTCTGTAACGACACGCGATTATTTATAAAAACTCAAATTTGTCGTTTTCTCCATCCGAACGCTTATTACATTATGGGGCCCATAATGACATGCGCGGCGTCGCATTTAATATTCTCTATTCGACGTAAAAGATTATTCCACTTACTAGCGAATATTCCCGACAACAATGAATATTTTATAACCACTTGCGTATTTTGAAAAAAAATCATATATCACCCTTAACTTTAACCTTTTATCAATTTAACCATTTACTGAATAGTAATTATAAGAAAAATTGAATACCTTTATTTCATAAAATTCGGGGTCTTACAGCTTTATCGGGTAATAATCGAGTCTAAGACACTATCTCAAAGTTCAACATCTGTAAATATTAGTCATAATATTTTTAAATGACTTATAATAATTTTTAAATAATTATTACCAATTATCATAATTTTTGAAATATCAGAATCATTATTAAATGATTTAAATATCAAACAATTCTATTATCATTAATATTTAATTAATAATAAACTATTAATGAAACCATTGCAAAAATATTTAAGTTATTTATAATAACTAAAAATATTTTTAAAACATTTATATTACCCTTAAATGATTTTTTAAACATTTAAAATCATTTTAAATAATTACCATTAATATCTAAATATTAATGTACTATTATCTAAATATTAAAAGTCATGAATTATAAATTAAAATATTTTTAATTCATTTATATTCCCTTTTAAATTATTTTTAAATTAATAAAACCATTTTTAAACTATTTATTTAATATAATTATTGAATAAATTTAATATCATTAATACTAACCTAATATCATTAATATTAAATTATTAATGAAATTATCTTTTAAATATTAAAAGCTATATTTTATAACTTAAAATATCTTAAAATACTTTATTTTTATTTAAAATGATTTTTATAATATTAAAATCATTTTAAACTAATTTATTTAATATAATTATTAAATAGCTTTAATATCATTAATAATCATTAATTAATGAATTTAACCTTTAAATATTAAAAGTTATAATTTATAACTTCAAAATATTTTTAAATACCTTATTATTATTTAAAATGATTTTAATATAATAAAATCATTTTTAATTTATTTATTTAATTCATTTAATAAATAACTTAATTATCATTAATATTATTTATTAATGAAAATTATCATATAATATTAAAAGTCATTAAAAATAACTTAAAATATTTTCTTATATCATAATATAATTTTAAATGATTTTTCATGTATTAAAATTATTTTTAAATAATTTATTTAATATTATAATTAAATAAATTAAATACTTTAATATTATTCAAAAATATTAAATATTTATGAAATATAATTAAATTATAATTTCCAGACTTTTAAATAATTTTTAATAATTTATTTTGTATTTTTCAGAATTAAAAACTAATTAATACTAATTATTTAATAAAAATAATTAATTTTATACAAAGCGTAAGCTAAAGACCACCTATAGCGACAGAACCATCGTTATAGGTGTTTTTCGTGTTCTTCATGCAAACCCAGAAAATCAAGCTTGTTAGCGAGTAGGCATGTTAGACCACGAATTAAACATCACACAAAGTGTTTCTGGTCGTCATGTTGATCAGATCATGTAGTGATAGTATAAGACTACAAGATCCAATAACAAACATGATCAAAACATACTCCAATCGAAAGATCTGAGTGTCCAAAGTGGCTGTCAGAGTTGTTCTTTATTTCTGGGTTTGCTCAGAAATGAAGAAGAGTGCGACATACCCACTTTGAGCTTCCACTACATACTGTAAAAGTATTTTTTTTGTGATTTAAAGGTTATAGGTTGTAGACTACATGTAGGACTATAGATCTATTACATAATAAATGCAAAACATCAACAGATCTAGCAGATAAAAGTTGGTCAAAGGTTGTCAGAAACGGTGTTCTTCACATTTTTGGAAATTCCCAGAATGCAGATCATGATCGGATGGTCAAGTTTGACCGTCCACTACATTCGATTAGTTGCTTATTTATGGTATCTAAAGACACAAATATATAGTACATATACCAGACTACAATCTAGTTAAAATCACAACATCAAAACACTAACAAATTAACAGATCTAGACGATACAAAACTTGTCAGATGCTGCAAAATACATTCTGGGTTTACCCAGATTTCGTTTGGTCATGGTCGGTCAACGACCTTTGACCATCAATAATTCACGATCTAGACATTTAATGACCCTGATTCCACTTGCATATTAAAGACCTCATACCAGACTACCACTTGAAACATTTAAATCATGAAAACCATAAACAAGTACAAATCTACAAGGTCTGACATTCACTGTCAGACAACAAAATAAAAATTTCCAGATTCTTGAAATCTTCAAATCTGAGCCTCTAGATGTTATGGATCTAATACCTAGCAACCCAGATCATCATTATAGACTATAAAGAAGACATTTTATCACTAAAACACAAGATCTAACAACAGAAAATTGGACAGAAAAATCAAGCTAGGTTTATACCTTTAAATGAGCAATTTTTTTTATTCAATTAATGTTTCTGATTTGTTGTAGGTTAACATGGGTCTTAATTTTGTGACTTTAAAACTTAAAATTTTCGTTGGTTTGGCTTGAGAGAAAAGGTTGGAGTGTTTGGTACAAAATTGGCTAGCAAGGTGACTTTCTCTCTCTTTCAATCTTTATATAGACATACTAGGTGCATGAATGGCTGATATACAAGGCTTGTTGTTGTCAAATTGAAGTCAAGTGAGTTGTTGAGTTTGGTGAACAACCCCTCCCAATGTCAAAACCTACTAGTTTAGCCAAAATAATGTAACTAGGGGCAAAATGGTCAATTGGCAAATAATTTAAATGGCATTTTTGTAACTTGCCAAACCTTTAGGGTTTGACCCTTAGGGTTTATCCCTAAGGTTTAACACATAACATAAATGATATTTAATAACTTAGGGTTTGAATAAAATACAATTTTAGTTTCTAAATTTTGTAATTAGGGTTTTGATAATTAGATTAGGTTTTATAATTATGTTATACATGAACTTTAGGATTTAATACCACTAATCATAATTAACCTTGCCAATTTGGCAATTAGGGTTTAAGATTTTAATAATTAGGGTTTCCAAAACATAATTAGGGTTTTCTAATTATCAAATTAGGGTTCTAGGGTTTTAAATTACTAATTAAGTTTACCGCAATTAGCAATTAAATTCTATTGTACATGTTATTAATCACAGTAACACAATTTCTGACTGATCAAAATCTCTAGTTTAGGTTTCTAATTAGGGTTTCTAATTTCTGAAATTAGGGTTTTCATTCACAGTTATGGTTTTCCATAAAAATAAGGTTTTCCATAAAAACGACAGGCACACGAGGTTGCCACAACTTAAATGTACACACATTTAAGGAATGTAGCGTTGATCAACATAGAGTACTATAAGCTGATCACCTAGACGTGCTCGTAAGAAATACCAGAGTTACGAACTTAGTGCCTGGATGTCCTTTTTAAAGAACTTATGAAATTCTCAAGGTCTTGGACCCGAATTGATGTTTTACTGAATATTGTCATTGTAAAACGTTTTGATGAAAAAGAGAAGTGCTATTTTCAATTATCAATAGTACTTCATAACTATTGTTCAATTATTGAAGATATATATTTTGTATGATTCAAGCATATCGTTAAATAGAATTGTTGTACTTGCTGAGCTAATCATGCTCACTCTTGCTTGAACCATATGAATACAGCTAAGACTGAACGGACAGAAGAATCCGGCAAGGATAAAGGCAAGACGAAGATGAACCCGTAGAATATCTATGTAATAGTATATGTTTGTAATGATAATATCTGATATTATGACAAGGACAAATGTAATGGTTATAAAGAACCTGGGGGAATGTTAATATTATTTTGAATATATACAAGACATGTTTGTTCTTTTGAGGCTTTTCAATTGAATGTATGTGTGAATGGTAGTACCGTGTAGCACCATCTGTCGGGTTGGAAGATACCTGGATTTGGGGGCGTCACAGGTTGGTATCAAAGCTTTAGGTTATAAAACTTAAGGGGGAATTAAAACCTTAAGTCATAACCTTAAGAGAAGTTAAGGAAGTAAAAGAAGAAAATAACCTTATAAAAATGCATTATGAATATGTTATGTGTTTTTATTATTCTACTGACGTGTACTAATCAACTTAATTGTTTTGTGTAGAAGTCAGGTGTAAAGGGAATGCATATAGATGTACAAGCAGTTAGTGAAGAGTTGGTTAACCAGATAGAGGTTATACCAAACCCAGTGCCAAAATATATCGCGATCTTCGACATACATTTTAGTGGAGCAATATGAAGAGAGAGATCACAAAGTTTATCTCAAGGTGTCTAACTTGTCAACGAGTCAGGGCAGAGCATCAAGTGCCAAAAGGTCCATTACAACCACTTGAAATTCCAGAATGGAAGTGGGAGCACATTACCATAGATTTTGTTACTGGTCTTTCCAAGGTTTCTCAAGGCATAGATGCTGTGACGCCCCCAAATTTGGATACTTGAAACCCGAACTCGGTGCTTCACGATAGCATTTCTATGAGCGAAATAATACTAATAATATTAACAATAATATAATATTAAACTTAAGTTTACATATTCATCAGAGTCTAGTTCCCAAGTACGTAACCTTTAATCATTCATTACATGTCATAATATATAAATAAATATCATAGTCTTCATAATCTTAAACTATTACATGAAATAGTCACGCATTCAACAAGAACTTTCCCTTTCCCTTGTTCTTAGCGGATCCTTCAGTTTGTTCGCACTTAGCTGGAAACATTTAAATTAAGCAAGGATGAGCATTTGAGTGCCCAACAAGTAATAACAATTATATATATATATAAGCTGAAAGAATTTAAATATTTTCTTTGTATTATCCTTCTACAACAAATCAATAGTTGTGAAGTTTTCTGAACCGATAATAATAACATAACAACCCTCTTGTAAATTTTTGAAACTACATATTGACTATATATAGGGTTTATGTGACATACTATAAACCTTGTTTTCATTTTCGAAAGGGTTAAACAGAAATTCATCTGCAAACTTTCATAACTTACGGACACGGGGGTGATCAGCCCGTTGTGCCCTGCATTGATCAATACTACATTTCAAGAACGATGTTATCGTTCACTCTGTCCACCTTGGGTGCATAAAAAGTTTTCCCCATGTAAGGGATGTTCATACTTGTCGGGTTTCAAAACCAAAGGTTTTATCTTATTCAACAATAATCTATAATTCAACATATATATATATATATATATATATATACGGATAATTGACAAAGGTGTATCAACATGTGATTAAATACAATGATTATCCAAGTGGGGACACTTGTATAACCATTTATAGAAATTAAGGAGCAAAATATATGTATTTGAATTGCCATATACTTAACATGTTGATAATCAATGAGTGTACATAATATAGGTTTAACAATCTGTACAATGATAATATAATTCTGAACTTCTTACTCATGTCCATTGCATAAAGAAAATGCAAAGGTAGGATACTTGCCTGATACATTGCTTACAATTTCTCAACTTAGTTTTATCTTTTATGAAATCACCTATCAGTAATAAGATCATTTTACTGATTAGAATTATATCATATCACAATAATACTGCTTATTGCAGTCAGTACATTCCTAATCACATTGTCACATAGGTTCAACAGTCATTGAATTGGAAACAAACACTTATCTAACCAAATTATCTAAGTCCAGATCAATTTTTACGAAATACGTCATTTCACAAGCTGACTTTATCGGGTAATAATCGAGTCTAAGACTCTATCTCGAAGTTCAACATCTATAAATATCAGTCATAATATTTTAAATGACTTATAATAATTTTTAAATAATTATTACCATTTATCATAATTTTTAATTTTTAAATAATTATTACCATTTATCATAATTTTTGAAATATCAGAATCATTATTAAATGATTTAAATATCAAACAATTCTATTATCATTAATATTTAATTAATAATAAACTATTAATGAAACCATTGCCAAAATATAAAAGTTATTTATCATAACTAAAATATTTTTGAAACATATATATTACCCTTAAATAATTTTTAAAAGCAGTTAAAATCATTTTAAATAATTACCATTAATATCTAAATATTAATGTACTATTATCTAAATATTAAAAGTCATGAATTATAACTTAAAATATTTTTAATTCATTTATATTCCTTTTAAATGATTTTTAAATTAATAAAACCAATTTTAAACTATTTCTTTAATATAATTATTGAATAAATTTAATATCATTAATACTAACCTAATATCATTAATATTAAATTATTAATGAAATTATCCTTTAAATATTAAAAGTTATATTTTATAACTTAAAATATCTTTAAACACTTTATTTTTATTTAAAATGATTTTTATAATATTAAAATCATTTTAAAACTAATTTATTTAATATAATTATTAAATAGCTTTAATATCATTAATAATCATTAATTAATGAATTTAACCTTTAAATATTAAAAGTTATACTTTATAACTTCAAAATATTTTTAAATACCTTATTATTATTTAAAATGATTTTTAATATAATAAAATCATTTTTAATTTATTTATTTAATTCATTTAATAAATAACTTAATTATCATTAATATTATTTATTAATGAAAATTATCATATAATATTAAAAGTCATTAAAATAACTTAAAATATTTTCTTATATCATAATATAATTTTAAATGATTTTTCATGTATTAAAATTATTTTTAAATAATTTATTTAATATTATAATTAAATAAATTAAATACTTTTAATATTCCAAAAATATTAAATATTTATGAAATATAATTAAATTATAATTTCCAGACTTTTAAATAATTTTTAATAATTTATTTTGTATTTTTCAGAATTAAAAACTAATTAATACTAATTATTTAATAAAAATAATTAATTTTATACAAAACTGTCGCTAAAGACCACCTATAGCGACAGAACCATCGTTATAGGTGTTTTTCGTGTTCTTCATGCAAACCCAGAAAATCAAGCTTGTTAGCGAGTAGGCATGTTTGACCACGAATTAAACATCACACAAAGTGTTTCTGGTCGTCATGTTGATCAGATCATGTAGTGATAGTATAAGACTACAAGATCCAATAACAAACATGATCAAAACATACTCCAATCGAAAGATTCGAAAGCGTCAAAGTGGTCATCGAGTTGTTCTTTATTTCGGGTTTAAATGAAATGAAGAAAAATCTGATATACCCACTTTGAGCTTCCACTACATACTGTAAAAGTATTGTTTTTGTGATTTAAAGGTTATAGGTTGTAGACTACATGTAGGACTATAGATCTATTACATAATATATGCAAAACATCAACAGATCTAGCAGATAAAAGTTGGTCAAAGGTTGTCAGAAACGGTGTTCTTCACATTTTTGGAAATTCCCAGAATGCAGATCATGATCGGATGGTCAAGTTTGACCGTCCACTACATTCGATTAGTTGGTTATTTATGGTATCTAAAGACACAAATATATAGTACATATACCAGACTACAATCTAGTTAAAACCACAACATCAAAACACTAACAAATTAACAGATCTAGACGATACAAAACTTGTCAGACGCTGCAAAATACATTCTGGGTTTACCCAGATTTCGTTTGGTCATGGTCGGTCAACGACCTTTGACCATCAATAACTTTCGATCTAGACATCTAATGACCCTGATTCCACTTGCATATTAAACACCTCATACCAGACTACCACTTGAAACATTTAAATCATGAAAACCATAAACAAGTACAAATCTACAAGGTCTGACATTCACTGTCAGACAACAAAATAAAAATTTTCCAGATTCTTGAAATCTTCAAATCTGAGCCTCTAGATGTTATGGATCTAATACCTAGCAACCTAGATCATCATTATAGACTATAAACAAGACATTTTATCACTAAAACACAAGATCTAACAACAGAAAATTGGACAGAAAAATCAAGCTAGGTTTATACCTTTAAATGAGCAATTTTTTTTGATTCAATTAATGTTTCTGATTTGTTGTAGGTAAACATGGGGCTTAATTTTGTGACTTTAAAACTTAAAATTTTCGTTGGTTTGGCTTGAGAGAAAAGGTTGGAGTGTTTGGTACAAAATTGGCTAGCAAGGTGACTTTCTCTCTCTTTCAATCTTTATATATAGACATACTAGGTGCATAAATGGCTGATATACAAAGCTTGTTGCTGTCAAATTTAAGTCAAGAGAGTTGTTGAGTTTGGTGAACAACCCCTCCCAATGTCAAAACCTACTAGTTTAGCCAAAATAATGTAACTAGGGGCAAAATGGTTAATTGACAAATCATTTAAATGGCATTATTGTAACTTGCCAAATCCTTAGGGTTTGACCCTTAGGGTTTAACCCTAAGGTTTAGCACACAACACAAATGATATTTAGCAACTTAGGGTTTGAATAAAATATAATTTTAGTTTCTAAAATTTGTAATTAGGGTTTTGATAATTAGATTAGGTTTAATAATTATATTATACATGAACATTAGGGTTTAATACCACTAATCATAATTAAATTTGCCAATTTGGCAATTAGGGTTTAAGATTTTAATAATTAGGGTTTCCAAAATACAATTAGGGTTTTCTAATTATCAAATTAGGGTTCTAGGTTTTAGGGTTTTAAATTACTAATTAAGTTTACCGTAATTAGCAATTAAAGTCTATTGTACATGTTATTAATCACAGTATAACAATTTCTGACTGATCAAAATCTCCGGTTTAGGTTTCCAATTAGGGTTTCTAATTTCTGAAATTAGGGTTTTCATTCACAGTTATGGTTTTCCATAAAAATAAGGTTCGACCAAAAATACCAGTCGTATAACACATATTACGGTGTTTTGACAGACTTTTCCAGTCTCATTTGACTTCAAATTAGAGTTTAACAGTAATACTAGGGTTTGGTCATTATACACCATAATTGACCAACCATCATCAATACGTACATACAGTACATATTTATGGCACTGAAAAATCAAAATATTATAATATTATAATATTATTATCATTTCTTGCTCAAAATCCTGAATTAGGGTTTGGACTCAATATCTGATTTATCTTACATAAATAACATTATAAATTAAGTTAAAAAATAATTAACTTAATAATCTGAACAAAAATTCATATAATAAAATAATCGTTATAATTATTCTAAAATCATTTCATATATTATTTAAATAATATATACTTATATTTTCATTGAAAAATAATTAATAAAACATTTTTAATATAAAATTAATTATTATAATAATATAATTGATAATTATAAATAATTTTAAAATAAAATTATCTGTAATAATTAATGTAATAAATAAATTTTATTTATCACACATATAAATATATACCCATATTTATTTTTAAAAAAAATTTATACGCAAAATTTATGATTTATTTATATAGAAAATATCGGGTTGTCACAGATGCAATTTGGGTCATTGTTGATAGATTGACCAAGTTTGCTCATTTTTTACATATACGAGAAACTTATACACTTGAACGTCTTGCTCGTATGTACATAAATGAGATTGTAAGATTACATGGTATGCCAGTATCCATAGTTTCTGATCGAGACCCAAGATTCACTTCAAGATTTTGGGTTAGTTTACAAAAAGCTACGAGCACAGATTTACGATTTAGTTCGACATATCATCCTCAAACGGACGGGCAGTCGGAGAGGACTATTCAAAATCTTAAAGATTTATTAAGAGTGTCCTTGACTTCAAATGAAGTTTGGACAATTTCTAACCATTGGTGGAGTTTTCCTACAATAATAGTTATCAAGCAAGTATTGTCATGGCTCCATTCGAGGCGTTGTATGGACGTAAGTGTCGTTCTCCAGTATGCTGGGATGAGTTGGGTGAAGTAACATTGTTGGCACCGGAGTTGGTGCGTATGACTACGAAAAAGATTCAAACAATCCGACAACGTATAAAAACCTCACAAGATCGACAAAAGAGTTATGCTAATCTTCATCGAAAGGACGTGAAATTCGACATTGGAGATCATGTGTCGTTACGTGTTGCTCCATGGAAAGGAGTTACGTGATTTGGAAAGAGAGGAAAGCTTAATCCTCGATTCATTGGCCCATTTTTAATCCTCGACCGAGTAGGAACGGTTGCCTATAGACTCGCCTTATCGCCAAGTATGTCTCGTGTTCATAACGTTTTTCACATATCTATGTTACGAAAATATGTGAAAGACCCGAACCACATTATTGAGTTAGAACCAGACGAAATAGCAGAAGATGTAACGTATGAAGAGGTACCTGTTCAAATCTTGGATAAGAAGGAACATATTCTACACTCCAAGGTTATACCTCAAGTAAAAGTTTTGTGGAGAAACCACGATGTTGAGAAAATGACATGGGAGTTAGAATCTGAAATGAAATTAGGGTATCCTCACCTCTTCGTCATACCAGGTATGTACCCTAATTTCGAGGGCGAAATTTCATAAGAAGGGGAGATTGTAAGACCTCAACTTTTATGAATAAAAATGAATTTTTCTATAAATATCATTTTTGAATATTATGGTATGGATTTGAAATAATGTTATAGTTGTAGGTAATATTTATAAATTTTGCAAAGTAAGCAAGTTGTTATATTATATTCGATTGGTCGGGGAATATTCGTTTTAACAGGGAATATTCGTATAAAGACACAATTATTGGTGGACCCCACAACTGAATTACTGTCTGAATGAGAAAACGACAGAAATATCTTTTTATAAAAATAACGGGGGAAGTTTTACCGTTAACTGTTGAAATACCCGGTGTTAAAAGTATAATAAAATGCGTGATTGTATAGTAGTACACGATATTGATTATTGATGATTCCGTAAGAAGTCACTCAGTTATACTCAATTATTGCTACAGTAATTGCTGCATCATATTGATTCAATTATTGTCACAGTATCATCTGCATAATATTTTATATTATTAAATCAATAATTGAGACGACAAAGTTATTAATATTATTATTTGCAATATTGACGATGTCTAGAAGTTCTGTCAAGGAGAGGTTAGATAATCTAATTGCGCGCCAATAGGGAGAAATCCTTATTGGAAAGCTCCATTTTTCATGGGAACGACCTGATTGTTAAATATTGCGAATTATAATAATTATGATAAACGTTGTTAAAAATATTGAGGGGATTTTTATGAGGTATTTGATGTAAATTTTGCTTATTTTATGGACCCACATTTACCCATTTTTCAAAATAATTAGAAAAAAGTTATAAAGTATATATATATATATACGTATTATATAAAATATATATTTATTTGTATAACATGTGGGTGGGTGGTGGTGGTCCTGATGGATGAATTTGGCAGGATGTAATATTTTTTCCAAAGCTTAAGACCTTTTGGCAAAAAATTTTAAGATATGCATTATTACTGATAGCTTGTGATTTAGGGTGCCTTTTAATTGGTCAAGGCTTCCATATTGGCATGTGTAGTTTTTCCTCATTGGCCAACTCCTTGAAAAGGATATCTGGTATGTATGGCGAGTAAATAAAAATGGGGGGGTGGGAAAAATCCTAAAGCTTTGTTGGGTGAAAGTTGTGTTGTTTTGTTTTGTTTCAAAATATCATGTATATATATATATATATATATATATATATATTATATTTTTGTTTGTAATTGATTATTGCTTTGAAATCAATCCCCCATAAGACGTCCGTGAATTTTTAAAAGCTAGCTAGCGTCGTGAGAATTTCAAACAAGTATTCTTCCATTCTCCTATAAATAGGATGCTTAGTTAGAATTGAAAATCACACGTAATCGGGAATTCTTCTTCTTATAATATTGAGCGTATTTCTTTCGAGTTTTAGAAAGCTTTGAGCGAGAAAATAGTGAAAGTTTTCATCAAGAATATCCCATTATACCAGTTGGAATACTTTTTTTCAAGGTAAAGGGTATTATTTATTTCATAATCAAGAGATATTAATTTTCGTGATTCGTATGAATATTATTTTCGTTCAATATTCGTAAGGAATTTCATTTTCGTTTAATATTTATAATGAATATTATTTTCATTTAATATTCGTAACGAATATTATTTAATATTCGTAAGGGATGTCATTTTTGTTTAATATTCGCTTGAAATAATATTTTCTTCCATACTCTGTAGTATGTAAGTAATATTATTTCGTTTCAGATTTCGAATTCTATACTCATTTGGATAAAGTTTTGGCTTCTATACTCCATGAAATTAGTTGAATATCCTTTATATTTGCACTTCATCCAGTATCTTTTCATGGAAATATTATTCTTGAATTTTACTCCACAAAGCAGTATCATGTTGACAATTTGAACGTTATTGAATTCTGAATAAATTAAATTATAAATCTTTAAAATTTATCTTCGAACTTGTTTTATTGAATTCTTATATCATTGTCATCATCCTCATGCTTATATTATGTTGAAAGTCATATATGGCCTGTAGTGCATAGATGGACTTGGTATGATTATGACCATGGATTATTCAGTATAATCGTGAACGTAATGTTATAAATGATGTGGTAAAAGTCCTCATTGGCCGTAGTGCATTGATGAACAATTGTTGGCATGATCATGACCATTGATGAATACACGAATATCTTTGGCCCGTAGTGCATGGATATTTCGTGGTCGTTATATTAATAAATATCCTTGGCCGTGGTGCAGGGATGATTCGATGATGTGGATTATTTAATAAGCTGAGTCTCAACGATAAAGTTGATAAAAAAACCTTTTTAAATCATAGAAGATAGAAGATTTTATGTTCTACTTGACTCTTCTAATGGATTGCTTGTTTCGCTGCAGTTTAACTTGTTGTCTATTATATTCTATCAGTTTAACATTGTTGAAGACTAACGATAACTTATTATGCATTATCTTAGTCATAATATTTCTTACTGGGCTAGTTGAGCTCACCCTTTTACTTTCATTGTTCTCTTCAGGAAATGAGAACGTAGCCGGGACTAGTCGTGAAACGGAGTAATGGTCCGAGATGGTGTCATAGTAGTCCTAACTATTCTATAAAATAGTGTGATAATAAATGTAATGAGGACTCCATTGAGTGTGGATATTGTCTAGATGACAATATTCGTTTTAAAACTCTCAGATTATGTTTTGTCGTATTTCACACGATAATTGTATAATTTAGTTTGTATTTGTATTTTGTACCATGTATTGGCGACTCAAGATGGGTGATGTATACCTATTTTGGGGGCGTCATAGGAGGGGCACATTGCGCCTAATTGTCCAAGTCCGAAGAAGAACCATGGATGTTTTGTATGTGGATTAACTGACCACATAGCAAAAAACTGCCCGAAGAAGGGGATGGGCGGGAATCGGGGCACTAATAGCGGTAAGTTAGCTATTAGTGGTCCAGCGCAGCCGGGTAGGCTGATGGCCCATACCTTTAACATGACAGTCCAAGATGCGATGGCATCCGAGAACGTAGTCGCAGGTATTATTCCAATCAACGACCTAAATGCTTACATGCTGTTTGACTCGGGTGATACTTGTTCGTTTATCGCATGTGATTTTGCTAGACGATTAGGATTACTTCCCGAAAAGTTTCATATACCTTTAAATATTGAGGTAGTAAACGAAGAAATAATTCCTGTTGAAGATGTTCATAGGAGTTGTTGCATAGATATACGGGGTTGTAAATTATCGGTAGATTTGATTCCGATAAAGTTAGGAGAATTCGATGTAATTCTCGCGATGGATTGGTTGTTTAACTATGGGGCAATCATAGATTGTTAAAAGAAATGTGTGAATATTAGAACGTTAAAAGAACCTCAGGTAGTATTTTATGGGAATAGATCGCCGGGACGTTCGTGTTGTCTTACCATGACACTGACTCAGAAATTATTGAGGAAGGGGTGTGTAGGTTATCTGTGCTATGTTGTTGATACCTAGAGAGTGGTAGAAACCATGGAACAAATACCTATAGTTAATGGATTCACGGATGTATTTTCGAGTGAATTACCGGGTCTTTTCCTGGATAGGGAGACCGAGTTTATAATAGACATTGTGCCAGGAGCGGCACCAGTTTCTAAGGCACCGTATCCTATGGCGCCAGTGGAAATGAAGGAGTTGATGGTACAGTTACAAGAACTATTGGACAAGAATTACATACAACTGAGTGTTTCACCTTGGGGAGCACCGGTACTATTTGTCAAAAAGAAAGACAGATCGTTACGACTTTGTATCGACTACCGAGAGTTGAACAAGCTGACGATGAAGAATAAATACCCATTGCCCAGTATCGATGATCTCTTTGAACAGTTAAAAGGGGCAAAGTATTTTTCTAAAATAGATTTAAGGACAGGGTATCATCAGTTGAAGGTTAGGAAGGAGGATGTACCGAAGACAGCATTCAGGACTCGTTATGGTCATTACGAGTTTATGGTGATGTCATTTGGGTTGACTAATGCAACAGCTGCATTTATGGATATGATGAACAGTGTTCAAATAATATTTAGACAAGTTCTTCGTGGTGTTTATCGATGATATTCTAGTCTATTCTAAGACGTCAGAAGATCATGCAGAACACTTAAGAATAGTGTTAGAAACACTAAGGAAGGAGAAATTGTATGCAAAGTTCACAAAGAGTGAATTTTGGTTGAAAAGAGTACAATTTTTAGGTCATGTTATTGACCAAGAAGGGATTTCAGTAGATCCAGAGAAGGTGGAAGCAATGATTAAATGGGAACAACCGAAAACGCCGACTGAGGTGAGGAGTTTCCTAGGGTTAGCGGGATACTATCGGAGAGTCATCCAGGATTTTTCAAAGATAGCTACTCCGTTGACTAACTTAACAAGGAAGATGGTGAAATATGCGTGGACTGATAAATGTGAAGACAATTTTCAAGAGCTGAAGAAGAGGTTGAGTGAAACACCTATTTTGTCATTACCCAATGACACAAGAAATTTCGTAGTTTATAGCGATGCTTCGCATAGAGGACTTGGTTGCGTGCTCATGCAGCATGGCAAGGTCATTGCATATGCATCACGGCAGTTGAAGGAATATAAGAAAGTTTACCCTACTCATGATCTGGAACTGGCTGCAGTAGTGTTCGCCTTAAAGATATAGCGACATTATCTTTACGGAGAAAAATGTGAGATATACACGGACCATAAGAGTCTAAAATATATCTTCACACAGAAGGAGTTGAATATGAGACAAAGGAGATGGCTGGAGTTGATAAAGGATTACGACTGTTAAATCCTATATCACCCTGGAAAAGTTAATGTAGTTGCCGATACCTTAAGTAGAAAGGGTCAGGAGAAGTTGTCTATGTTAATGACTCAAACTGAGTTAATAATAGAGATGGCTAAGATGGAATAAAAGTGAAGTTGGCAAATGAATCGGGGCAGATACTGTTTGCGACTGAGATTTAATCTACAATCGTAGAAAGAGTCAGGGAGGTTCAACTCAAAACTATTGAGTGTGACCGAGTAAAGGAGCGACTAACCAATGAAAAAGATACTAAGTACAGTCTTGATAATGAGGGGTTATTAAGATTTGAAGGTAGAATTTGGGTTCCGAATGAGACGGAATTAAAGGAGCAAGTGTTACAAGAGGCTCATAGTTCAAGGTTCTCGATTCATCCTGGTAGTACTAAGATGTATCAAAACCTTCGACAAAGTTTTTGGTGGCCGAACATGAAAAGAGAAATAGCCGAGTTTGTTAGTAGGTGCTTGACTTGTCGAAGAGTTAAGGCCGAACATTAACGACCAAGTGGCTTGTTACAGTCATCGAAAATTCCAGAATAGAAATGGGAGCATATCACGATGGACTTTGTGGTGGGACTTCCAGTTACTCAGAAAGGGTATGGCGTGATTTGGGTAATAGTGGACCGGTTGATGAAGTCGGCTCACTTTTTGCCAATTAGGGTCAAGCATAACTTAGACCAGTTAGCTAAACTTTATTTTAAGGAAATTATTTCCAGACATGGAGTACCAGTATCGATTGTGTTAGATCGTGATGTACAATTCACATCGAACTTCTAGAGGAGTCTGTAGAAGCAGTTGGGAACACAGTTAAAGCTGAGTACGTCGTATCATCCACAAACCGATGGACAGAGCGAGAGAACAATTCAGATATTAGAAGATATGTTGAGACCTTGCGTCACAGATTTTAAGGGTAGTTGGGATGATCATCTACCATTAGTAGACTTTACGTATAACAACAGTTATCATGCAAGCATAGGTATGCCGCCTTACGAAGCTTTATACGGAAGAAAGTGTAGAACACCTTTGTGTTAGGACGATGTGGGAGAACGCCGAATGCTAGGGCCAGGATTGGTGCAGCAAACAACGGATGTTGTAAAGTTGATACGAATGCGTCTCGTAGCAGCTCAAGACAGATAGAAGAAGTACGCGGACTCATATCGAGAAAATAGGGAGTTTGAAGTAGGCTCTTTCGTGTTTATAAAGGTATCTCCCTAGAAAGGAAAGATACACTTTGGAAAGAAAGGTAAGTTAAGTCCAAGGTTTATAGGACCTTTTGAAGTGTTAAAACGGGTAGGTGAGGTAGCTTATATGATAACATTACCTCAAGACTTAGAACAAATATATTATGTGTTTCACGTATTCGTGTTACGTCCTTATAAGCCAGATTATAAGCACGTAATAGAGTATGCGCCTATTCTTATTGAGAAGGACTTAACGTACGAAGAGTTGCCAATTCAAATCATCGATAGAAAAGAACAAGTTCCGCGGAACAAAGTCATACCTTTTGTGAAGGTGTTATGGAAGAACCACGAGGCAGAAGAAGCAACATGGGAACTGGAAGAAAGGATAAAGAAGGATTACCCTCAATTGTTTGCATAATGTGAGACGAGATTCCGGGGACAGAATCTTTATAAGGGGGGAAGAATGTAAAGACGGAGAAATTCGGATCCTTTGTAAAATAATTTTATTTAATAAAATATTGAATAAAATTATATTACTTGTTATTATTATGTGTTAGTAAGATGATTGTCGTTCTATAACCTAGAAACGTCAGAATGTCATAGTATTTTGACTACGTGGGAGAATTAAAGTGTTTGAATTTCCAAGACAAAAAGAAAAGTTTTTCGAGAAATTTTTCAAAAAATACTATTCATCTATTTTTGCTCGGGAATTATTTTTGAACTTCCGAGAAATATGTAACGTTAAAATAGCGAGGTGAGTTGGATTATGTAATAATAATTCAAGTATGGAAAATGTAATTTTTCACATGTAGACGTAATTTGAGAATGTTAGGAAAATAAGGCTTTTAGCCAAATGAATTGGACTTGTAGGATTGTTGTCAAATTGTAAAGTCCAATAGATTTAATGTGCAAGCCCAATTGGGTGTAATGATAAAGCCTATGTGGTGGTTAGTGAGGAGTCCAAGTAAGTTGGTAATACAAGCCCAAAGTTTAAGTTAAGTTAATTAAATCTAAGCCCAATTAATGATCCAATGGGTGAACTTGGTGACCAAGACATTGGTGTAATGACCAAGTATTAGATAAGTGTTGTGGTGGGCAAGCAAATGATAAGAGTTGTGCTTAACAAGTAATGAATAGTAAGGAGGTGGCTTAAGGAGATGGTTTAAGGAGGTGGGATACGTTTTTGTCCATAATGCCCTCACTTTAGAAAGCTTATAAATAGAAGGCTTTAGATTTTATTTTGCTACTTGTTCAAAACACCAACAACTTCCTTTACAAAACAACTTATTGGTTAGAGAGATTAAGCAAGAATAAGCACTTATAAGTCAAACTTCCATTGTTAGATTTTCAAGAAGAAGAAAGCTAGTCATCAAAGGTATTGATCTTTTGATCTTATATCTTCCATCTCTACCATTGTAGGGTGATAAGAGAAGTGTAACTTAATGAACATGTATGCTAAGAATACAGAAGAATGGGATAATCAATGGACTTAAGCCGTATAAGTTATAAATAAGTAGTTTGAACTTAAATAAGTTATGAACTTATGAAGAACATGAATGAACTTATAACATATTTACATGAATGAAGTTGATATGTTAATAAGATGTAAGAATGTTATTTAAAGGACTTGAATCAATAATAAGTCATAAGAAATGAAATCTTGTAGTTTATAATTTGTTAACTTATAAACTTATGAAAGATAAGCCAAAACCTAACTTAAAAATAAGTTGTTGTAATGTGTAGGTTGAGATGTCCATTTCATGGATTGAATTCATTTAGAATGTTGAACAAATCCATATTAACAAAGTTCTGCTAGAATTCACACGATTGGACGATAATCGTCGAATTCGTGAAATTCTCGAAATGGAAGTCGAATTTTGTGTTTGAACTCAGAAACGTTGGTTTTCAATGAAGACAAGTCTTGTTTGACATTATAGAGTTGTGGACTCAAAAATGATCGGATTCTGACTTAGAACGAAGAAACGAGCATTGAACGTTCACGGACGTTTATCGTTTTCGTTAAAAATGAACCAATAGGTGAATTTTGAGTTAACGAAGTCAAAATTATAAAATTCTTGCATGAACACGTAGAGTATGTGATTTGTGAGCTAATGGATTTTTGAACGAGCCAATTCGGACCTAAAATGATCAAATTCGAAGTTCGGAAGTTCGAAAAGTTGAAAAACTGTCCAAGTTTTCTTGTGCACAGAGCTGGTGCTGCGGTGCCAACCCATGGTTATTTTGTGGCGCTGCAGCGCCATGCTTAGTGCCTTGACGTACTAAAGAGTGACACCGCAGCGCGGACTACTAAGCAGGGGCTCACACCGCAGCGCCGAGTTCGGGCCATACACACTGAAGAGTCACTCCGCGACGTGGAACATAGAGCAATAGTTGGCGCCACAGCGCCAGCCTTAAGGAATACATAGTGAAGAAGGTTTGCAAGTGTAGAGAATGAATGGTAATTATTTAAAAAATGAAATAAAGCTTAAGAATAACATTGAAAGACATTGTTAAACCTTAATTATGATATATAAAGGTTGAAGATAAGTAATTGAACATGAACGGAATGACAATGTAAACTATATCGGAAAGCCGAAACCAATAGTAAAAAGTTTAATATCTTATTAGATTGAGAAGAAGGGTAAGATTCATTAGGAACTATGCATGTTTATTCATGACCTAATGTGTTATGTAATGTGATCATCTACTGTAGAGACCTTAAAGACTTAAAGTGCACGTGTTATAACTGTAGCAGACGCTGAAGGCTAGTATTCTAAACCTTGTCTCAGTTTAATCTGAACAAGCTTTGTGATTCATGTATTCCTACGCATGAATTGATGTATAATAAAGTCGAAGTCAATCCCTTCGGCTAGACTTAAGATATTTCTTTGGATTTCTTACAATCTATTGAACTGTTGTTAAATGTTTTACCAAATTATGTTGGTGTGGTTTTCAAATAAAAACTGAGTATGCTAAACAAATGTTTTGTCGTCAAACGACAGGCACGTGAGGTTTCCACAACTTAAACGTACATATGTTTAAGGAATGTAGTGTTGATCAACATAGAGTACTATAGGCTGATCACCTAGACGTGCTTGTAAGAAATGCCGGACTTACAAACTTAGTGCCGGGATGTCCTTTTTAAAGAAATTCTGAAATACTCAAGGTCTTGGACTCAAATTGATGTTTTACTGAATATTGTCATTGTAAAACGTTCTAAAGAAAAAGAGAAGTGCTATTTTGAATTATCAATAGTACTTCATAACTATTGTTCAGTTATTGAAGATATATGTTTTGTATGATTCAAGCATATCGTTAAATATAATTGTTGTACTTGCTGAGCTAGTCATGCTCACTCTTGTTTAAACCATATGAATACAGCTAAGACTGAACGGACCGAAGGATCTGACAAGTTTAAAGGCAAGGCGAAGACGAACCCGTAGAATATCTATGTAATAGTATAGGTTTGTAATGATAATATCTGATATTATGACAAGGACAAATGTAATGGTTATAAAGAACCTGGGGGAATGTTAATATTATTTTGAATATATACAAGACATGTTCATTCTTTTGAGGCTTTTCAATTGAATGTATGTGTGAATGGTAGTACCGTGTAGCACCATCTGTCGGGTTGTAAGATACTCGAATTTGGGGGCATCACATCCAATGAATCTTGAACTCAGTTTTCCTTTCTTGCCAAAACGTATCTTACCCTTCCAAGGAGACACTTTCAAGAATACATGGTTTCCTAAAATTTTGTTGTTGACGATGTGGATCAACATATTTCCTCTGTCGATCTTGTGATGCTTGTAACCCTTTACGTATAATTTTGATGGTTTCAATAGTTTGTTGGATTATCTCAGGTCCTAGCATTTGTCTTTCCTCGACTTCATCCCAACACAAAGGTGTTCTACATTTCCTCCCATATAAGGCTTCATAAGGTGGCATACCTATGCTAGCATGATAACTGTTGTTGTACGCAAATTCTACCAAAGGTATGTCGACGTCGGGATTTTTATTGTTCCCTTTTCTGTTCTTGTTCTTTGGTGTTCTCATGTTAAGTGAGATTTGTTTGAAAAAAACAAGTAAAAAAGGTTCGACATGTATCATGTCGACGATTGGACTGTAAGAGTCGCCAGTTGGTGTTTTTAAATGGTTGCACCAACGTAACCGAGAAAAAGTTTGCTCATTGACCCAGTGACGTGACACTGCTATACAGGTATGTGAAACCGAGATTCATTAGGGTCTGGGGGCTTGATTATGCGGAGGGAATGTGTTAGGCACTCCCCGACATTCGTGTCACCACGGTGACCGCCACTTTTCAAGAAACTGTTATGTGGAAGTAGTGCGAGGCCTCGTTCGTACCTATATACAAAGGGTTTGAATTTGTTTAAAAATTCAGTTTTAACCAAGATATAGTAGTGATGTTTTGTAAAAAGGTTTTTCAAACCCTTGTGTTCAATAGTAATCGAAGCCTTTTAATACTTCTATTTTTATTAAATGTTCGGCTTAATTGCTTTTAATTTTTGAGATACGAAGCATCTTCGAGAAAATAATATACAAAGCAGTACCGAACTCCTTATGGGCATGAAAGCCATCCAAGGATAATCACACATCGTGAATAATTTACAAGCTGCTTACAACTAAAAATGAACATCATGAGAACTGAATCTAGATTCAGTATACTGAATTTATGATTACATAATTCCTAGGCTCACACGATGCCATAATTTTTATGAAAGCAGTAAGCAATATTATTTATATATATATATATATATATACAGACACGATCAACCACCACGAAGCATCTCCATAGGAGATCGGAAATGTAAATATATAAAAGCGATATATATATATATATATAAAAGTTAAATATATATATATATATATATATATATATATATATATATATATAAAAGCGATAAACGCACAGGATATATATCGATCCTAGCTCGATTTATCATCTCGGTAATATGTCGTTATATATATATATAAAAGCAAGAACGCATTAGGATGTAAAATCCAGGCTCATCGAACATAGTTTGACAACAGTTCATATATATATATATATATATATATATATATAATTAAACACTCCGGATGTAAAATCCTGGGTCATCAAACAAAGTTCGGCAACAATTCATATATATAAGTATATATATACAAAAGAAGTAAACGCTCCAGATATAAGTCTAGGCTCAATCGAGGCATAACTCGATAATGTTAGTCCATATATATATATATAAATATATATATAGATAAAAATGAAAACCACGGACCGAAGTCCGGGCCCTACACACGCAACATGACTCTTAACGTGAAGAACAGTGTGTGCAAAGATGAAGAGAAATGCTTTAAAGTGTGCAAGAAGGCTTACAGTGGACTGCCAAAGAAGACTTCTATATTTTTAAGTGGATGAACACTCGGATCCTACCGGGAAAAAGTAACTATATATGAGCTTACAAGTGTTTAAAATGAGAAAGCACTCAGTTTAGGGTGTGTACAAAGCAAATTGGACAGGGCTTTCTCGCCTTTTTTCTCTTTACAAATGGCCACCCCAAGCCCTCTACTTATAGAGGGTATACCTGCGGCTGGCCGGGGAGCCCCAGGCTTCGCGGGACCCACCGTCTCAAAGTACGTGCACGCATGCACTGTGTTGTCCGTTCGAACTTTCAGAACTACAATCCGGGCATCCGACTGAGGTGTATAAGACCTATTTCAAACCACCGTTGTCGAGAGTTATGCAATGACATGGGATTAGAGGTTGTATGAAGTCAGGAAGAGGGGACCATGCCCATGGTCTTCAAGCTTCAAATTTTATCCGGTGTGCTGCCCTGCGTAATAGTCACTCGGGATTGGAACTCCTTGGCTCTTATGGGACATTGTTGTGTAGAAATGTATGTATGAGATGTTGAGATGGCGCAATGTGGGGTCGAGGTGGCAAGATGATGATTTTGCCCCTCACCGAGGTTATCTCGGTTTCAATGATGTCAGCGACGCCGCTCGTGGTTATCTCTAAGATTGGACTGCTGCAAGTGTTGAAGGTCCTCAGGGTCATCTCTAAGGTGTGCCTGTCTTCCCGGTGTTACTTCTGGGTCTTTGGACTGAGTGCCTCGGTGTGAGTTCCGAGGTTGAAGCTGACTGCATGCATTCGAAACAAGCATTTCTGGGGTTATCGCCAGAACCGCAACGGTATTCCTTGGGGTTATCTCCAATGATGAAACTGCTACTCTCGATGTTATTTCTGGGACTGAGCTGAATATCTCGGGGTTATCTCTGAGATAAATTGGCCTTCTCCGGTGGAATTTTTGGTATTTAAACTGCATGCCTAGGGGTTATCTCCGAGGTTGGAACTAATACTCCCGGTGTGTGTTCCGGGGTTGAGACTGAACTTCCGCTGCTATCCGGAATGGATATGAGCTGTCTTTTAGGGTTATCTCTAAAAGACAAATATGCCCTCCTGCAATGTTAGTAACATGTGTGCAGAAAATTTTGAGTGTCTACAGATGCCCCTATTTATCATATTTATACAATGTAAAGGCATGGATAGGATAAAGAATTCTAGACACTTGAAATGCAACAAGATAAAAATGATGCCATGTGTAGCAATATGATGCAAATGTATGATGCATGGATTTTGTTGGATTATGTTCCAACATGGTGGGGTGATTGCCGGCTCCCTATTGCTTCTGCCGGGGATTGGCAATCAAGGATGTCTTTGATGATAAGATTGGACGTGTGATCCAAATATTCTAGGATGTTGACGTTAGGGCTATCGCCAACTATCGCCAAAGTCCTGAATCCTTGATACAAACTTTACTCCGAAGATGTGCCTCTCGTGTACAAGAGATCTGTGGGGATAAAGCTTTGTCTATTTGAGGATGTGTATAACATATTCCATCATCGGTCCTCTCCGATGAGGATGGTCTTCCCTGGTTTGTACCACCAGGACATACCCATGTTCTGTCAGAGTTACTGCCAACATTATGTATTGCCAGGGCTGTTTGACCTTCGCTGATGTGTGTATCACCAAATAAGACACTGTTGGGCAAGTTGTCAAGGCTACTTGACCTTCATTGACGTGTGCATCAATTTATGAATACTCATTGTAACCCCCGCCGAGGACTTATCAATGTATGAAATCATCGAATGGCCTCCGATGCTTCGATGGGTTTACTTGTCATCGGCTGAAATAATGTCAAGGTTGCCTGACCTTCATTGATATGTACATCAATGGATGAAAATGCATTGTAACCCCCACCGGGGACACGTACATCAATGGACACGAAAGCGTTATAACCCCCGCTGGGGACATGTATATCAATGGACGCGAACGCGTTGTAACCCCCGCCGGGGACACGTACCAATGCATGAAATCATCGAATGACCTCCGATGCTTTGATGAGTTTACTTACCATCGGCTGAAATAACGCCAAGATTGCTTGACCTTCATTGACATGCACATCAATGGATGAATATGCATTGTAACCCCCGCCCAGGATTCTTGTAGATAAAGAATGCGTTGTAACCCCTGCTGGGGATTCTTGTGGTTAAAGAATGCATTATAACCCTCGCTGGGGATTATTGTGGTTTTAGGGTGACGACCCTGCATGGACGGCATCGAACCTATATGAGGCATTGCCGAGTGTGATTTGAAAAAGCTGAGATCATCGGTATAGTATACCTTGTGTTTAGGCGAATACGAATGAGAGATATGTAAAGTCATAGTTTGACTTGTAAGAACCAGGATTCCAGGCTATTCTGCTCAATCGCGTAGCATTTTTATTCCTGATTTGGCCTTTTTAGCTTGTGAGACCTCCTTTGCAACTTGAACTGGACCGAGCCGGAGGGGTGGGACCCACGTAGGGATACCACATGTACACCTTCAGCAGCCACAGGTCCACCTACGACCAACCGTGGGTGTTAAATCCCAACAGGTTGCTTTCATAAGTCACTTTCCAAGTTGCACCGCGAAGGAAATCCGAGAGCTCTTCTTCAGATCTGCTAAGTTCGGGCGACTTTTTGCAAATTCTGTCAACGTACAAGTGTTCTACACTTTCCTGGTAATGTATGCATGTCTTCTTTTCTAGTTTTTATCTGTTGGAAAATGAATTATCACATGAAATGCATCTAAACACATAGTAGTGAATATGCATACTGATATGACTTTATAAAAAATTTTCAACATAATAAATGTTAGTATTTAACCATACTGAACACAATGATGTGAAAAAATTGACTTTTGATACAGTCAAATGGACACCTTTTTTTGCTATTTCTTATCCTATTTGAGGACAAATGAGCACAGGTGGTAATGCAAAGTAATCTTGGTAATTAGACTATCCTTATGGATTGATGACTTTGACATTTTAATGTATATAGTATGTATATATTTGATCGTAAAGTGTGTAAAGCTCTTGAATGGCCGCCTTAGTCGGGTGCCTATGTGCATGTGGATAGTCCCTATTTACAAAGGGGACTATGGCAAAAATTTTCAAAATGTAGGCATTGGGTATTCTGCATTTTTAACTCTACTGTAGACGTATGTTAAAGTAATACATGCATACATGTAGTCATAAAAATGCATTAAAAAGCTTCAGGTTAAAAATTACCCCACCCCTTCTGAGGTGATTTGGAGACTTCTATCCAGATATTATGGATGCGGATCAGCCAAACAGTTCTCGCAGGTCCACTTCTGGTGTACGGAGGAGGGCTTCTGAACTGCGTCGACCCCGTTCTGTTAGACAGCCTCGTTGTCTGGTGGAGTCGGTGATACGTCCAGTCCAAGTTGATGTGTTGAACGTCGAGGACGAGGAGGAGGATGTTCCGGTTATGGACCCCGCTCCTACTGCACGCTTTCCCCGTAGGGATTTGCCAGGCATTCAGGTGCCGAACCCAGAGCTTCTGGGCGATTTGAGTAGACACCCTTCAGTTTACTTGCACGTAAACGAGGTATGAAGTTAGATCTTAATCTTTCTTCTTTCCTATTGATGAGGAGTAAAGGATTTTGATGTTGATCTATATTTGATGTAGGTTCCCGGCTATACACAACCTCGAGGGAACTAGTTCGGCATTCACTCCATGTACCAGGCTCTGCATCCTGACTATAGAGAGATTGTGCATGACTGGGGATTCTGGGCATTCTTTTCCATTATTCCCCGCCATTGTCCCTAGGGTTACCTCAGGGCATTGTCTAAGCGTTGGTTTCACCAGACTCAGTCAGTCTATTTACTGGACTTTGAGGTGATGATGACACCGATGGATTGGCGGTTTATCACAGGTATGGAGTTTGGAGGGCACCAGTGCCTTGTACGACTGATAGTACCCTGACTGCTGTCAGATCCTTACTATAAGTTCCAGCTTAGGCGCTCAAGGGCAGGACTGTACGTACAGGTCCTTTGAGCGTTGATGCTGTGACTGGGCTGTTGAGTGAGCCCATACCCGCTGATGTGAGAGTCAGGGATCACATTCTTCGGTGATTATTCTTGATGATCATTAGGGGCTGCTTCATAGCTGATAACTCTTCTACGGTGTCATTCACTTTGATTAGTGCCATGCGAGACGTGGACCATATTGGAGAGTATGATTGAAGCTCCTATACCTTCACCTATTTCCTCAGGTGGATGCGCATGCATTCAAAGGGCTTGACCGAGGCTTGGTTAAGATTCTACCCATTTTTGCTGGTGAGTATATCTCTTATCTTTTCTCATGTACAGGTTAAGAGTGTTAACTGACAGCAGATGTTTGCCTTTGTATTGGCAGTTTTGGGCCTATGAGAGGCTCACATGTTTGCGTCCTATAAGTGTGTTAGGATTGGATACCTACCCACGAGGACGGAGATGGCATCATTCCATATTGACGGAGGTCCCTGTAGCTGAGGGTTTCACTTATTTCCGCCCACAGCTGGAGCTATTGACTACTGATGTCATCACTTGGATTCCCTACTCAGGGGAGCATTTGAGCATTGGATTTAAGGATGGGTACCCGACTGGTGTCGAGTACGTGATTTCCACCCGTAGGGTTCCTCTCTTCACAGATGGAGGATGAGATCTCTACATAGGAGAGCGTGCTATCAGGAGCACTAAAGGAGAGATCCGTATGCCGGTCTTGCCTTCTGCCAGGTGTTACTGACCTGTTTCATAGTTGCTCGTCATTGATATCCCATTGTTGGGTGTTGACAGTTTTACACTGTCAGAGAGTCCCTGCACTCAGGCGATATTCTAGTATTGGTGGTCCCCTCATACCATTGGAGCTCAGACCCGCGCTACTCAGTTCATGGGAGATATGGTTCCAAGATCTGTGATGATGACGGATTGGATAGCCTGTGTCCGAGATCTAACCCATTTAACACAAATTGATAGTCTGACCCAACGACTGGACCGATTACATTTCTTTATACGGCATTTGGGCAGAGATCCTACAGAGGCAGATACATTTGATCTTTCTAGCTCAAGAGCTAGTCCCTCAGGTGACCCATTTGGTTTTGCCGGTGCAGATCATCCATTGTATAGGCCTAATATCCCTATTGATAGAGATCCAATAACTCAGGAGGAGTTACATCAGGTAGACAGGATTGATGATGTAGATATTGACACCATTGTCTTCTTCTGATGTGTATTCTCGTTATTTCTTTAGATAGGCCTCTTTTAGATACTGGGTAGCTCTGCCCCATTCTCGATATATCTTTTGGTAGGCTGTTGTTAGTTGTTGGTCGTCAGTGCCCCATTTCCCTGTATTTTTAGCTGTACAGAGATGATGTATTAGATGATGATATACTTAGGAATGTATATAAAGTTTTCTATTCCCTATATCATATTGTCATCTATTGTATCATGTTTATTATTATGTTATGCATATGTATGTATGTCCAGAGATATTCAGTATTGACCTCTGCATGGTCTTATGATACGGCCTATACAGATGTCTTCTTCGACAGTTAGCCGCATTGATCATACCCCACCAGTATTGGTGGCATCCTGTATAAGATCGTGGTATGATAGTATGTCACCATCAGACAGGGTAACTGTAGATCAGCTGTTGCAGCATACTATGACCCTCTTGATGTTTCAGGTTCTCGTAGGATTTGTGGAGGGCATGCTAGAGCACTGGGAACCAAAGAGGCATGTCTTTCGATTTGGGACCCAGGAGTTGACTCCAACTCTAGAGGAGTATACACGTTTGACGATGCTGCCACTGGACAGACCTTGCGTACATATGGCTATTGGAGACATGAGCAGACAGTTTATGACCCTTATCGGGCTGAGGCGTAGGGTGGTGCAGGATGAGATCACACCCGACCACGTGATATCCCAGCGTTTTCTGTTTGATAGATTTGACTCTAAGGATAGTTATACTGGGCACTCCAGGGATTTCACTGCATCGGAGTATTAGTGGCACTTGGCCAGAGTAAATGTACTGCTACTGTGCTTGTTGTCGTATGTATATATGCCATGGTATATGGATGAGTTGGACATAGGAGTCATCATGTCATGAGAGCTCTCAGGGAGGGTCACACCATTGTATTGATGATTATAGCATAGACGTTGAGGTTGGTTACATACTGCTGTACTTATTTGATGGGAGTATTTATAGGCAGTTCGATCATGTTGTCTGTGTGATTTATGTCACACCTGAGACCGATTGGCACTTTCAGACGGCACGGGTATTGTTTTATGCATGAGATAGCCATGTTGTACTCCTTCCAGCCTGTGAAGTGTACAAATGCTACATCTTGGTCTACTTTCCTGGCAGGGATCAGAGATCCATTTGATATATTGCTGTGTACAGGGCTCAATTCACCCTACAACTTCATTACTCATGCTCCGAGCATGGATTATCTCCCTCTGACTGGCTTGAGGGGCATGACTACTTATCACCCGCTGGCCTTGATGTGTCAGTTTGACCAGTTCCAGGACTTTCATCCTTTCGAGGGGGCATTGAGTCAGCGCTTGGCTTCTCGCTATTTATCAGTCGAGGACAAATCCAGGGTGTATGCCTGTTGGGATCAGCATGAGATAGCTGAGTTTTCTGTGAGCCATTCGGGTTGTTCTACAGAGTATTCTGCATGGATGGAGACAGAGACTGAATTGGCTGTGGTAGTATCCACAGTGCAGGGGATTGATTCTGACGCTGGGGAGCCCATGGAGGACATTGATATTCCCAACGAGGAGGAGATATTCACTGGGTTTCTAGCAGCTCTTGTAGATTCTCCCAGTACGAGTGCCACTGTGATTCAGCATTCAACACAATATTTTGAGCAGAGTCTTCATCTCATGACCTTTGAGAGAGATTAGGCTAGGGACTCGATGTTGGCAGCTCTAGATGGGAGAGACACCACTTTGTTAGAGAGAGATGATACTTTGTCACATAGAGACACCACTATTGAGGAGCGGGATGGTGCCAGATTAGCCAAAGATTCAGTGATCATTGAGCGGGATGCTGCCATATTTGCCCGGGACGTGGCCGTTGCAGACAACAATTCAGTGAGATCTCTAACCATTTGTATGATTGTCAAGATAAGTGCATATATAGATAAGCATCATATCACCATGCAGTTAGCCTCAGAATTATTGGCTCGTGTAGATATGTTGATGCAGGAGACCATAACATTACCCCTTCCTCCGAGAGAGATGCTATGCTAGATCTGCTGGCCCGCATACACACTGATCTATAGATAGCTTTATATTTTTTTGCACAGACTAGCTTAGCCATTTTATCATGTACAATTCATATTGTGTATATTAAACAGTATTATATATGGCAGGGAGATATATTTTAATTCACTTCCCTTTTAGTTATGCCGGAATACTTACTTGATATTTTGCCTGCTTCTTCAGGGCTTGTGATTATGATGTATTATGAACTCATCCTTGATAGGTAGACATTAAGATGCCTCAGGATCTGTCAGAATAGATCATCGATCTGTGTGAATCCCTACCATCTCTTTGGTGTCTTGGGACTGGTTTCTGTATAGAAATGTGGAGAGAGGTATGACTTTTCCACTCTGAGATTGACCGCACCATAGATGGTCGCCAGTATTCCTATATAGGAGGAGCCTAGTTAGTTCCATCTCTTATGGATTGGTATTGCTCTTTGAGGCACAACCACAGCTTAGATGGTCGCCGAATCTCCCATTCAGGGGGAAGTCAGGTAGTTCCATCCCTTTGGTCTGAAGCCGAAGAAAAGTGGTGGATTGAAGGTTGATCCCAGTACCGCTAACAAGTATTTGTATTCTGGTAGGGGGTTAGACCGAACCATAAATGGCTGCCTACGTACTCTTATTGAAGAGGAGATCAGGTCTGCGTAGTTCGAACCTGGTGTAAGAGGTTCAACGATGTATTGATGTAGGAGCTTTATTGGTGAAGAAGGGTAGAGGAATGTTTTTATTATTTTTTTTCCTTATGATCGGGCCATATATAAAATATGGTTGCCTACGTACTCCCAGGTATCAGGGAGACCATGTCGATGTAGTTCGCCCCTCAGGACGATTTATGGCCGGAAAAGCTTGATCCCATGTGCAGCACAGACTGCGGGGAAAAGAAAGTTTGATCCCATGTTTGGGACAAACTGCAAGTGTGAAAAAGTTTAATCCCATCTTCAGGATAAACTGCAAGCATGAAAGGTTCAATCCCTAGTGGGAGAACCGAAGTTATGTGATGTGAAATGAAGTGAAACCAGGCTGCTGGTTTGAAAAGGCAAATGGGTAAAAAGGAAAGGTTGTATATAGTAAGATTTAAAGAACCTGAAATGACTGGTGATCTGATGATCCAATACTAGGATGTTTGTTTGATGGTATCCTCAGACATAGTACCATTTCATGGTGTCCAAGTTGATAATCTGTGGAAATTCATCGCCGTCCATTTCTTGCAATCTGAGAGCACCTCCTGTTAATACCTCCTTGACAACAAATGGGCCTTCCCAGTTAGGAGCGAATTTTCCCTTGGACTGATCTTGGTTGTCAATGATCTTCTTCAAAATAAAGTCATGTTGTTTAAATTGCCGTAGCCGGACTTTTCTGTTGTAGGATCTGGTGATCCTTTGTTGATATAACTGACCATGGAAGATAGCCGCGGTTCGCCTTTCGTCTATTAGAGATAATTGGTGATACCTGTCTTGTACCCATTGGTCTTCATCCAGCTGAGCGTCTATCAACACTATGAGGGATTCCATTTCTACCTCTATGGGGAGCACTGCTTCCATCCCATAGGCTAATGAGTAGGGGGTTGCCCTAGTAGAAGTACGCATTGAAGTTTTGTAGGCTAATAAAGTTAGAGGCAACAAGTCAGGCCATCCCTTGTGGATGGCGGACATCTTTTGCATGATCTTCTTGATGTTTTTATTAGCCACTTCAACAACACCATTCATCTTTGGAAGGTAGATGACAGAGTTAAGGTGTTTGATGTGGAATTTACTGCATAACTCCTCCATTATTTTGTTGTTGAGGTTCTTGGCATTGTCAGACACAATAACCTCTGGTTGTCCATATCGACAAATGACATTGTCTCTAATGAAAGCAATGATGACTTCTTTAGTAACCATGGGGAAGGAGGCTGCTTCTATCCATTTGATGAAGTAGTCGATCATAGTGAAGATAAATAGATGTCAATTACTGGCTTTGGGCTCAATGGGCCCGATCACGTCCATTCCCCACATTGAGAAGGGACAGGGCGAACTCATATTATGGAGTTCCCTTGGAGGGGCGTGGATAGCATTCCCATGAATTTGGCATTGATAACACCTCTTGACGTGATCATCACAGTCAGCCTTGAGGGTAAGCCATTAATGTCCTGTTCTGAGGATTTTCTTAACAAGTAAAGGGCCGCTCATGTATGGGCAACATACTCCACCATGGATCTCATCCATGAGCCTCTGAGCTTAGTCCTTATCCAGACATCTGAGGAGACCTAATCCAGCATCTCTTTTGTAGAGTGCATCTCTGCTCAGGCAGAATTTCATAGCTAGTTGATGGATATGCCTTGTTTCAGTTGGGCTCGCCTCAGCGGGTGTAGATCCATCTCGTAAGTACTCCTTGATATGCTGATACCAAGGGTTGTGGATGGGAGGTAGCTCATCCGATACTTCTCCAACATAATTCCCATAGGCTGGGGTGTTTTGTAGGGCAAATGTGATGCTTGGCATGTTTTCATTGTCAGGTATGTGAATCAAGGAGGCCAACGCTACTAGCGCATCCGCAAAGTCATTCCTATTACGAGGAATGTGTAGAAAGGAGATCTCTTTGAACTTCGAAGCCATCTGTAAACTTGCCAATGGTAAGGCGGCCAATGTAGCTCTTTGGTTTGATAAATTCCCGTGGATTGTTTGATTACCAACTCCAAATCCCCAAAGACAGTTAACTGCCTGATGCCCATTAAACAGGTAAGTTTTAGCCCCATGATACAACCTTCATACTCAGCTGTGTTGTTGGTGTTGACAAAATGCAATTTGACGGTGACGGGATACTGCTCCCCCGTACTGAACACTAGAACTGCTCCAGCTCTAGAGCATTCCATATTAACAGCTCCATCAAAATACATTTTCCATGTACTACATGTATCGTGCTGATGGTGTTGCTGAACTGTCTTTACCCCTTCATCAGGCAAGTATGTTTCCAAGGGTTTGAAATCCCCTGAAGGTGCGGCGGCCAGCTGATCCGCAATTCCTTGACCTTTGATGGACTTTTACGTCACATAGACAATGTCAAATTGTTGTAGGATCAACTGCCATCTGGACAGCCGATAATTTAACATAGGTTTATTGAACACGTACTTGAGAGGATCCATGCGGGATATGAGATGGGTTTTGTGACCATGTAGGTAATGTTGTAACCTCATGGAATCCCATGCTAAAGCATAATAAGTCTTCTCAATCAGAGTGTACTTGTGTTCAATGGTACTAAATCTTTTGCTGAGGTAATAGATAGCTTGTTCTTGGCCTCTATTGTCTTTCTGTCCCAATATACAACCCATGGCATTATCATTGATTGAAAGGTACATGAATAGGGGAACATCATCCCTGGGAGGTACCAAAATAGGAGCTTTTACTAGCTGCTTTTTGATTGTAAGGAAGGCTTTCTGACACTCATAATTCCATTTCATGGAGGAGTTCTTCCTTAACAACTTGAAGATGGGCTCATAGGTTGCTGTGAGTTGAGAGATGAATCTGCTAATGAAGTTGATTCTTCCCAAAAATCCCTGTATTTCCTTCTCTGTTTGAGGAATGGGCATTTCAGTGATGGCCTTGATTTTGGTGAGATCCAGCTCAATCCCTTTGTGGTTGACTAGGAATCCTAGCAACTTGCTTGATTTAACGCCAAAGGCACACTTGGCTGGATTCAACTTCAAGTTGTACTTACGCAACCTGTTGAAGAGATTTGTGAGATGGTCTAAGTGGTCTTCCTCCCTTCGGGATTTGACAATGATGTCATCCACATAGATCTCTATCTCCTTATACATTAAGTCATAAAAAAGAGCCATCATAGCACGCTAATAGGTTGATTCGACATTGACGAGGCCAAATGACAATCGTCTATAACAGAAGGTTCCCCAAGGAGTGATGAAAGTAACTTTCTCACGATCCTCTTCAACAACCATGATCTGATGATACCCCGCAAAGCATTCCGCAAAGGAGTATATGCCATATTGAGCAGTATTGCCAATAAGAATGTGGATAAATGGCACGGGAAAACTATCTTTAAGGTAAGCTTTATTCAGATCCCGGTAATCCACGCAAACTCACACCTTTCTACCTGGTTTAGGCACGGGGACTATGTTGGATATCCATTCAGGATATGTGGACACCATGATAATGCCAGCTTGAAATTGTTTCACAATTTCTTCTTTAACCTTTAAACTCCACTCAAGTTTCAATCGCCTGAGCTTCTGCCTGACTGGCTAAAATCCCTATTTAATGGGAAGGCGATGAAGGACAATGTCAGTGGATAAACCTACCATGTCTTCATGAGACCATGCAAATACATCCTGGAATTGGGTTAGTAATGTTACCATATCATTCCTTTGGTTTGGAGTAAGGTCTGAACCAATCTGGATTAACTTAGGGCTTTCTAAGGTTCCGAGATTGAAGGAGTTGGTCTGATCAAGGTTGGGTTTAGGTTTGTCTTTGACCCATTCTTTGATCTCCTGAGGTATCTCAATGTCCTCCTGTATTCCCATCCAGTCTGAGTTCAACTTTTCATCAAAGTTACAATCCTTGTGGAGAAGAGGCACCTTATCAGCAAGTACATGCACATCTAAGTTTAGAGTCCTGAAACAAAATATGCCTTCACTTAATATATGACATTGTTTAATCTTACAAAGTGTGAGCATATACTGACAAAATAACTGCTAATACTGTACAGAAAAGTAAGCAATTATTGATATATACAGGGCAGGGGGGTTTTCCGCCCTTTTTACCCTTGTTGACAAATGCATGGAATGCTGCTCCAATTGTCAAGGGCAAAGTCTGATGGATGGCAATGATGGAGGGGTTGTCATCGTCCTCCTTTTCTCGAATGATGACCATTATGTCTGGACAATCATCATCAGGGGTGTATCTGTTTGTATGTTTAACATGAACAATGATGCGTATGCCTGCCATCATCCTGACGATGTCTTGTTTGCGTCTTCGCTCCTCTTCTTCCACCTTGGGATCAGGAACTAAGACCTCTTTTTCCTTGACTGGTACAGGCTTAGGAAATTGCATAGCCATGACATGGGCTGATATCTTTACCAGAGATTGTGTGAGCTCAGGATTTGCAGGTGGAGATAATCGCCGTGTGGCGGAAGCTGCAGGAATCTGCTTGTGCTTATGAGGATTCCTATGACTGGAACTGGCAGAATAGCCTAGTCTGGCTGTCCCAATTTGACTGGACATTTGAATCAGGCGCATAATGCTCTGCTGATTTTTACCCAGCCTTTGTCCAGGCTGATGACCCAATGACATCATTTCTTGAGTAGCTGCCTTGGCAGAAATCTTGGGTACGGGAAGTGGTGTCCCAATGGGATGGTAATGAGTGTTGCTGACTTCCAAGGTATAAAAATTGGCCAGCTCAACTTCTGAATTGAAGCTGATGAGTGGTATATCACCCTGTTCGGAACATTCCGGCTCAACATTGACAGTGACTAGGTATGTACTTAAGTTATTGATGAAGTGTAGAAGGGACAACTCCAGCCATGTGGATCCATGGTCTCCCCAATAGCACGTTGTATCCTGAATCTATATTGAGCACGTGGAAAGATACACAAAATGTATGGGGACCAATCTCAATTGGCAGTTCAATCTCTCCAATAGAATTTCGTCGGGATACGTAAAAAGCTTTGATAACCGTATGGCTGCTTCGAATTCGCTTGAGATTGACATTCATCTTCACCAAGGTGGCATAAGGACAGATATTTAGAGATGAACCTCCATCTATAAAAACTCCAGCTAACATATACCTAGAGGACAAAACCACAATATGTAACAGCTTGCAATGACCGGTCCCTTCAGGCGGTATGTCGTCATCACTAAAAGATATCACATTGTTGTTAAAAATGTGATCAACCAGATGTTGGAATTTTTCCATATTCATTGATTTCGATAAGTAGGCTTCTTCCAAAACCTTCAATAAAATCTTCTTGTGATCCTTGGAAGAGAAAACCAAGTCCAGTATTGAGATTTGATGTGGAGCTTTTCTTAAGCTTAAAACCACCTTGGCTTTATTATGTCCCATAGTATGGAGGAATTTCTCAATCTTCTCCATGGGAATCTTCCCCTTTGCTTTGATGGTAGGCTTCATCACCCTTTGGGGAAGATGCAGTGGGTTTACCTTCGACACTACAAAAGTAGTATGAGACATGGATCCTTCAGCTTCTCCATAATTCCCTGGGACTTTTTGTAAGCTGATAACAGGATGTTACAGTTTGAACGGTAAGCTAATTGGCTCCGGCGCAGCCACTTTCAAAGAATTGTCAGCACCTTTGAGTTGAATTGCTTGTATCGGGAATGATCTGACAGTCTCATCAGCCTCAGCGGATATAACTGCTACTAACCCCTTCCATTTAGTAGGATATGTATTCTCACTCTCGAATATCACAGTGTCATCGTCTGCCAGCTGCAGGACACCACTGTCAATTAAATTTTGAATGAGATGGTGAAGTGCCCAGCAATCTTCTGTGCTGTGACCGCGAGAATGAGAGTAATATTGACATACTCCATCAGGGTTTCACCATCTTGAACAGGGATTAATTAGAGGTAGAAGGGAGGTGACCCTTCCTTCATTGATCATCATCTAAAATATCTCCTCCATATGTTGGCCCAGGTATGTAAATTCCCTTCTATTGGCAAAATCCCGACGGGCTTTAGCACTTGCTCTTTTTGCAACCTTATACTCCAGTATTTTATTATCTGAAGGTAATGATGGAGTATTTATAACAAAAGGAAGGAGACTGGCATGCTCCTGGCTGACTAATTTACGTGTGACTTGATGTTGATGGATCACGAGTTCTGCCAATTGTTCAACCTGCATGCAGAGAGCTTTCATCTTTCGTTCCATCACAAACTGGAACTTTCCATAATCCCAATTGCCAATACCGTCTTAGATGGTCTGGGATGATTCACCATTAAAATTGGAACACTGTCCACTGCTCCAATTAATCATATTAACCTCTTCTTCTTAGTGTTGAGGAAGAGGATTATCTTGCACATGAGGTTGATCTGGATTGGTAACCACGATCTCACCATTGTCTATTAAATCTTGGATCTTGTGTTTCAAGGCCCAACAATCCTGAGTATCATGTCCAGGTGCCCCAGCATGATAAGTACACTTCCGAGTAACATTGAAAACCCTCCCATTAGGGTTGGCTGGTGGAAGAAGATGTGTGATTTTCTTCTGAGTGGTCAGAAGAGTAAGGATATTCTCGAGCAAGTCCCCTAAGGGTGTGAACGTTCGGGGGCATTTTACTTCTACACCTTGAGGTAATGGAGGGTTTGAAGACTGTGCTTGAAAAGGGGAGTCGTTTCTCCTCTGGATAGGCATATTCTAACTGCCTTTCTGACCTTATAGTATCAAGGAAACATCCTCTTTTATCTTCTTATGGACCCTCTAGGGGTTGTTTCCATAAGTCCAGGACTGGATGTGCTCAGAAACTGCTTTAATAGCAGATAGGTCTTGAATCTTTCCTGATTTCAACCCCATCTTAACCATCTCTCTGTGTTTGATCATTTCAAAAAATGGTTTACGAATACCAGCTAAGACTCTCTCATAGAAAGGAGCTTCTTGTATGTCTATGAAGGTCATGACCATTTCTAACTCTATCATAGAAGGAATAATTTGAGCATACTCTCTAAAAGACTCATTAGACTGTTTCTTGACCTTGGTAATCTGGTACCGGTCAGGAGCCCTCTGAGACTGGAAGCTGTACTTGTGAGACCCCGAATTTTATGAAATAAAAGTATTCAATTTTTCTATTTTGGCAAATAATTAAATTGATAAAAGGTTAAAGTTAAGGGTGATATGTGAAAATTTTTCAAAGTAAACAAGTTGTCATAAAATACTTGGTCACTATTCACCCAAATTACTATTCACTCTAGTATTGTTCACTCGAGTATTTGGGACACTTTTTGGTATCGGAGTTACTATTCACGAGTTATTATTCACGGGTTACTATTCACCCAAATTACTATTCACTCTAGTATTGTTCACTCGAGTATTTGGGACACTTTTTGTGTCAGAGTTACTATTCACGAGTTACTATTCACGGGTTACTATTCACCGAAATTACTATTCACTCTAGTATTATTCACTCGAGTATTTGGGACACTTTTTGTATCGGAGTTACTATTCACGTGTTACTGTTCATAGGTTACTATTCACCAAAATTACTATTCACTCTAGTATTGTTCACTCGAGTATTTGGGATACTTTTTGTGTCGGAGTTACTATTCACTCTAGTATTGTGCATTCAAGTATTTGGGTACAATATTATTCCATAAAGAGATGTACTAATTTTTCAGACCGTTGGTTGAAATTATAACAGAAAAGCTTTTTATATAAAACAGAATACTTTTATAAAGTTATTCAATAAATAGAATATATTATATTCTATTGTGCATAGTAAAATCTTTTTATATAAAACAGAATACTTTATTAAAGTTATTCTATAAATAGAATATATTATATTTTATTATGCATAGTGTTGCATAGTATTTTGCATAGTAAAATCTTTTTATATAAAACAAAATACTTTTATAAAGTTGTTTGTTTTATTAGGCAATAATTAGAATATATTATATTTTATTTAAAATTTTTTTCTTTAAATATGGACCGTCAGATTAAAGTAAATCAATCTGGACCGTTCATGGATTGGTTACTATGCAGCCCATTTTCCTATAAATAGGAAGCTTAGTTAGAATTGAATTCACACCAGAAGTTCAGAGAATTCTCCTTCTATAATCTTGAGCGTATTTCCTTAAGAGTTTTAAGAAACTTTGAGCGAAGAATATAGTATAAGTTTTCTTTAAGAAAATCCTCACCCTATCAGTCGGAATAACCTGTATATGCGACATACCCTATACATGGTGATCTTCTTTTGTTATTCAATTCTTTCTTATTCTGTTGGAATAACCTGTATACGTGGCATACCCTATACATGGTGATCTTCTTTTGTTATTCAATTCTTTATTATTCTGTTGGAATAACCTGTATACGTGGCATACCTTATACATAACCTGTCTAAGTAGCATACCCTATACTTGGTGAAGTCTGTTGTTATTCAATTCTTTATTATTCTGTCAGAATATCCTGTCGGTGTGAATTTCACCTGACCTGGTTCCATATTTATTATTCCGTATTTATTATTCTGTTGGGAATAACCTGTCTGTGCGGTCTCTATTGCTTGCATGGTGAATTCTTCTGTTATTCCATTCTTTATTATTTTGTTGGAATAACCTGTCTATGTGGATTACCACATGCCTGGTGAATGATCCTTTATATTCATTCCTTATTGAATTGTGGAAATGATCTGTTTACGTGGATTATGATGAAAGTCATAATAAAAGTATAGGACTGATGAAAATCATGGGTATATGAAGTATTAGTAAGTGTTATGATGAGTTATGTTGGTTAGTATGTGAAAACATGAAAGTTACTTAGAAATCACAAAGGGTTGAAAAATCAGATTTTGGTAAAAATGTAACATGAAATTCAATTGACCATATTTCCTATTATATATTGAATTTTTGAGTGGGGTGAAGTTCTAGAGTTAGATCTATGAGTTTTGTAGCATCTCCAAGTGGAATCACTGGAAAAAGTGTTGTAGATTTTCGTGTGTACTGATTTTAGCAAAGCACGAAAAACTGCAAAATATTAAAAAAGGCTGTTGCTACGTTTTTGTAAGGGCTGTTTCAGCCACTTAATTTATGAGAAAAATTCAGGCCTGTTGGGACATGAAAGTACACGGTATAAATTACCTCCTGTCCAAAAATGAGCTCATTCTGACTTAAAATGAGTAAGTTATGACCATTTCAATATTTAGGTTTTTCCGACGAAAAATGCTATAACCGGAGTTTTATAACTCCGATGACCATGAAATTTAAATTGGAAGCTCACGTTAACATGTGTATGATTCTGCCAAGACTTGGGAATTTTTGGAGTTAATCTTGAGGTAGCTAATTTCTTAAGGATTTAATTGGAAATTGATTTTTGAAAAATAGTAAATGAATTTTAAAAATTTCGAGAAAAATATATGTTTAATATGGGACTATATTATGCTTAATCCCAGAAGAGAATAATTTTTGGGACTGATTTGGTATTTTTCATGAAAATAGTTTAGTTATGAACATATGAATTAAATATGTTATGTGAAGTAACAAAGCTGAAAAATAGGATTTTATGGCTTGGAAATCCTATATAATATATATGCAGATTTTTGATGAGGGATTTGATCATTGGTGATGAAAGTTATCTTCGGCATTACGTGCGAAGATGGACTGTTGTTTATTGAATTATATATCTTTAGCTTACGTGCAAAGACAGATTATTGATTATTGGTTTTATTGTTGTATATCTTTGGCTTACATGCAGAGATGGACTTGGTATGATTATTACCACGGATTATTCGGTATAGTCATGACCATTGATGATTTAATGAATATCCTTGGCCCGTAGTGCAGGGATGATTCGATGATGTGGTTTATTTGTTAAGCTGGGTCTTAGCGATAAAAACTGATGAAAATATTTTAAACCATATAAGATAGTAGATTTTATTCTCTACTTGACTCTTCTAATGGATTGCTTATTCCGCTGCAGTTAAACTTGATGTCTATTATATTTTATTAGTTTAACATTATTGAAGACTAATGATAATTTATTCTGCATTATCTTAGTCATAATATTTCTTACTGGGCTAGTTGAGCTCACCCTTTCTTTCACTGTTCTCTACATGAAATGAGAATATAGCTGGGACGAGTTGGGGAACGGAGTGACGGTCCAGATGATAGCATTAGTAGTCCTCACTATCCTGTTAGATAGTGTGACAATAAATGTAATAAGAACTCCATTGGGTATGGATATTATCTAGATGACAATATTTGTATTAAAACTCATAGCATATATTTTGTCGTATTTTACACGACAGCTGTATAATTACGTTTTTATTTGTATTTTGTACAATATATTTGGCGACTCAAGATGGGTGATGTATACCTAATTTTGAGGGCGTCACAGTACTGAGTAAGGAAGGCATGAGCTAGCTCTTCCCAGCTATGGATCTTTGAGTTGTCTAATCTGGTATACCATAAATGGGTTTCTCCAGTCAGACTCTTTTGGAAAAGCTGCATTATGAGCTTTTCATTTTGCACGTAAGATCCAAGTTCTCTAATAAACACCTTCAAATGTGTATAAGGATCCCCTAACCCGTCATACTTTTCAAAGTCAGGAGTTTTAAACTTCTCTGGATAATGAACACCAGGGAATATACAAAGGTCGGCATATGAAACACTCCCATGTGCTCCAATCCCTTTGGGAGAACAGATGGTTTCTTCCATTTGAAGGACTTTTTTCTTGATATCACCGGTGTCTGGATCTCCTTTGAGATGGGTGTTTTCAGGGTCTTTGTTGGTTGTATCCAACTGAAGTTCTAAATTTACTTTATCTGAACTTTGGGTTCCTCCCTGTGTGGAGGATTTTGTATGTGTGGGCATTTTTGGGCCCTTAGTAGACTGATGTAGTTCTTCAAGCAAAATAGTTAAATCTATAATCTATTTACTTAATCTATCAAATTCTTCACGAGAAACAGGATTAGACTGGTCAGACGAAGACATGGTTGGTTGTAGGCTCGTGGCCTTTTTGGATTTTGAGCGGGTAACAGGCCCAATTGTATCCCTACAAAAACTTATGTAGTTTAGTCTTAGGGATAATGTAAATGTTTACATGCTATGTGATGTATTCGTTTTAGGAATATTATCCTGAAAAATGGATGTTAGCTGTTTGTAATACAGGATAACATGCTAATTGAAATATCCATGTGCATATATTTCTTTATATTTTCCATTACAATGAGATTGGCATGAAATGATATTGCAAGTAAATGCTTTTACAAGTAATTGAAAATGGAAATCATGAAGAGACTTTCCTATGGGTTTTGTTTACCAGTGACTGACCTATCTTAGGTTTACTCTTGCGGCTTTTTAGCATGAAGGTTCCCAGATCATTGCAATCTACTTGACGGGAAGTTAATTCAGTCTTTCAACTGGAGCGATTTTGTGTGGTACCTTTCCTGAGCCTCGTTTGAATTAGTCTCCCTACGAGTCCAGTAATCAAACACCGACAGGATAGCCTCCTCGTGGAGGAACCACACAACATACATTCATATACAACGTGTCTCACCGTTTATAAAAATGATGACATGTGCTAAGCACTAATATCACAAGCAGATATAGTGTAAAGCATTAAGTGTAGTAAATATATACATTCGTACACATTCATCAAAATATAAATGCAACATCCACACACAAGCATATAACAGTTTTGAAAAGTTTGTAGTAGCGGCGTAAGCCCACTTACTGGTGTCCCCAGCAGAGTCGCCACCTGTCGACGTCGGGATTTTTATTGTTCCCTTTTTTGTTCATGTTCTTTGGTGTTCTCATTTTAGGTGAGATTTATTTGAAAAAAATAAGTGAAAAAGGTCCGATATGTATCATGCCAATGATTGGACTGTAAGAGTCGCCAGTTGGTGTTTTTAAATGGTTGTACCAACGCAACCGAGAAAAGGTTTGCACATTGACCCAGTGATGTGACACTGCTATACGGGTCTGTGAAACTGAGATTCATTAGGGTCCGGGGGCTTTATTATGCGGAGGGAAGGTGTTAGGCACCCCCCGGCATCCGTGTTACTACGGTGACCGCCACTTTTCAAGAAACTATTATATAAATGTGTGTGTGTGTGGGACAATATGCAGTTATGTGGAAGTAGTGCGAGGCCTCGTTTGCACCTATATACAAATGGTTTGAATTTGTGTAAAAATTAAGTTTTAACCAAGATATAGCAGTGATGTTTTGTAAAAAGGTTTTTCAAACCCTTGTGCTCAATAGTAATTGAGGCCTTTTGATACTTCCATTTTTATTAAATGGTCGGCTTAATTGCTTTTAATTTTCAAGATGCGAAGCATCTTCGACAAAATAATATACAAAGCAGTGCCGAACTCCTAATGGGAATAAGAGCCATCCAAGGATATTCAAACACCATGAATAATTTTTAAGCTACTTACAGCTAAAAATGTCCATCATGGGAACCGAATCTAGATTCAGTATACTAAATCTGTGATCACATGATTCCTAGGCTCACATATTGCCGCAATTTGTATAAAAGCAATAAGAAGTTATTTATATATATATATATAGACATGATCAACCACCACGAAGCATCTCCATGGGGGATTGGAAATGTAAATATATGAAAGCGGTAAATATATATATAAAGATATGATCAACCACCACGAAACACCTCCATGGGAGATCAAAAATATAAATAAAGTTGTAAAAGCAATCAACCATACGTAAGTAACCTCCAAAGGAAGAAATGTAATATATATATATATATATATATATATATATATATATATATATGAACTGTTGTCGAACTATGTTCGATAAGCCTGAATTTTACATCTAGTGCATTTACTGCTTTTATATATATATTGCGACAAATCGCCAAGATGATAAACCGAGCCAGGATCGATATATATCTTGTGCGTTTACCGCTTATATATATATATATATATATATATATATATATATATATATATATATACGTAATTAAACTTCAGGATGTAAAATCCAGGCTCATCGAATAGAGTTCGACAACAATTCATATATATAAGTATATATATACAAAAGCAGTAAACGCTCCTGATATAAGTCTAGGCTTAATCGAGGCATAAATTAATAATGTTAGTCCATATATATAAATATATACAAATAGAAATGAAAGCCACGAACTGAAGTCCGGGCCTACACACACAACACAACTTTCAACGTGAAGAACAGTGTGTGCAAAGATGAAGAGAAAGGCTTTAAAGTGTGTAAGAAGGCTTACAGTGGACTACCAAAGAAGTCTTTTGTAGCTTTAAGTGGATGAACACTCGGCTCCCGCCGGGAGAAAGTAGCTATATATGAGCTTACAAGTGTTTAAAATGAGAAAGCACTCAGTTTAAGGTGTTTATAGAGTAAATTGGATATGGCTTCCTCGCCTTTTTTCCCTTTACAAATGGCCACCCCAAGCCCTCTATTTATAGAGGGAGGATCCGCAGGTGTACCTACGGCTGCCCGGGGTGCCCCGGGCTCCGCGGGTCCCGCCGTCTCAAAGTACGTGCACGCGTACACTATGATGTCCGCTCGAACTTTTAGAACTGCAATCCGGGCATCCGACTGAGGTGTATAAGACCTATTTTGAACTGCCGTTGTTGAGAGTTATGCAATGACATGGGATTAGAGGTTGTACGAAGTCAGGAAGAGGGGACCATACCCATGATCTTCAAGCTTCAAATTATATCCGGTGTACTACCCTGCGTAATAGTCACTCGGGATTGGAACTCCTTGGCTCTTGTGGGACATTGTTTTGTAGAAATATATGTATGAGATGTTGAGATGACACAATGTGGGGTCGAGGTGGCAAGATGACGGTTTTTCCCCTCAGCGAGGTTATCTCTGGTTTTGGCTGATAAAGCAGATGTTGCTCAGGGTTATCTCTAAGATTGGACTACTGCAAGTATTGAAGATCCTCAGGGTCATCTCTAAGGTGTGCCTGTCTTCCCGATGTTACTTCTGGGTCTTTGGACTGAGTGCTTCAGTGTGAGTTCTGAGGTTAAAGCTGACTGCATGCATTTGAAACAAGCATTTCTAGGGTTATCATCGAAACTGCAATGGTATTCCTTGGGGTTATCTCCAAGGATGAAACTGCAACTCCTGGTGTTATTTCTGGGACTGAGACTGAATATCTTGGGGTTATCTCCGAGATGAATCGACCTTCTCCGATGGAATTTTTGATATTTGAACTGCATGCCTCGGGGTTATCTCCGAGGTTGGAACTGATACTCCACGTGTGTGTTTCGGGGTTGAGACTGAACTTTCGGTGGTATCCGGAATGGATATGAGCTGTCTTCCTGGGTTATCTCTGAAAGACGAATCTGCCCTCCTACAATGTTAGTAACAGGTATGCAGAAAATTTCAAGTGTCTACAAGATAATTAATCTTCCCAACTTCCCTTGAAGTCAATGATACATGTTCTCAACATATCCTCTAATGTTTGAATGGTTCTCTCACTTTTCCCATCGGTTTGAGGATGATAAGCTGTACTCAATCTTAAGTGTGTTCCTAAGTGTTTTTAAAGGCTCTTCCAAAAATTTGAGGTAAAGCGTAGATCTTGATCTGACACTATAGAAATAGGTACTCCATGTCTAGAGATGATTTCATTAATGTATAACTTGGCAAGTTGGTCTATGTTATGAGTAACTTTAATAGGTAGGAAGTGAGCTGATTTTGTTAGACGGTCAACTATTTCCCAAATGGCATTGTGGCCCTACTATGTAGTTGGAAGGCCTACCACGAAGTCCATGGTTATATGTTCCCACTTCCACTTAGGAATTGTTAAGGGTTGAAGTAAACCACTCGGCTTTCGATGTTTAGCCTTAACCCTTTGACACGTAAGATATTTGCTTACCCATTCAACTATTTCTCTTTTCATATTCGACTACCAAAAGTGTCGACTTAGGCCCTTGTACATTTTAGTACTGACTGGATGTATAATAAATTTAGAATTATAAGCTTTGTTTAAGATTTCATCTTTTAAGGCTTGATTTAATGGAACCCAAATTCTATCTTCATATCTTATTATTCCATCCTTATCTATTCTGAATTTATTATTCTTAATATGAGTTATATTAGACTTATATTTTTGACATTCTTCATCCTTCTCCTGCATCTCTTTGATTCTATCAAGTAGAGATGAAACACCCTCTAGAATGAATAGCTTTTGGGTAGAGGTAGTTGGACATCCCACCTCAATTTCTAATTTTTTAAAATCTTATATTAACCTATCATTTGTGGTTATTGCGTTTAACTTTTCTTGATTCTTTCTACTTAATGCATCAGCTACAACATTGGCTTTACCGGGATGATATAAGATTTCACAATCAAAATCCTTTATCAGTTCTAACCATCTCCTCTGCCTTAAGTTGAACTCCTTTTGTGTAAAAAATATATTTTATACTTTTGTGATTTGTATATATCTCACACTTCTCCCCGTAAAAGTAATGCCTCCAAATTTTTAGGGAAAAAACTACCGTGGCTAACTCTAGGTCATGAGTAGGATACCTCTTCTTATAATCTTTGAGTTGTCGTGATGCATAAGCGATCACTTTCATATGTTGCATCAACACACACCCTAAACCTCTGTGTGACGCATCACTAAATACTACAAGGCTTCCTGTATCATCTGGTAAGGACAACACTGGAGCCATGCTAAGTCGCTTATTCAACTCTTGGAAGTTATCTTCACATTTATCTGTCCAGACATATTTCACCATCTTTCGAGTTAAATTGGTTAGTGGGGTTGCTATTTTTGAAAAATCTTTTATAAACTGTCGATAATAACCCGCTAAACCGAGAAAACTTCTTACCTCTATTCGAGTTGTTGGTTGTTCCCAATTCACAACCATTTCAATCTTAGTTGGATCTACTGATATTCCATTTTTGTCAATTACATGACTAAAAAATTGAACTCTCTTTAACCAGAATTCATACTTGGAGAACTTTGCATAAAGTTATTCATTTCGTAATATCTCCAAAATGACTCTCAAGTGTTCAACATGCTCTTCCCGTGTTTTTGAGTATACCAGAATATCATCGATAAACACTACAACAAATTTGTCTAAGCATAGTTTATGCACTCGATTCATCAAGTCTATAAATGATGTCAGTGCATTTGTCAACCCAAAAGACATTACAAGAAACTCATAATGTCCATAGTGTGTCCTAAACGCTATCTTCGACACATCTTCCTTTCTTACCTTTAACTGATGATAACATGTCCTAAGGTCAATCTTTAAAAAGTGTTTGGCCCCCTTTAATTGGTCAAACAAATCATCAATTCTTTGTAAATGATATTTATCATTAACGGTTAATTTATTTAATCTCTATGGTCTATATATAACCTCATGGTTCCATCCTTATTCTTTACAAACAATATTGGTGCTCCCCAAGGTGAAACACTAGGTTGTATACACTTTTTATCTAAAAGTTCTTGTAGCTGTACTAGTAATTCTTCCAGTTCTATATATGCCATTTTACATGGTGACTTAGAAACTGGTGCCGTTCCTGGTGCAAGATCAATGACAAACTCAATTTCCCTATCTAGAGGTAAACCTGGTAAGTCATCTAGAAACACGTCGGGAAAATCCTTAACTATAGGTATTTGATCTAGTTTTACTCCTTCCTGTCGAGTATCAACTATATATGCAAAATATCTTGAACAACCTTTTCTAAGTAACCTTTCTGCCTGAGTTATAGTCAGGCATCGAGATTGCTTAGGTGAACAACCTCCGTTGAACACTACCTTTGACTTCGACTCAGTGAAAAGGTTTATACGTTTTTGATGACAATCGATCATCGCATTATGGTTAACTAACCAATTCATTCCTAAGATTACATCAAATTCTCCCAACTGAATTAGAATAAGATATACCAAAAAATTGTGTCCCTTTATCTCCACACTACATTCCCTATATATGGTCTTAACCGGAATCTTTTCATTGTTTAAAATTTCTATACAGAACAATTTGTCTAAATTTTCACATGGTATATTCAAGTTTTTAGACAAACTATTAGACACAAAGGAACAAGTAGCACCAGAATCGAAAACATATATGCATTTAAAGTGTTGATAGGGATGATACCTGTCAGCACGTCCTGTGAAGCAACAACATCCCTCACCGACATATTAAATGTTCTCGCGGTTGGTTGATTTTAAGCTCCAACTGCTGCTACCGTTGACTGATTATTATTATTCTCTGGCACTCTAATTCCCTTTCCTCCCTGGTCCTTGGGTTTCGGACAGTTCCTTGTGAAATGTTACGACGAACCATAGTTGAAACATTTATTTTTATTAGGGAAAGGACATTGTGGAGAAAGGTGTCCCATTTGTCCACAATTGTAACATTTATTTATACTTTTGAAACATACTCCTTTATGTTTTCCTCCACAGGTAGGACAAGGTTCCCTCTTATAAAAGTTATTATTACTAAAGATATTATTATTACTACCTACCTTTTTCCCCGGGTTATTAGAAAAAGTATTATCCCATTTTCGTTTATTATTAAACCCACCTGAACTGGGTTCGGTCTTAGGTTCCCCTTCTCATTTTGACTCTTCTTTTCCTGATGAAATTTAATGAGATTCTCGGTTTCACTCTCAGCTATGGAAGATTTCTCGAGTATTTCGGAAAAAGTCTTTAGTTGGAATATGGATAACTTACTTCGTATCTGAGGTTTCAAACCTTTCTGCTACCTCCGAGTCTTTCTAAGTTCAGTATTGACTTGGTGAGGAGTAAATCTAGACACTTCATTAAACTTGGCCGTATACTGAGAAATAGTCAGGTCTCCTTGTTTTAATTCTAGGAATCATACTTCAATACGATCTTTCAGAGATTGGGAAAAATAGTTTTCAAAGAATAATTCTTTGAATCTATCCCATGGCACAATTTCAGTTTCTACCCGACCCTTAGTTGATTCCCACCAGTAATTTGCTTCACCTTTTAAGAGAAAGGTTGTAAAAGTTGTCTTTTGATTGTTATTGACATTGGTTACTAAGAAATTTTTTTCTATTTTAGTAATCTAGATTTGTGAATCGACAGGTTCGGATGTACCTTTGAACTCGGGTGGACCAACTAATATAAAATCTTTAAAGGAAGTGTTTTGGGTTATGTGTCTATTCATAGCACCTAACCAAAGTTCTAATAAATTTTGAGTAGGATTATTATCATTATCTATCTCTTATTGGGGTCTTCTAGTTGGTGGCATGATTATATATAAAACAACAAAAGTCCATATAAGAATTTGAATAACACAAACATATCTTTTATTCATATGTTGCAAGATTCATACAAAATAACTTAGTATTTTACACATACTACCAACTATATTAAAAACTTTAAATGCTCTTTTATTCATACTATTATAGAGAATTTAGACTTCTATACTACCCTCTAGAATTCATTAACATTATCGAAGGAATCCTGGATCATATGGCATACCATAGATCAATCTATCAGATAGGCAGTTTTCTTCTCCTCTACTAGATATCGAACTACTCGGCGCTGAAAATCATTGAAGACATCTCGAGTACCAAGAGCAGATTTGAGTAGCCTCGGCTGTATTTGTGCATGATGAAGTTATACTTTTAGTCGATTATTGGTTCCCCTTTTATTCTCTAATATTCCCTCGGCTAAGTGTGCCCTAAACTTCATTTTATTATTCTCATATTCGGAAGTCTTCATTAATGATGCCATTGCTTCATCATGTTCAACAATTCTCCTTAATTGCCCTGCTACTGGTTCTTCCTCTTCCTCAACATCTAACAATTGTTAATCATGAAGTAATTCTTCATCCTCTGCATCACTAGCTATAAATGACTCAATTTGTGGTGGATTGTTTACTATCACCATTTCTTCAACACTGGAGTTGGCCAACCCATAAAATTAAACTCCTTTAATACTGGTATAGAAATTTACACAAACATAATATTTTTAATGTTATTTTTATGTGTAATTTAATATTTTTATGGACTCGATACCATTAATGTAACGCCCCCATATATATACTCCCATGGTATCCGATATGGTGTTTACTACTAATCAATGTATATAAGGCATTCAAATCTATACGCCCATGGTATCTAATTATATGCTTATATCTAATTGAGTGACTATACAATTATAACCAGATGCAATTCCCATAGATCCAAGATTCACAGTATCCCATAACAGATAATAATTCTCAGGATAACTATTGTTGTGTTTGGATACCCTTACATGGATGTATGAACTGTATCTGTGAATAGTATCTTTCTATCCGAAATTTAGCGTACCACTAATAACATGAACAGTCCATATCATCAATACCCTCACTCAGATGTATAGTCAATATCGTGCGAATTACACTATCGTATCGATAATACCTATCTATCCAAAATCCAGAGTATCAACAATAACATGGATAGTCCATGTTGTCAATACCCTTACTCAGATAAATAGTTCCCAAGGATCTCTAACTAGATTGGAAATTCTAATTACATCTATATATGCAAGAAAACACAGTTACAAAAATAAAAGATGTTATATATATCATTAAGGTTTGATTACATGATTCTTCATACAAAATTTCTTATTACAAAGTATTACATTCAACTAGACAATAATATAAACTAATCTAAGTAGGGACGCTTCCCTTTATTAACTCCAGAAGTGCCAGGGTTACAATCTAATACTGCAAAGGGAATAATTTGAAAGGGTGAGCTATGACATGCTCAACAAGTTTTATATTTATAACGTATATGATTTGAAGAAGTATAACAGTTCAAAATTCAACTGATTGTTGCTACCATTTCTGGAATTTCTATTTGAACCATTTATGGACTTTTTATTTCTGTCAGTCACAAAGTCTTAGAAACTTTATTTAGATATGAGATAGGGGATCAACCTATTCAACATCCTAGGAGTATGCATCTCATCCTACTCATGCTCACATACACTAAACGTCAATATTTAATTGACCAAACATCGATCCCTTTTCGGAATACACAACTTCAGTATAGGATGTCTTACCAAAAAAATTTGGTTTGAAATAACCGTTTATGCTCAATAATATCATATGAATAAACAATTCATTTTTAAGTTATGCTGAAGCTATAACAATACCCTTAGAATAAATGGTAATTCAAGTTTCGATTTGGTATAACATATCAATAGCAATTCAAGATAGATATCTTGTTCAATAGCAATTAATTTGGGTTTTGTACACTTGCCTGAGCGATGATCAATCAAGCAACGCTACTCGATTCGTTAATAAACAACTAAGATGTTCATTCATATATATTTAACACATTAGTATTGATAACAATACTCAAATACATAAACTACATATGTTCGGGTTAAATTTGATATGATTTCGGTGTCCAAAGACTTTACCGAGTACTTAATAAGTTTATAATTCGACTAAATTTTTTTTATAAGCTTTATTATATTTTTAGATAATTTAAATATCATTTATAATAATTTACGGAAGCTTATAATAATTTTTAAGTATTTATTTATCCTTTAAATAATTTTTAAATCATTTATTTATATTTCTAAATAATTAATATTTACTTAGAATATTATAAAAACCTTGTTTACTATTTTTAAATAATTTATTATGATTTTTATATCATTAATATTATTTTCAATAATTATTTATTATTTATAAATAATTTTTCTAATTACTTTATTATTAATTAACTTAATTATTAATAATATCCAAATAAATTAAAATATTTATTAAATTTATGGTAAAATATTAAAAGTTAATTATTATAACTTAAAATTATTTTTAAAATTGTTTTTATATTTATTTATTAAATATTTCTAATTTTTATTAATTAATTTCTTTGAAAACACACTGCACCAAAAATGGCGTATAGCGAAGGAAATTTTTTGAAAGAATTTATTCCTTCACATGAGAAGTTGTTTAGCGAAGGAACAGTGAAGGAAAAAAGTATAGTGACAATATAGTTATTAGCAAAAGAAACATCCTTCACAATTTATTTTTTTTCCTCGCAAAATTGGGGCGATAGAAAGATTTTGGAGCCAATTTATGATGAAAATTTGCGAGGAAAAAATCTATTTAGTGAAGGAATTATTACTCACTATATATCATTATTCAGAAGTTTTTTGCGAGGGATAAAATTGGTCGATATCTTGTTCTAAATATTTTTTTTTTTGAATTAATTGTGGTGAATATAAATACCTTAAATTTTTTACAACAATAAATTTAATTTTAATAACACTTTTTCAGTAACTTACAATATTAACTATTTATTTTAATAAACTAAAAAGTAAATAACTTTACACTATGTTAAACTTTAAAATTTCTCCATAAAATTTATTTTTATAATCATAATTAAATAAAGTTAAAGTTAAATAAAAATAAAATTAAATAATTCAAAAGATTTTAAATTTTATTTTAAGTATATAATATTAATCCAAAAAAGTCTTTTGGAGATTAATTTAAAGTAAATTTATTTTTTGATATTATATTTAATATTCTGTTAAATAACAATTTGGAAGGGCTTTAATTAAAAAAGACTTTTGAAATATTTAATTTTATTTTTAATTAGTTGAGTACTAAACCATAAGAAAAAATCAAAAAAACTTAACTTTATTTATTTGAAGTACAGTGCGTGACTGGTACGAGAAAGGAAAACAAGCTAGATAGGGAAGCAAGCCAAATCAAGGTTTTGCTCAATCTTTTACCAAAATTGAAGTTTCAACAAGATAGATGCTAGGTCTCTACCAATTTGGTTTCCACTCTCTTCCTTAGCCATAGTTTAGGCGGGAGAAATAAAAAATTAGTTAGCTAGATCGGGATTTGATTGTGTGAATAATGTTTTGTACGAATAAAGGGATTATCATTAATCCCAAAATTTTACCCCAAACATCATCTTTGCATCTTCAAATCTGCACTAAAAGCCCTAACTGCGAAGATCCAAAGACCCAATTTGTTCGAAGGTATTTTTTCCAACAACTTTGTTCACTCGTATTCTATTAGTTGCTGTAATGATTCATATATACAGATATGTATATATGTGTGTATTTGTTTGTGTAAGAGACGCTATTCTTATACTTTTTAATGTCTACAGCTTCGGCGAAGGCTATTGCGGCGGAGAATTCTTGTTTCTGGAATGCAGATCCGTGAGACTCTAAACAGGAGCCGCCGAAGCTGCTCTCTGTGCATTGAACAAGAGCGACGTTGCTGGGAAGCGAATCAAGCTTGAACTAAGCCATTACTAGTGGTACTATACAGTGAGATTGTTCAAGCACAATTCTTGTTGTTGTCAAGATCGTTGTTCCTCACTCTTGCTTTGGCCCTCATCTGAATGAAATAAGATTTAAGATGCCTGAAGTCTAGTTCCAGATTATATAGGATTTCTTGTACATCTGGGAATGCTAAATTATTTCAGATGCTAACTTAGGCTTCTACATCCCATTTCCTGCTATATAACTTATATTGCATTAGTAACTTTTCAACTCAAATTGTGATGTTACTTTTTAGGCCTATGTATTAGGAGTAGTGCTGTCATTTTCCATTGTTCATCTCTCTACGTGTCTCATCGCCATCGCCTATTTGACTTCCTCGTCTAATTTGGTACCTTACTAACCAATTTCCCTTTAATTTTTCTTATCAGATCTTATTTCATCTTCAATCTCTCTTTACTTTATGAAATTCGAGACAGACATAAAATCTCATGCTGATTTATATACCAAACTACCTATTTTGTTTTGTTTTTGTGCTTGGTTGAATTTGAATTGATGATTATTAATGTGTACATGTAACGCTCTGCTGTCCTTTTGATTTCACTTTTTGGACTAGTCAGAGGCTTATCATCCCTAACTAGTTGCTTCAATCAAGCAAAGAATGTTCCTTTCCCTGAAAATTATATTTAGTCGGGTTTGGGATTTTACATTGTTGGATTTTTCATGTTTAATAGTTCTTGTGATAAACAGACAAGAGTGCTGCTTAATGATGCCACTGGGGTTATGGATTCATACTATGACGGATCAATTGCCCTTGGGCTTGGCTGTATCCACCGAAGGTAATGCTTCTTCTTTTGCTGAAAATTATTTGTGAAGTTTGTTCCGTTTTTTATCTTTCCTTATAAAGGTGCCATTTTATTTTGTTCCATGTAGGATAAATTCATGTTATGTGCTTATAGGAGACCATTGTGTACCTTTTCTTGGATTTTTTGACCTTTCTTTGCATACAGGAAATAAAAATGGTGTACAACTTTGTAAGTATATTGGAAATTGTATTTTTTGGAGTTTAATCATTCCGTCTTTTTATTTATTACTAAAGTTTATCAGCATGAGTTTAGATAACTATATCATTTATGCTGAAAGGATTTGTGCTTCATTTACTTGTATATTATTTTTATCATATGGAATTGGTTGTATAGAACTGCCAAGTTACAATGTAAAACCAAATTTTTTAATGCATATTAATGTAGTAATAGAGACTATTAAAATGCATAAGGTAACATAGGAAGATTTTAGATCTATATCTTGTTGTTAAAGATAAGAAATCACATAACAGAAAATCCTGGAAGAATTTTATTTGGAACCTTTTTCCTATATATATATAATCTTATCCCATGTTGTCCAGTGCACCTAAAAGTGGTTTATAATGTGTATAGTTGACGTGTTTTGGTTAAAATATTTATTCTAAGTAGTAGTAGTGTTATCGTCACATTATTTTTTCGTAATTTTCTTCATCATCGATCTCTTCGTGGCTATCACTTACTTTTCGGGACCTCAATCACTTCCTTTTCCTCTGCCGACTCAATAAACACACCTCACGGTGTCAACGTCTTAATGAGGCAACAACAAATGGGACACTAGCATTTTCTGCAAATGATGGCTTGTAGTTCCAAGCGCAAAATGCAATCGCTGCAAAATGAAAAATAACAAAGAAGGTAAAATTTACAATATTGCAAAAAATAATATTTCCATATTTGTATGGAAATCTCTAATCATTTTAATTCCCGGATATACACTATAGATTTGATCCTTGGCCACTAATTTCCGTCAACTGAAAGTGGTCTTGCGGAGAGAAGTATCTCTTGAAAGTTATTGACAAATATTAATGTCCAAAGTAAAAGCTAATAATCAGTTTAGTTCTTTGCAACTCACAGGAGTTTATCTTAGGTTGCTGCTTTAATGCAAGGACATCCCCATTTTAGGTGTTTGCCTTGGACACGTGTACCTCCAAACCTTTTTCTGTACAATGTTGGTATCTTTCATCTGATTAATTAGTAGCAACTTAATATCTTTGTCTGATAAGTAACTAGCTATTCCGTATTTAGGTCCCTATGTAGACACGATTCCCTTTTATCCAATTTTGTATGTTCTTTTTAGTGGCTATTATAGTTTTCTATAAGCTCATGAAACACCTTACTAGTAAAAGGAAAAAAGAAAAATGCTCATCTTCCATTCTTTAGGTGGTTGAGATGAGAAAATCTGGTGTGAGCCGAAGTACTTATAGGAATCTTTTTCTATCCCCCTTGCGTTCTCTCGTTTGATGATATTTTCCTTTGTTGCTTCTTTGTGTTTGCTTCTTTTTATTTATTTATATATTTGTTCAACTACTATATTAAGAACTCTCTAGTAAACAATCATTTCCTCCATATATAGTTTCTTGTATGTAATTTTGTGCTCACCCTTTATATGTATACAAGAGCACATCCCCTTTATATGTATACAAGAGCACATTTGTTGAAGACATTGAACACTCAGAAACAAATGAAGAAATCTATGGGGTTCTATCTTTTGTTTTTTGGACTCTCACATTAGTTCCTCTTCTTAAATATGTGTTTATTGTGCTCAGAGCTGATGATAATGGGGAAAGAGGCACAATTGCTCTGTATTCACTACTCTGCAGGCATGCCAGAGTGAGCTCACTGCCTAATTGCCAATTAGCAGATGAAGAATTATCATCCTAAAAGGAAATCATCGGCCCGCACTCCAACTAAATTTGGGTCGAGGTGAAATCCACTTTGGAGAAGCATAGAGTGTTGCGAGTAGATTTTTGCTTGTATTAGCTCGATTGGAGCTTGTATGGTGATTGGTGATGGTATTCTAACATCGACTATTTATGGTATGTCATTAAATTCCTTTTAGGGGTTTTGTATTGCCTAAATTGGACCTTTTGGGGTTGTTAGATATTGAATGGTTAATTTTTTTGTGACCCGGTCGTGTAGTGTTTTTTATGTTTGTATCGGTGTCGAATGGCTATGTCAAAGAGCATCACAAATGTAAGATTCTTTACCTTCTCCCATTTGACGATTAGGATATATCTTAGTATTTATCATGTTGTGTATGTATGTGTCTTCAATACAAGTATATTGGTGGATCTCTGCTAAAAAAATTGAATACTTTTGGTAGTATTGTTCTTGAGCTTTTGGAATAATTTTTTTGGGGAAACCCCTATGCTTGAACTGTTGTCATTTTTCTTTATTTCTGTGTTTCCTCCTATGAAAGTCTATATTATTTATTGATGAGTAGGTTTTATACCTATGAATTCGATATTATTAAACTTAATTATTGCTATCTTTAATTGTTTTTTAGTATCTTTTATACATTTTTTTGTGTTTATTTCTTGTAGGTTGGAGTGGAGGGACAAATTGGTCATTTTGGAGAGAAGAAAAGGTGAAAAAAATCATTAAAATTAGATTTGAGTGGCATTTTTGTAATTACGTGGTCACAATTGGCCAGCGCTTAAAATTATTGTGTTGGCGCTAAGCGCTCGTATGCAAAAAGGAGGATTTTCTACTGCCAAGTGGGTTTTTGGAAGCCAAAAAGGAATCTGAATGAGGTGGGAGACTAATACAAATAGGAGGAGACTTTAGAAAAGACGTATCAAAGAATTTTTCAAGAGATTTGCAGAGAGGACAACGAAGAAAAACACGAAGGAAAATTGCAAGGGCTGGAAATCAAAGAGAGAGTATTGAAGCAAATTCAGAGTTTCTTTTTCTCTTCTCTATTTTCATCTTTTGTAATTATCTGGGATGTTTGGATTATTAATTTGGATGATGTTTTTCTTTATTATTAGCATGGACTAAATTTTCATTAAGATTGCAACAGAACTTGGTATGTAGTTTAAATTGCAAGCTTCCCATTGAATGAAAGTTGGTTTTTATTGAATTGTTTATCATATCTTATGTTTATTGATTAATTGTTTGGCCAACAATTACTGTGATAATCTATATATAATTGGAAGATGGAGTATAGATTGAGATCCGAATATGATAACATCATCTGCTCATATAATCTGAATAGGATTAATATGATTAGCATGTAGGATAGGAATATACCTATGTGTCTTTTGTATCCATTGAAAGAATTTGTGCGTAAAACCCTAATTAACTTGATTCACATAGGAATATAGTGAGTTGATTAACTGGGGTGTTCCTTGTAATTCCGCATCTTCAAGACTGGATTTAGGAGGATTTGTTCACATGTCTTTGGAAGAAGTGTGTGAATTTTTATAAAGCATTCTTGGATAACGATTCATATTAATTAATTAATTTTAAATAGGAAGTAAGTTAGTTTAAATGAAATACCATGGGAAGTTGTAATCTTAACCTGTTAAATCTGCAGTTATTCTTGTGAAATTTTGATTTTTAATCATTAGTTTTGTTAAGTTTAAATTTCAAATCACAAACAAAATTTCGTAGTTTAAAATAGGATTAATTGCATTAGAATTAGTAATTGATAAATATTAGTCTATTTCCTCGTGGGAACGATATCCTTGCTTGCTGAATATTACAATTGAACGCGTATACTTGCGTGGTAAAGTGCTATTAAAAATTAGGCAACAAGTTTTTTGCGCTGTTGCCGGGGATATTAGTTTAATATTTTTGTCATTATTAATTTTGATAGAGTTAATCTTAATTTAAACTTTTCCTTTTCTGCTATATTCAGGTGTTCTTGACTAGTGTATGTAAACGCGATCGAAGAAGCCAGATTTATTGCCTCATGAGGACGATATCGAATTTTTTTTTCAGCGGTTGCGTAAGTGGGTTAAAGAAACCAAAGAGACACTTGATAAGAAAGATACTATGGCTGAAGAAGAGCAAAAAGCACTGCGGGATTATGCTTCTGTTGCGGAGTTCTTGAAATTGATCTAGTATTACGCTACCGCCAATCTTGCTACAAGTTTTGAAATAAAACCGGGAACAATACAGATGATTCAAAATTCATGTCAGTTTGGTGGGTTACCGAATGATGATCCGAACGATCACATAGGCAGCTTTATAGAAATCTGCGATACTTTCAAGTACAATAATGTGTCAGAGGATGCAATAAGGCTAAGGCTATTTCCATTTACTCTCAGAGATAAGGCTAAGAGTTGGCTCCATTCACTACCACCGGGCTCGAAACCTACATGGAATGACCTAGCCAAAAATTTCTTGCAAAGTTTTTCCTACTTTGTAAAAAGCAGAAAAGTTCAATGAATGATATCTTCTCTTTAGATTCAAAGACGATTCGTAATCACTATCTGAAGCTTGGGAGAGATTCAAAGACTCATTCTTGAAAATGCCCACACCATGGGATTCCTAAATGGCTTCGGTGTAAACTTTTTATAATGGTTTATCTTAAGACGGTGAGATCGAGTATAGATCTTTGCAATGGGAGGAGCAATTATGGCCAAGAATTGTGATGAGGGGTATCAGCTGCTTGAAAGCATGGCACTAATAATTATCGATGGGCCAACAAAGAAGAACGGCTCGACCAAGGACGGTGGTGTGTATGAAGTGGATCTTGACAATGAGATTGTCACTCAGTGACTCTGATTTACGCTTTTACAAAGAAGATAGATGCATTTGGGGTACAACCAGTTTAGAAAATGGAAACGATTTGTGAAATATGTGCGGGTAGCCACTCAAGTGATCAATGTGCAATAAATCACGAGTCACCCGGTTTGTTTCCGATTATAATAAGCAAAAAGAGGCGATTATCCAAACAACTACAATCCAGGAGTGAGAAACCACCCGAATTTTTCTTGGAGTAATAATCAGTCGCATGCTCAATCACAAGCTCCAAGGCAATCATTTCCACCTGGATTTCCGCCACATCCACAACCTCAACAACCTGATAAGCTATCACAAATGGAAGAATTGTTGGCAAGATTGGCAACTCAGTTTGAAGCCACAACGAAAAACCAATCAGCTGCAATAAAGAACCTTGAGAACCAAATTGGGTAGATAGCTAGTGCTTTGAATACTAGAACTCCAGGTTCTTTACCTAGTGATACGAAGAAAAATCCAAGGAATGATGGAAATGAGCAATGTAAGGCAGTTACACTCAGAAGTGGGAAGGAGTTGACTACAGATCTAGACGGAGAAAAGAAAATAATTTCCGCTGAGGATGGTGAACAAGAGAGTGGAAATTCGGAAAGTAAATCTGGGCAAAGAGTTGTGAAAAAAAAACAAGAAGATAAGCAAACAACAGTCGTTCCACCTGTGTCGTTTCCTCAAAGATTGCAAAAGCATAAATTAAATAGACAGTTTTTGAAATTTTTAGAAGTGTTCAAAAAGTTGCAAATCAACATTCCATTCGCTGATGCTTTAGAACAAATGCCTAGCTATGCGAAATTCATGAAAGATATTTTAGCAAGAAAGAGGAAGCTAGGGGAGTTCTAAACTGTAGCGTTGATAGAAGAATGTAGCGCAATTCTGCAAAGAAAGTTACCACCGAAGTTGAAGGATCCGGGTAGCTTCATCATACCGTGCACGATTGGACCCCAGTTCTTTAACAGATGTTTGTGTGATTTGGGTGCGAGTATTAACTTGATGCCACTTTCGATCTACACTCAGTTGGGACTATCAGCACCAAAGCCAACAAATATATCTTTATAACTCGCAGATAGATCAGTGACATACCCTAGGGGCATTGTAGAAGACATATTAGTGAAGGTGGATAAATTCATATTTCCAGCTGACTTCATTTGTTGGACTATGAAGAGGATAAAGACATACCCATTATTCTTGGAAGACCATTTTTAGCCACTGGAAGGACATTAATTGATGTACAAAAGGGAGAGTTAACAATGAGAGTCCAAGATGAAGAAATAACTTTTAATGTTTTCAAGGTTATGAAATTTCCGAAGGGAGAGGAAGAGTGCTTTAGAGTTGATCTTATTGAAGAAGCAACTGGAGAGGTATTTAGTGAATCTGTGAATAAAGACCCTCTTGAAACCGCATTGGTTAGTGAAAATTTATTTTATGATTCAACTGTGCTAGAATGGGTTCAAATGTTAGATTCAGCTCCCAAGTTCACACGATGTTTGCAAAAATTTGAACCTTTGGATTATTGGGGAAAGCCAGATGAAAAGGTGAAATCATCCTTAGAAGAACCGCCTACCTTGGAACTTAAACCATTGCCCAACCATCTACGGTATACCTACCTTGGTTCTTCTTCCTCCTTTCCAGTTATTATTTCTGCATCACTGGATAAGATTCAAGAAGAAAAGCTACTAAGAGTACTTCGACAATACAAGACTGCTCTTGGATGGACACTTGCGGACATCAAGGGGATAAGCCCATCAATTTGCATGCATAAGATTTTGTTGGAAGATGAAGCTAAACCGACTATTGAACAACAACGAAGACTCAATCCCATCATGAAGGAAGTTGTCAAAAAGGAAATTATTAAATGGTTGGATGCGGGAATTATCTACCCTATCTCAGATAGCTCATGGGTAAGTCCGGTTCAATGTGTGCCAAAGAAAGGGGGAATGACAGTAGTTTCAAATGAGCATAATTAATTGATCCCGACTCGAATAGTTACGGGTTGGCGGGTGTGTATGGATTACAGAAAGTTGAATAAGGCCACTCGTAAGGACCATTTTCCTCTACCATTCATAGATCAGATGTTGGACAGGCTTGCAGGGCACGAGTATTATTGTCTTTTAGATGGATACTCGGGTTATAACCAGATTGCCATTGCACCCGAGGATCAGGAGAAAACAACATTCACATGCTCATATGGTACCTTTGCTGTTCGCAGAATGTCTTTTGGATTATGTAATGCGCCGGCGACATTTCAACGGTGTATGATGGATATTTTTTCCGATATGGTCGAACAAAATCTCGAGGTATTTATGGATGATTTTTCAGTTTTTGGGGATTCGTTTGATTATTGTTTGGAAAATCTCACTCTCGTGCTCAAACGGTGTATGGAAACGAATTTGGTTTTAAACTGGGAGAAATGTCATTTTATGGTACAAGAGGGGATAATCTTGGGTCATCGAGTGTCATTAAAAGGAATTGAGGTTGATAGAGCTAAGATCGAAACCATTGAGAGCCTGCCACCACCTATTTCCGTAAAGGGTATTCGAAGTTTTTTGGGACACGCTGGTTTCTTTAGACGATTTATAAAAGACTTCTCCAAAATCACGAAACCACTTTGTAATCTTTTAGAGAAGGATGCCCCATTCAACTTTGATCAAGCATGCTTGGAAGCTTTTGATGTGTTAAAGACGAAACTAGTTACTGCACCTGTAATCATAGCGCCAGATTGGAGTATCCCGTTCGAATTAATATGTGATGCTAGCGACTTTGCGATTGGCGCAGTTCTTGGCCAACGAAAGGATAAAATTTTTCACGCTATATACTATGCCAGTAAGATGTTAACGGATGCCCAACTGAATTATACCACAACCGAGAAGGAGCTATTAGCAGTTGTTTATGCATTTGATAAATTTCACTCATTTTTGATTGGGACAAAGGTGATCGTGCTTACAGATCATTCGGCAATTAAGTACTTAATAGCAAAGAACGATGCGAAGCCGAGATTAATTAGATGGGTATTATTGCTACAAGAGTTTGACTTAGAGATCCGGGACCGAAAAGGAATAGAAAATCAGGTTGCTGATCATTTATCACGATTAGAGAATGCCAAACTAAAAAAAGATGACACAACAATGATCAATGAATATTTCCCGGATGAACAACTATTTGCGGTAAGGATGGATACACCACGGTATGCAGATTATGTAAATTTCATTGTGATTAAGGTGTTTCCGCCAGATTTGACAAGTCAGCATAAGAAGAAATTTCTCCATGATGTGAAACAGTATTTATGGGATGAGCCATTTTTATTTAAACAGTGTGGTGATCAAGTAATAAGAAGGTGCGTCCCAGAAGTTGAAATGGAGAACATTCTGTACCAATGTCATGCATCTGACTATGGTGGACATTTTGGGGGAGAAAGAACGACAGCTAAGGTGCTTCAATGTGGATTTTTCAGGCCAACACTCTTTAAGGATGCCCGTGTGTTTTCATTGAAATGTGACAGATGCCAAAGAGTTGGTAATATATCAAAGCGACACGAGATGCCACTTAATATGATACTAGAAGTTGAATTGTTTGATGTTTGGGGCATCGACTTCATGGGACCATTTCCATCATCTTTCAGTAACTCCTATATACTTCTAGCGGTGGACTACGTTTCAAAGTGGATAGAAGCTATATCATCGCCCACCAATGATGCTAAGGTTGTGGTTAAGTTCATTCGGAAGAACATTTTCTCTAGATTTGGCACTCCTCGTGCAATCATTAGTGATGAAGGCATGCACTTCTGTAATAAGCAGTTCTTAGCTATTCTCGCTAAGTACGGAGTCACTCATAAGATAGCTACTGCTTACCATCCACAAACAAGTGGTCAAGCCGAGGTATCTAACAGAGAAGTGAAAAGAATCCTCGAGAAGATAGTGAATCCTAGTCGGAAAGATTGGGCTAGCAAGTTGGATGATGCTTTATGGGCATACCGTACAGCTTACAAAACTCCGATAGGGATGTCTCCGTATAGGTTAGTATATGGGAAGGCATGCCATCTTCCAGTTGAACTAGAACATAATGCTTATTGGGCAATTCGGAAGTTAAACTTTGATATATCTGCTGCGGGAGAGAAGCGCCTCTTACAATTGAACCAAATGGATGAATTCAGACTCCAATCGTACGAGAATGTGAAGTTATATAAAGAAAAGATTAAGAGGTGGCATGATGAGAAAATTCTGGAAAGAAAGTTTGAAGCAGGGCAAACAGTGCTATTTTACAATTCAAGACTTAAACTGTTTCCAGGAAAGTTGAAATCCCGTTGGTCAGGGCCATTTATCATTACAAAAGTTTGTCCTCGCGGAGTTGTGGAGGTGGAAGACCCGGATGCCAAATGTAACTTCAAAGTCAACGGTCAAAGATTGAAGCACTACTATGGGGGTTGTGTTGATCGTGAAAAGACATCGGTCAACCTTGCTGATTAAAACAGAGAAGAAAGTCAGGCTGAAGACTATAAACCAAGCGCTAACTGGGAGGCAACCCATGAATTTTTATTGATATTTTCTATTTTTACTTTTATTTTGTTTAATTTGCTTTACTATTAGTTTATTTAGTGGTTAAACTTTTATAGTTTAGGATTTGTTAGACCCCTGACGTTCTCTAACACGATATTCAATTGATTGCAGGATAGGAAACATGAATTCTTATTTGGAGGGTTTGACTAATGACCACTACGACTACCCAGTCGGGGGTCTCAAATAGATGAATGTCCATTTGTCAAAATCTCAAATGTCTAATCATTTCCTTCATTTTTAGTGTTATTAAATTGCTTAATGGTGTAGGGTATTTTTGTTTTTGTTTTTCTTCATCGTATGTTAGTCTAGTTAAGTATGTAGTTTATCTTAGTTTAGGGTTTTTAAAATAAGTCTTAATCTCCTTGCAAAATAAGAAACTAACAATTAAAGTTGGGGTATTGTAGGTTGAAATCAACAAGTTTGGAAAATTATGACATGTCCAATGCTTTAGCGCCCAGCTTGCAGTCTACAAACCAAGCACCTAGGCGCCTCACTCTGATGGTGAGATCGCCCAGCGCTAAGTCGCCCAAATCGAGCCTCATGCGTGGCCGAGGCGCCCCAAGTCAATAGCCATTCAGCGCCCCAAGCGCCTAGGCGGTCCAGTCAAGGCAACACCAAGCGCCTAGGCGCTCCATGCGTACCACACATACTGCTTTCAACCACCTAGGCGGTCCAGCCAAGGCATACCAAAGCGCCTAGGCGCTCCTACTGCAGCGTAAAAAAAAAAAAAAAAACCCCTAATCGGGCACAACTCTACGAACCCAAAACAAAGACTCTCTTGCTCTCCCATTCCAACTCAAACTCACTCAAATCACAACCCTCCTCTAATCTAGCCCACGATAATCAACTTCTTCTTGACTAAGGATAACCAAATACTCAATCTCCTACCCAAACTCAAAGGCAATTAATCTCCATATGGTCATCCTTCATCACCAATTCATGCACCAACTCACATTCAAGCCACATCTATATGAAGTAAGTGCTCAAACCTCAATAAAATTGCTCCTACAACTTTGATTGGAACATCATATCTGGCTATAACCAAGTAAGTGCACAAGATTTTATTGCAAATTATTTGGATTTGCTTGGATAGTAGCTAAGGTAGTAAGTTGAAGTTGGTTATTTCATTGTGTTGGCTCAAGTGGATTTGGGTACTTCTCATTGTTGCTTGTATTGCATTGGACGACTAGTGTGCTTAGTTATTGACAAATTTGGTGAAAATTAAGTTTGGGGGAGTGCCTACCAATAGTGTTCAAAATTTGTGCACACCAAGTGTTCGATATATTGTCACAAAGAGGATTGGCCCATACTAAGCCTTTGAACATCGTCTATTGGGCAAGCAATTCACACACAAGACTCATGGCTACTAAAAGGCAAAGAGGCGAGACTTCGGGCACTTCGACTAAGTATGACAAAAAGAGATTTATAAGTGCTAGTGCGTCCGAAAGATATTACAATGTGCTTTCTAGTAAAACGCTAATTCCTGAGCGTGGATTATTGCTAGAGGCAGAAGATGGAGAGTTACTACAAATGATTGGAAGTAGAAGATGGGTGAACTTTACATCCCAACCGGATTCATCGGTCATTAAAATTGTTAAGGAATTCTATGCCAATGCAAAAGATATTGTTGGTAACATAATTTGGGTTCGCGGAAAATCAGTGGAGGTCAGTTTTAGGACAATAAATGCTTACTACGGCTTGAACATAATACCCAATACTGGCTACATGCAATATTTAGAGCACGAGCTAGACTACAGTGAGATCATTCAAGCTTTGTGTGTACCTGAAACAACATGGAAATTAACAGATCAACAAGAAGCTGTTTTGTTCCCTGCATCCGCACTAAGCGATTCACGGAAAGCATGGCATGCCTTTATTTGTGCCAAGTTGATGCCGTGTAGGCATATGAGTGATGTTATAAATCAACGGGCAGCGTTGCTTTTCTGCATTGGACAAGGAAAAACTATAGATGTGGGTCATGTTATACATGATTCAATTGACAAAGCAATTCGAGGAGGGACCTCAGGTGGATTACCTCACCCATCTTTGATCACTGGACTATGTCAACAAGTGGAGTCAAATGGGATGCCGAAGAAGCTAGATAACCTCCCTTAGCTGCGATTGACCACTCGCTTATTAAGAAGTACAAGGTATGGGGTGGGGGTACACCACACCCGAGAGGGTTAGGGTTCATTATTGTGCCTCCAGGAGTGCTGCAATTGAGCCTAATCAACAATCACACGACAATCCTCCCAAGATTTGGAAGTTACGGGCCACCACCAATTTTTTTTGAAGATATTCATGAGAATTAAGAAATCAAACTAGAAGGATTGACATGGTGGCTACTAGAGTTCAACGAGGTTTTGGCCGGGTTGAAAGAAATCGAGGATAGCCTAGCTCAAATGACAAAGCAGAGATGTATCGAGGCTGTGATGCGGCATTCTAGAGATGTTTGACCGCATGAATCCTGCCGCCACTCCCTACCAATTTCCCCATTGTTTGCGTACCCCAAGGTGATCTACACCACTAAGATGAGGTTGATGAAGAAGAAGACGAGGATCTTGACGAGGAATAAGGCGCCTATCATCTTTGGAAGTCCTCGATGCCTAATTTCTTATGTTTTGTTTGTTGAGGACATCAGCACAGGTGAAGTTTGGGGGTGCATTCTTCCAGTTCCAGTTGCATTCATGTAGTATTCATTTAGTAGTTTTTCATGTAATTTTCATTCTAATTTCTTAAAAAAAAATGGAAAAAGAAAAGAAAATTTCAAATATTTGCATGTTTCCAGCTGTTAGATAGTTTAAGTCTGTTTTGGCCAGTGATGAGATTGGAATTAAGTAGACAAGTAAAGTACTGACTGTTAAGACTGTGATGTGATTTCTTGTCATGATTTGAATCTTTACCTGTTTTAAACTAATATAATAAGGATAGCACAGTAAAAACAGCTATGTTGATTGATTGAGTTTAAATTGACACATAATGGACTTCTTGAGGATAATACTAGTTTAAATGAATGAAAGACATGAATAGGCAGCGATGACTGAATTTAGACAAAAACTTAAGTTTGGTGGAAAAATTTGGGATATATAAGCTTAAAAAAAAAAATTGAAAGAAAAAAAAAATACCGTGGCTAGTTTTGTTTCGGGGCCTTTGTTACTTGAGCAAGTACGCCCGAAGGGGTATCTTAACACCTAGCGCCCTAAGGTCTATATGGTCTGGGAGTCGTTAGTTGAAAGCTCGCTAAGGGGTATCACTATTAGCCTAATGGAATGAGACATTGCACAGTTATGGTTAAAAAAAAAACAATAAAACGGGAAAAGAGCAAAAAGCCCCCGTAATGTTAAGTAAAGCATAAGTATTCCGGATTGGACTCTTGATTTTGGTGGATGTTTGACTTTAGTTGGATTTAGCTTATTCATGAATTTTGCGAGCTCACACTGTATGAAGCCTTTAAAGAGATCTATTATGTGTTGTATTTAGCATTATATTGGTTAGAATGGATGTTGAGCACACACGCACTATACCAGTAATAACAGGGTAAGATCTGATGATTGATTAGAAAATTATTAACCTGTCTTGATATGATGTACAAGCATATTTATTGTGATTTCTCTGAGGCTTGATGAATAGATTTTTGTTCTGTTTGACTGCTGGAATTTAGGCATGTAGATAGCTGCATTTACATTGCATAGTCAGTTATTGCATTATGTTGTGTTGCTTGGGGACAAGCAATTGGTTAAGTTTGGGGGTATTTGATGAGTAGGTTTTATACCTATGAATCCGATATTATTAAACTTAATTATTGCTATCTTTAATTGTTTTTTAGTATTTTTTTTTATCTATTTTGTGTTTATTTCTTGTAGGTTGGAGCTGGAGGGACAAATTGGTCATTTTGGAAAAGAAAAAGGTCAAAAAAATCATTAAAATTAGAGCTGAGTGGCATTTTTGTAATTATGTGGTCCTGGTCAAGCGCTTTAGCGCTTGAAATAACTTATGTTGGCGCTTAGGCTTTCGTATGCAAAAAGGAGGATTTTCTACTGCCAAGTGGGTTTTTAGAAGCCAAAAAAGAATCTGAGTGAGGCGGGAGACTAATACAAATAGGAGGAGACTTTAGAAAAGTCGTATCAAAGAATTTTTCAAGAGATTTGTAGAGAGGACAACGAAGAAAACACGAAGGAAAATTGCAAAAATTTGGAGATCAAAAGAGAGAGTATTGAAGCAAATTCAGAGTTTCTTTTTCTCTTCTCTATTTTCATCTTTTGTAATTATCTGGGATGTTTGGATTATTAATTTGGATGATGTTTTTCTTTATTATTAGCATGGACTAAATTTTCATTAAGATTGCAACAGAACTTGGTATGTAGTTTAAATTGCAAGCTTCCCATTGAATGAAAGTTGGTTTTTATTGAATTGTTTATCATATCTTATGTTTATTGATTAATTGTTTGGCCAACAATTACTATGATAATCTATATATAATTGGAAGATGGAGTATAGATTGAGATCTGAATATGATAACATCTGTTCATATAATCTGAATAGGATTAATATGATTAGCATGTAGGATAGGAATATACCTATGTGTCTTTTGTATCCATTGAAAGAATTTGTGCGTAAAACCCTAATTAACTTGATTCACATAGGAATATAGTGAGTTGATTAACTGGGGTGTTCCTTGTAATTCCGCATCTTCAAGACTGGATTTAGGAGGATTTGTTCACATGTCTTTGGAAGAAGTGTGTGAATTTTTATAAAGCATTCTTGGATAACGATTCATATTAATTAATTAATTTTAAATGGGAAGTAAGTTAGTTTAAATGAAATACCATGGGAAGTTGTAATCTTAACCTGTTAAATCTGCAGTTATTCTTGTGAAATTTTGATTTTTAATCATTAGTTTTGTTAAGTTTAAATTTCAAATCACAAACAAAATTTCGTAGTTTAAAATAAGATTAATTGCATTAGAATTAGTAATTGATAAATATTAGTCTATTTCCTCGTGGGAACGATATCCTTGCTTGCTGAATATTACAATTGAACGCGTATACTTGCATGGTAAAGTGCTATTAAAAATTAGGCAACATTTATCCTTGTGGGTACCAAATATTTGCGATTTTCATTTCACAACTTAATTTCAGTCTGTATGTTAAGACCCCTAACAATCTCCCACAATTGTCGGGCACATAATGACACAAATACTGAACCCCTTTAAATATGTCATGAAATTGTCTGTTTGGGAGCACACATACATAACTTTGTAATGAAGTTATGCTGCCACCTGGGAACAATAAATATTGGTGATGCACTTATTGCATCATAAATCAACCACCACCAAACTAACAAGATTGTCAGTCTACTTGCAATTGTAATAATGCGATTCTGCATAGTAAGTGGAGAATTTATACGAATAAGCGTCGGAAGGCAATGCTTCTCGATCATCATTCCTGATCAAAACTGTGGCCACTTTTGAATTAGTGGTATTGAATCAAGTCCTTGCTGGCATCTCTCATGGTAAATACCTGTAGCTTCTTTGTTGTGTTTTTGGAATTTTAGCCCTCATTTCAACAAAAGAAGAGTATCTAAAGTTTAAGTTGCCGAGGTGCCATATGGAAGAACTTCAATCAAGTTATCCATGATATATTGTTGGCAACCATCATCACTACCTTATATTTGTTAAAATTGATGCTTTTGCTACTCTACGATTAGTTCAGAAGTACAGGAGTTTGAATCTTTAGATTACAAGTTGGAATACCAACCTATATTACCAGGCCAAATTCTAGAACTTTGTTTTATGAGCTTCAACAAGTCTCGATAGTAATTCTAGTATCCATATTTTAACTGCTGGGGAGTGAAGATAGTCTTTTAGGTCCCAATTTATGCTGGTATATTTTCACTTTAATATTTTAATTATGAAAATTCCAACCAGAAGATTCCAAAATTCTTTTGGCATAAACAAACTTTTTGCATTATAGCTAATACGTACAGAAGTACTGCTACTAATTTCACATGTTAGATGATACTTAGTGTTGCCTCCTAAAAAAGTGTAAAAATTTTGCAGATGTAGAAGTTCCAGTTCCATGTATCAAACTGATTGGCTTATTTGCCCTTCAACATTATGGCACCAACAGGGTTGGATTCCTGTTTGCTCCTGTTGTCATTACATGGTTTTGTGCATCAGTGCTATTGGTGTATATAACATCTTCCACTGGAATCCTTATATCTACCAAGCATTCTCTCCATATTACATGTACCGATTTCTGATGAAAACCCAAAGAGGAGGATGGATGTCCTTGGGTGGATTCTTGCTTTGCATAACAGGCAAGTTACTATATATGTGGTGGTGATCTTTTAGATACTAAATCCTATACTTTATCCATTCGTGAGACATAATTTTTCTTTTAGGTTCAGAAGCTATGTTTGCTGATTTGGGACACTTTACACAATTGTCAATAAAGGTACTACATTTGGTCCCTTTCTAGTTTGGAACTACTTGTCATGTGATATAGTTCAAACATTGTCTTTATGTGATAAATGTTTTTGTTCTAGAAATGAAGCTTGGGCTGAGCAGGTTATTTCAACATTATAACTAGCCAGATTGAGAGATTGGGTTGTAGAAATGAAGTAATTCATGTTTAGCTATCCAATTATATATTCAATTATGACACTAACACTTCAAAATGCTCTACTTGCTCGCTGATTGGGTTCACTATTTTTTGTTTCAGTTTGTTGGAGATAAGGTTGTGTATGCTCTTTCTCAGGGTCTGAAAGTTATTGCATATGTCGGGGAGACTTTAGAGAAACGAGAGAATATTGTACACTTCATTCTATCTAGTTCGTTGTTATTCTTTCAGTTTTCTTGTGTTAGTTATTAAATATTGTAAGTACATAATAACAAATTTTGTACTTATCGTGACTTGAGCATTATATATTTATATATGGAGTATTATTTTTAATTACTGGCTCTTTATGCATTAGTTTATTTATTAGTTTGAAATAGGTATGATATTTATATTAACTTAAAATATTAAATTTAATATTTATTATAGCAATTACTAAAAATAATAGTAATAATAATAAATATGAAATCATTGATTTGAAAATTACTTATAAATTTCAATGAATTTTGATTATTTAGCAATTAATTTTTTTTTTTACAAATTTATAATTTGTGAATGAATTTCTCTCTCACTAATTTGAAAAAAGATTCTCAATTTATATTTAGTGAAGGAAAATATTCTCTCGTTAAAAAAATTTGTTCTTCACAATATATTATTTGTGAGGGAATCAAGTTATTCACTAATTTCAAATAGTCCTTCTTAAAATATTATTTGTGAAGGAAATCAATCTTTCACTAAATAACAATATTCCATTACTAAATACAATTTGTGAAGGAATAAGTTATTCACAATATATCCTTCACAAAAAACATTTAGTTACTACTTAGCGAAGGATACTCAATTGCGAGGAGGTTTAATGCGAGCACTCGTGTGAAGGAAATATTTCTTCGCAATAAATCACTTGTGAGAGATATAGGGACTCTAGTGAAGGATTTGTCCTTCACTAGAGGCCATTTTTCGTGTAGTGACATTTTCTGTCTGTCGCTAAAGCCCTATAGTGATAGAAAGTGTCGCTATAGGTGTTCTTGAGTTTCTTGGAATCAGTTGGTCATGACCTAGGGACCACTTTGACCTTGATCTAATTTGCTACTGTTGATGATGCTGGGTTTGGACAAGTATAGATGTTATAGTACTCATACAATAGAACAACATCAGACCAATTTCATGCTTTAATCTACATATAACAAGAAGTTATAGAGGCTCAAAGTCACTGTCAGAGCTGTTCTTGAGTTTTTGGGTAACCCAGAATAGTGGTCATGGTCGGTCAATGGTTTTGTAGCTTCTATATCTTTCAATCCGTGTGATAGACTTGTGTTTTGTTTGTTGTAATAGGTAGTCTACATGTCAAGGTACATATATGTAACACTAATTTGGACAAAGTATAATTCTCAGGTCTCGATCTATGTTGGTCAAAGTACAACCAAAGGCTGTTCTTCGTGTTCATCAGTTTTTTGGATAACCTAGAAAACTTAGTCATGCTCGGTCAACGACTTTTGACCTTTAATTCTGGTAATCCTATGAATTATTTAACCAATTGAGTGTCATAGATATGTAGTATGTATGTCAACGTATTAATTCATTAAAATTAGTCATTATAACATCAAACAGAAAACGATTAAAAGGTTGGTCAAAGTAGCCGGTTCAACCTGTTCTTGAGTTTTCTGGGTAACGTAAAAAATAGAAATTTGTAATCGGTCAACAACTTTTGACCACCTATATCTTGAAATATATCTAGGAGCTGTCGTTGACACTCCTAAATTAACCTCACTTTCACTTCACAATTTATAATAATTAGCACAGTAGCAAGTAAGGATCGATCCCATAGAGAGTAAAGTTGTTTTAGAATTATTCTCTATTTTAACAAAAAATAAAGATGGGGGTTTTTGAAAATTATTTTTAAACTAAGAGAACAAGAATTAATGATTTAACCAAATATGTAAAAACTTCAGTTCTGCAGTTCAGTTTTACCAAGTACATCAATCAATTAATCAAGTTATTATTATTATTTTCCCTTCAATGAAACTATTAGCCCTAGATAACAAAAAGCTTTGCTATCCGAAATTCTCCTTAGATTATCAGTGTATGAAATAAGCTCTCCACCAGATTCTAACTAGCATATAAACTACAATAAGCTCTCTAGATTTAATATGATAGAAGCATTAAGAAATAGAGAATTAGGCTAATCCAAGTAACAAACACATAAGCTCAATTTGTTTAACTTATTTTCTGATAATCTTAGCAATACACAAAAGCTTGTCCACAATTAGTATTACCAAGTTGCTACTTATGATGAAGACAGATATCAATTACACGTAATACCAATCTTAATCTAGCATATGATAATGATCAAACTAATTCAATTGACCATATCAAATTAATTAGATCAATTAACATGCAATAAATAATAATAGATTATCAGGAGAAATTTCACACAAAAAGGAATAAATAATAATACTCAATTAATCAATTACTTGTAACAAGGTTCTACCTCCCTTTAGAACTGAATGAAAAGAACTAGCCTGCCATGCTCTTGAGTCTGCACTCCAATAGATGATAGTTGATAGTTGAATGAATAAAATCCTGACTATCATCCTCTATTTATAGTTCTAGACAAAGTCCTAAATCCAATGGGAATTAGAAATCCAAATCCTAAAAGGAATTACATATTACATTAATTTCCATAAAGAAATAGAATTCAATTTGGAAATAAATCTTAGTCTAAAAGAAATCCTAATTACAATAGAATTGTAAAAATTAATTTTCTAGAATCCAAAAATCAGAGTTGAAATTGGAATTAAATTCCACAATTTGCCGTGTGGTTAAAGTCCTTGTCGCGTTCGGATTCTGCCATCACCACGTAAATGATTTCCATATAACTTGATTTGCCGCATGAAAGCTGCTGAACTCCTTGTGAATTAGTGAATCCTCCTCCAATTAGAATTAAAAATCCATGAATTTGTGAATATGTTACCCACGTGGATAATTTTCCTTTGCATGCTATATAATTGACTTCATTCATATGTAGGGTCCGCCTCCACTTGCTTGGTTATTGAATCAGGAATTCACCATGTACTTGATTTGCATGATATTATATTAAAAAGCCCACATGATAAATACACTTGATATTTCTCCATTAAATAATTTGTGACCCATTTGAATTTTAGCTTCCTTGATCCAATAATGCTCAATTTATCTTCAAATTATTTCCAAAGTCACAAAGTCCATCAATTGTACCTAAAATAAAAATATAAAAATAATAAGTATATTTATACACAAAATAAATATAAAAGATTAAGTATTAAGGGATAAAAATATAATATATTCCATACTCATCGAATTCCCCCACACTTATCTTTTTACACGTCCTCGTGTAGACAAAAAGTTTGATTTGTAGAAAAATTGTATTCAACCATAGTGTCTAAAGATTTCATGGTACAAATCAAGATTATCAACACTAAATTTGCAAAAATCTAATCAATGCCTTATCAGTTAACTCACAATGAACAACCTTACTATTTCACCAATGAATTTCATTAAACCAAATTGTAGCCACATAAGTAACTTTCCCAAAATCTACATACTTACTCAACTTAGTTACCATGGAGCAAAAACTGTGCACACTGACTCATAACCAAGAACAACATTTTCCTTGCTTTTTAATTTTTTTTTCATAGAACCTTCTTTTTAGCACAAATGAATGTATTTTTATGCTTTTCTCGTATATTTTCTTTTCTTTTCTTGACATGTGCAATGCCTCCTTTTCTTAGGCTTTTTAGAGTTACCCATTAGCAAACTTTCCACCAACGACTCCCAAACTAGATGATCTTAGGGCGCTAGGTGTAGAGACACCCCTAAGGCCTACTTATTCAAGTAACAAAGGCCACAAAAGTCGATTAGTCAAGCTGCTTTTATCCATCACACTTTTCATTGTGAATACCGATGCTTCTCGAGGCTTAGATACCCAGTTATTTCGCATAATGAACATTGAAGCAGATTGTCAATTTTCATTTTTTTTCCTTCTCTTTCTTTTTTCCTTTTTTTTCATTCATCATTTTTTTCACATGGTTCTGCAACAACATAAGCAAGTTAAACATTTCTAAGTCATGAAATTAGTGTACATAGACAACTCCACAAATAACTTAGCAAAATAAACATGATTATCATATTTAAGTAGTCATGTATCACAAATTCAATTCAAATCAATTTCTATGGATCATGGCTTAGTTGTCATCATTCATTAACAAATTAAGCATCAAACAGATTCTAAATTTTAGCATTAATTTTCAATCTTTGACTTTAACCTTTGAACATATAGGCAAATAGGACCATGGAACCCAAGTTTTAAAAAAAAATCAGAATTTTTTCAGTTTTTTCAACTTCCCATCAAAATTGGATTATTATTCCTACATAAAATAAGACCTAAATCTCCCCCACACTCAAACCTTACATTGTCCCCAATGTAAGAAAATCATGCAAAAAAGAAAATACTACTAGCTAACATGCAATAATAAAACTAAAAAGTAAAGGGATAGAAAAATCAAATATGAGATCTTGGGTTGCCTCCCAAGTAGCTGCTCGTGTGTAACGTCTTTGGCTCGACGTCATGCCTCTCTTCTCAACTTTCATAGATCGGATCGTCTAGCTCCACCATCTCAATATTTTCCACCCGATGCCCCTCATAGAAAGGCTTTAATCTATGTCCATTCACCTTAAGGATCTTGTTTGTGCTTGGGCTTTGAATCTCAACTGCACCATGAGGAAACACATTAGTGATAGCAAAAGGTCCAACCTGTAACACCCCCTTCCCGAAAAGGAAAGGGAGGTCACGCACAAAGCACAACAAACTTGAAAATAAGTGAACAAAACATTAATAACTTCAAAATATTAATAATGGTGATCCATTAATAAAGTACTAAATACAATTCTCCAACTAGAGTCAAAATAATCAACACCAAATTTTTTTTGAATTAACCTAGATGGTCAAAGGCAACACTTTCATCAGACTAACCATGAATCACCCCTGCAAACCTGACGGAAGAAAAACACAGCATGAGCCAATTGCCCAGTACAGATATAGATATACAAAAGATATACAATTGAGACAAAATACTGAACAAAGCCTCAAGTGTAAATATTGACGAAAATATAATCTCCAAAGATCTGAATGAAATATATCAAAATCAATAAAATTGACGAAACCAATAGACGAATAAAGAAATAACGAACTGAAGTAACTAACTCAATGAATTAAACTGAACAGAAACAAACAAAACTAATACAATAAAACAATAAGCTGAAACAAATGGTTGGGGTTATTACATACCGATTGAGCTCAAAAATATATCTTGCCACACATGCAAGTCAAACTAGTGCCACACAGGCAAATCAAATGATGCCACACAGGCAATCAAAATAATGCCACACAGGCAAATCACACATTGGACCGCGAATCCAAATGTAAGCAAATCGGATAGTGTGTTTAGCACAACATCACCAATCCGCAGAACAGAAAACTAGGGTTAACCTATACGCCTCCCACAACAAAACACCAAATGGCCCACTTCCTCTGGAGCCCAAACGGAGACGCCGTGGACTAATCACACCGCCACAAGAAAGTGTCATGCCTCTCGTGTCAAGACGACATGCCTGTGGTACCCCCACAGGAGGTTATAGCTCAGGTATACCCTACGGTATATTCTAACAAAAATACCATGTCACAACACATGCGACATAATACTAACAAAAGGGTTCTATATGTACATGTTGAACCAAATCAAATTATAGTCACAAGGTTTCAAAAGGAAGGTATCAACATGTACCGCTTTACAATTATCAAAATAAATAATACTAAACATGATAACCTAATTCAAAGAGTACAAATACGAGTCATACGTATCAACTCTAAAATGAAACTAATATATTTATTTCACATGAAAAAATTATGTGAAATCATAATAGAATTCGAAATAAGAAAACAAACGAACAAATCAAATTTAACAAGAGTATCGCTGAAAGAGTACGGAATCCTTACCTGATTTAAGCAACATCATACCCAAAACTATAATCCGAATATAACTCGTTAAATTCCTTCCGTCCGAACTAATTAAACAAAATAATAAATAAGTATAATTAGTTAATTATTATTATTATTACCCAAAATATATTCCAAATATAACTTGTTTCTCTCCATCCGATCTAATAAAATAATAATAATACAATTATAATTCAATTACTAATTATAATTTATATGAATATGAAATTAATTTCCCCAACTACATCAAACTACAATACATACTCAAATTATAATATATTAATCTTTTAATGATTACTTCTAGTTTTATTCTCAAAATCAAGTATATCATTATATATATATATATATATATATATATATATATATATATATACATTACACTATTACACCTTCACTATTTCTTTGGATCTGTAATTTCTTCTTCTTCTTTTTTTATTAAACTTGCATAAACTTAATTCCTGAAGCAAATCTCAACTTACAAAATTTAATTAGAACTTCACATCCTCTGTTGGAAAAATCAAACTTTACTAAAAATATAGATCTAGTTAAATTGATAACTACACCTAAACCAATCTAATAAAATATATAAGGATTATATTAAATTAACTATTAATCTATTAACTGGCTCCTCGCCTGATTCACCAATGGTCACTTGGTGTAATACTATATATATATATATTAATTCACAAAATAAAGTATATTGATTCAAAAAGTAATAATATTATCTTACTGAAAGAATTTTCTTCCGCTTTGTTTTGTTCTTCCACAGCCGCTTTTCTCCCTTCTTCTCCTTCAGTTACATATAAAATATATTCAAAATAATTAAAATATAATTTTTGGACATTAAAATAATTTTTTATAATTTATTTTGTATTTTTATTAATTTAAAACTAATTTTCTATAATTATTTAATAAAAATATTATCTTTATAAATAAAGTGTCGCTATAGGTGTTATAGGCGACAAAACTGTCGCTGAATGTGTTCTTGAGCACCAAGAACACTGACAGACAGTGTTCAAGTTGCTCCCTTTGACCGAGTTTAATTCTCAACTCGAAGTGTTTCTAGGCCATATTAAACATTGATCTTGAAGTATACATGTAGGACTACAATTATCAAACATCATCAGAGCCATAACATAACGATCCAGCAAGATTCAAAGTCCTAAAGTAAGCGTCGAAGCTTCGGGCTTTCGGGTTACCCGAAACCAGGCGACTTCGATCGCTACTTCATGGCTCGATTCTCTCCATGATCTGGCCATCATATTGATGTTATTAAGGTTTAAATCGCTAGTACTCATGACATAGAACAAATTAGTATCACAAAATAAACCAAACGACATCACATGTACAAGATTAAGGCTGGTCAAAGTATGTCAGAGAAGTTGCTCAAACGTTTTTCGGGTTACCCAGAAAAACGAATTTCATGCTCCAGATAGCTACTTTTACCGGCTACTAAATCCACCCAGTTTGATGTTTAAGAGATTTTAAGGCATAAACATGTAGTTTAACTAACATACTACAACTTAGATACAATAAACATAACTAAATATCAAAGCATAATCAGATCTGGAGGTTTCAAAGCTTGTCAGACGCTTGATCAAGGATTCTGGGCTGCCTAGAAATGGTCCGGTCAATTCGGGTCAACAGCTTTTGACCGTTAATATCTACAAATCTATAGATCAAATGACAAAGATTCCACTTAGAGATTAAAGACCACATTACAGGCTACCAATAAAAACTTGAAAAAAACAAAAACCATAATCGAGCAAGGATTTATAGGGTCTGACATTTGTTGTCAGACCTCAAGAAATTTTTTTTCCAGATTTTTGAAATCTTCAAATCCGAGCTTCTAAATGTTATGGATCCAACATTTAGCAACCCAGATCATCAATAGACACTAAAACCAACATATTCTAACACTTAAACACAAGATCTAACAACAGATTATGGGCAAAATTCAAACTAGGGTTTTATTCCTTTGATGAACAATCTCTGATTCTAAGCTTCTGATTTGGTTATGGTGTTAGTGGGGCTTTGTTTAGGAGCTGAAATGCTTGCTAAAATCGTTGGTTTTAGTGAGAGAGAGAATTGGTTGAGTTTTGGGAAAAATTTAGTGAACAAATGAAATATTTCTCTCTCCAATCTATATATACTACAAATGTGCAATGTATTTGGCTGATTAAAATGGCTGATGGCAGTCATTTTTAAGTCAAGGGAGTTGTTGTGTTTGGTGAACAAACCACCTATTGTCAAAACCTATTATTTAGCCAAAATAATGCACTAGGGGCAAAATGGTCAAATTATAAATAATTTTAATGGCAAAAATGTAACTTGTCAAACCCTTATGATTTTACCCTTAGGGTTTAACCCTAAGGTTTAGCATAAAGCAATAACAAAATTTAGCAACTAGGGTTTGTACAAAAATAATATTATTTTAGTTTCTAAAATTTGAAATTAGGGTTTTGTTAATATAAATTAAATTTCTAATTATACATGAACATTAGGGTATTATATTAATGATTATAATTAACTTTGCTAATTATAGCAATTAGGGTTTATAATACCAATAATTAGGGTTACCAATACGTAATTAAGGCTTCTAAAACACAATTAGGGTTCTAATCATTATAATTTTATTTTACTAATTAGGTTTACCTTAATTAGAAAAAGAATCTATCATACCTGTTATCAATCACAGTAACACAATTTCTGACAGATTAAAATCTCCAGTTTAGGTTTCCAATTAGAGTTTTCTAATCATTAAAAATTCAAAAGTAACTAGGGTTTTAAATTTATAATTAGGGTTTCCTAATTAGCATGTTATTATGTAACACACAACATAAAACATATAACCCAGTTATATAACAGTCTTGAATTTAGATTTAAATTGAAAACAGGGTTAAACAAATTAATGCTAGGGTTTGGTCAATATACACCATAATTGACCAACCATCAACAGTACGTACATACAGTACATATTTATAGCACTAAAAAATCAAAATATATTTAATATTATAATATTATTCTCATGCTTTGATCAAAACCCAGAATTAGGGTTTGGATTCCATATCTGATTTATCTTACATAAATAACATTATAAATTAAGTTAAAAATAATTAACTTAATAATCTAAACAAAATTTATATAATAAAATAATCATTATAATTATTCTAAATTCATTTCATATATTATTTATATAATATATACTTATATTTTATGGAAGAATAATTAATAAACATTTCTAATATAAAATTAATTATTATAAGAATATCATTTATAATAATTAATATTTCTAAAATAAATTATCTGTAATAATTAATGTAAAAAATAAATTTTTTTATCATACACATAAATATATACATATTACCTTGACATATATCACCCATATTTATTTTAATAAAAAAAAATATAAGCAAAATTTATGATTTATTTATATAGAAAATATCGGGTTGTCACACTTATTCTCTAATAACCACCTACATTCTTGCTTTAGTGTCTCCAGCCAAATGATCATGAGATCAATCATCCTCATCCAACGAGCAAGCAACGTATGTACCAATATATTCGGATTCAAAATCCCCTTTTTAGTAATCGAATGATTGGGAACATTTTAGTTTTTAAGCTATCTAAGAATTTAGATCTCATTAGCATGATCTTATCATGATTCTAAAAGCATTGCTTAAAAATATGCGTTTATCACATATTATTAAAACAACACCATGTATATAATTAAATGCCTTTAGTAAATAAATATTTTTTTTAATAAATGAATAAGATTGTTTACAAAGTATACTGGTTTTATCATCAAACATGATTGACTTTTATACGTACTACTTTCAATAGCATTACCTCCAAAGTTAGATTATATATATAATGTGTTTCATATGTCAATATTACGACCTTATAAGCCAAATTATAAGAATGTAATAGAGTGTGAACTTATGCAGGTTGAGAAAGACTTAACATATGAAGAAATTCTGATTCAAATTATTGATAGAAAAGAACAAGTCTTAAGAAGCAAAGTAATACCTTTAGTAAAGGTAATTTCGAGGAACCACAATGCCAAAGAAGTAACGTGGGAACTCAAAGATAAAATGAAGAAGAATTATCCCAACTATTTGATTAACTTATATCAAGATTCTAGGGATAAAATCCTTATAAGGGGGGATGAATGTAACGATCGAGAAAAATCGTACTAGAATATAAATAAGTTTTATTTGATTATATTGAATAAAATGAGATTGTGTGGATTTACTCCGTGTTATGTGTTTAAAGGTCAATTTTATGACCTAGAATGTGCTTGGATGTTAGGGTTTACGAATTTGAGAAAGTATGGGAAAATAAATTTTTTTCTTAGAAGAAGAAGTAAAAACACTATTCACCCAAAAATGTTTTTGCGTATTTTCAATTTTTCGAAGAACGCATAAATTTTAAAATGACGAGGGAAGACGGAATGTCAAATAAATATTGAGAATGAAATACACAATTTTTTGATTGTGTAATGAATTTCAGAATGTTAAAGAAAAAGAATACGATATTAATATGGGTATATTATAAAATATTATACTAGTTTAATACGAAGAATAATATGTGTATAATATACGAGTAGAATACAAAAATGATACGAATATAATACAAAAATTATACGGTAGGAATACGAAAAGTCAAAGTCAACTAAAGTCCAGGTGGACTATTAACCCATTGGGATTTGACTTTAAGAAGCCCAATAGGAAGTGTTAGGAGGCCGAATGATTAATTAAATCAAGGCCCAAATGGAAGTTAATTCAAGCCCAAAGTTTGGCCCAAATTGAATTCGAACCAAGCCCAAACCAAGATCCATTAAAGATGGGGTATCCTTGGGTCATGGGTGGGGAAAAATGGGATGGGGAAAACCCATATGGGGCCCCCACAACCTCAATGAGCCGACCACACCAATCTTCTTCAAGAATCTTGGCAAAATATCAAGCTAAGGAGGTTGCATTTAATGCCATTTGTCATAAAGGTCTTAGTTAAATGTTGGTGATTAAGAAGGGGTAGGTAGTAAGTTATCTAAACTTAAGGGTGTTGACCACAAGAGACCCTAAGTAAAGTGATTAATTCATAACGTAAAGAAATTTTTTCTTAAAGACTATAATACCCCAACTCTTGCTTTTTCTATAAAAGCAAAGCAATTTCTCTCATGTGTCTACCAAAATCATCCAACACATTCCAAGTTTCATAAATTAAGAGAGAAGTGAGAAAATAATTTCGAATTCAAGGAGAATGAGAAGCTAGCTAATTCAACCAATCAAGAACACAACAGGTAATAAAATAGAACATAGGAGGGCCATATTGCGCCAAATTGTCTCAGTCCAAAGAAGGGGTTATGTTTCACTTGTGGATCAAAGGATCATTTGGCTCGCGATTATCCTAATAAGACAACAACAAGTGAAAGTAGGGGAAACAACAGCGGTATTAGCACTCTGACTATTACCGGAACAACGCCATCGAATCGACCCACCGCCAAAACTTTTAACATGACCGTGCTAGAGGTTGTGCAGTTAAAGGATGGGACACCCCCAAATTCTATACATTCACTGTAGCCAATTTGGTGCTCACGTAAATATTCTATAAGATAATAATTCTTATAAATCTAAGATTCACAAGACTCATAGTAAATAGTAGTTCTCGTCAGAACAATCATTATAACTGAGTACCCCCACTTAGTTGTACAAGTTTAGTATCTTATAGATATTTCTTCCACATCTATAATCTTTTCTATCTAAACTCCATAGTATTAATGGTAGGGTTCTTGGAACTGAGTGAAGTGCTACCTCAGTGCATCAAAGAAGCCCAATGTCTGTTAACACTATCATTCAGATATATAATTCATATAGATACTGTACACTTTTCTAATTCCATTAGAATAACAACTAAATACTTTAACTAATAATACACTAAACCATTAATATACCATTACATTGATTCAAAAGGTCGTTACTATTACATTATAGTTATCAACAGGGTATCCATGTCTTAAGCCTTTTATCCACAATACAAAATTTCTGGAATATATTCTTTCTATCTGCAAATGAAGAAAATATTTGCAAGGATGAGCTACAGAAAGCTCAACAAGTTTTAAACAATAAACGAATGTTATACATATATCAATTCTGAATTAAATGAACATAAAGTTCAGAGTTTCTCCACACACACTAAATCCGGATGAACATAAAGTTTATAATAGTGCCATAAATATATACTGATGTTTGTCAGCCAAACCCTGCCCATTTTGAGTTACTGTCAGTCATATAGACTTAGCAACCCGGGTTAATCCGCTCAACAAAACAAAACTAGGAGTATGCATATCATCCTATCTAAAAAATATCCGATCATTGCTATAAATGTCGGTGACAGCCTATAGCTGCCTCTTGCCCGCTCATTGCTATAAATGTCGGTACAAGACACCCAGACAGTATGTTATTGCCAATCTGAATAGTGTTAGTATATATATCGGCACGAAACAAAATTTGTTTCTCACAAACAATGCTTTGATATCAAATTAAAAGCATTTTTCCACAACAATAGCTCATATTACTTGGTTATGTTTGAATAAGAAATCATAACTTTTGAATAACAGAAATCATGTACACTGTATATCACCAGATCATAACTGATAAATATAAATTTTTTATTTAATAAAATAATTTAAATGAAGCTGGCATTTGAAATATGAGGTGTGCACAAAGTGCAAAAAAACTTGCCTGCCGGATGATGAGCTACTTTATAATACTCAGAACTGTCTACACAACCTAAATATGTTCATTACAGTAATCAGAACCAATAACAGTTGATATTTAGTCAATTTAATAGTGTCTAGGTTGTATTCGATGTCTATTCGATATTTTATAACTTGATCGGATAGTTATTGTATTATCTTCCGAGTAAATTTTGTCTAATAGTTTACATATTAATTTAAATATTATTTATAATAATTTTTAGAGACTTAAAACCATTTTGAATGATTAATATTAATTTTAACTAATTTATTATTAATCAAAATGACTTTAGAATCATTATTTTTAGGTAATTAATATTCATTCATAATAATTTTTAAACCATCAATATGACTTTCAAATAATCTACTATTATTGATAATGATTTTTATATCATTAGTTTCATTTTTAAATAATTTATTATTATTTAAAATAACATATTATTATTATTATCTAATTTTTTATCAATTAAAATGATTTTATCAATCATTAATATAATTATTAATCATTTATAATAATTATTAAATCATCAAATTTGTTTTTAAATAATTTATTATCACTAATAATGATATTTAAATCATTAGTGTGCATTTATTATTATTTAAAATGATTTATTATCATTTTACTAATTAATGTAATAGCATTATTAATTAATTTTATTATCATTAATATTCCAATAAATTTAATATTAACTAAATTTTATGTCAAAATATTAAAAATTACTTATTATAATTTAAAATGTATTTTAGGAATTTATTATTAATTTATAATAATTATTTAGTATTTATTCTTATTTATTATATAACTTTTATTAATTTCCTAGCTAACTGTCGCTAAAGGTCACTTTTAGTGACATAACCGTCGTTATTGGTGTTCTTCACCAACTGAAGAATACGGCAATCAACGTCGAGTAAGTAGTTTTAACCGGCTTTAATTCTTAACTTAATGTGTTTTTTGATCCTGGAAATTGTTCAAGGGTGTAGTACTGATGTAGTACTATAGATATGAAACCAGTGGGTGATCTAATCTTCATTATTTTAGCATGTTATAAATGGTCAAAGTAGCTTCGAGGTCTGATCTTGAGTTTTTGGGTAACCCAGAAACTCAATCAGTTTTCTACCCCTTCTTTCAAAACATAATATCTTTGATCCTACATATTATATAAGTGTTATAATGTAACTATTATATAGTATGTGTGTTATACTACAACAAAACAACAATTTATATGTCAAAGTAACATCAGAAGATCAAGATTAAACTGGTCAAACTGGCTGCCAGGCCTGTCTAAGAACTTTCTGGGTTACCTAGAAATTTGGGTAACCAGTTTCGAGACCCTACTTTTAATCTATCATATCTTGCACTCGTTTGATGTAATAAGTGATATATTGCCATGGGCAGGTAGACTACATAATAGGGTTCAAGAGTGTTTCACTAATATGGTCCAAACACTTGTCAGATTGAAGATCAAAGCCTATAAAATTCTTGTCAGTCCCTGTTCTTGAAGTTCTGGGTTTTCCAGAAATTGAAATCATTATCAGTCAATGGGTTTTAACCACTAATATCTTGCAATCTATACATCCTATGATCCTATTTTCACTTCTAGATTACTAAGCTCATAACATAATGCAAATATAATACATCAAACAACTTAATCATCTAACAGATTCGGATCTAATGCGCCTGACATTCGGTTGTCAGACATACTTTTAGGGTTCTTGACTGATTAAGCAAATCTTCATTCCGAAGCTTTTAACTATTATAGATTTGTGTTTTAGCAACCCAGATCACTTATTAACATGTTATTTAACATCTCCAAACATTAAAACATAACATCTATCTAAGCTTTCATCATCTTGGACCAATTTAGGGTTTCTTACCTTTTAGGCCAATTCTTGATTTCTTCCTTACTGATTCTGGTCCGACTATCTAGGTACTGATTATAGACCACTATATGGAGTATATAAAGTATAGAACTCATAAGTTTAACTATGGAAAGCATAGCTTGGATATAAAGATTCAGGTAAGGGTAAAGTAGTCTTTAATTCATTAATTTTTAACAAGTTTACTTGATAATCTGATATTAGATGTCATGTCATGGTTGGTGTATTCTAATTTAACACATGTGTGCAAATCTTTTAAGTGTTGAGTCATAGATTTGAGTTTAGCACCAAATTTTAGAAGATAAAGGGTATTTTAGTAACTTCCTATGTATTAAGGGTACTTTTGTGATTTCCCATTCAACCTTGAGGTTAATTTGGTCATTTATATATTGGATTTAGACACATGGAAAAACTTTGTGGTGAATCATAAAGATTTGTGTTTATCTTTTGTTAAAAGATAAGCTCAAGGGTATTTTGGTCTTTCTACCCCTACTAAGGGTATTTTGGTAATTTCCATATTATCCATAGGGTTATTTTCATCATTTCACATACTTCCCTAATATTTTTAATCCTTAAGTTTTGATAACCAGTATTAGGGTTCCCTAATTAGATTTTAGCGTTCCAAAATTAAAATCAGGGTTTATCGATCAGGTTTTGGTAATCCGGGTTAGGGGTTCCTAATCCTCATTAAAATTCTCTGATAGAATTTTATACTTTGTCCTACACCCACATACCTATTATAATATTCAGTATCACAACTTCTTATTGATAATCCTAATTAGAGTTAGGGTTTATTTATCAGGGTTTAGGTTTCTTGAATTGAAAAATTAGGGTTTTCTGACATTCGATTAAGGTTCTTAATCCCTTATTAGGGTTTACTAAATTTGTACCCTAACTAATCAATCATTGATCATCAATTCTATATCGTACAAACACATATTCATCAATACAATTTTATAATTGTATTTTCTACCGAATCCATATCTAGACTTAAGGTTAGGGTTTCTATTCTCTGTTAAGCACAACTCTACTCATATTTCTTAGTCAATACACAAATTGACCATTTCTCTAGACTTGTATCACAGTTACTTAGCACAATATTGGTAATCAATATAAATATTAAATAAAAAAAAATTATTCGTAAAATTTTGGATCCTCACATTCTCCTCTCCTTATAAGGATTCCGTCCATGGAATCATCATCACTGTATACTTACCTTTATGTCTATCATTCGACATTTATTCCACTTCTAATTACTTTTGGAATAAAAACAATTCACAGGCTCCGCCTGAGTTTTATTTAACTTATCTTGGCCCATAATTTCCTTAGGAAATATAGTTCCATACCCACACATTTAACGCAAAATTAAGATTTTGAATTAATATATTATCCCCTCCGTATAAGATTCGATCTTATGAATCTTGATCCATTCTTTATTCAAAAGTTCATAAAAATTGAATCTACACAATTAATCATAATATTTAAATCTAATCGTTAAACACATAGAATATTTATCTATCTATTTCTTTATTTGTCGTTTACCCTGACTATTTGTCAAGTTAAAATCAATAACTATTTATCCTTATCTTAATTTTTTTGAACTCAAATTCCTCCTTCAACATTTATTCTAATTCCATGCCTCTTTAACTGTAGCACTCTAAGACTTATTATCTTATATCTTATACCCTTGGTATTTTAACCAAACTGTGACCTCCATGGTTCAACCACAACATCTCACAATGATACCTACCGATTTGGAACCAAAGAACTCGACGTCCCTACGAAAAATCTGGCTTTGGTGCCTTCCCTCTTATTAATTTATCTCGAATTCTTTCTTTATATCTTATCACCCCATCTCTATCTATTAACTTATTCAAGATTTATCGTCCTTCTCATGACCTTTTCCTATAACTAACGCTTCTGGATAGAGTTGGCTGAAACTCTTATCTAAATCTTAAATTTATTAAAATCTTTTATCAGTCCCTCGCTGTTTCATTTAACTTTTAATATTATTGTTAAATGTTTCCTCCTTCACATGTCCCAAAACCAGATACTATTTACACTTATGGTAATCAATTATACCTCTTATTTCCAGATACAACTAATTCATTTCTCCATTTGAATTACTTTATCATGAGTAGTAATAATGATATTTTTAAATCATTTCTTTATTTCTCAATTTATCTCTAACTTTCTTCACTTCAGATTATTTATCCTAATGATTTATTCAAGCAATTTCTTTGGCTATAGTTGTCTAATCCGCTGCTAATCTCATACATCTAATATAGAGTAACCTTAATTACCTTTACTTTCTTTCCCACTGACTCTTCCTCCTTCACAAATTTCTTCTTGATCATAAGAATACTATCACCAACATCATCTTTTATTATTAAGACTAAAATTTTATTCAAATTTTTTATAGTATCTTTCAAAATACTTTTTAGACTTATCATTAACTCATGTTCTACCATAATTCATCATATTTGATGCATAATTCTATCCTTTTACCCAACAAATTTTTTACACTTTGCAAATAACTTTAATTTATATATATATATATATATATATATATATATATATATCAACAAGTTTCACAAATTACATATCAGTTCATCTTAGCACTATTACTATATAATGTACATATCCCTAAATCATAGACCAAAAGATGAAATCTATTATCTTTACCAAACTTATACAAAAGTTGTAACCTCTACCGTACATATACATGTATTCACATATACTTTTCAAAATACTATCCAAATATTCTTACTATTATAAATATTTCAAAACCTAACTTTCATCTTGGACGTTTTTGCTCCCATCACCTGCTGGTTTGAATTTGAGGCTTTGTTTCCCCCTTAGGTTGAGATTTTTGGGTTTTGGACAAAATTTTGCTATGTGTCCCTCCACCCCGCAATTGAAACACTTAATCTTGTTGATCTTATTATTTCTATCATACTTCTGCCGTGGGCAACTATTTGCATAATGCCCAATGTGTCCACAAGTAAAACATTGAGTCCCCATAAAGATACATACCCCTACGTTCATCTTCCCACAAATACGACAACCTTTATCCCTTTGACTGGTGCTACTATTTCCCTTTTTCCTAGAGTTATTTGAAGATTTAACATCCCTCTTCCTTTTGTAATCTCCCTTCGTTTGACATTGTCTTAATATTTCATGGTCTGATTCCTCAGTCACCTTCAATTCTGATGGTCTCGCTAATTTAAAGTCTAAGGTAATTCTTAAAGTATTGGGTTTAACTTTTGGTGGATTCCTTGACCTCCATCGTGAAGCGTCTAGTAACACATTTACCAACTGTTGAGCTGGGTTTGACTCTAACTGGTTTCCGTCAATCCCTACTGGTGATTTTCCTTGTGATGCCATTTATCTATAAATAGCAATTCACTACAAATAAGCATAATATTCAATTAATTTGACAAACAAGGTGTATATATTCAATTACATTCTATATATTCTAAGAAAAAAAATAACCAAAAAAAAAATTATATATTCTTACTAGTTCTCCCCCAACAATTCCTATATTAGAAACATTATTTTATTACAAACTACTGCTCCTCTACTACTATCTGTTTTCCCAAATGACTTTCTACAATAGGAACACCATACTATCACAGCTACTATTCCTCCACTGCCATATATTTTCCTTAACCTCTTATTCTCTTCATTTCTTTCTCTTAACTTAACCCTGATACTATCGATCATCCCTCTTATGGATATTCAAAATTTCTCCAGCGTCTACTTAAAATCTATATAATTTCTTCTCTTTGTAATGTTACTCAAATTTCATTTCCATCATCTTCTGTTGTCCCTCTTTTTGGCTCTATATGAGCCTTATAAAAACTTTAATCTCCCTCTTCACTTAACTCCAACTTCGATACTCTTCATGGGCATTCTCTAAATCTACCACAGATTTATCTTTTATAGCTTCAACTACTTAGTTGTAAACTACTTCCCTTGATACTTCCTCTATTTTATTCTTCAATTCATTCTTCATTACAACATATTATGGTTCAAATATTATCTCAGGTAAAACAATCAGCTTTTCTCTCAGCATATGAATACACTTAACTCCTTCACTTACCAAAATATCAATTCAATATCATTAGCTTATATAACAATCTACTCTTCCACTTCTATTGATGAATTTCCTTAATTCATCACTTACTAACTTAACTTTGGTTTATCTCTCTATTACTGTTCTCTCCCTAATACCAAATCTCTTATTTTCTCACAATAAGCTCTAAACTTCTTGTCAATTTCAACTTCAAATCTCCCCCTTCCAGGTCACTTCCTAAATCCATCAATTCAGTATGTTTAAAAACATTTATAATCTCTTCATCCTTACAACTTTTCTTTATCTATTCTAGACATTCCTATCATCTACGAAGTATTTCCCTGCAATAAGTATCTAACTCATTCCCTATCTCTAAATTTATCTCCTTATTACCTTCACTACAATCTCTCAGGTTATATCTTAAGGTATTCCTACCCTAGCTCTATAACCTACTACTTTGATACCAAATTGTGATGCTCCCAAATTCTCTACATTCACTGTAGCCAATTTGGTGCTCATGTAAATATTCTATAAGATAATAATTCCTATAAATCCAAGATTCACAGTACTCATAGTAAATAGTAGTTCTCGTCAGAATAATCATTGTAACTGAGTACCCTCACTTAGATGTACAGGTTTAGTATCTTATAGATATTTCTTCCACATCTATAATTCTTATCTATCTGACCTCTATAGTATTAATTGTGATGCCCCCAAAATAGGTATACATCACCTATTCTGAGTTGTCAATACATGGTACAGAAACAACTACAACTTTATTATTACAATAGTAAAACTGTGAGTTTAAATACAAATATTATCTTCTAGACAATATTTATACTCAAATAAATCCTCATCACATTTATTGATACATTATTTTACAAAAATGGTGAGGACTACTAAACAATCCTTTCTAAAACCTTCATTCCATACCCCAGGCTCGTACTATTTATATTCTCGCCTCACGAGAAGAAAAATGGAACAAAAAGGAAAGGGTGAGCTCAACTAGCCCGAAGAAAGAATATTATGACTAAGATAATATACAACAAATTACCGTTAGTCTTCAACAGGAAAAATCTAATAGAATACAATAGACAACAAATTTTAAATCAATAATCGCAATGAAATAATAATTCATTAGAAGAGTTAAGTAGAGAATGCAAACTACTATCTTCTATATATGAATTTAAAAGTTCATCGTCATCTTTTATCCCGTAACATCAATCAATATACATACGAGTCAAATATTCATCTTTACTCACAGCCAAAGATATTCATCAGTTGGTCATGTTCATCTAAACACTGTTCATCTTTGCACTTCTGACCAAAGATATTCTTCAGAAATCATTCATCTTTTTACTACTGGCCAAAGATATTCAATAATATCATCATTTAAGACTAAGGATGATGAAAATATTTTTTAAAGAAAGCGAATCCAATTGAAACAAAATGACAAGGATTAAGGATTAAGGATTCGTGCTTTGTTTTATCCACCTCCAAAATTACCTCAAAAATAATCATAGTGGTGTAAAATTCAAGAATGATCAAAACATGGATACAATCAAAGCTAGTATCCGAATAGATATTTTGGACAAAAGAAGAAATTTTATTTTTCAATTGAATAGTCTTGAGTATCGTGAATAGTGTCAGTATACGTGAATAGTAACTCAGACACCAAAAGATAGAAATTCCATAAAAACATCTTCACGCTTCATGAATAGTACTCGTGAATAGTAACTCGTGAATAGTAACTCATGAATAGTAACTCGTGAATAGTAACTCATGAATAGTAACCCGACATAAAAAGTTCCAAATTTGATAAAAAGTTCCAACCAATATTTCAAAGATAATGATATTGAAGAAATAATATCATTTGAGAAGAAAATAACATCCCTTACCTCGAAAGATCAAGACTTCTAAATTTGAAACAGGATATAGGCTATGACTTGGACTTTCAGTATAGCAATAATCAAAGTATACTCAAAATACTCACAAGAATACGCTTGATAATATATAGAGAAAACTTGGTTTACGGTGTGATTTTCAATTCTAACCTAAACACCCTATTTATAGGAAAATGCTTAGAACACAAAGCGAGAAAATTTAATAAAATATTAATATTAATATTACAAATTCCTACGCCCACTTTTAAGGATCTGAATTCATTATTTACATCACATGCAAGACCCACCTTTAATGACAAAAACATTTTCATAATAAAATAATTAAAACTTCCAAAAATTAATTATTTTGAGACTTTAGAACTTCAATAATTCATAATAAATAGCCCTTTTATCAGAAAATTTGAGAATCACGCAAGTTTTTTAGGAAATTAAATTCTCTACAACTTTGCGGAAGAAAGTTTTTCCAAATTCCAATCAGAAATTGACCGAAATCCACAAACGGCCGATTTTATAGGCTATAATCAAATTTCAGTCAATAAATGGGGTCCACCAACATGTTTAACATGTTTTAAACATTTATTGCAACAAAAATACTCTTCCTCCTCGTATACTCATAAATCCCACATTCGTTGTAAAAATATCACCATTATTATATTATTAAAATATAATAATACATTATCTTATCAGATAAAATTTCAATTTTCAACAATTGTCACATTAAAATTTTTCTCCATCTATATCCACATAAAATCAATATTTTCCTCATCATATGAATCAATAATTAATTATTCACAAATAATATTACAGAATCACAATATTGACAACCAGGCAGTTCCCAGGAAAGAGGGGGCTTTCCAATAAGAATTTCTTCTTACTGGCGCGCAATTAGGTGACCAAACCTCTCCTTAGATAGAACTTTCTAGACATTGCCAATAATGTTATCTAATAATATTATTGAGATAATATGAATTATTGCTTCGATAATGAAAAATCTTGTGTAATGACAATTATGAAACAACAATGAATATAAAATATCAACGCAAGAATTATTAACTCAATAAAATATCGAAGCGAAGAATTATCGTAACCATTATTGAGTAGTGCCTTCTTACGTAAGAATCAATAATTGGTGCAATACCGTGTGCTACTGTGTTTTAACCACAGAGTATTTTAACAGTATTAACGGTAACAACTACGCCTTTATTTTTAAACAACTTATATTTGTCGTTTTCTTCATCCAATCGCTTTTCAGTTATGGGCCCCCACATGGTCGCTTTGGGTCGCATTGCGAATATTCCCGACAAAGCGATGCGAATATTCCACGACCAAACGAATATTCCCCGACAACAATGAATATTTTATAACCACTTGTTTATTTTGAAATATTTGCGTATCTTACCCCTAACTATCCACATTAATCAAATCAACCCTTACTATTTCAAAATAATAAATAGAGAAAACTAAATTTCATTAATAATAAGTTGGGGTCTTACATTAATGGTAGGGTTCTTGGAACTAAGTGAAGCGCTACCTCAGTGCATCAGAGAAGCCCAATGTCTGTTAACACTATCATTCAGATATATAATTCATATAGGTACTGTACACTTTTCTAATTCCATTAGAATAACAACTAAATACTTCAACTAATAATACACTAAACCAATAATATACCGTTACATTGATTCAGAATGTCGTTACTATTACATTATAGTTCTCAACAGGGTATCCATGTCTTAAGCCTTTTATCCACAATACGAAACTTCTGGAATATATTTTTTCTATCTGCAAATGAAGAAAATATTTGCAGGGATGAGCTACAGAAAGCTCAGCAAGTTTTGAACAATAAACAAATGTTATACGTATATCAATTCTGAAATAAATGAACATAAAGTTTAGAGTTTTTCCACACATCCCAAATCTGCATGAACATAAAGTTTAAAGTAGTGCCATAAATATATACAAATGTTTGTCAGCCAAACCCTGCCCATTTCGAGTTACTGTCAGTCATATAGACTTAGAAACCAGGGTACAAAACTAGGAGTATGCATATCATCCTATCTAAATAATATTTCATCATTCTTTATAAATGTCGGTGTGACGAAATTTATACCGGCTCTCTCTCACTCATTATTATAAATGTCGATACAAGACACCTTTATCAATCACATCTGCCGATCTGAATAGTGTCAGTATATATATCGGCACCAAACAAAATTTGTTTCTCAGAAACTATGCTTTGATATCAAATCAAAAGCATTTTTCCACAATAATAGCTCATATTACTTGGTTATGTTTGACAAGAAATCATAACCTTTGAATAACAGAAATCATGTACAATGTATATCACCAGATCATAACTAATAAATATAAAATTTTTATTTAATAAAATAATTTAAATGAAGCTGACATTTAAAATATGATGTTTGCACAATAATACTCAGAACTGTCTACACAGCCTAAATATGTTCATTACAGTAATTAGAACCAATAACAGTTGATATTTAATCAATTTAATAGTGTCTGGGTTGTTTTCGATGTCTATTCGATATTTTATAACTTAATCAGATAGTTATTGTATTATCTTCCGAGTAAACTTTGTCTAAAAGTTTACATATTACTTTTAAGTATTATTTATAATAATTTCTAGAGGCTTAAAACCATTTCTCAATGATTAATATTAATTTTAACTAATTTATTATTAACCAAAATAACTTTAGAATCATTATTTTTAGGTAATTAATATTCATTCATAATGATTTTTAAACAATCAATATGACTTTCAAATAATTTACTATTATTGATAATGATTTTTATATCATTAGTTTCATTTTTAAATAATTTATTATTATTTAAAATGACATATTATTATTATTATCTAATTTTTTATCCATTAAAAATGATTTTATCAATCATTAATATAATTATCAATCATTCATAATAATTATTAAATCATCAATTTTATTTTTAAATAATTTATTATCACCGATAATGATTTTTAAATCATTAGCTTACATTTATTATTATTTAAAATGATTTATTATCATTTTTACTAATTAATGTAATAGCATTATTAATTAATTTTATTATCATTAATATTCCAATAAATTTAATATTAATGAAATTTTATGTCAAAATATTCTAATTTACTCATTATAATTTAAAATGTATTTTAGGAATTTATTATTAATTTATAATAATTATTTAGTGTTTATTCTTATTTATTATATAACTTTTATTAATTTCCTAGCTAACTCGCTAAAGGTCACTTTTAGTGACAGAACCGTCGTTGTCGGTGTTCTTCACCAATTGAAGAACACGACAGTCAACGTCGAGTAAGTAGTTTTGACCGGCTTTAATTCCTAACTTAATGTGTTTTTTGATCATGGAAATTGTTCATGGGTGTAGTACTGACGTAGTACTATAGATATGAAACTAGCGGGTGATCTAATCTTCATTATCTTAGCATGTTATAAATGGTCAAAGTAGCTTCGAGATCTAATCTTGAGTTTCTGGGTAACACAGAAACTCGATCAGTGTTCTACCCCCTTCTTTCAAAGCCTAATATCTTTGATCCTACATATTATATAAGTGTTATAATGTAAACATTATATAGTATGTTTGTTATACTACAGCAAAACAATAATTTATACATCAAAGTAACATCAGAAGATCAAGATTAAACTGGTCAAACTGGCTGTCAGACATATCTAAGAACTTTCTTGGTTACAAAGAAATCTGGGTAACCAGTTTCGAGACCCTACTTTTAATCTATCATATCTTGCACTCGTTTGATGTAATAAGTTATATATTGCCATGGGCTGGTCTATTAGTCTACATGACAGGGTTCAAGAGTGTTTCACTAATATGGTCCAAACACTTATCAGATTGAAGATCAAAGCCTATAAAATTCTTGTCAGACCTTGTTCTTGAAGTTATTGGTTTTCCAGAAATTGAAATCATTATCGGTCAACAAGTTTTGACCACTAATATATTGCAATCTATACATCATATGATCTTGTTTTCACTTCTAGATTACTAAACTCACAACATACTACAAATATAATACATCAAACAACTTAATCATCTAACAGATTCGGATCTAAGGCTCCTGACATTCGGTTGTCAGACATACTTTTAGGGTTCTTAACTGATTAAGTAAATCTTCATTTCGAAGCTTTTAACTATTATAGATTTGTGTTTTAGCAACCCAGATCACTTATTAACATGTTATTTAACATCTCTAAATATTAAAACATAACATCTGTCTAACCTTTCATGATCTAGGACCAATTTAGGGTTTCTTACCTTTTAGGCCAATCCTTTATTTCTTCCTTTCTGATTCTGATCCGGCTATCTAGGTACTGATTATAGACCACTATATGGAGTATATAAAGTATAGAACTCATAAGTTTAACTATGGAAAGCATAGCTTGGATATAAAGATTCAGGTAAGGGTAAAGTAGTCTTTAATTCATTAATTTTTAACAAGTTTACTTGATAATCTGATATTAGATGTCATGTCATGGTTGGTGTATTCTAATTTAACACATGTGTGCAAATCTTTTAAGTGTTGAGTCATAGATTTGAGCTTATCACCAAATTTTGGAAGATAAAGGGTATTTTAGTAACTTCCTATGTACTAAGGGTACTTTTGTGATTTTCCATTCAACCTTGAGGTTAATTTAGTCATTTATATATTGAATTTAGACACATGGCAAATCTTGGTGGTGAGTCACCAAGATTTGTGTTTATCTTTTGGTAAAAGATAAGCTCAAGGGTATTTTGGTCTTTCTACCCCTACTAAGGGTATTTTGATAATTTCCATATTATCCATAGGGTTATTTTCATCATTTCACATACTTCCCTAATATTTTTAATCCTTAAGTTTTGGTAACCAGTATTAGGGTCCCCTGATTAGATTTTAGGGTTCCAAAATTAAAATCAGGTTTTATCGATTAGGGTTTGGTAATCCGGGTTAGCGGTTCCTAATCGTCATTAAAATTCTCTGATAGAATTTTATACTTTATCCTAAACTCATATACCTATTATAATATTCAGTATCACAACTTCTTATTGATAACCCTAATTAGAGTTAGGTTTTTTTTATCATGGTTTAGGTTTCTTGAATTGAAAAATTAGGGTTTTCTGACATTCGATTAAGGTTCCTAATCCCTTATTAGGGTTTACTAAATTTGTACCCTAACCAATCAATTATTGATCATTAATTCTATATCGTACAAATATATATTCATCAATACAATTTTATAACTGTATTTTCTACCGAATCCCTATCTAGACTTAAGGTTAGGGTTTCTATTATCTGTTAAGCACAACTCTACTCATATTTCTTAGTCAATACACAAATTGACCATTTCTCTAGACTTGTATCACAGATACTTAGCACAATATTGGTAATCAATATAAATATTAAATAATAATAAAAATTATTTGTAAAATTCCAGATCCTCACAAAGGATGTGGTGTTAGGTATCATTCGGGTCAACAATTTAAATGCATATGTATTATTTGACTCGGGTGCTACATGTTCATTCATATCTGATGATTTTACTAAGAATTTAGATTTGTCTAAAGAAGAGTTAGATTACCCTTTGTACATAGAAATTGTAAATAAGGAGGTGATTCCTGTTAGGTTTGTACACAAGAACTGTAGGGTGGATATTAAAGGGCACGTGATGATGGTATACTTAATTCTGATAATACTTGGGGAATTTGATGTAATTTTGGGAATGGATTTGTTATTCAATTATGGGGAGATAATCGATTGCCAAAAGAAGTGTGTAAACCTTATGACTCCGTCAAAGGTAGTTTTTTATGGTAGGAAGTCGTCTAAACAAGCGAGTTATTGGACGGTGATGCAAGCCAAGAAGTTGTTAAGATAAGGATGTGTAGGATACTTAGCCTACATAGTCGATATTCAGAAGAAGGGTGCAAAGCTGGAGGAGATACCAGTCGTTAAGGATTTTGCAGATGTGTTTCCGGATGATTTGTCAGGATTTCTGCCTGACAGAGAGGTTGAGATCATAATTGACTTAGCACCAGGGATTGCCCCTATTTTGAAGGCCCCATATCAAATGGCTCTAGTGGAGATGAAAGAATTGATGGTGCAATTATAAGAGCTATTAAACAAGAAGTATATCTAGTCGAGTGTCTCATCGTGGGGAGTGCCGGTGTTATTTGTCAAGAAAAAGGACAGATCAATGCGGCTCTGCATTGATTATAGATTGTTGAACAAGGTCACGATTAAAATTAAGTATTCGTTGCCAAGGATCGGTGAGTTGTTTGATCAGCTGAAGGGAGCTAAGTACTTCTCAAAAGTAGATTTGAGAAGTGGATATCATCAGTCGAAGGTGAGGAAGGAAGATATACCAAAGACGACATTCAGAACTTGGTATGGTCATTACGAGTTTCTGGTAATGTCATTGGGTTTAACTCGAAGTAGTTGCACTCGGACCAACGCACCGTCTACTCGAATCTTCATAACTTTCAGTCCAGGAATCCGATGGAGGTGTGCTATACCTTTCTGGAAAGCCCTTTCCGAGAGATACATAATGATATAGGGTTTGACCTTTTTCTAAATCCGTGAAGATGTGTCCATGACCAGATCTTCAGGTCTTCGTAGTTAGTCCGTTGAGCTGTCTTGTGTTGTTTTCACTCGGGATTAACGTTATGGTTTTGCATGACCTTCATCGAAGTGATTTAACTTTATTTGATGTTTAGTTGGCAAATATTACTCTTTTTCCCTCCAAGGTTGGTTCCGGGCTTGACATGGCAACATTTGTCTTCCTCGAGTTTATCTATGAGGTTTGACTGCTAATGTTTCATATCTGTATTCAGGGTTATTACTAAATTTGATTTGATGATCCACGGGGATGTCTCTGTGGTTATATTTGATGTTTTGGTCCTCCAAAGTTATCTCTGGAGTGTGAAAAAGACGTTTTTTCCCTCCTACATAGTTAGTAACAGGAATTTTTTTTTTTAAGTGTCTACAGATGCCCCTCTTTATCATGTTTATGCAATACAATAGAATTAACATGATAAAGATTACTAGACACTTGAAATATGACAAGGTATATTTAATGTTGCAAATCGCAATGCAGTGAATGTTAAAATGCTTTCGCACTTCGCAAATTTCATATCGCATTTTGCACTTTGCACTTCACATTTGGCCAATCACACTTCACAAATTGCACATTGCATTTCGCAAATCACAAATCACAATTTGCACATCACAAATCACTTAACCATTACAAGTTATTGCTAATGTCTATGCTGGTGTTGACTCCAACGGTTTGATTTTTGTCGGTGTTGCCGATGCTTGTTTGATGAAGATAAATTGAGATATTTTCTACATCTCTGTTGCGAATGACGTTCTGAAATCACCGGACCTTCCTGATGTATATGCTGGTAGTTTACAACGGTGCCTACCCTGTTGGTAGTTAACAACGATTCCTACCCTGCTGGTAGTTGACAACGGTTGATCACTGGATTGTTTTGATGCCTACTCAAACGGTAGTTTTCAACAACGAATTTTTTTTCTCAAGTCTAGGAATTTAATGTGTATGCTTATTTGACTCTACTGAGGATGCATGCTAAACTTTTTAATGGAGATGTGCACTGATATAATTCTTTTGCATATGTATAGATCATGTATGATGTGATGATCTAAATTTATCCTCAGGAGTCTATTATCCTAAGTTGATGAACATGCTTAATTGAATTTAGTAAATGTGGAACCATATATCACTCTTTTTGAGGCAATTTCGAGTTTGTTTTAGCTGTTGGGTGCTTGTTCTCTATTTTCTTATGTTTTTTATTCGTGACCTGGCTGGACTGATGATCTGGGTGCCGCTGACGTTATCCTTGGAGGGTGCGACCTGTTCTTTCACAGCCCAAATTTGAATCTTTGGTGTAGAAGCCTCGACTTGTGAGGACTTGGCACAGGTTGACATGTTTGATGGTGTAGATTTCATTCGCTAGACCTTTGGTCGTTGGGCTCCTACTTTTGAGCTAAAGACTCTCTTGAGAATTTTTCACTTCTTATGTTGTGGAAAGCTTATGTCACCGTGATTTCTTTCAGGAGTTCTCCTCTTTCCTTTGATTAGAGTCTTGATCCCGCCTTAGATTCCTTCTATTTCTTGGAATAAAAAAATTCCCCAGTCCTTTCGTATATTGTTGTCAGAGATTCATAAAAGAAACTCTCTTTGTTGACCAAGTCGCGAGTGAGCAATATCCTGCATATCAAAAGAATAAAATACACCAAAAGCTTGACGGCTCGGCCGTCAGGATCAGTACACTCATGTGAATAAGGCATTTGAAGTAAAAGTTTATGAAATTGAATGAGTTATGAAATCGCAAGGAAATTTTGAAACATCAATTGTCATTATTTATGGGTAGGATTGGATTCAAAAGGCTTATCTCCCTTTATCAGAGATACTTTATCTTCGCTCTAGACGTTCTTTTTTGTTGACTTGATTTCATATGACACATGCACTATGAGTGACGCAACTCTTGACAGGGGTTTCATTTCAATGATTTGCAAATTTTATATATTTTTTTTCCGCTTCACTTGTCTCATTTTCTTAGGCTATTTAGAGTTACCCATTTAACGAGTTTTGGACCAATGACTCCTAAACCTAACGGCTTTAGAGCACTAGGTGTTAAGATGCACCTTTGGGTTTACTGGCTCAAGTAACAAACGCCATACTTCGAGATAAGTCAGGTGGTCTACTCTAGTTCTCATCGTCTAAGCTTGTGTAACATTTGTTTTCTTAGGCTCAATGTCACCCATGTTGCGAGCGTTGGGCCGGTGACTCCCAAACCAGATGGCTTTAGGACACCAAGTGTAAAGAAACCCCTCAGGCTTAATTACTCGAATAACCCAGGCCACGATTTGGATCTGCTCAGGTTTTGCCTTTTCTTTTTTCAATGCTTATTTTCTTAGGCGCTAAGTTACCCATTTAACGAGCATTGGGCTGGTAACTCCCAAACCAGACAGCTTTAGGGCACCAGGTATAAAGACATCCCTCAAACTTAATAACTCGAGTAACCCAGACCATGATTTGAGACATTAGGTTATTTACTTATCGTCTCATTAATTGTTATTATTTTCACCATAGCTTCATACCCCACAACTAAGATTTAGGGCAATCGCAAAGTGCAGATATGCATATAAGGTTAAGTCTATTCCAAAAGCGCTTTGAACTAGGATGTCGTGCCTAATCAAAAGGGTTGAAAAGTCTTAATTCTTTTATCGTTCCCTTGATTCTTGTTCCACAGACGCTTATCAGAATTAATCCCATTCATAACAAGTTAAGAAAAAGTTTTCTCTTTTAAAACCTTTTTCTAAGAATACTTCACATATATATTATCGCTAATGCATGTAAATGGAGATTGAAAGTACATAAAGAGATGATAGAGTCATACCTCAAATGTGGATTATTTATTCTGAGAAAATTATGATTGGAAAAGACCACATGATTATACCGGATCACCAATGAGATTATATGAAGGAAGCTCTAATGATGAAGGACCATATTGATGATGCCAACTGGTGAATTTACCTTTTTAGGATGGTCGATGAATGCCCTAGTATTGAGTTGTCCCTATTTTTGACATTGCGCCAATGTTGTTTGATGTAAGGGTACCAATATCAAGTTGTCATTGATTCTAAAATTGCCCCAGTCTTGCTTTTTATCTGGGGTAGTTTCTTTGACAGATGGGCTGATAGGATGCCGAGATTGCAAGAGTCTTTTACCTCTGGACCCATATGATGAATAGGTAGTGAATTTGGGCTTTGATGCTTGGTTTTCCCCAACCCTTGTTTTTGACTTGTAGGCACAATTGGCTTTGCTAATTTTCTTCTTCTAATTTGATGAAGGCTTCAAATGGAGGATGTTAGCACTTTAAAGTTCCTTGCTGATGATCATGCTTAATATATCACTGTGTTATTTTTCAAATTTGATGATTGGTGTCGAGAGGTATTCGGACTACACTGAATTGGCCCTAAGATCTCAGCTTGGTTGGTGATGACTTCACCCGAGTTTGATTTGATCTACAAGGTTTGATTTGTGATCTTGATCTAGGGGAACAGGTCGTCGAATATGAGATAGTCTTTGCCACGATAGTTGCATGTGTGTTGTTTATGTCAAAGGAGGTCAAGTCTTCTCGAACTTCAGGAGTGATGAGTTGCTGACGAGTTGCATCTTATGGTGATGGCCATTTCATCCCTGTTACTGGTTGTCTTGATGTACCACTATCTCTTCCTCTCTGAGACTTGTGACAGATTTGATGGAATGACATTGAGGTGTGGTTGGGTCTTTTCAACATGGGTCACTGGCTTTGAGGGTTTTTCTTGGGTGTAGACTTTCAGGTTTGATTTGGTGTCTTGAGACTTGTCTTTGGGTTTATATTTGGGTTGGATTTTGGGTTGAGAGGTAGAGTGTTTGGTTTTTTCTTTTGAGGGTTAGATTGCGCCACCTACGTACTCGTGAGGATGGGGAGATCAGATCTTTCGTAGTTCAGGCTTGGCCTGGATAGTTGAAAAGTGTTTATTTGGGTTTGAGCTTGGTTTGAGGGTTTTTTTGGATTTTTTTGTTTGGTTTGTCCACACCATAGATGGCTGCCTACGTACTCCCATTGATGAGAGGAGATCATGTCTTTCGTAGTTCTAGCCCTGTAGTGAAAACCTGAATTGACTCGATTGATTTGATTTTTTTTCAAAACCATGATGGTGGTTTGCAAGCATTTCAGACATAGTACCTCTTCATGGTGTCTAAGTTGATAAGCTGGGGAAATTCTTCGCTGTCCATTTCTTGCAGTCTGAGGGCTCCTCCCGTTAACACTTCTTTGACAATGAAAGGGTCTTCCCAGTTCGAAGCGAACTTTCCATTAGATTGATCTTGATTAGCAAGGACTTTCTTTAAGACCTATTCATTTTCTTTAAATTGTGACTCCCCTAAAATAGGTATACATCACCCATTCTGAGTCGCCAAATATATGGTACAGAAAAAAAACTACAACTTCATTAATACAATTATCGTGCAAAATACGACAACACATAATCTGTGAGTTTAAATACAAATATTGTCTTCTAGACAATATCCACACTCAAATAAGTTCTCATTACATTTATTGATACACTATTTTACAAAATAGTGAGGACTACTTAAACAACTATCTTGAATCATCAATCCATACCCCGGCTAGTTCCTGCTAAATTCTCACCTCCTAAGAAGAAATATGGAACAAAAAGGAAAAGGGTGAGCTCAACTAGCCCAGTAAAGAATATTTTGACTAAGATAATATACAACAAATTATCATTAGTCTTCAACAGGGAAAAACTGGTAGAATATAATAGACAACAAGTTTTAGATCAACAACTGCAGCGGAAACAACAATCCATTAAAAGAGTCAAGTAGAGAATGAATTCTACTATCTTCTAAGATTTAAAAGTCCATCATCAATATTTTATCCTTGTAACATCAATCAATACAAATCTTGAATCAAATATTCATCTTTGCACTACAGGCCAAAGATATTCATTTGTATCACTAGTTGTTTATGTTCATCTCAACACCTGTTCATCTTTGCACTACGGGCCAAAGATATTCATCAGTTAATCATTCATCTTTGCACATGCCAAAGATATTCAGTAATATAATCATTTAGGACCGAGGATGATGAAAAATATATTAAAGAAAATGAATCCAGTGAGATAAAAGGACAAATATTATGGATTCGTATTACAGTTTATCCAAGTTCAAAAATACTCCATAATAAACCATAGTGGAGTAAAATTCAAGAATTAAGATCAAAACATGGATTAAATTTCAAAAATAAGGGTCACAACAGATAAATTGGAAGGAGAAAAAAAATTCTTTTGTGAATAGTACCATATGAACAGTACCCAGTCATGAAAAGTTCCAAATTTGATAAAAAGTTCAGACCAATATTCCTATGAAATGATATTAGATGAAGCGAAGGACACACAGGTATTGCAATAAAATAATATCCTTTATCTTAGTAGAAGCTGGATTTAACTGGAATATCGGAAATTATTCTGAGAAAATCTTGCAAAAAAACTACACTCAATGTATTCTTTTACTCAAGAAAAATACTCATAATAATACGCTTGATAATATAGAGAGAGAAAACTAGTTTCTGGTGTGATTTTCAATTCTAACTAAGCACCCTATTTATAGGAAAAAGGCTAGAACGCCATAGTTGACAAAATGAAGGGATGGCATGCCATTTTGGAAAAATAATTCCCACCTCGCAGCACACCACACTTGAATTCAACATTTTTTCCACAAAATACAAAAGTGGGGCCCACTCATATTTTTAATAAAAATATTTATTTCTGAAATTTCAATAATTCATAATAAATAGCACTTTTATCAAAAAATTACGAATTTTATGTCCATTTCATATGAAATCGAATTCTCTACAACTTTTTAGATTTAAGTTTTTCTAAATTCCAAATAGAAAATGCCTGAAATGCATATACTGATGATTTTTAATAGCTTCATTCCGACAAAATACTGATAACCTCAACATTAATTCCTTCATTTATATCCACATAAAAATAAATATTTCCTTATCATATAAATCAATAATTAATTATTCATAAATAATATTACAGAATCACAATAATGACAACCAGGCCGTTCCCAAGAAAGAGGGGGCTTTCTTATAAGGATTTCTCCTTACTGGAGCGCAATTAGATGACCTAACCCCTTTCTTCGATAGAACTTTCTAGACATTGTCAATAATGCTATCTAATAATATTATTCAAATAATATAAATTATTGATCTGATAATGGGAAATATTGTGCAGTGATAATTATTGAAACAACAATAATATAAAATATCAACGCACCAATTATAGAACAAATAAAATAAAATATTGATCAGTAATTACTGTAAAAATTATTGAGTAGTGCCTTCTTACGTAAGAATCAATAATTCAAAAATATTGTGCAATACCGTGTGCTACTATTTAACCACGCGTATTACTGTATTTTAACCACCAATTATTCTAACAGTGTTAATGGTAACAATTACGTTGTTATCCATAAAAACTCATACTTGTCGTTTTCTTCATCCGACCATTTTCTGTTATGCGTCCCACAAATGGTTGCGTCGTTGTACGAATATTCCCCGACAACAAGAATATTTAACGACCAAACGAATATTCCTTGATAATAATGAATATTTTATAACCATTTGCTTATTTTGCAAAATTTGCACATTTCACCCATAACCAAAGCATTATATCAAATTAACACCTTATTAATTTAAAATAATGAATAGAGGAAATTAAATTTTATTTATAAAAAGTTTGGGTCTTACAACCTCCCCTCCTTATAAAATTTCATCCTCGAAATTAACGTACGTACCTGATGTTTTTAAAAGGTGAGGATACCTCGATTTCATTTCTGATTCTAACTCGCAGGACATTTCCTCAATAACATGGTTTCTCCACAAAACCTTAACTTGTGGTATAACCTTTGTGCGTAGGACATGCTCTTTCTTATCCAAGATCTTAGCAGGTACCTCCTCGTACGTTAAATATTTAGCTATCTCATCTGGTTCTAACTCAATAATATGGTTTGGGTCTTTTACATATTTATGAAGCATAGATATGTGAAAAACATTATGAACACGAGACATGCTTGGAGGTAATGCGAGTCTCTAGGCCACATTTCCTATTCGATCAAGAATCTCAAATGGACTAACAAATCGTGGATTGAGCTTTCCTCTCTTACCAAATCTTGTAACTCCCTTCCATGGAGCAATACGTAACAATACATGATCCCCAATATTAAATTCCACATCCTTTCGATGAAGATCCGCATAACTCTTTTGTCGATCTTGTGAGATTTGTATACGTTGTCGGATCATTTGGATCTTTTCTGTATTCATGCATACCAATTCTGGTCCCAACAGCGTTGCTTTTCCGACCTCGTCCCAGCATACTGGAGAACGACATTTTCATCCACACAATGCCTCAAATGGAGCCATGCCTATACTTGCTTTATAACTGTTGTTGTAGGAGAATTCCACCAATGGCATGTACTTATCCCAACTTCCTTTGAAGTCTAGGACACATAGTCTTAACAGATCTTCAAGAGTTTAAATAGTCCTCTTTGATTGTCCGTCCGTTTGAGGATGGTATGCCGAACTGAATCGTAAATCTGTGCCCATAGCTTTCTGCAAGCTAACCCAAAAATTGTGAAGTGAATCTTGGGTCACGATCTGAAACTATGGATACTGGCATGCCATGTAATCTCACAATCTCATTCACATATATACGAGCAAGACGTTCAAGGAAATAAGTCTCTTGTATCGACAAGAAATGAGCAGACTTGGTTAATCTATCAACAATAACCCAAATTGCATCAATGCCTTGAGAAACATTGGGAAGACCCATAACAAAATCCATGGTAATGTGTTCCAACTTCCATTTTAGAATCTCAAGTGGTTGCAATGGACCCTTTGGCACTTGATGCTCCACCTTTACTCGTTGACAAGTTAAACACCTTGAGACAAACTCCGCGATCTCTCTCTTCATATTGTTCCACCAAAATGTATGTCGAAGATCATGATACATTTTGGTACTCCCAGGATGGATTGCAAACAGTGTGTTGTGTGCCTCCATCATGATTCTATACTTCAAGTCAGAATCGTTAGGAACACAAAGTCTGGAGTTGACTCGAAGTATTCCTTCTTCATCGATTCTTGCTTTTGGAATAACACCTTCTTACACTTTCTTCTTCATATGCATCAGCCCCAGGTTTGTAGCTTGAGCAGCTTTAACTTTATCGATTAAATTCGGTTCTACTCATATATTTAACAGCATCACGTGGGTCCCTAGAGTCTTTAACTCTATCTCAATCCTTTGCAAATCATACAAAATGGGTCTTTGTTTTGACAATATCGCACTTGTACATGCATATGATCTTCTACTCAATACGTCAGCTACTACGTTCGCTTTTCCAAGATGATATTGAATGGTATGATCGTAATCTTTCAACAGCTCAAGCAAACGTCGTTGCCGCATGTTGAGTTCCTTTTGGGTGAAGAAATATTTGACGCTTTTATGATCCATATAAATCTCCACTTTCTCCCCACACAGGTAGTGTCTCCAAATTTTCAATGTGAAAATGACTGCTGCCAACTCCAGATCATGAGTAGGATAATTCCTCTCTTATTCTATGAGTTATCGTGAGGCATATGCTATGACTTTCTCATGTTGCATGAGAACACATCCTAACCCTTTGCCTAAAGCATCGCCGTAGATAACAAATCCATCCGAACCAGATGGCATTTCCAGAACAGGTGCCGAAATGAGTCTCCTCTTTAGCTCTTGGAAACTCTTCTCTCATTCCTCGCTCAATACGAATTTTGTATCTTTCCAAGTCAGCTGAGTTAGCGGAGTAGCGATTCGAGAAAATCCTTCCACGAATCTCCGATAATAACCAACTAAGCCTAAGAAGCTACGTACTTCGGTCACCGACTTCGGTTGTTCCCAACTTTGTATTTCCTCAATATTTGCCGGCTCAAAAGGTACTCCATGTTTTAACACCACGTGCCCAAGGAATGCTACTTCCTCAAGCTTGAACTCGCATTTCTTCAGCTTGACATATAGCTTATTTTCACGAAGCCTTTCAAGTATCAGTTTCAAATGATGCTCATGATCTTCACAGCTTTTGGAATAGATGAGGATGTCATCAATAAAGACAACAACGAACTAATCTAAATATTCTTTGAATACTCGGTTCATTATATCCATGAAAGTAGCAGGAGCATTAGTCAATCTAAAAGACATGACTAAGAATTTATAATGCCGTCTTAGAGTTTCAAGGCGCTTTTGAAATATCTTCAGTTTTAATCTTCAGTTGATGATATCCAGAACGAAGATCGATCTTTGAAAAGAATTATGCTCCTTGCAACTGGTCAAACAAGTCATCAATGCGAGGTAACGGATACCTATTCTTGATGGTGACATGGTTCAATTCCCAATAGTCAATACAAAGTCGCATACTCCCGTCTTTCTTCTTTACAAATAACACAGGAGCACCCCAAGGAGATGTAATAGGATGAATGAAACCAATGTCTAACAACTCCTGTAGTTGGACCTTTAACTCCTGAAGTTCAATAGGAGCCATTCGATATGTGGTTTTAGAAATGGGTTTTGTACCCGGTTCAAGGTCAATAAAGAATTCAACTTCACGTTCCGGGGGTAGACTAGGAAGTTCTTTAGGAAATACATCAAGAAATTCACTAACAATAAAAATATTATTCAATTCTGACGTGTCTTTATTCAAATCCATAACATGGGCTAAGAAAGCTTGACATTCAATTTTCAGTAAACGAATAGCTTTATGGCTTGATATAATAGTGACTGATTTTAGTGGTTTAGTTAGTTGAATTCGCATAAAAGGTTGGTTAGGAATATGAAAACTAACAACCTAACAAAAACTAATCAATTTTGGCATGATGAGTGGTTAACCAATCAATCCCTAAAATCACATCAAATGCAAGTATCTTTAAAGAGATAAGATCAACAGGTAATGTGATGGTGCCAACTTGGATCAAGCAAGATTTATAAACAGTGGATGTAATGAAAGTTTCTCCTAACGGAGTCTCAACAGATAAGTCAAAGTCCAATTTCTCCGGAGTCAAGTTCAAACATTGAGCACAAGCAGGAGAGATAAAAGAATGGGTAGAACCGGTATCTAATAAGGTATAAACTTCACAAGAGTTTATGATTAGCTTACGCGTGATCACCTCGTTCGGGTTCCTCACGTTTTGACCAGTTACGACAAACGCTCTTCCAGGAACCGCTAATTTTGACTAGTCTTGGACAGCCTTTGGAGTCACCATCCCAGCTGAACTTGGTTTCGCTACAGAACAATCTCGAGCTATATGAACTTCTTTTCCACAGTTATAACATACCTTGAATTGTTGTGGGCAGTTTGTGCTGATATGTCCCTCTTTCCCGCATTTGTAACATACAACCAATGGTCGTTCTCCTCCCCTAGAAACAGTTGATGTTGGGGCTGACGTCTTTACGTTGTCATTGTTGTACCTTCTTTTCTTGAAATCTCCTCCCGACTCGTTTCTTCTATTATCATGGCCACGATTACCACCCTAGTGGTTACCGCTTTTGTCCGTATTTTTTCCTCCCCGCTGGTTATCATTGCTCCGATGGCTACTGCCACTGGTATTATGACGCCCCCAAAACAGGTATATATCACCCATCTTGAGTCACCAGATACATGGTACAGAAATCAAATACAAACTTCTTTTATACAACTGTCATGTAAAATACGATAAAACATAGTTGAGAGTTTTAACACAAATATTGCTTTCTAGACAATATTCACTCTCAATGGAGTCCTCATTACAATTATTATCACACTATTTCGCAGAATAGTGAGGACTACTAAAACAACCATCTGGATCATTAATCCGTTCCCTGACTACTCCCAGCTATATTCTCATTTCCTGAAGAGAACAGTGAAAGAAAGGGTGAGCTCAACTAGCCCAGTAAGAAATATTATGACTAAGATTATGCAGAATAAATTATCCTTAGCTTCAACAAAGATAACAACCGATAGAATATAATAGACAACAAGTTTTAGATCAACAACTGCAACGGAATAAGCAATCCATTAGAAGAGTCAAGTAGAGCATAAAATCTACTATCTTCTATGATTTAAAATTTTTTTCATCAACTTTATCCCTGTAATACCCATCAATAGTTCTTTCTTATACCCAAGACAAAAAGAACTATCATCACTTGTCTTCACCTAAACCACCAAAGATTATAGTTAAATCCACAATTCCTATTTATGATCATGTAAATCAACAGTTTCTCCTTGCCACAATGGCTTAATAGAACGTTTACTCAATATCATTACCTCAAAGGCTAAAGATATTCAAATGTAATAACAATGATCATACCAATCAGTTGTCTACCATTGCACTACGGGCCAAAGATATTCAACTATAAAACCAATGGTCATGATCATACAAATTAATTGTCTGTCAGTGTACTACGGCCAAAGACATTCAACTGTTAACTAATGGTTATGATCCTGGCAATCACATCATCGAATTATCCATGCACTACGGGCCAATGATATTAGTTATTATCACCAATGGTTATGATCATGTCATACACATGTCCATCTTTGCACGTAAGCCAAAGATATACAACTATAAAACCAATAATCAATAGTCCATCTTTGCACATAAGCAAAAAAATATACAACTGTAAAACCAATAATCAACAGTCCATCTATGCACATAAGCCAAAGGTGACTTTAATCGCAATATAAGCATGAGGATGATGACAATGATATAAGCATTAATCAAGAGAAATCAAGGATAAATATTAAAGACTTTAAATTTATCCAGAGTTTAAAAATATCCAAAATTGTCAACATGATACTGCTTTGTGGAGTAAAATTCAAGAATAATATTCATGTACCAAAAATAATTTGAACAGAAAAGAAATATATTTTTTGGGTGAATAGTATCCCGTGAATAGTACCCTATAAATAGTACTTCGGGAATAGTACATCGTGAATAGTACCCCGATATGAAAAGTATCCCAAATACTCGAATGAATAATATTCGGGTGAATAGTAATTGGGTAAATAGTAACCCGTGAATAGTTCTCCAGCACGAAAAGTGCCCCGAATACCCGAGTGAATAATACTAGAGTGAATAGTAATCGGGTGAATAGTAACTCGTGAATAGTAACTCGTAAAAGAAAAATACCAAAGAAAATGATATTTCATGACGAGTACAAAAGAAATGATATCTCATACGAGTATAATAGAATATACGAAACTGCAAATGGATTTTTGCCCGCCATACGGTAATCCACGTAGACAGATCATTTTCACAATTTAATAAGGAATGAATACGAAGGATCATCCACCATGCATGCGGTAATCCACATAGACAGGTTATTCCAATAGAATGATAAATAATGGAATAACAGAAGAATTCACCATGCATGCGATAGATATCATGCATATATGTTATTCCAATGTAATAATAAAGAATTGAATAACAAATGAATTCACCAGCATGCGATAGGGCCAGATGCAGACGGAGTTATTCCAAAAGAATAATAAAGAATGGAATAACAACAGAATTCACGGGCATGCGATAGGCAGATGCAGAAAGTTATTCCAAAATAATAATAAAGAATGGAATAATGGAAGAATTTCACCATGTATGCGGTACTTTGCATACAGAGGAGTTATTCCAACATAATAATAAAGAATGGAATAACAACCCTTACAGTATATTGAAAGAAAATAACTCTCTTCATGAATATGAAAGAATAATACCCCTACCTTAGAAGAAAAGCGGATACTAGAATAGTGAGGTAGCAGACTTTCTTCTTCTTTCTCTATAATTTCTCTATAATAATAATTCTTGTGAGACTTAGTGAATTGGTGAGAAATGAAGGAAGAATGAGCTTCTATTTATAGGAAAATATAGTTTCAATAATTGAACATTTTGGGGCTCGAAATATTACAGTATAATACCTTCCTCGTTTTCTTCACTTTTAATTTAGTCCTGCAAGTATTATCAAGCTTGCACCACCTCCCCTAATAGTAAATCATATGAATCAATAGTAAATCATGTGACTCAATAGTTCTAAACATGTGAAAAAATTAATTATAGTATAGTACCTTCATATATACCTCCATTTTAAATTTAGTCATGCAAGTATTATCAAACTTGCACCACCTCCCCTAATCGTAAATCATGTGAATAGTAAATCATGTGACTCAATAGTTCTAAACATGTGAAAAAATTAATTATAGTATAGTACCTTCATCTATACCTCCATTTTTAAATTAGTCATGCAAGTATTATCAATCTTGCACCAACTCCCCTAATAGTAAATCATGTGAATCAATATTATACACATGTGAACAAATAATTATAAACATGTGAATTAATAGTTATTAATTGCTCATTTATCCGGTAAATTACCCAATTGGTCAATATAACCTCCAGACATCAATTATTATCGAAATAAATGTCGATTTTCACTAACACTAATAATTCCCACACAATAAAACTATCAATTTCATCCTTAATCAACACGAACTTATTCATCGTTAATATTATAACGCATAATATTTAACAACCAGGTAGTTCCTAGGAAAGAGGGGGCTTTCCGATAAGGATTTCTCCCTATTAGCGCGCAATTAGATTACCTAACCTCTCATTCACAGAACTTCTAGACATCGTCAATATTGCAAATAATAATATAAAAAAAATTGTCGTCTCAATTATTGATTTAATATTATAAAATATTATGATAATAATTGAATAAAACTGAGTGACTTCTCACGTAAGCATCAATAATTAAAGATATTGTACAATACCGTGTGCCACTGTGCAACCACGCATATTACTGTACTTTTATCAATTTAATCATTTACTAAATAGAATAATAATTATAAAAATTGAATACTTTCATTTCGTAAAATTTGGGGTCTTACAGGTATGACCCTGGTTGTGATCCCTTGGTTGAACATACTCATTATCTCGTTCTAATAATTGAGTCATATTGATAACATTTGAATATAGAGAAAATTTGTGAGAGATAAGATATTGACAAATTTTGGGTTTTAGACCTCTCAAAAACATCTGCTTCATACGTTCCTCATTCTCTACCAAATGAGGTGCAAACCTAGATAACTTTGCGAACTTTGCCTCGTACTGTGACACCGTCATGTTATTCTACTCCAGTCTAATAAACTCTATCTCTTTTATATGACGAATACTTTCAGGAAAGTACTTATCATTGAACAGTTTCTGAAACATTTCCCAAGACATACTGAGTGCGGCTAGTTGGGTACGCTTCACAGATTCCCACCAGTAATCTGCTTCACCACGGAACATAAAGGTAGTGAATGGAACCTTCAGTTCCTCTGTGCATCCTAAGATATCAAATATCTTGGTAATTTATTTGACCCACGTTTCTGCCTTAATCGAATCTGGCTTTCCCCATAACTCAGGTGGTCCTAACTCTTTGAACTGTTTGGTCAGTGATAAAAGCAAGGCGTGCTATCATTTCCATTCAGTATTTTTGTACACGAGTCTCCTAAATTCGATTTTGCATGAACTGCAAAAAGTTTCTAAACATCCAATCATTCATCGTTTGTCCGTTAGTGCTGTTTATAGGAGGAATATTGCCTTCCTGTTGCACGTTCTCCTGGTTAGTTGTTAAAGGTGTCTGCACGGTCTCATACACTCCATTGTTAACGTTCTCAGCTGCCATTCTTAAATACTGCCATAAAACAAGGGTTAATTAAACAAATTAACATATCACACAATATCCCTATATTATGACCAACAAATAAACTTAGGTAGGATACACTAGCGAATGATTTATTCGTCTCTCCCATCCTAGTTTTATTCCCCGATCTCTACCAGAGACCATATCCCTAAGATCTTTTACCAACCGTGACACAACCAAAATAGGTATACATCACCCATTATGAGTCGCCAAATACATGGTATAGAAAAAAAACTAAAACTTCATTAATACAATTGTCGTGCAAAATATGACTACACATAAACTGTGAGTTTAAATACAAATATTGTCTTCTAGACAATATCCACACTCAAATAAGTTCTCATTACATTTATTGATACACTATTTTACAAAATAGTGAGGACTACTTAAACAACTATCTTGAATCATCAATCCATACCCCGGCTAGTTCCTGCTAAATTCTCACCTCCTAAGAAGAAATATGGAACAAAAAGGAAAAGGGTGAGCTCAACTAGCCCAGTAAAGAATATTATGACTAAGATAATATACAACAAATTATCATTAGTCTTCAACAGGGAAAAACTGGTAGAATATAATAGACAACAAGTTTTAGATCAACAACTGCAACGGAAACAACAATCCATTAAAAGACTCAAGTAGAGAATGAATTCTACTATCTTCTAAGATTTAAAAGTCCATCATCAATATTTTATCCTTGTAACATCAATCAATACAAATCTTGAATCAAATATTCATCTTTGCACTACAGGCCAAAGATATTCATTTGTATCACTAGTTGTTTATGTTCATCTCAACACCTGTTCATCTTTGCACTACGAGCCAAAGATATTCATCAGTTAATCATTCATCTTTGCAAATGCCAAAGATATTCAGTAATATAATCATTTAGGACCGAGGATGATGAAAAATATATTAAAGAAAATGAATCCAGTGAAACAAAAGGACAAATATTAGGGATTCGTATTACAGTTTATCCAAGTTCAAAAATACTCCATAATAAACCATAGTGGAGTAAAATTCAAGTGTTTATTTGGGTTTGAGCTTGGTTTGAGGGTTTTTTTGGATTTTTTTTGTTTGGTTTGTCCACACCATAGATGGCTGCCTACGTACTCCCATTGATGAGAGGAGATCAGGTCTTTCGTAGTTCTAGCCCTGTAGTGAAAACCTGAATTGACTCGATTGATTTGATTTTTTTTCAAAACCATGATGGTGGTTTGCAAGCATTTCAGACATAGTACCTCTTCATGGTGTCTAAGTTGATAAGCTGGGGAAATTCTTCGCTGTCCATTTCTTGCAGTCTGAGGGCTCCTCCCGTTAACACTTCTTTGACAATGAAAGGGTCTTGATTCAAGCGAACTTTCCATTAGATTGATCTTGATTAGCAAGGACTTTATTTAAGACCTATTCATTTTCTTTAAATTGTGACTCCCCTAAAATAGGTATACATCACCCATTCTGAGTCGCCAAATACATGGTACAGAAAAAAAACTACAACTTCATTAATACAATTATCGTGCAAAATACGACAACACATAATCTGTGAGTTTAAATACAAATATTGTCTTCTAGACAATATCCACACTCAAATAAGTCCTCATTACATTTATTGATACGCTATTTTACAAAATAGTGAGGACTATTAAAACAACTATCTTGAATCATCACTCCATACCCCGACTAGTTCATGCTAAATTCTCACCCCCTGAGAAGAAAAATGGAACAAAAAGGAAAAGGGTGAGCTCAACTAGCCCAGTAAAGAATATTATGACTAAGATAATATACAACAAATTATCATTAGTCTTCAACAGGGAAAAAACTGGTAGAATATAATGGACAGCAAGTTTTAGATCAACAACTTTAGCGGAAACATCAATCCATTAGAAGAGTCAAGTAGAGAATGAATTCTACTATCTTCTAAGATTTAAAAGTTCATCATCAATATTTTATCCCTGTAACATCAATTAATACAAATCTTGAATCAAATATTCATCTTTTCACTATAGGCCAAAGATATTCATTTGTATCCCTAGTTGTTCATGTTCATCTCAACACCTGTTCATCTTTGCACTACGAGCCAAAGATATTCATCAGTTAATCATTCATCTTTGCACTACAGGCCAAAGATATTTAGTATTATCATCATTTAGGACTGAGGATGATAAATAAAATATTAAAGAAAATGAATCCAGTGAGACAAAAGGATAAATATTAGGGATTCGTATTACAAATTATCCAAGTTAAAAAATTCTCTGTAATAAACCATAGTGGAGGAAAATTCAAGAATGAAGATCAAAACATGGATTAGATTTCAAGAATAAGGGTCACAACAGATAACTTGGAAGGAGAAAAAAAATATTTTTTTTTCTTTTGCGAATAATGCCAGTGAACGATCTTAGTATGAAGCGATTGCAGTGAGCGATTACCCATGAAAACGACTCCAGTCATGAAAAGTTCCAAATTTGATAAAAAAGTTTAGACCAATATTCCTATGAAATGATATTAGATGAAGCGAAGGAGTCACGAGTATTGCAATAAAATACTATCCTTTACCTTAGTAGAAGATGGATTTGACTGGAATATCAAAAATTATTCTAAGAAAATCTTGCAGAAAACTACGCTCAAACTGTTATTATACTCAGGAAAAATACTCAAAATAATACGCTCGATAATATAGAGAGAGAAAACTTGTTTCTGATGTGATTTTCAATTCTAACTAAGCACCCTATTTATAGGAAAAAGGCTAGAACGCCATAGTTCACAAAACGAACGGATGACATGCCATTTTGGAAAAATAATTCCCACGTTGCAGCACACCACAATTGAATTCAGCATTTTTTCAACAAAATACAAAAGTGGGGCCCACCCATATTTTTAATAAAAACATTTATATTCGAAACTTTAATAATTCTTAATAAATAGCCCTTTTATTACAAAAATATGAATTTTATGTCCATTTCATAAGAAATTGAATTCTCTACAACTTTGTAGATTTAAGTTTATTCCAATTCCAAACAGAAAATGTTTGAAATCCTTATACGGATGATTTTTAATACCTTCATTCTGACAAAATACTGATAAAATACCTCAACATTAATTCCTTCATTTATATCCACATAAAAATAAATATTTCCTTCATTTATATCCATATAAAACTAAATATTTCCTTATCTTATAAATCAATAATTAATTATTCACAAATAATATTACAGAATCACAATAATGACAACAGGCCGTTCCCAGGAAAGAGGGGGCTTTCCGATAAGGATTTCTCCTTACTGGTCCATAATTAGATGACCTAACCCCTTTCCTCGACATAACTTTCTAGACATTGTCAATAATACTATCTAATAATATTATTCAAATAATATGCATTATTGATCTGATAATGGGAAATACTGTGCAGTGACAATTATTGAAACAACAATAATATAAAATATCAACGCAGCAATTATTGAACCAATAAAATAAAATATTAAACAGTAATTATTTTAACAATTATTGAGTAGTGCCTTCTTACGTAAGAATTAATAATTCAAAATATCATGCGATACAGGTGTCTGCTATTTTAGAACGACGCAGCAGACATCGTATTTTAACCACTAGTTATTCAACGATTGTTACTTGATAATAACAATTACGTAGTTATTTATAAAAACTCATATTTGTTATTTTCTTCATCCGACCGTTTTCCGTTATGGGGCCCACAAATGGTTGCGCCGTCGTATGAATATTTCCCAACAACAAGAATATTCCACGACCAAATGAATATTCCCCGACAACAATTAATATTTTATAACCAATTGCTTATTTTGCAAAATTTGCACATTTCACCCATAACCAAAGCATTATATCAAATTAACACCTTATTAATTTAAAACTAATGAATAGAAGAAATTAAATTTTATTTATAAAAAGTTGGGGTCTTACGTAAATTGCCAAGCCCGAACTTTCTTGTTGTATGACCAAACAATCCTCTACTAATATAATTGACCAGAAGAGATAGTTGCAGCCCTCCTCTCATCTACCAGAGATAGTTGGTGATACCGGTCTTGCAACCACTGGTCTTCCTCCATTTGAGCATCTATTAACACTCTTAATGACTCCATTTCTACTTCTATAAAAGTACTGCCTCCATGTCATAGACCAATGAGTAGGGGGTAGCCCCAATAGAAGTACGCATTGATGTTCTGTAGGCTAGCAAAGTTAGAGGCAATAAGTCAGGTCATCCCTTGTTATTGGCGAACATCTTTTACATGATGTTTTTGATGTTTTTATTGGCTGCTTCAACAAAACCATTCATCTTAGGATGATAAATAATGTAGCTAAGATGTTTGATGTGGAATTTGCTACATAATTCCTCCATCATCTGGTTGTTTAGATTATTGGCATTGTCCGATATGATCATCTCTGATTTTCCATATTGATAGATGATATTGTTTATGATGAAACCAATGATTACCTCTTTGATGACTTTGAGAAAAGAGGATGCTTCTACCCATTTGGTGAAGTAACCGATTATGGTGAAGATAAACCGATTATCATTGCTGGCTTTGGGCTCGATTAGCCAAATCACGTCCATCCCCTATTTGGAAACTCATATTGTGTAGTTCATTTGTAGGAGTGTGGATGGCATTTCCATAGATTTGGTATTGATAGCATCTCCTGACCTGATCGTCACAATCGGCTTTGAGAGAAATCCAATATTGTCTCGTTCTTAATATCTTCTTGGCAAGTAAAGGGCTGCTCATGTGTGGACCACATATGTGAAACCCCAGATTTTATGAATAAAGATTTAATTTTCTTGAAATAATTTTTTTTTATATTATGGTGTGGATTTGATATAATGTTATAGTTGTGGGTAATATTTATAAATTTTGCAAAGTATGCAAGTTGTCATATTATATTCAATTGGTCGGGAAATATTCTTTTTGTCGGGAATATCCGTCTTTACGGTACAATCATCGTTAGTGGACCCCTAACGGATTATTATTGTCGGATTGAGAAAAGCGACAAAATTATTTTTATTGAAAATAACGGCGGAAGTTTTCTGAATTATCTTGTTGAACTACCTTCGGTAGTAAAAGTGATGAATACGCATGGTTGCATAGTAGCACACGGTATTGATTATTGATGCTTACGTGAGAAAACACTAAGTTTTGTTTAATTATTTCTACAGTAGTTGTTGTATAGTATCTCACATTATTTGATTCAATTATTGTTGATTTATACGTTTTGTTTTATTAGTATTATTAACGTAATAAAACAGAAACATCTTTTTATATAAAACAGAATACTTTATTAAAGTTATTCTATAAATATAATATATTATATTTTATTATGCATAGTGTTTGCATAGTGCCAGTATAGTGTTTGCATAGTAAAAATCTTGTTATATAAAGAGAATATATTATATTTTATTTAAAAGATTTTGCTTTAAATATGGACCGTCAGATTAAAGTAAATCAATCTGGACCGTTCATGAGTTAGTTACTATGCAGTCCATTCTTCTATAAATAGAAGCTCATTCCTTCATTATTTTCTTACGAATTCACTGAAACTCTAGAGAGAGAAAATTATAGAGAGAAAGAAGAAGAGAAGTCTGTTAACTTTCTTTTCCTATATCAAATTTCTTTTACGGTAAGGGGTGTTATTTCTTTTGTATTCAAGAAGAGAACTTCTGTTATTCAATTTCTTTATTATTCTGTTGGAATAACCTGTATACGTGGGCAACCCTATACTTGGTGACATTCTTCTATTAATCTGTCTTTACTATTCCGTTGGAACATCCTGCATCATCTTTATCTGTGGGACACTTGGTTCCGCTTTTAATTATTTATTATTCATTTGGAATATCACATGCATCTTTATCGCGGACTGGTTCCGCTTTTAATTATTTATTATTCTGTTGGAACATCCCGCCGATTGTGACTTTCACGACTTTGGTTCCATTATTATTATTCATTGGAATAACTTTTATCATGGCAAGTACCGCATGCATGGTGAATTCTTTTGTTATTCCATTCATTATTATACTCAGTTGGTTAAAATGTTGACTTCTATACTCCATGAAATTAGTGGAATATCCTTGATATTTGCGCTTCATCCAATATCTTTTCATGGAAATATTCTTCTGAGCATTCTTGAATTTTACACCACAAAACAATATCTTGTTGACAATTGGAACGTTATTGGTTCATGGACAAATTAATTCTTGAAGTTGTTTTATTGAATTCTTATATCATTGTCATTGTGACGCCCCCAAAATTTGGTATACATCACCCATCTTGGGTCGCCACTTACATGGTACATAATTACAAATACAAACTAATTATACAACAGTCGTGTAAAATACGACAAAACATAGCTGAGAATTTTAAAACGAATATTGTCTTCTAAACAATATTCAAACACAATGGAGTCCTCATTACAATTATTATCACACTATTTCACAGAATAGTGAGGACTACTAATGCTATCTTCAGGACCATCACTCTTTTCCCCGACTCGTCTCAGCTATATTCTCATTTCTTGAAGAGAATAGTGAAAGAAAGGGTGAGCTCAACTAGCCCAGTAACAAATATTATGACTAAGATAATGAAGAATAAATTATCGTTAGCCTTCAATAGTGTTAAACTGATACAATATAACAACATCAAGTTTAACTGCAGCGGAACAAGCAATCTATTAGAAGAGTGAAGTAGAGAATAAAATATACTATCTTCTATGATTTAAAAATATTTTCATCAACTTTTATCACCTGTATTCACCTGAACCACTAAAGATTATAATTAAGTTCACAATTCATATTTAATATGAATTAACAATTCCTTCTTGCCACAAAGGCTTAATAAAATGTTTACCCAATATCCTTTCCCCAAAGACTGAAGATATTCCAATGTAATAACAATGATCATACTAATCAGTTGTCTACCTTTGCACTACGTGCCAAAGATATTCAACTATAAAACAAATCTCTGAGACTCAGCTAAATAAATAATCCACATCATTGAATCATCCCCGCACTACGTGGCAAGGACATTCGTTAGTATCACTAGTGGTCATGATCATGTCATACACCTGTCCATCTTCGCACTACGGGTCAAAGCTATCAAACAACAGATCATCTTTGCACTACAGGCCAAAGATATACAACTGTAAAATCAATAACCAACTTAGTACAATAAAGAATGGAATCATAAAAGAATTTCATCATGTATGCAGTACTTCGCATAGACAAGTTATTCCAACATAATAATAAAGAATGGAACAACAATAGCTCTCTTCATGAATACGAAAGAAATAATACTCCTTACTATAATAATAATATCCCTTACGAATATTGAACGAAAATAATATTCCTTACGAATATTAAACAAAAATAATATTCCTTACGAATATTAAACGAATATAATGAATATTGAATGATAATAATATTCATATGAATATGAAAAATAATTTCTCTTCAGAATAAAAAAAATAATAATCCTTACCTTTGAAAGAAGAGTACTCCAACTGGTAGGGCGAGGATATATTCGAAGAAAACTTATACTACGCTCAAAGCTTTCTAAAACTTTAAAGAAATACGCTCAAGATTATAGAAGGAGAATTCTCTGAACTTCTGGTGTGATTTCAATTCTAACTAAGCTTCCTATTTATAGGAAAATGGATTAAGATAAGTAACAATCCATGAATCTGTCAGATTGATTTACTTTAATCTGACTATCCATATTTAAAGCAAAATCTTTTAAATAAAACATAATATATTATAATTATTTCCTAATAAAACAAACAACTTTATAAAAGTAGTCTATTTTATATAAAAAGATGTTTCTTAATAATACGAATAAAACAAAACGTCATTATCACTTTCTATTTTATATAAAAAGATATTTCTTAATAATATGAATAAAACAAAACGTCATTATCACTATAATAATTCATATTATTAATCAACAATAATTGAATCAAACCGAGTGACTTCTCACATAAATACCAATAATCAATACCGTGTGCTACTATACAACCACGCGTATTACAGTACTTTTACTACCGAGTAGTTCAACAGTTTTAACGGTAAAACCTCCGTCGTTATTTTCATAAAATATTTTGTTCGGGTGAATAGTAACTCGTGAATAGTAACTCGTGAATAGTAATTTGTGAATAGTAACTCGTGAATAGTAACCGGGTATTTTATGACAACTTGTCTACTTCAAAAATTTTCACATATCACCCTTAACTTTAACCTTTTATCACTTTAACCATTTACTAAAATAGAAAAATTGAAAACTTTTATTTCATAAAATTCGGGGTCTCATAGTCATCATCCTCATGTTTATATTATGTTGAAAGTCATCTGTGGCCTGTAGTGCATAGATGGACTTGGTATGATAATGACCAGGGATTATTCGGTATAATCATGACCGTAATGTTACAAATGATGTGGAAAAAGTCCTCATTGGCCCGTAGTGCATTGATGGACAGTTTTTGGTATGATTATGGCTATGGATTCTCTTCGGCCAAAAGTGCAAAGATGAATTGTTTTATGGCATGATCAGGACCGTTGATGAAAACACGATTATCTTTGGCCCGTAGTGCATGGATAATTCGTGGTCGTGATACTAAAGATTTATATCCTTGGCCTGTAGTGCAGGGATGATTTAATGATGTGGATTATTTATTGAGCTGAGTCTCAGCGATAAAAGTTATGAAAAACCTTTTAAATCTTAAAAGATAGTAGATTTTATTCTCTACTTGACTCTTTTAATGGATTACTTATTTCCGCTGCAGTTTTTGATCTAAAACTTGTTGTCTATTATATTCTATCGGTTGTTATCTTGTTGAAGGCTAAGGATAATTTATTCGCATTATCTTAGTCATAATATTTCTTCTTTGGGCTAGTTGAGCTCACCCTTTCTTTCCTTTGTTCTCTTGAGAAATGAGAATGTAGCTGGGACTAGTCGGGGAACGGAGTGACGGTCCGGATGATAGTATTAGCTAGTAGTCCTCACTATTCTGTTAAATAGTGTGATAATAAATGTATTGAGGACTCCATTGTGTTTGAATACTGTCTAGAAGACAATATTCTTATTAAAACTCTCATTTTATGTTTTGTTGTATTTTACACGACTGTTGTATAATTAAGTTTGTATTTGATTTATGTACCATGTAAGTGGCGACCCAAGATGGGTGATGTATACCTAATTTTGGGGGCGTCACAGTTGGTATCAGAGCTTAGGGATATGATCCTTGGCTAAGATATGAGACAAGAACTAGGAGGGGAGAGACGGGGAATTCCTTCACTAGTATGACCTACCTAAGTTTATTTGGTATTTAATTGGTCGGTCAGAGTATAGGGATAATATGTGTTATGTTAATTAACCCTTGTTTTGTGATAGTGTTTGTATTTAGATGTTGTGAATAGGGCTCAGTTATTGGAGCGCGATAATGAGTCAGCTCAACCAAAAGGTAAAGACCAACGACCCGATAATAATCATACTGGTGGCAACGTCTATCGGAACAATGATAACCATCGTAGGAAATATTATCATGCCAAGAATGGTAACCACTTCGGTGGTAATCATGGCCAAGATAATAGAAGTGGAAATTTCAAGAGGAGAAGGTCATTTAGCTCAATTTTTTCGTGCACCAAAGTCAAGTCCAGCTGGGACGGTGGCACCAAAGGCGGATACGAACAAAACAAATTGGTTTTTTTGGGGAGGCGTTTTTCGTGACTTCTCAAAAAGCGAAGTAACTTGACGAAGTTAGCACGGGTTAGTTAATTATAAATTCTTATAAAGTTTATACCTTATAAGATACCGGTTCTACCTATTATTTTATCTCTCTTGCTTGCGCTCAACGTTTAAATTTGACTCTGGAGAAGTTAGACTTTGACTTATTGGTTGAAACTTCGTTAGTAGGAGCCTTCGTTACCTCTACTATTTATAAATCTTGATGATTCAAATCGACACTTTCACGTTACCTATCGATCTTATCTCTTTGAAAATACTTTCCTTTATTGTGATTTTAAAAATCGATTGGTTAACTACTCATCATGCTTTTTATAAGGTTGTTAGCTTTCATATTCCTAACCAACCTGTTATGCGAATTCAAGCAACCAAACCACTAAAGACAATCATTGTCATATCAAGCCATAAGTAAGAGCCCCGATCCTTTCGTTGTTGACTTCCTTATGTGGAATGCACCGAAGCCAGACTTTCTATAGGCGACATCGTGAATGAAGATGGCAAGTTGATAGGTATCATTGTGAGGTGCTATCCAGGTTAAGGGATAGAAGTCACGGTTGGTATCAATGTGACGTACTATCCAAGTCTTGGATGAGGGTCACAGTTTTGAATGATTTTTCTTTCGTTAGTAAATTTCTTAACGTATTCTCTGAAGACTTCTTAGCCTACCCCTAGAACGTGGAATCGAATTTTGTATTGACCCCAGTACAAAACCCATTTCTTAAACCCCAAAATATTTCTTCAACTAAAACGAACGTATAATGCGCCAAAGATGTTGACTCGAGCTGTTGAAGATTACGATAGTATCATTCAATATCATCGTGGAAGAGCGAACGTGGTAGCTGACGTGTTGAGTAGAAGATCGTATGCGTTTACGAGTGCAATGTTGTTAACACAAAGACTCATTTTGTATAACTTATAAATGATGAAGATAGAGTTAAAGACTAGAGGGACCCACATGAAGATAACGAATATACGAGTAGAATAGACTTTAATCGATAAAGTAAAAGTCGCTCAAGCTACATACCCAGAGCTGATGAAAGTGAAGAAGAAGGTTCAAGAGGGCGTTATTCTAGAAGCAAGAATCGAAGAAGAGAGGAAATCTCAACCCTCGATTTAAATTGGCCCATTTGAAATCCTCGATTAAGTAGGAGTTGTGGCTTATAGACTCGTTTTACCGCCAAGTATGTCGCGTGTTCATAACATTTTTAACGTATCGATGTTACGTAAATATGTGGATGACCCGAACCACATTATTAATTTATAACCGGACGAGATAGCGGATGATTTAACGTTTGAGGAGATACGTGTTAAAATCTTGGATAAGAATAATCGTATTCAACACTCAAAGGTTATACCTCAAGAGTTAGAATCTGAAATGAAGTCAAGGTATCCTCACCTATTCGGCATACCAGGTACGTACGTAAATTTCAAGGGCGAAATTCTATAAGGAGGGGAGATTGTGAAACCCCAGATTTTATGAATAAAGATTTAATTTTCTTGAAATAATTTTTTTTATATTATGGTGTTGATTTGATATAATGTTATAGTTGTGGGTAATATTTATAAATTTTACAAAGTATGCAAGTTATCATATTATATTGATTGGTGGAAATATTCTTTTTTGTCGGGAATATCCAAATGCGACTGAAGACAATCATTGGTGGACCCCAAAATGGAATTATATTGCCGGATTGAAAGCGACAAAAATATTTTTATTGAAAATAACGGCGAAAGTTTTACCGATTAATCTTTGTTGAACTACTCAGATAGTAGTAAAAAGAACGATGTCTGGCGTGGTTGCATAGTAGCACACGGTATTGATTATTGATGCTTACGTGAGAAAACACTAAGTTTTGTTTAATTATTTCTACAGTAGTTGTTGCATAGTATCTCACATTATTTGATTCAATTATTGTTGATTTATACGTTTTGTTTTATTAGTATTATTAACGTAATAAAACAGAAACATCTTTTTATATAAAACAAAATACTTTATTAAAGTTATTCTATAAATATAATATATTATATTTTATTATGCATAGTGTTTGCATAGTGCCAGTATAGTGTTTGCATAGTAAAAATCTTTTTATATAAATTGAATATATTATATTTTATTTAAAAGATTTTGCTTTAAATATGGACCGTCAGATTAAAGTAAATCAATCTGGACCGTTCATGAGTTAGTTACTATGCAGTCCATTCTTCTATAAATAGAAGTTCACTCCTTCATTATTTTCTTATGAATTCAATGAAACTCTAGAGAGAGAAAATTATAGAGAGAAAGAAGAAGAGAAGTCTACTAACTTTCTTTTCCTATATCAAATTTCTTTTACGGTAAGGGGTGTTATTTCTTTTGTATTCAAGAAGAGAACTTCTGTTATTCAATTTCTTTATTATTCTGTTGGAATAACCTGTATACGCGGGCAACCCTATACTTGGTGACATTCTTCTATTATTCTGTCTTTACTATTCCGTTGGAACATCCCGTGCATACGTGCTATATATCTTGGGACACGGTTCCGATTTTAATTATTTATTATTCATTGGAATATCATCATGCATGCTATCTGTGGGACTGGTTCCGCTTTTAATTATTTATTATTCGTTGGAACATCCGTCGATTGTGAATTTCACGACTGGTTCGTTATTATTATTCTGTTGAATAAACTCGTCTATGCTACATCAACCGCATACATGGTGAATTCTTTTGTTATTCCTTTCGTTATTATACTCAGTTGGTTAAAATGTTGACATCTATACTCCATGAAATTAGTGGAATATGCATGATATTTGCGCTTCATCCAATATCTTTTCATGGAAATATTCTTCTGAGCATTCTTGAATTTTACACCACAAAACAATATCTTGTTGACAATTAGAACGTTATTGGTTCATAGACAAATTAATTCTTGAAGTTGTTTTACTGAATTCTTATATCATTGTCATCATCCTCATGTTTATATTATGTTGAAAGTCATCTGTGGCCTGTAGTGCATAGATGGACTTGGTATGAATATGACCAGGGATTATTCGGTATAATCATGACCGTAATTTTACCAATGATGTGGAAAAAGTCCTCATTAGCCCATAGTGCATTGATTGACAGTTTTTGGTATGATTATGGCTATGGATTCTCTTTGGCCAAGAGTGCAAAGATGAATTGTTTTATGGCATGATCAGGCCCGTTGATGAAAACACGATTATCTTTAGCCCGTAGTGCATGGATAATTCATGGTCGTGATACTAAAAAATTATATCCTTGGCCTGTAGTGCAGGGATGATTTAATGATGTGGATTATTTATTGAGCTGAGTCTCAGCGATAAAAGTGACGAAAAACCTTTTAAATCTTAAAAGATAGTAGATTTTATTCTCTACTTGACTCTTTTAATGAATTGCTTATTTTCGCTGCAGTTTTTGATCTAAAACTTGTTGTCTATTATATTCTATCAGTTGTTATACTATTGAAGGCTAAGGATAATTTATTCTGCATTATCTTAGTCATAATATTTCTTACTGGGCTAGTTGAGCTCACCCTTTCTTTCACTGTTCTCTTTAGGAAATGAGAATGTAGCTGGGACTAGTCGGGGAACGGAGTGACGATCCAGATGATAGTATTAGCTAGTAGTCCTCACTATTCTATTAAATAGTGTGATAATAAATGTATTGAGGACTCCATTGTGTTTGAATACTGTTTAGAAGACAATATTCTTATTAAAACTCTCAGTTTATGTTTTTTCGTATTTTACACGACTGTTGTATAATTCAGTTTGTATTTGATTTATGTACCATGTAAGTGGCGACCCAAGATGGGTGATGTATACCTAATTTTGGGGGCGTCACAACATACTCCACCATGGACTTCATCCATGAGTATTTGGGCTTGATCTTTATCTAAGCATCTTAGAAGGCCTATTCCCGCATCTCTTTTGTAAAATGCGTCTCCACTAAAATAGAATTTTATGGCCATTTTATGGATCCGCTTTCTTTCAGCTTAGCTTAACCCAACGGGCATAGATCCATCTCGAAGTTATTCTTTGATATCCTGATACTACGATACCAGGTTTGGTTGATGGGAGGCAGTTCATTTGATACTTCTCCAATGTAATTTTCATAGGCTAGTGCCTTTTGGCTTGCAAATTTGATATTTGGGATTCCTCCCCTTTACTATATGTTAATCAAGGAAGCCACGGTTGCTAGTGCATCTACAAAATCAGTCATGTTCTGAAGGATATGGATGAAGGCTATTTCTACGAACTCCATAGCTATCTTGATAACTTGCCGATGGTAAGGCAACAAATGCAATTCTTTGGTGAGATATGCCCCGGTGGTTTGCTTGATGACCAGCTTGGAATCCCCAAAGACTAACAACCATTGGATGTCTATGATTTGGGCCAGTTTCAATCCCATTATACAGCCTTCATACTCAGCTGTGTTGTTGGTGTTGAAAAACTATAACTTTATAGCCACGGGATACTGTTCTCCCAAAATAGATACCAGAACTTCCCATGCTCCGGCATCTTCCATGTTTACAGCTCCATCAAAATACAATTTCCAAGATCGGACTGTGACGCCCTCAAATTCGGGTTACCTAACCCCGGGTTTGGTGCTCACGATCCATCATATAAATAACATCTAACTACCATTTCATTTATGAATAATATCATATATGCCATTAATTAATATCTTTATAACATTATCCCAAGTTATCTAACCTTAACATAATTACATACCTTCGGTTATACAAAAAGGTTTACATATAATAGCACAATAAGTAAGGTTTATAATAACTAATCTTGCACTTTTCCTTTGCCCTTGTCTTTCTCTGACCCTCTTGTTACTTCGTTCTTAGCTGAAATGTTATATTTAAGCAAGGGTGAGCAACGAGTTTGCTCTGCAAGTTAAAACATATAAAAACATATATGAATCAAGAATATAAAACTCTAGATTCAATAGAACATCAATAAAGTTCAAATAACTTTGAAGTAGCTGAATAAATCATTTATCAATAACAAGATTTTATCGAATTACATGCTAAACAACAATTCAATGATGAAAGAGTAAAACTCTTTCAAAGTTTCAATAATGTTCAATTGATTATCAAGAGATAATACTACTGAAATAGTAAAGTGGAATATTTTCAAATTTCATGTTGAGTGATCACAATTGATCTTGAACTAATCGAGGAATTATCAGCTATTTATTACTGAATTACCTCAAGAGTATCAGTTAACCATAAAGATTAAATCATACTCCTCTGGAAGCACATGAAGTGATCAGCTTCATTGTACCCTATATTATGCATAATATTTAAAAATAGTGCAATAGTCGGATTTCCGATAATAAGTCCCCTTTATATAAGGATTGTTCATCTCAGTCTTACATCATGAGTCCGTACCACAACAATATGTTTTGGATTACTTTTAAAGAAATGCTAAGATTTCAACAGATAATATCCATATTGATCTAGCCGAAATAATTGGCTTTGATCTTTTAATAACAACTTAGTTCGATTATTAGAACGTATCATGTTTTAACAAATATTAGTCTCGCCAAAACAATTAGCTGAGATATAACTAATAAACATTTCAATAATAGACATAAATCATTTTCACTATGTGCAAATAATAATAATCACTATAAATATGAATAACCAACAATAGTTATCCATCAGTCATGCTTTTGAAATTTAAAAATATAATTTAAGTTAATGAACTTGCAATAATTGTGAATGCTAAATAATATTTTCAGATGTGGAATAATCAGAAATAATTACCCATTATTATGCTTGAAAAATAATAACTCGAGTTTGAGTTAAGGAAACTTGCCTTGGTCGTTGAATGCTGCTACACAATCTATTTTAGCTGCGTTGAAAGACGTATCATCAATAATATTGGTCTCATAATTAGCATAACACATCATGTCACATAATGATGTTATTTAAATTAATTATATAACTTAGATATATTATCATGTATTCACAACAGTGTTTAGAACCTATACAAACACTTATAAGGTCAAACTATTTTAGTCTGGTTGGATTTCGGTATCAATACAATATCTCTATTACCTTATCAGATAATTAACAAGTTTATTTTTGTGACGCCCCCAAAATTAGGTTTTCATCACCCATCTTGAGTCGCCAAATACATGATACAAAATACAAATAAAACTTAATTATACAGCTGTCGTGTAAAATACGACAAAACATATGCTGTGAGTTTTAATACAAATATTGTCATCTAGACAATATCCATACCCAATGGAGTCCTCATTACATTTATTATCACACTATTTATCAGAATAGTGAGGACTACTAATGCTATCATCTGGATCGTCACTCCGTTCCCCGACTCGTCCCAGCTATATTCTCATATCCTGAAGAGAACAGTGGAAGAAAGGGTGAGCTCAACTAGCCCAGTAAGAAATATTATGACTAAGATAATGCAAAAAAAAATTATCATTAGTCTTCAATAATGTTAAACTGATAAAATACAACAGACATCAAGTTTAACTGCAGCGGAATAAGCAATCCATTAAAAGAGTCAAGTAGAGAATAAAATCTACTATCTTATATGATTTAAAATATTTTCATCAGTTTTTGTCGCTAAGACTCAGTTTAATAAATAAACCACATCATCGAATCATCCCTGCACTACGGGCCAAGGATATTCATTAAATCATCAATGGTCATGACTATACCGAATAATCCCTGGTCATAATCATAACAAGTCTATCTCTGCACGTAAGCCAAAGATAACTTTCATCACCATATATATAAGCATGAGGATGATGACAATGATATAAGCATTAATCAACAAGGATAAATATTAATGACAATAACTTTATCCAAATATTATCAATCACATAATAAATTCATAATCTACTATTGTTAATACCATAACAATATTTGAATCACTTCTTAAACTTATAAACAATTTATTACAGTTGTTTATACTTTATTAAATAATGCATTTAATCATTCAAACAGATCATACTCATAAGATTTCATCACCAATGATCAAATCCCTTATCAACAATCTACATATACCTTATATAGGATTTCCAAGACATAAAATCCTGTCTTCCAACTTTGTTACTTCACATAACACATTTAACTCATATGTTCGTAACTAAACTATTTTCATGAAAAATACCAAATCAGTCCCAAAAATATTTCTTTTCTGGGATTTAGCATAATATAGTCCCATAATGAACATATATTTTTCTCGGAATTTTTAAAATTCATTTACTATTTTTCAAAAATTAATTTCTAATTAATTCCTTAAGAAATTAGCTACCTCAAGGTAAACTCCAAAAATTCCCAAATCTTGGCAGAATCTTACACATGTTAACGTGAGTTTCCAGTTTAAATTTCATGGTCATCGGAGTTATGGAACTATGGTTATAGCGTTTTTCGTCAGAAAAACCTAAATATTGAAATGGTCATAACTTGCTCATTTTAAGTCAGAATGAGCTCATTTTTGGACAGGAGGTACTTTATACCATATACTTTCATTTCCCAAAAGGCCAGAATTTTTCTCATAATTTAAGTGGCCGAAACAGCTCCTCTAAAATCATGGCAGCAGCTTTTTGGAATTTTTAGTTTCCGACCCATTTTCTAAAATCAGTCTACACAAAAATCTACAACTCCTTTTCTAGTGATTCCACTTGGATAAGTTAGGTAACTCATAGATCTAACACTAGGACTTGACCACACTCAAAAATTCAAAATATAATTGGAGATATGGTCAATTGAATTTCATGTTACGTTTTTATCAATATCTGATTTTTCAACCCATTGTGATTTCTAAGAAACTTTCATGTTTTCTCATAATAACCAACATAACTCATCATAACACTTACTAATACCTTATATACCCATGATTTTCATCGATCCAATGCTGTTATTATGACTCTAATCATAATCAACGTAAACAGATATTTTCCACAATTTAATAAGGAATGAATACAAAGGATCATTCACCATGCATGTGGCAATCCACATAGACAAGTTATTCCAACAGAATAATAAAGAATGGAATAATAGAAGGATTCACCATACATGCGATAGAGACAGCACAGACAGGTTATTCCCAACAGAATAATAAATGCAGAATAATAAATATGGAACCAGGTCAGGTGAAATTCACACCGACAGGATATTCCGACATAATAATAAAGAACGGAATAATAAATATGGAACTAGGTTAAGTGAAAATCACACCGACAGGATATTCCGACATAATAATAAAGAATTGAATAACAACAGACTTCACCAAGTATAGGGTATGCCACTTATACAGGTTATGTATAGGGTATGCCGCGTATACAGATTATTCGAACAGAATATTAAAGAATTGAATAACAACAAACTTCACCAAGTATAGGGTATGCCACTTTTACAGGTTATGTATAGGGTATGCTGCGTATACAGGTTATTCTAACAGAATAATAAAGAATTGAATAACAACAGACTTTACCAAGTATAGGGTATGCCACTTATACAGGTTATGTATAGGGTATGCCGCGTATACAGGTTATTCCAACAGAATAATAAAAACGGAATAATATAAGGATTTCACCAAGTATAGGGTAGTCCCCGTATACAGGTTATTCCAACAGAATAATAAAGATGGAATAACAGAAGTTCTCTTCTTGAATACAAAAGAAATAACACCCCTTACCGTAAAAGAAGAATATTCCGACTGATAGGGTGAGGATTTTCTTAAAGAAAACTTATACTAGGTTCTTCGCTCAAAGTTTCTTAAAACTCCTAAGGAAATACGCTCAAGATTATAGAAGGAGAATTCTCTGAACTTCTTGTGTGAATTCAATTCTAACTAAGCTTCCTATTTATAGCAAAATGGATCGCATAGTAACCAATCCATGAGCGGTCCAGATTGATTTACTTTTTAATCGACTATCCATATTTAAAGCAAAATCTTTTAAATAAAATATAATATATTCTAATTATTGCCTAATAAAACAAACAACTTTATAAAAGTATTTTGTTTTATATAAAAAGATTTTACTATGTAAATCACTATGCAACACTATGCATAATAAAATATAATATATTCTATTTATAGAATAACTTTAATAAAGTATTCATTTTTATATAAAAGATGTTTACTGTTTTATTACGTTAATAATACTAATAAAACAAAACTTCATCATCACTTACTTTGAAAAAATTTCAAATATCACCCTTAACTTTAAACTTTTATCAATTTAACTATTCACAAAAAATAGAAAAATTGAACACTTTTATTTCATAAAATTCGGAGGTCTCACAATTTTCAATAAAACTCTATTCCAAAACTTCAATATTCTTTTAGATAATTAAAATATCCTTTATAATATTTTAGGAAGCATATAATGATTTTGAAATAATTATTATCTTTTATAATAATTTTAGACACTAATATCATTTTTAAATAATTTAAATACGAGAATAATCCCATTATCATTAATATTTATATAATTTAAAATATTAATAAAATCCCACAAAAAAATTAAAGTTATTTATAATAACTCAAAATATTTTTAAAACACTAATATTACCCTTAAATGATTTCTAAAACATTTAAAATCATTTTTAAATAATTACCTTTAATATTCAAATATTAATGTATTTCTCATCAAAATATTAAAAGTCATTTATTATAACTTAAAATATTTTTAAATCCTTTATATCATTTTAAATCACAAAAATCATTTTTAAACCATTTATTTAATACAATTATTAAATAAATTTATTATTATTAATATTAAGTTATTAATGAAATTTATCTCAAAATATTAAAAGTCATCTTTTATAACTTAAAATATTTTTTAACACTTTATTATCATTTAAAATAATTTTTAAAATATTAAAATCATTTATAACTAATTTGTTTAATATAATTATTAAATAAATTTAATGTAATTAATATTTAAATAAATTTAAATATTAATGAAAATTATTACAAATTATCAAAACTTAATTTTTATAACTTCAAATAATTTTTAAAACTCATTTTTGAATTTTTATGATTTATTTTATATTTTTCTCTATTTATTAGAAATTAATTTAATGAATTTTAATAAAACTGTCGTTATAGGCTTTAGCAACGAAAACTGTCGCAGTTGGTGTTCTTCATCACTGAAGAACATCCATGGTCAATGCCTTGGGGGCTAGTTTGACCATGGTTAATTTCTTACTGGTCATGATTCAAGGCATCAGAGTATATAAGTCGTGTTGTACTAGTGTAATACTACAATGTAATACAACAAGTACAAACCAATTTCATGGTCTAACTAATTCAAAGCATGAAGATCTAAGGGCTCAAAGTTACTGATAAGGCTGTTCTGGAGTCTCTGGGTTACCCAGAAACCCAAAAGGTCTAAGGGCTCAAAGTAGGCTTTTGCCTACAAAAGGGTATTTTGATAATTTCCCACATAATTTTAAGGGTTGTTTAGTCACTTGACATGATTCCCTTTAATCTTAACACTTAGGGTTCAATAATCACCATTAGGGTTTGCTAATTAGGGTTTAGGGTTTATGAATAGGAAATTAGGGTTTCTAAAAATATAATTAGGGTTCCTAACTGATTGTTAGGGTTTTCTAATCTAATATTAGGGTTTACTGGTCATGATTCAAGGCATCAGAGTATATAAGTCGTGTTTCACTAGTGTAATACTACAATGTAATACAACAAGTACAAACCAATTTCATGGTCTAACTAATTCAAAGCATGAAGATCTAAGGGCTCAAAGTTACTGATAAGGCTGTTCTGGAGTCTCTAAGCAGCTACTTTGGAGCCTGAATAACTTTGTTTCTGTGTAATGTTTGGGTGTTAGAGTGTCACACTCTTATAGATAACATGTCAAAGAACAAAAGTACTACACTTAGGTAGCTTTAATACATCGCATAAGTCAGATCTGGGTTGGTCAAACCATGTCGGAAATATTGTTCATTTTTCTTGAATTTCCAGAAAACTTACTTTGTGCTTGGTCAACCTACTTTGACTGCTAATAACTTTGATTCTGTAGATTGTTTAGGTGTAATGATGTCATGGTTCTATAGTCCATATACCAGGGTATAACAATTATACACTTGATACACTTACACAAGCTAAACATATAACAGCTGTAAGATCTAGGCACATCAAAACCTTGTCAGACACTGTTGGGGATTTTCTGGGTTACCTAGAAATGCATATCCATGACTGGTCAACCATGTTTAACCACTAATAACTTGGAATTTGTACATGATATGAACATGATTCCACTTCCAATATACTCTGCTCATAATATTCTACAACAATGATACACCTATCAAGTCTAACAATTAACAAATTTGGATCTATGGCCTCTAACATTTGACTGTCAGGCTATATTTTAGGGTTTTTGACAGTTTTTAAAAACTTCATTTTTAAGCACTTAGATGTTATGGATTCATGATATATCATCACGGAACAGTATATAACATCATATAACACATAAATAAACATAAAAACACAAAAATTTTCTAAGCATACAAGATCTAGCTTGGTTAGGGTTTATACCTTTCTTTGAACAACTTTTGATCCTCGCTTCCTAATCTGATTTTGGAGTGTTCTTGATCTATCTAGGGACTAATTATCTTTCTAATTTTCGTGGCTTGAGAGACAGAGAGATACTTGGCTAGTGTATGAAACACAAATGAGGCTATCTTTGATTTTTCTCTTTCTTTAATATCTTAACTTTGATTCAATGGACTTAGATGTTGCTAGGTGGCATGTAATGGCTGATTTAGCTTGGATTTGGAGCACATGGTAATATCTTAAATGGTGAGTCACAAGATTTTATAAATCTTTTAACTTACAAATTAAGTAAAAGGGTATTTTAGTAATTTTGCCTACAAAAGGGTATTTTGATAATTTCCCACATAATTTTAAGGGTTGTTTAGTCACTTGACATGATTCCCTTTAATCTTAACCCTTAGGGTTCAATAATCACCATTAGGGTTTGCTAATTAGGGTTTAGGGTTTATGAATAGGAAATTAGGGTTTCTGAAAATATAATTAGGGTTCCTAACTGATTGTTAGGGTTTTCTAACTACAGATTAGGGTTTCTAATCTAATATTAGGGTTTACTAAGGTTATACCTTATCTGATCAACATTTGATCATTAATCCCATACTGTGCAAATACATAATCATAGATATAATTATAATAATTGTATTAACTATCAAATCCCTATCCGTAATTAGGGTTAGGGTTTTCATCACCTGTTTAACATAACTTCATACATATTTCTTAGTCAATAAATAGTTTGACTATCTTGCTTTACTCATAACACAGATACTCAACGTAATATTGATAATCAATACCGATATTATATATAAAAAAAATTATTCGTAAAAATAGAATTGTGTAAAATGTAGGGTCCTGACACGGACTCTATTTTCCTGATAAATTTGTTGAATTGTCATTATTCCTTCGTCCATGAAATACATTTCCAAGGGTTCAAAATTCCCTGATGGTGCTTCAGTAAATTGATCTGTAATTCCTTGACCATTGATAGACTTTTGAATCACGTAGATGATGTCGAATTATTAGAGGATCAACTGCCATTTGGACAGTCAGCAATTCAATATGGGTTTGTTGAATACGTACTTCTGAGGATCCATGCGGGATATGAGATAGGTTGTGTGCCTATAAAGATAATGTTGTAACCTCATGGCGGCCCATGCAAATGCACAACAGGTCTTTTCAATTAAAGTGTACTTTTGTGCCACTGCTGAATCTTTTGTTGAGATAATAGATAGCTTTTTCCTTGTCTATATCATCTTTTTATCCCAGCATTCAGCCCATAGCATTGTCATTGACTAACAGGTACATAAACATGAGAACATTATCCCTTGGAGGTACCAAGACAGGATTTTTGACCAATTACTTCTTGATGGAAAAGAATGCTTTTTGACACTCCCCATTCCACTCCATGGAGGAATTTTTCCTTAACAGCTTAAAGATGGGCTCACACGTTGATGTGAGTTAAGGGATGAATCTTCGTATGAAATTGATTCTCCCTAGAAATCCCCGTATTTCCTTTCCTGTTTGGGGCACGGGTATCTCGGTGTTTTCTTTAATTTTGACAGGATCCAGTTCAATGCCTCTGTGGCTTACTAGAAATCCCAGTAACTTGCCTTATTTAATACAAAAGGCACACTTAGCTAGATTTAGAATCAAGTTGTATTTGCGCAATCGGTTGAAAAGCTTTTTGAGATGGTCGATATGGTCATATTCCTTCTGGGATTTGATGATGATGTCATCCACATAGACCTCTATTTCTTTGTGCATCAAATCATGGAAAAGGGCCATCATGGCTCGTTGATAGGTGGCCCCAGAATCGATAAGGCCGAAAGATAAACGTATGTAACAAAAGGTTCCCCAAGGAGTGATGAAGGTTGTTTTCTCCCTGTCCTCTTCAGTAAACATGATCTGATGATATCCAGCGAAGCAGTCAACAAAAGAATGCATGTCATACTGAGTCATGTTGTCTATTAGTATGTGGATAAAAGGTACTGGGAAATTTTCTTTGAGACGAGCTTTTTCAAATCCCGGTAATCCACGCATACTTGTACCTTCCTTCCGGGCTTAGGCACATGAACTATATTAGACAGCCACTTAGGGTAGGTTGATATCATGATGATGAAGACTTTGAATTATTTAACAATTTCTTCCTTGACTTTTAAACTCCACTCAAGTTTCAATCGCCTAAGCTTCTATTTGACTGGCTTAACTCATTCCTTAATAGGCAGTCGATAAATCACAATATCTGTAGATAAATCGATTATGTCCTCATGTGACCATGCAAACACATCCTGGAACTGAGTTAGTAGAGCAATCAGGTCATTTCTTTGGTTTGGGGTAAGGTCCATGCCTATTTGGAATTTTTTTTCGGGTTTTTTGAGGTTCGGATATTAACAGAGGTGGTTTCATCAAGGTTTGACTTGGGTTTATCTTCGACCCATTCTTTAATCTCCTCAGGCACCTCATAGTCCTATATCTCTTCTTGCTCAATCTCCATCAAGTCAAAGTCCAACTCTACATCAAAGTTGTAGTCATTATGGAGATTTGGCATTTCATTAGCAAGGCCAGACAAATCCAACTCTAGAGTCCTGAAAACAAAATGCTTTCTCTTAACATATGAGATTGTTTGAGCATACAAAGCGTTAGCAGAAGCATGACAAAAGTAATTGCTAGTACTGTGCAATAAAAGTAAGCAATTAATAATATCTACATAACATGGCAGAGGGATTTTCTGCCATTTTTACCCTTTTCGGAAAATACAAGGAGTGCTACTCTAATTGCCTAGGGTCAAGTCTTTGTGGACAGCTATAATGAAAGCATAGTTGATGTTCTCCTCTTCTTTGATGATAACCATAACTGAATTCATATTAGGGCCAATAAGTTTCTTTGAACGGTTCTCCTTAGCCCTATTTATGCGAGGGGTTAGGATTTGATCTTCTGGATAGTCAAAATTTGGGATATCCTCGTTCATATCCTCAGTATGTGCCAGGCAATAAATCTTTCCCAATCGATTTTGCACTTCTTGCAGGAACCCTTCATTCCTTTCCTTGTCTTCCTTAACATGAATCTGGATTTCTTTTTCACTGGCCATATTAACCTTAGGAATTAACATTCCTAATATAACCATATGGATTTTCCTCATAGGCTTCACAAATCCTGCATTTGTAAGGTTTGGCAGCAACATAGTGGAGGAAGGCATCGGTGGATACTTGTGCGGGTTCCGGTGGTCTGATTCGGAGGTATAGCCTAATCCAGCCTTCTTTGTTTGGCTAGGAATTAGAACCAGACTTATGATTCTGTGCTGATTCTTCCCTAACCCTTGTCCGTGCCAGACACCCGAGGATATCATTTCTTGACTAGCCATTGTGACGCCCCCAAATCCGGGTCCCTTTAAACCTTGGATTCGGTCCGCCACGATCAAACTATTATATCTTTTATTCATAACTTAATGAATATAACCTTGCTTATTATAATTTAGAATATAAATTCTTTCCATTTCCAAGATCTTTGCAATGATCCCAAACTATTATAAGTTTCAAATCTTGATCATTTACCATTCATGTTTTACATCACATTCGATGTTATAAAAATATACGGAGTAATTTAAACTTTTTCAATCTCCTTTGAAAAAATACATCTTTTATTGATTTCTTAACTTGAATAAATTACAAATCCCTGAATCAAATTATGTCATTATTCATTCGATTCGAATTATGGTATAAATATTCACATCTCAATTCGAATTTCACTATGTACCGCCTAGTACAACTTTACAACTTAACATGTATTACACATTATAAACTACTATCATGTACATCTACTAGAACCTAAACATGGTTCAAGAGAATCTAGTTATATAATAAATCAATCTCCTTCGATATTATTGAAGTTTATCAATCAAGTAGCACGTAACCTTTACCGTGTTTCCTTAACCTGTAGAAGTGGTTATTTGCAAGGGTGAACTCGACAGCCAAACAATTCTAACAGTTTTCATGCAGGACATAGCATATAATAACATATTCAGTTCATGCATTCATAATTAATTAATATTTACTACGCATGTTACTTCACACATAATAGGCATATAAGTTTATATCACAAAAATATCAGCAAAGATCAACTTTCACATTTCATACATATCTCATATGCATTTCATATACATACGTCAATATTTGCATACCATAATATAGTTCAACTAACAATTATAGAATTCATATAACAAATAGGAACTGAAAGACTTGCCTGATTCGTAGTTTATGAACTATGACTTAAATTCTTAACGCTCAACTGCCCTTCGTGTATTCCTACACAGTTATATAGTCATGGATTCATATCCATTAGTTATACATTCAAACAGTCTCAATGTAATAAAAATGTTTCATTGTTCTTTAACTAGGTTCGTAAAACCTACAGTTCACTTTTTTATCATATGCTTAGAATAACTAGGTATATATAGTATACCTTAGCTACACACGTTCAATATCAACGTTCATAAATCTATTACACACGTGACTCGCTATGTGTTCGACACATATTTAAAGTCTACAGATACGTGATCCACATCGTCTTTACATTATGCAAACTTAATAAATTTTAACACATTTGGGTTTCATATAACCATTACTTGTTCATATTAGAATAGTACTATAAGTAAGTTGCCAAAATCATAAAGAAAATAAAATGTTCAAACCAAAGCATCTGCTGCAACAGTAGCTTCTGTTGAGAGTTAGGCTTGGGGCCCGGCATATTGTCTCCCCCCCGCCGGACCAAAGTTAAATATTTATTTTCTAGTTTCATCTGAGTTCTTAGCATGCATTAATGTTAACATATAATATATACACACATTAAGAGGTTATTGGTCAATGTTTAGAACCTCTTGTGTTTACTAAAAGTTTTTTTCACACTTTAAGGTTTTATTTGATAATTTCCAACAAGGCTAAGTAGGTTCATGCATAAGGAATGAACTACATTAACCATTCCATCATGTAAGGATGTTAGACACCTATAACGCGTATGCTCGCATTTAATCAACTTGTTTAATCATAGTTATATAGTTCATCATTCGAAACTTATTTTAAGCCACACTTGAAAGGTCCAATTCATGCTTAGCTAGATGATGAACATATTCATCATGTCTAGAGGCATAAGGCATCTTAGTATTCATGCTAGTAAGGTCAGAGTATACTTTACACAATATTTGAAACTATTAGTTCTCAAAACTTTTGAGTTTTCTTTCAAAACATTTTAAACCAAGTCCAAGCAATCTAACGCATATAAAACATCTTCAAATCCTATGTCATGCATAGTTAGACTTCGTATACATGCTTATCAAGGTCATAAATTAAAGTACACAAGTTTCCTCAAGGTTTTCTTTCAAAACTTCAGTTTTATTTTGAAATCATTTTCAACCAAGCTATTGTAAGTTGATTATAAGTAAGCAACTTAAACTCACATTTTATGCTCTCATGACTTACATTAAAAAGTCAGAACTTAACCGACCCGAGGTTCATCAATACTTATTTTCAAAACTTCAAGTGTCTTTTCAAAACACATGTATTAACGTAAACTATGCAACTTATATATGCAAGAGAACTCTAGACCACATGCTAAACCTGTCATCATGCCTAACTAAGCTCTACTAATCATGTCATGGCTTAACAGATCAGAAGCAGACAACCTCAAGAGACACCAAATGAAGCAGTAGCAATTCTTGCTACTGTGCTAGAAGCGTGGGGAGTAAGCAACAAGGCTTTCCCAAAATAGGCACTGAGACAAAGATACTGGCCATTGCACGCCGAATGAACTATGAGAATCAAGCAATTGCGCCCTTCCTGAGACGATTTCCGTAAGAGTCTCTGCTTCTGCAGAGCTCAAAACCCAAACAAAATTTCTTCATGCAACATGATTAAACTCAACTATAATACTTCTATACATGCTTATAACACTTAACTAACATGATAACAACCTTCAAATCACATAAACAACAACTTGATTACTCGAATTCAAGATTTTTACCATTTTCCCATAATTTCACATTATTAACAAATTTCTTCACTACGGATTCGTTTCTCAACCAATTTTATTCGTTTAACTCTCGTTGTTTTCGCATATGACTATATTACCAGTGGCTAGCAACAATTCATGGATTATAAAAATCCTTATGCATTAATTTTGTGACTCAAAATAAGTATTTCATCACACTTTTCTAAGAAATGAAGAACTTTGAATTCAAGAACATAAAATCAGATTCTTACCTTATTAATGGCTTAGTTTACTTAATTCTCTCTCTCTCTCTATGCACAATCTATAGTACTCCTCAGCAACCCAACCCAAGCTTAGATTTATCAGGCAACTTAAACAAATGGGAAATGAGAAGGAGGTGGCTTTATTTATAGAGGAGCTATTGACCAAACAATGGCTTTGCCCAACAAGTTAAACCAAAGGGAAGAGAAAGAAGCCAGTGGATGCTCAAGAGTTGGTTAACCACTCCATGTTTAGCCATCATCAACTCTATAACGTAATGGAGAAGAAATAGGATAGGCCAATGGCCTATTTAAGCGTCTGATATATAAATGGGTGACACTGATTTTGGGACAAGAGCAAAAATCTCAGCAACTTATTATTCTAAGGCTTGGTTTGGTCCTTTTAATTCCCATAATGTAATATTAAGGTACAATTATTGCCATATTAAGAATTTACAGATAAATTTTATTCTCCCATCATATAATCCACGTACCTTACATACATGTAATAAAATATCGCAGTCAGTTATTATTATCCAGGTAGTCCCATAATTATCTTTACCACTCACATAACCATATTGTAACGTTATTTAATATTAATGTTTATTCAAACATTTAATCTCCTACCGAATTCCTAGAATGCACAGATATTTAATTATTTCTGTATTACCACTACATATGATTTTATTGTACCTCTTGGTACCTCATATCATTAGTCTCAATTAAATGTCACACTTAACGTAGTGTTAAGTCGTAAGTATTATATATTCTTACTGCTCACATTTTCCATATTACCCCTAGTAATATTACTTAATGATTATACCCACATTAATATTTTAATTAGGCTAAATATCATTTAGTTGGGTATTTTCAACCCACTCAATAATTAATTAATATTAATCATATCTTTTCAATAATTATTATGCATTCCTCTAATTAATAGAATATAATATTCTATAATATCGCTTAATTAACCAATATTTAATTTGGGTTAATTAATTAAACCTTATTCAAATCCATTCATGGATAACTTAATCATCATTTAAGATTTTTATTAGCCTTATGAGTCCTTAATACCCATTTCTTAAACTTTAAATTCCAAAAGCGATTTAAAGATCGTCCAAGAATCAAGATCGGTCATAGTTTCAGTAATGGCGTAGTCTGCGCCATACCAAATTCGAGTGCATAAGTTACGCATTAGCGAAACCGAAACCTTACACTTCTAAATACTTTACACATCCTCCTTAAGCATTAACTCGAGTAACATCAATCCTCTATTGGGTTTCACATCATCGATTACCATTTTCCTTAACAATTCAAGGATCACACTTCGAGTTCTAAAACTTTATTTATCTTATTAGTTTAACCAACTATACATCTCCTTTACGGCATACCACCAATAACACAAAACTCAAATGTAACACATACATACCTTCCTTTAATCTTCACTTCTCGCCGTGTATCACTTTACTTAATAATTCTCTAACCACTTTAAAGGTTTATCGATTTCCTTCTCTCGTCAACAACGTACACGTATACAAGTCTAAATCTCGCACGTGTCAAGTCTTTAAAATTATTCAATATAGTACACTGAGGGGTTTCCCACAAACAACCAACAAATTGGTTTACGTCTCGTCTACACTATTTTCACAGTGAGTTAGATCGGTTATTAATTCGTATATACCTCCGCTCTCTGAATGAATTGTTTAGCCCAGCTCCTATACATCAACCATTAAAGAGTACGATTTGCACTGCCTTAGACTTGATACATACTCGTACATACACCCAAGAAATTGGTGATTATCAAAGATATTTTAATGTCACCATCTTACTGTTATAAAATAATTTCACATAAATTATTTAACATCGATAGATAAATTTTATCCATCTTCATATTAATTCATCTCTACAATTTCTAACAAATATATAATAAGGATATATATTTATTAAACACATCAATTACTTATCACATAGTTCATTTTACCCTATGTAACTCAATAACACATATCTCGTACTCAGGAATTTTATCTACTAAATTATTATTTTAATATTTTCTGAAAATTCGGGTTCTTACATCCTATGCCCCTTATAAGGATTATGTCCTCGGAATCACCGAAACCTCCTCTACTCGGTGCTATTTCGAATATTACATATTCTTTTGAATAATTTTATCCATTCTCTTTTCGAAAGTTTTTTTTTTATAACTTGTTTACTTGCATTCTACCACATTCTCCTTTCTAAGGAACACTCTACTCACTATATTCATCACACAGAAAATTAGGAGTCTTCCACGATTTTTCAATAATTGGGAAGTAGTATAAATAACTTAGATTCCAAATTATGTTGAGGGGTCACACAAGACCGCGAACTAGTGCTTCAACACAATCCTTCACACTACACACCAGAGTGTTTATCTATCACGAAGACTGAAAACACCCTCTACATGTACACTAGGTGGCCAGCCTAATGTACCACTACGTTAGGCCGTAACGTATTGTTTTATAATGACTACCTACGTTACGCTCGGAACCATTGTCCTTGAAAACATGTCCCCTTATAGGGTTGTTCACCTCAGCTTTTCAACATCTGAATCCGCACCAGAGTAATCTGGCTTGGCGTAAATAGTCAAGAACGCTTGAATTTCATAAATATTTTTAAACAGTCGTCTAGCCGAATCAAATAGCTTAGAGTTTTATCAACAATTCGGACATCAATCGAAATAATTTGGCCAACTTAATTGACCTTCTTTATAACTTAAAAGAAAAGCAAAATTCTTTTATGACGTCATGATACCGTACCAAATTAGTAGTACATTGAGGATTCCGCCATTATGTGACTTTGTCATATTACATCATACCATAGTGGGCTGACGATCTTTCGATCACAACCATCACTAGGTTCAACTGTATTGATGACTCCATCGTTTACCATTTCTACACCATACCAAATGATGTAAATGGTCAGAAATACATTTTGAAAATTTTCAAATTATTTTGTCTTAGCCGAAACAATTAGTATAGACATATGGATAACGGTATTGTTTTTAAAACATCATTGGTTCAAACACATGATCCAAAGTTTTTCGAGAAAATAGAAATGCCAACAATAGCACGAAGTCCATAAATTTTGAAAATCTAGTAGAGCTAGAAGATTTAGAAAATTCATGTTTCTCCATCAACTTTACTCCTTGCCTCATTCTATCAATCTCTAATACTATCAATGCTTACTATACCAAAATTTCTAACTTTATAGCATATATATACCCAATATAGTTCATCAAACTTACCACACTTTGGAAATCCAGGAACTTGCCATAATCATATGAGTTTTAAGAACTTACCCTAGTCAGACCATAGGCGTCCATTCGCTGAGGGGTTCAAACCATATGATCATTAGTCACGAACTTACCATAAGTATGAGTTTTAAGAACTCGCAACTTAACCTTATATTCTCTAACTATAACCTATATATTTGTTATACACATGAGAAAAGAATCACCTTCTCAACAGGTATATAGCGAATAGCGTGACACCGACATTTCACTGATTATCAGTGCCAGAAACTAAGTGGTTTTTACACCAAGAACAATTCCCCGCCCACACAAGGAATCATACAACTCAACTGTTGACATGGGTCCTCAATTAAAATCCCACTTAACTCTATCTTACACTTTACTTGATACGAATTCTTCGTATCTCATCACATACAACTCCTCATGAGTTCACATCGTACCATTTCACGGTACATTCTCTTATACCATCAAGCTATACACCCTTAGTCGTTACAGACTATTTATCACTTCATACCTCATTCTGATCACGTCGTGATCATCAATTTACCTTAGGGTTCTTTCCCTATTATCAACAAAACTCCACTTGAGTTCATTCGCATCTCATAGACACCACCTTAACATTTCTATTACCGGAGTTAGGAAACTCTTGAATTCTCATTCTCTTGGATACTTCAAGATTTTTCTTTGAATCTTCACTTATATATATTTTAATCTTTATCTTTCTCTCTCTCTCAGGTTATAGCCTAAGGTACACTTACCTAAGTTTATAACCTACAGCTCTGATACCAACCTGTGACGCCCCCAAATCCAGGTCCCTTTGAACCTTGGATTCGGTCTACTAGGATCAAACTATTATATCTTTTATTCATAACTTAATGAATATAACCTTGCTTATTATAATGTAGAATATAAATTCTTTCCATTTCCAGGATCTGTTCAATGACCCCAAACTTTTATAAGTTTCAAATCTTGAGCATTTACCATTCCTGTTTTACTTCACATTCGATGTTATAAAAATATACGGAATAATTTAAACTTTTTCAATCTCCTTTGAAAAATAAATCTTTTATTGACTTCTTAACTTGAATCAATTACAAATCCTTGAATCAAATTATGTCATGATTCATTCTATTCGATTTACGGTATAAATATTCAAATCTCAATTCAAATTTCACTATGTACCGCCTAGTACAACTTTACAAATTAACTTGTATTACACATTATAAACTACTATCATGTACATCTACTAGAACCTAAACATGGTTTAAGAGCATCTAGTTATATAATAAATCAACCTCCTTCGATACTATTGAACTTTATTAATCAAGTAGCACGTAACCTTTACCGTGTATCCTTAACCTGCAGAAGTGGTTATTTGCAAGGGTGAGCTCGACGTACCAAATAATTTAACAGCTTTTTAATGCAAAGACATAGCATATAATAGCATATTCAGTTCATGCATTCATAATCAATTAATATTTACTACGCATGTTACTTCACACATAAGAGGCATATAAGTTTATATCACAAGCATATCAGCAAAGATCAACTTTCACATTTCATACATATCTCATATGCATTTCATATACATACATCAATATTTGCATAGCATAATATAGTTCAACTAACAATTATAGAATTCATATAACAAATAGGAACTTAAAGACTTGCTTGATTCATAGTTTATGAACTACGACTTAACTGCCCTTCGTGTATTCCTACACAGTTATATATTCATGGATTCATATCCATTAGTTATACATTCATACAGTCTCAATGTAATATGAATGTTTCATTGTTCTTTAACTAGGTTCGTAAAACCTACACTTCACTTTCTTATCATATGCTTAGAATAACTAGGTATGTATAGTATACCTTAGCGACACACGTTCAATATCAATGTTCATAAATCTATTACACACGTGACTCACTATGTGTTCGACACATATTTAAAGTCTATAGATATGCGATCTACATCGTCTTTACATTTTGCAAACTTAATAAATTTTAACATATTAGGGTTTCATATAACCATTACTAGTTCATATACTTAAAAACATCATTCCTGTCAAGTATTATAGCTTAGAATAGTACTATAAGTAAGTTGCCAAAAGCAGAAAGCAAATAAAACGTTCAGACCAAATTGTCTCGCCGTAACTATTTCTTCACATTGAGAGTTAGGCTTGGGGATGGTAGCAATTGCTACCGTCCCCCTGGCCAAACCAAAGTTAAATATTTATTTTCTGGTTTCATCTGAGTTCTTAGCATGCATTAATGCTAAGACATAACATATACACACGTTAAGAGGTCATTGGTCAATGTTTACAACCTCTTATGTTTACTCCAAGTTGTTTTCACACTTTAAGGTTTTATTTGATAATTTCCAACAAGGCTAAGTAGGTTCATGCATAAGGAATGAACTACATTAATCATTCCATCATGTAAGGATGTTACACACCTATAACGTGTATGCTCGCATTTAATCAACTCGTTTAATCATAGTTAGTATAGTTCATCATTCGAAACTTATTTTAAACCACACTTGAAAGGTCCAATCCATGCTTAGTTAGATGATGAACATATTCGTCATGTCTAGAGGCATAAGGCATCTTAGTATGCATGCTAGTAAGGTCAGAGTATACTTTACACAATATTTGCAACTATTAGTTCTCAAAACTTTGGAGTTTTCTTTCAAAACATTTTAAACCAAGTCCAAGCAATCTAACGCATATGAAACATCTTCAAACCCTATGTCATGCATAGTTAGACTTCGTATGCATGTTTATCAAGGTCATAAATTAAAGTACACAAGTTTCCTCAAGGTTTGCTTTCAAAACTTAAGTTTTATTTTGAAATCGTTTTCAACCAAGCTATTGTAAGTTGATTATAAGTAAGCAACTTAAACTCACATTTTATGCTCGCATTACTTACATTAAAAAGTCAGAACTTAACTGACCCGAGGTTCGTCAATACTTATTTTCAAAACTTCAAGTGTCTTTTCAAAACACATGCATTAACGTAAACTATGCAACTCACATATGCAAGGGAACTCTAGACCACATGTTAAACCTGTCATCATGCCTAACTAAGCTCTACAAATCATGTCATGGCTTAACAGATCGTAGCAGACAACCTCGAGAACGCCGTTGAATCGGCCAGAAATTGGCATTGCTGCTAGACTCGGGAGTGGCGCAATTGCGCTTATCCCAAAAATGTATTAATTGAGACAACATATGGCGCAGAATTCACGCTAGAATGAATCAGAATGGCGCAGATGCGCCTTCCGGATGACTCGGAAGAGTCTCTGCTTCTGCAGAGCTCAAAACCCAAAAAAAATTTCTTCATGCAACATGCTTAAACTCAACTACAATACTTTTATACATGCTTATAACACTTAACTAACATGATAACAATCTTCAAATCACATAAACAACAACTTGATTACTTGAATTCAAGATTTTTGCCATTTTCCCATAATTTCACATGAATAACAAATTTCTTCACTACGAATTCTTTACTCAACCAATTTGATTCGTTTAACTCTCGTTGTTTTCGCATATGACTATATTATCAGTGGCTAGCAAGAATTCATGGATTATAACAATCCCTATGAATAAATTTTGTGACTCAAAGCAAGTATTTCATAACACTTTTCTAAGAAATGAAAAACTTTGAATTCAAGAACATAAATTCAGATACTTACCTTCTTTATGGCTTAGTTTACTTAATTCTCTCTCTCTGCACAATCTAAGTACTCCTCAGCAACCCAACCCAAGCTTTGATTTATCAGGCAACTTAAACAAATAGGAAATGAGAAGGAGGTGGCTTTATTTATAGAAGAGCCATTGGCCAAACAATGGTTTTGCCCAACAAGTTAAACCAAAGGGAAGAGAAAGAAGCCAGTGGATGCTTAAGAGTTGGTTAACCACTCCATGTTCAGTCATCATCGACTCTATAACGTAATGGAGAAGAAATAGGATAGTCCAATGGCCTATTTAAGCGTCTGATATATAAGTGGGTGACACTGATTTTGGGACAAGAGCAAAAATCTCAGTAACTTGTTATTCTAAGGCTTCGTTTGGTCCTTTTAACTCCCATAATGTAATATTAAGGTACAATTGTTGCCATATCAAGAATTTACAGATAAATTTTATACTCCCATCATATAATCCACGTACCTTACATATATGTAATAAAATATAGCAGTCAGATATTATTATCCAGGTAGTCGCATAATTATCTTTACCACTCACATAACCATATTATAACGTTATTTAATATTAATGGTTATTCAAACATTTAATCTCCTACCCAGTTCCTAGAATGCACATATATTTAATTATTTCTTTATTACCACTACATATGATTTTACTGTACCACTTGGTACCTTATATTATTAGTCTCAATTAAATGTCACACTTAACGTAGTCTTAAGCCATAAGTATTATATATTACTACTACACACATTTTCATATTACCCCTAGTAATATTATTTAATGATTATACCTACATTAATATTTTAATTCGACTAAATATCATTTAGTTGGGTACTTTCAACCCACTCAATAATTAATTAATATTAATCATATCTTTTCAATAATTATTATGCATTCCTCTAATTAATAGAATATAATATTCTATAATATCGCTTAATTAACCAATATTTAAGTCTGGTCAATTAATTAAACCTTATTCAAATCCATTCATGGATAACTTAATCATCATTTAAGATTTTTATTAGCCTTATGAGTTCTTAATACCCATTTCTTAAACTTTAAATTCCAAAAATCGATTTTTTAGAGACCGGTAGTAAATTGCTACTGGTCATAAACAGTAATGTTAAATTGCGCCATATCAAATTCAGTGCATAAGTTCGCATTAGCAGAACTAAAACTTTACACTTCTAAACACTTTACACATCCTCCTTAAGCGTTAATTGGAGTAACATCAATTCTCTATTGGGTTTCACATCATCAATTACCATTTTCCTTAACAATTCAAGGATCACACTTCGAGTTCTAAAACTCTATTTATCTTATTAGTTTAACCAACTATACATCTCCTTTACGGTTTCATATCACCAATAACACAAAACTCGAATGTAACACATACATACCTTCCTTTAATCTTCACTTCTCGCCGTGTATCACTTTACTCAATAATTCTCTAACCGCTTTAAAGGTTTATCGATTTCCTTCTCTCGTCAACAACGTACACGTATACAAGTCTAAACCTAACACGCGTCAAGTCTTTAATAGTATTCAATATAGTACATTGAGTGGTTTCCCACAAACAACCAACAAATAGGTTTCACTCTCGTCTACACTATTTTCACAGTGAGTTAGATCGGTTATTAATTCGTATATACCTCCGCTCTCTGAATGAATTGTTTAGCCCAGCTCCTATACATCAATCATTAAAGAGTACGATTTGCACTGCCTTAGACTTGATCCATACTCATACATACACCCAAGAAATTGGTGATTATCAAAGATATTTTACTGTCACCATCTTACTGTTATAAAATAATTTCACATAAATCATTTAACATCGATAGATAAATTTTATCCATCTTCATATTAATTCATCTCTATAATTTCTAACAAATATATAATAAGGATATATATTTATTAAACACATCAATTACTTATCACATAGTTCATTTTACCCTATGTAACTCAATACCACATATCTCGTAACACATTATAAATTTTTATTTGAACCCTTCACATGCATCAAAAATTTTATCTATTAAATTCTTATTTTAATATTTTCTAAAAATTCGGGTTCTTACAGCCATCATTAATTTGGTGTAAACTCTGGGCTTCAAAGATGGGGCCCCGATAGGTTAGTACAGAGTGTTGCTCACCTTAAGGGCTTAAAAATGGAGATGCTCAATTCCTTCATCGAGACTGATTACAAGCCCATCACTTTATGTATGAATCGTAAGGTTTTGTGAAAATCAAAGTAGCAATCAAATTGCAAAATTAGTGAAAGAAAATAAAATCAGATTTTAAATTTTTTCACAAATTGATTACCCAGATCATCCTTTATGCATATTATTAATTAAAACGAAGAACAAGAATTTATAGAATTATACCCTTGTAGATACGAGCTTCCATAGGTACGAGTTCAACTCCTACTTCTCCGCGATCTACTTGAATCTCCGGGTTAGATTCCTTTCCTTTGATCAATGTTATCCACCCAAGTGTATGGCCTCTACAGGTGATCTGTTAGGTTTGTAATATTCAAGAACGCAATCAAATTGCATAAAAAGTGCAGAAGCGTGTAAAAAACGGAGTTTTAAAAATTTTATACAAACCATATACCCGGATCACCCTTTATGCATAATTATTAATTAAACGAAAAAGATAACGAATAAGAATCATACCCTTGAAGATCGAGCTTCCTCAGGTACAAGTTCACCTCCAATCCTTTTCGCGTTCAACTTGAATCCACCGGGTTTGGTTCCTTCCTTTGATCAACGTTAGCCACCCAAGTGTTTGGCCTCTAGAGGTGATCCACCAAGGAAGAATAAAGATTCAAGAAGATGGTGTATTGGCTCAAACCCTAGTTTTTCCTATCTGTATAGAAAAAGGGCGTACTCTCCAACAAATTGGAATTATTACGTAGTTGTTAAAGTCAACAACCCCCCACCCATAATAAGACTCCTCTTATTTATAGATATGGGCAACCCACCTTAACAATTAAGGAATTGGGATTTATTTAATTAATTAAATTCTTTTAATTAATTAAGCTCCCTAATCTTATTAGGGATAATTAATTAAACTCGTTTAACTAATTTTCTTTCCTAATCCAATTAGGAATAAATGAGAGTACTTATATTAAATTAATTCCTAAACTCTTTTAGAAATTAAAATAATAATAATTGTAATAATATTAATAAGACTCCTCTTATTAATTTATATTTAATATTTTAAAATATTAAATAATAATATTAAGCTATTTAATTTATTCTATCACCATAGATTAAATTAAATATACATAACATATTATTACGATTATGCCATTAACTTCTTAAATAATTATTCTTCCTTTTATGGTGTGACCCTTTAGGTTCTCCATATTAAACCTAGGTTGTAAATAAATCAATTAGAACAATTCTAATCTTATTTAAATAAATAAATTAAACAATTAATTTATTTAAATAAATAATATTTATTCTACAATAAGGATAAGCCTCCCTAGCGATCAACGACTTTTCAGATAATATAGATTTCAACATTAATCATAAAAGAACCTTTGAGTAAATAGTTACCATACAATTCAATCCTTCCACCATACAATGTCCCAATTAAATATAAGACATGGAATTACTGTCAAGTCTTATTTTATTTAATTATATGTATTTCGACTCTTAAATGCACAACTCAAATAATGCAAATTAGAAACTCCTTTCTAATTTCATTACGCCTTAACGCCAAGGACTCTTGGTTTGTCATTTATCGAATCACATAGGACATTTTCTTCTTTTATTAGAAGTGGTAGATTCTTTATTGATCATACATTATCTCCATATACAACTTATTATACCCAAGCATACCCTTTGATATACCCTAAGGGTCTTAAGGAATAAGTTAAAGTATAACTCATCATACACAAGATACTATGATGATCTCAAGTCCAAGGATTACTTAGACTACTATCACTACTGAATTTCTATTGATGAAGCAAGTAAAACTCCATTAGGTATTCCTTAGCGAGCCACGTTCAAATTGAGCTTATTCTCTAATAAGCACCTACATACTTGCTTTAGTGTCTCCACACAAATGATCATGAGATCAATCATCCTCATCCAATGAAAAACAGCGTATGTACCAATCTATCCGGATTCACTAATCCCCAATTTAGTAATCCAATGATTGGGAACTATTTTAGTTTTAAGCTTTCTAAGAATTTAGATCTCATTAGAATGATCATCATCATTATTCTAAAAGCATTGCTTAAAACTATGGGTTTATCACATATTATAAAACAACATCATGTAGATAATTAAAAGCCTTTAATAAATTAATACTTTTTATTAATAAATGAATAAGATTGTTACAAAGTATATGCTTTATCATCAAACATGATTGGCTTGTGTGCATACTACTTTCAATCTCCCACTTGCACTAAAGCCAATCGTCATGGTAACTCATACTCTTCTTCTCTAAGTGACGATTATCCTGCTGTTGGATAAGCTTTAGTTATTGGATATGTAATGTTGTTCATGAGAGTCCACTATCTCTATAGTGATTTCCCATCTTTCAATGATTCTAATAATCAAATGAAAGTTCCACAACATATGTTTAGATCCAAGATGAGACTTAGGAACTATTTCTAGTTCTGTAATGAACTTTTCATCCAAACAATCAACTTGTAGCTTCATTTATAGCTATATACTTTGTCTTTTATCACTAAACCAAAGAACTCTTTCTTTGTTTGGAACCTTTCAATTCAACCGCACCAATTGCTCAAGATAACGCTTTACCTTAAAGTGGATTTTCTTTCATCTTGGTGCATGCAAAAACTTGAGTCCTGTTAAGCCCTCTAGTTTTAATTTAGACCCACCATGAATATGATCACATCCTTAGTGCTTAGGTTAAGCACTTTAAGATGTTTTCAACGACTTATAGTGAACTTCTACAGAATATGTTGATCAACATCGGGTCTCTCGTACATTTCATTGCATACATGATTGTCACTCATGCGACCTCTCTTTTCGAGAGTCTGTGGGGACTATTAAGAGAGATACACTCCATAGCTCATCGACATGAGACATCTCTTGAGTTTGCCATGCTAAACGACTTTAGCATCAAATGAATATCGTTCCTTGGGTTAAGTCGAGCATCCTCTTGAATCTATCTATATAGATTTTATCCCCAATTAAGATACTCTTCCCAAATCATTCGTGGAAGAATTTTTAGACAAATTTATCTTTTCTTTGGTTGTAGCATTGGTATGTAATTCCTCATCGTAGTAGTATATCAACATATAATACTAGAAATTTCACGACGCTCCCCCACGACCCTTTTGTACACACTAGGTTCATTCTTATTTTGATAAAATCAAACTCTTTTGATTGCCTCATCAAAACGAATGTTCCATATTTGAGAAACTTGCTTCAATCCATTTCTCTGAGTGTCTACAACACTTACCTCATCGTATGTAACTGGATCATCATCTTCTATGATGTGTACCTCATCATCATCATCCATGATGAATCCATACCTCCTAGGTATCTTTGGTACTATTCCGATTACGATTAGGTTTGTGGAACAATAGGTACATCTCTGAGGTTTCTCTTATTTGACTTATAGTATTTTGTGGTTCTTGAACTCTTCAAGATCTATTATCCTCCCACTAGCCCTTCAATGATAAACACCTTTATCTTAGAAGGCAACGTGTTTTACAACAAACACCTTTTGCTAAGTAGAATTATAGAACATATACCCTAAACTTACTTTAGGATGTCCCACAAATCGACACTTGTCAAATCTTGTCCCAAGCTTATCCTTTTGAAACCTTTTCACATAAGTTGGAACCTCTTATCTTAACAAACTTAAGATTAGGAATCCTCCCTGTCCATAACTTTTATGGAGTCTTGGGGCGGATTTTGAGGTTACCATTTCGTGAGATGTGCAGACCATTTCTAGGACATTATCCCGTAAGAGGATCTTTGGAATGTCGGTAAAATCATTATGGACCGCACTATGTCCAACAAGGTACGATTTTTCATTCAGATACATCAATCAATTATTGCGTGTCGGGATGTGTCCATTATGAGAAAACCATTTGAGATGATCTAGAAACTTATTGCACAAGTATTTATTCCTTGATCTAATCAAAGAATCTTAATACATTGTCAATTTGTTTCACTTCTTGAATTCTTTGAACCTTTCAAATATTTCATACTTGTATTTCAAACAAATACACACATTCAACTCTTTGAATGATCATCTCCTTTTCTTATACTAATTTGTTCAATATGCAAAATTATTTTCATGTAAGTCAGTATACAAAATTTATTAAGTAATATTCGATTCTATACAAAACATTATTATTATAAATAGAACAACAATTGTTCTTAATTATAATACCAAAGATTTCATTGTCCAACAATAAAATGGAAATAATATTTTTAACAAGAAGCTGAATACAATAACAACTTATTGACTTAATAGATTTGTCCGTAAACCTTCGTTAAACTATAAGTTTCTATAGCTAATGCAGCAACCTTTGCTTCATTTCCCACACATAGGATTACTTATCTTGTTTAACTTTCTACTTCTGCTTGGTCCCTTCATAAATCTATATTTATGATAACCAAAGTTGGTATCCAATACCCAAGTAGAATCTTGACTTAAAGAAAATTTTATTTTAAATCATGAACAAATTTGTATTTCTCTTAGAAACTTCACTAAGCTTCTTTGGTTATCCTCTGCGCAAGATGCTTCTCGCATGATTTCTTTCCAAATTGTCGGGCTTATTGCAGTGGAAGCAAACTCCTTTGCTATCCATATCAGTTTTATTTTTATTATCCTTTGTTTTTGCCTTTCTATATACCTTCTTTGAATCGTTCTTCTTTTCAGAAGATCCTTTGGCCCCTACCAGTAAGACTTGGTCTTTCTTGGTTGGAAAGTGACTCTCAACATTTTTTAACATGTTAAGCAAATCAGCGAGACTGATATCTAGCTTGTTCATATGAAAAATTCATAACATTTGTGAAAGGAGTCCGGGAGTGAGTGTAAGATCAAATCTTGGCTCAACTCACCATCCATGACAAAACTCGTTGTCCTAATTGATCAATCAAATTGATAATGTTAAGGAACTTTATCTATACTGTAGTGTCATCGGTCATTCTAGATCGGAAGAGCTCCTTAGATATTTGATATCTATCAGTCCTACTTTCCTCACCATCAACTACTTGATGTGCAGGAATATAGTAGAAGCATCCATAGTTTCATGCTGACGCTGAAGCTCGTTACTCATAGATACGAGCATGATGCATTGAGCCAATTGTGCATCATCTTGCCACTTTCTAAAAGTAGCAATGTCTTCCTCAGAGGCATTGTCTGCAACCATTGCAGGGATAGACGTATTAAGGACATAAGATAACTTTTCAGCCATGAGAACTATTCTCAAATTCCTTAACCAATCCGTTTAATTCGGTCTGGTTAATTTAGCATCTAATATGCTTCGCAGTGATAGTAATTTTAGACATTGTAAAATTCTATAAATGAATTTGTAATTAACAACATTTTAACATACATTCTTTTATTAATTACCAAAATAAATTAGGTCTTATTTTAAATTGGTATCTCCCACTATTTTCTTCAAACTATATTACCCTCACTTATATAGTTCGGCAAAATCTAATTAAAGATTTGCTAGTAAGAATAAGGATCCCATTTCAAATGTATATAGCCTTGTGGTGACACAACAAACTATATATAAATTAATAGGTAGACAACTTTTGTCAATTACATCAACTATGCAACTCCTTTTCTTTTGCCTCTTAGATTATTTTGATCAAGTGGTGGCACATCCGAATCAAAATTATCCAAGTTAAGTCCCGAACCTAGCACTCCATATATTCAAAAAGAAAAATATCATCCTTGTGGTGACACAACAAAACAATATTGTTCAATTTTCTTTATAAGCATCAAATGTGATAAATTAACATCTTAAATACTTAATACTTGCCTTGTGGTGACACAACAAACTCATATTAAATATTTAATACTCTATTAATTTTATCATGCTAGAAGGCGACGTTCGATATTCCAAATATCTTTGAACGCTTAGGACTTAATATAAAAATTGAGGGGTTTGTTATTAATTTGTCTCATCTTGTTTAGCGCGCATGCACATATATAAATATATATATATATATATATAAAATACGCGTCATATTAATGAACATGCGAAGCATGTTTGCATAATATATAATATATATAGTATAAGCATGCACATATAGAATACTATATTCTTACGGATTGATTATGGACTTTTATTCTAGTTTGGTTCACTAGAGCCACCAAGTGAACCAAAAGGTCAAACCCTAGGGGTGCAAGAAATAATATTTAAATATTACTATTACATTTAAACCGGGCTCCATTACAAACGGGTCTTCAAGCGCCTCCTTGCTCCTTGATCTCTAATTTTTCAAAATTAATTCTAACTATTCCTATTACAAAACTATTTAAAATAAATAGAAACCTTGATCGTGAATAAGGAAAAGTACATAGGAGGAGATAGAATTTACATTAAGAAAAAATTAGAGAAGGCGAAGTCTGTGAGACCCCATTTAATAAAACCCATACATTCATGCATCCAACTAAAATAAAATCCAATCACATTAATTGATAGTCCATAATCAATCTCATTTATTATCATACACATCATCATATGCATCAATAAATAACATTCATCTTATGAATAATAAACATTTAATATATATATTGATATCATTTAATGGGCAAATTTAGTTAGTATAAAATCTAATTTTGAATCAAAATAAACTCCTTTATTTTAATCCAAATTTAAATCAAAATAAAACTATTTTATTTTAATTTATCTAATTTTGAATAAAATAAACTATTTTATTTTAATCAAAATCTTTAATCAAAATAAACTCCTTTATTTTAATTAATTATGGAATCAATTCCATGTAAAAAAATTATTATTAAAGGAAACACGGATTATCTTTCCTATTCACAAATAAACTCCTTTATTTTTGAATAATATGAAATCTTATTTCATATCTAAATAAACTCCTTTATTTAAGGAAATACGATTCTTTTTCCTATTCACAAATAAACCTTTTATTTTTGAATAATATGAAATCTAATTTCATATCAAAATAAACTCCTTTATTTAAGGAAAAATAGAATCCAATTTCAACTCCAATTAGTTATCATGGAATCCAATTCCAACTCTAATTAGTTAGCATGAAATTTAATTTTAAAATTAAAATAAACCTTTTATTTTAAATTTAAAATAAACTTTTATTTTAAAATTAAAATAAATATTATATTTTATTATAAAATAATTAATAATATTATATATATATAATAAGCGTTAATATATATATATATAATAACATATTATATATATATATATGATAGTTAACTTGATTCATGAATTTTAAAAATCTCTTGGACCATTAAACCAAGCACGTGTACCTTTAACTTTTTCAAAAAAAAAAATTGTTAACTAAAGTAATCATATATTACTTATCAAAAAAAATTGCGGCCATCTTGACATTTACATGCATGGCCATATTCGGTAATAAAAAAAAAACGCCACGCTGGGCCACTAATCCGTGATGTTGCTTCAAAAAAAGAAGAAGCTCATATGATATATATATATATATATATATATATATATATATATATTCGTAATATATTATATATATATAACCAGCGCACGGAAATCAAGGTTCCTGCAGATACACTAAGTCGCTCGCTAACATTTGATTAACCCACGCGTTCGGTAAAAAAAAAGCTTCAAAAAAAGCGCTTTTTTTTTTTTTTTAAATTTTATCTGATAAAATTATGCCTGATAAAATTGTTCTAAACACATATCAAAATACATATCAAATCTGAACAATTAATAATTCGCATAAAGGTTTGGCTCGATACCCTTTGTTAGGTTTGTAATATTCAAGAAACATGATCAAATTGCATAAAAGTGCTTGAGCGTGTAAAAAGCGAGTTTGAAAAATTTTATACAACCCATATACCGGAACACCCTTTATGCATAATTATTAATTAAACGAAAAAGATAACGAATAAGAATTATACCCTTGAAGATCGAGCTTCCTCGGTGCAAGTTCACCTCAATCCTTTTCGCGTTCAACTTGAATCCACCGGGTTTGGTTCCTTCCTTTGATCAGCGTTAGCCACCCAAGTGTTTGGCCTCTAGAGGTGATCCACCGAGGAAGAATAAAGATTCAAGAAGATGGTGTATTGGCTCAAACCCTAGTTTTTTCCTATCTCGTATAGAAAAAAGGCGTCTTTCTCAACAAATTGGAATTATTACGTAGTTGTTAAAGTCAACAACCCCCCACCCATAATAAGACTCCTCTTATTTATAGATGTGGGCAACCCACCTTAACAATTAAGGAATTGGAATTTATTTAATTAATTAAATTCTTTTAATTAATTAAGCTCCCTAATCTTATTAGGGATAATTAATTAAACTCGTTTAACTAATTTTCCTTCCTATTCCAATTAGGAATAAATGAGAGTACTTATATTAAATTAATTCCTAAACTCTTTTAGAAATTAAAATAATAATAATTGTAATAATATTAATAAGACTCCTCTTATTAATTTATATTTAATATTTCTAAAATATTAAATAATAAATATTAAGCTATTTAATTTATTCTATCACCATAGATTAAATTAAATATACATAACATATTATTACGATTATGCCATTAACTTCTTAAATAATTATTCTTCCTTTTATGGTGTGACCCTTTAGGTTCTCCATATTAAACAGGTTGTGAATAAATCAATTAGAATAATTCTAATCTTATTTAAATAAATAAATTAAACAATTAATTTATTTAAATAAATAATATTGATTCTACAATAGGGATAAGCCTCCCTAGCGATCAAGCGACTTTTCGGATAATATAGATTTCAACATTAATCATAAAAGAACCTTTGAGTAAATAGTTACCGTACAATTCAATCCTTCCACCATACAATGTCCCAATTAAATATAAGGCATGGAATTACTGTCAAGTCTTATTTTATTTAATTATATGTATTTCGACTCTTAAATGCACAACTCCAAATAATGCAAATTAGAAACTCCTTTCTAATTTCATTACGCCTTTGCCAAGGACTCTTTGGGTTGTCGGTTATCGAATCACATAGGACATTTCTCTTCTTTTATTAGAAGTGGTAGATTCTTTATTGATCATACATTATCTCCGTATACAACTTATTATACCCAAGCATACCCTTTGATATACCCTAAGGGTCTTAAGGAATAAGTCAAAGTATAACTCATCATACACAAAGATACTATGATGATCTCAAGTCCAAGGATTACTTGTACTACTATCACTCTGAGGAATTCCTATTGATGCACAAGTAAAACTCCATTAGATATTTCTTAGCGAGCCACGTTCAAATTGAACTTATTCTCTAATAAGCACTTACATACTTGCTTTAGTGTCTCCACACAAATGATCATGAGATCAATCATCCTCATCCAATGAGCAAGCAACGTATGTACCAATCTATCCGGATTCACTAATCCCCAATTTAGTAATCCAATGATTGGGAACTATTTTAGTTTTAAGCTTTCTAAGAATTTAGATCTCATTAGAATGATCATCATCATTATTCTAAAAGAATTGCTTAAAACTATGGGTTTATCACATATTATAAAACAGCATCATGTAGATAATTAAAAGCCTTTAATAAATTAATACTTTTTATTAATAAATGAATAAAATTGTTACAAATATATGCTTTATCATCAAACATGATTGGCTTGTGTGCATACTACTTTCCTGATCTACCAAGGAAGAAGAATATTTAAGAAGAAGGGTGTATTGGCTCAAACCCTAGTTTTTCCTACCTCTATAGAAAAAGAGGGTGTACTCTCCAACTATTGGAATCACGTATATCTGATATCTGATATAAGACTCCTCTTATAAAGATATCAGGTAACCCTATTTAATATAATAATGTATTATTTATTTAATTAAACTTCTTTAATTAAATAGGCTCCCTAATCTAATTAGGGATAATTAATTAAATTCTTTTAATTAATTTACCTCATAATCTTATTAGGAATAGATGAGAGTACTTATATTAAATTAATTCCTAAACTCTTTTAGAAATTAAAATTAATAATAATTGTAATAATATTAATAAGACACCTCTTATTAATTTATATTTAATATTTCCAAAATATTAAATAATAAATATTAAGCTATTTAATTTACTCTATCACCATAGATTAAATTAAATACACTTAACAAATTATTACGATTATGTCATTAACAACTTAAATAATTATTCTTCCTTTTATGGTGTGACCCTTTAGGTTCATCATATTAAACCGATTGTGAATAAATCAATTAGAACAATTCTAATATTATTTAAATAAATAAATTAAACTATTAATTTATTTAAATAAATAATATTTATTCTACAATAGGGATAAGCCTCCCTAACGATCAACGACTTTCTAGATAATATTGATTTAAACATTAATCATAAAAGAACCTTTGAGTAAATAGTTATTGTACAATTCAATATTTCCACCATACAATGTCCCAATTAAATATAAGACATGAAATTACTGTTAAGTTTTATTTTATTTAATTATATATATTTCGATTCTCAAATGCACAACTCCGAATAAATGAAAATTAGAAACTACTTTCAAATTTTATTTCACCTTGGCCAAGGTTTCCTGAGTTGTCATTTATCGAATCACATAGGACATTTCTCTTCTTTTACTAGAAGTGGTGGATTCTATATTGATCATTCATTATCTCCATATATAACTTATTACACCCAAGTATACCCTTTGATATACCCTAAGGGTCTTAAGGAATAAGTCAAAATATAATTCATTATACATAAGATACTATAATGATCTCAAGTCTAAGGATCATATGTACTACTATCACTACCGAAATTCCTACGGACAGGTAAGTAAAACTCCATTAGGTATTCCTTAGCGAGTCACGTTCAGTGAACTTATTCTCCAATAAGCACCTACATACTTACTTTTGTGTCTCCACAAAAATGATCATGAGATCAATCATTTCATCTAATGAACAAGTAACGTATGCATGATGAGTGGGTTTTACACCTACAACCGACCTCTAATTCGAGCTTAAATTGTGTTAATTTGTCATGTTTGTGATTAGTTTTACTTGTTTATTGTTATTTTTAGGTTTAGGTATGGTGGCGTAGCAGTTGGACTTAAATGGTGGTTTCGTGGCGAAACTTGTAGAGAAAAAGAGCTAAAATTGGATTGTAGCAGAATAGACCCCCGTTGGGGTGGATATATTACACACAAAACCCCCGTCGGGGCGGGGGTACTTAATCAATTAACAGAAGCATGCCCCACTAGGCGGACATTATAGAGTAAAAAAACCCCCGCTGGGGCGGGGGTACGGGAAAATCAAGTCTCCTATCTAAACTGGATTGCTGCAGTGGCGTGAAGGATAGTGGTTAACATGGTATGGAACTCAATTGGGCGTCAAATTATGGTCAGAATAAAGGTCCTAGGCTGGTTATTTACAACAACAACAACAACAACAAATGAGATAACGATAAATCAATAAATTAGCAATTTGAAGCGACAATTTGAGCAAAAGCATTGGAGGAAGGATTTGAAGGAAAATTCACGATAATTGTAGATTGAAGTTAAAGAGAAGGGTGGTTCTTGAGTCATTCTTTTTCTTTAATTCAATAAGTGTAATTGGGATGATGATTACTTTTAAGATTTCAGTTTTTATTTCAATTATGTTGAACTAATTTACTTGTTGGGCTTATGACGGATCTTTGGGTTGAGCGATGATTATGTAGCTTTGATTTTTAGTTTAATAATCTATATTTCAGTTTATCTATAGTGATTTGTGTTTGAATTTATGAATTGCTTTATCACCAATTCTATTTGGATTTGAATGGATTCATGAGATGATATATGAATCTAGACTTAGCCATTATAGCATGTGTTCTTGAATTATGTGATTGAATAAAATCTTGATTAATGTTAGGGTAGAGATATGCCTAGCGTCGCATGTAATCGGATAGAGAACTTGAATTTAAACCTTCTTTGATTGTAATTCACATAGAGATATAGTGGATTAATTAATTAAGGTGTTTGGCTTAATTCTATCTAATTTGTGGATTTAATTAAATATGGTATTAGTGCATCGAGAGATGACTAGTTCTACTTGAGTGTTCTTGATTAATAAACTGGGATAGTGAATTAAACTGGAATAAGGTGTAATAATCAGAGTGATACTTAAAGTGAAGTTGTAAGCCTAATTATTCTCCAATATTTATTTGAAATTATAGTTTTTAAGTTTGTTGATTGCTTGATATTTTTAGTATTTTTAATATTTTTAGTTTTAATAGTTATAATAATTGAATTTGATAGTTTAATAAAATTTGGATTAATACAAGGTTGGTAATTGTTATGATTAATATCTTACTAAATCTCTGTGGGAATGATACTCGACTTATCATTATATTACTTGTTGACCACGTGCACTTGTGTGTGAGCGTAATTAGATTTCGACCAACATGTTTTTGGCGTCGTTGCTAGGGACAAGTATAGATTTTAATATTTTGCAATATTAGTTTAACTAGTCTAATTTTACTTAAGCATTTTTTTTCTTTTGTTTTGTTCCTTCCTATTTCAGGTTCTTGAAGTTAGTTTATGCAAACTCGGTCTAAAAACCCAGACTTGCTTCCTTTTGAGGACGATATCGAGAAACGGTTTCAAAGGCTAAGTAAGTGGATAAAAGACACAATGGAAAACTTTGAGAATTTTGAGAAAGAAGAAGTACTGGCTGCCAAAGACCAGAAAGCGTTAAGGGACTTTGCTACTCCTAAGGTGACTGAGCTTCAGTCAAGTATCACCAGGTCGGCGATTGCTATAAATACATTTAAAATCAAGCCTGGGACTATTCAGATGATCCAAAACTCAGTTCAGTTTCGGGGACTTGTAAACGACGATCCGAATGAATATTTGGTCAACTTTTTGGAAATATATGACACTTTCAGATACAATGGGGTGTCGAAGACGTAGTCAGAATTCACTTGTTCCCATTCACACTGCGGGACAAGGCGAAGAGTTGGTTACATTCTCTACCACTGGGATCAATAACTACATGGGAAGACCTCGCTCAAAAATTCTTAGCAAAATTTTTCCCACCAGTGAAAACGACAAAAATGAGAAACGAGATTACCATGTTTGAATAACTGCATGGGGAATCCTTGTATGAGGTATGGGAGAGGTACAAGGAATTGCTTAGGAAGTACCCACACCACGGATTACCTAAATGGCTGCAGTTGAATACATTCTACAATGGGTTGAGTGGAAATTTTAGGATGAGTATAGACACAGCTTCAGGTGGAGCATTTATGGCCAAGAGTTACGAGGAGGCATATGAGTTAATAGAGACAATGGTGGCTAATAACTACCAGTGGCCCACGGCAAGAATGACACAACCTAAGGTGGCTGGGGTGTTAGAGGTAGATGGAGTGACGGCGTTAGCAGCACAGATTTCAGCGCTATCAAAGAAGGAGGATGCTTTGTCAGGTGCACAAATTTAGTAGATTACGGTTATATGTGAATTGTGTGCGGGGGAACATCCTACGAAAAAATGTGCTATTAACCTAGCTTCAGTACAATTTGTGGGTAGTTACAACAAGATCCCACAGAACATGTATCAAAATGCTTACAATTCGAGGAATAGGAATCACCCTAATTTTTCATGGAGTAACAACCAGAATCAGAAATTCCATGACAATCTTATCCCCTAGGATTTCAGAATCAACATCAACAATCAGCTCAGCATCAAGAGAAAAAGATAGATTTAGAAGAGTTGTTGTCAAAATATATAACGAGCAATAATGCGGTCATGAAATCACAAGTAGGGGCTATCAAGAATTTAGAAAATTAGATGAGACAGCTGGCTTTTTCATTGAAGAATAGGCCTCAAGGAACTCTACCAAGTGACACAGAGAAAAATCCAAAAGGAAATCATGAGCAGTATCAAGTGATTATGTTAAGGAGTGGAAAACGTCTTGAGGGGCAAAAGATAGAAAATTCGGCTGCAAAAGAGGAAGACAGAGAAGGTGAAAACGAAGTGGTTGAGGACAAACAAAGTGAAGAAAAGCAAGTGAATAAAGATAAGATAGATAATGAGTCGGTTATGAATCCTCCACAACAATTTCAATAAAGAATTCAGAAACAGAAGTTAGATAAGCAATTTAGCAAGTTTTTAGCAGTTTTTAAGAAACTTCAGATCAACATCCCTTTCACAGAAGCTTTAGAGAAAATGCCATGTTTTGCTAAATTCATGAAGGGAATTTTGTCAAGGAAAAAGAAGTTGGAAGATTTTGAAACTGTGGCATTAACGGAGGAATGCAGTGCAGTTCTACAAAGAAGGTTACCTCCAAAGTTAAAAGATCTGGGGTGTTTCACCATTCCGTGTATGACGCCCCCAAATTCAGGTACTTGAAACCTGAACTCGGTTATTCACGATACCATTTCTATGAGCGGAATAATACTAATAATAATGACAATAATATAAATACCAAATTTAATTTACATATCAGAGTTTATTCCCAAGTACGCAACCTTTAAACATTCATTACAATACATGATAGATAATATATATCATCCTTATCTTAATAAAGTTAAACTATTATATAATATAACACCAACTTATTCTACAACCTTCCCTTTCCCATTGTTCTTAGCCGAGCCTTCTGGTTATTCACACTTAGTTAAAAACATTTTAATTAAGCAAGGATGAGCATTTGAGTGCCCAACAAGTAATAGCAATTATAAATATTAGCTGAAAGGATTAAATATTTTCTCTGTAGGACATTTCTATAACGAATCAATAGTTATGAAGTAAACTGAACCAATACTAATAATATATTAATTCTATATCAAATTTTTGAAACTACGTACTGACAATAACTGGGGATTAGTCGACAGACTATAAACATTATTTTCTATTTTCGAAAAGGTTAAACAGAACTTCATCTGCAAACCGTTAAAACTTACAAGCACGAGGGGTGATCAGCCCGTTATGCCCTATATTGATCAATACTACATGCAAGAACGATATTATTGTTCATCTATCCGCCTTTGGCACACAAAATTTTTTCCCATATACGGGATGTTCATACTTAGTCGACAATCCGAATCAAAACAATTCGGTTGGATAACAATAAAGTTCTATATTGTTCAATAATATTTCTAAATTTGTGTCTAACCAAAGCAAATAGAGTAGACGGCTTTGAAGTCAACATATACATACTGGAAATTAATAAGTATGTATCAACATGTGATTAAATACAATGATTATCCAAGTGAAGACACTTGTATAACCATATTTAGAAATTACCGAACAGTATAAATATCTAAATTATATTATGATACTGTGTTGATAAATAATGATCGGATAATTTAAGAACTTGTATGAATACGAATGATTGAATACATAATCGATAACAATAGAGTTAATAATCTGGTACAATGATAATATGATTCTTAAACTTTCTTACTTATGTCCATTGCATAAAGTAAATGAAAATGTAGGATACTTGCCTGATTTCCTGCTTACAAAACTTAGTTTTATCTTTTATATAGCAACCTATCATTAATAAGATCATTTTACTGATTAGAACAACATATTTTAACATGTAATACTGCTTATTGCAGTCAGCATATAACATAATCAAAAACAAACACGTAAACAGACAATTTATTTAAGTTCAGATCAATTTCTGAAACAATTCGGTGTATCGACGACTTTATCGGGTAATTATCGAGTTTAAGACTCTATTCTGTAGTTTAATAACTGTAAATATCAATCATATTATTTTTAAATAACTTATAATAATTTTTAAATAATTATTATAACTTATCATGATTTTTCAAACATTGGAACATTATTAAATGATTTAAATATTAACTAAATCTATTATCATTAATATTTAATTAATATTAAACTATTAATGAAACCATTGCAAAAATATTAAAGTTGTTTATAATAACTCAAAATATTTTTAAAGTACTAATATTACCCATAAAGGATTTTTAAAACATTTAAAATCATTTTAAATAAATACCATTAATATTTAAATATTAATGTACTATTTATCAAATATTAAAAGTCATTAATTATAACTTAAAATATTTTTAATTCATTTATATCCTTTTTAAATGGTTTTAAATTAATAAATACATTTTTAAATTATTTATTTAATATAATTATTAAATAAATATCATATCATTACTATTAAATTAATATCATTAATATTAAATTATTAATGAAATTATCCTTTAAATATTAAAAGTTATATTTTATAACTTAAAATAATGTTAAACACTTTATCTTTACTTAAAATGATTTTTTATAATATTAAAATCATTTTTAAACTAATTATTTAATATAATTATTAAATAAATTTAATATCATTAATAGTAAATAATTAATAAAATTTACCTTTAAATATTGAAATTTATATTTTATAAATCAAAATATTATTAAACTCTTTATTTTCATTTAAAATGATTTTTTAATATTATAATCATTTTTAAATTAATTTATTTAACATAATTATTAAATAAATTTAATATCATTAATATTAAATAATTAATGAGATTTGCTTTAAAATATATTTAAATAAGTTATTATCATTTAAAATGATTTTTAATATAATAAAATTATTTTTAATTAATTTATTTAATTCATTTAATTCATTTAATATTTATGAAAAATATGTCAAATTATTGAAAGTTAATTTTTATAACTTAAAAATAATTTTTAAAATAATTTTTGTAATTTTTAGAAATTAATTTCTATTTTTAAATAATTTGTGGAAATTTAATTAATTTAAATTAATAAAACTGTCACTATAGGCCTTTAGCGACATAAAGTGAAGCCTTTGGTGTTCTTGAGTCTTCAAAGTCAGTTTTCGAGTTAGGTACTTTGACCAAGCATAGATCTTAGATATTAAAGTTTCTGGGCATGTTGTTAGCCATATCTTGTAGTGCTAGTGTAAGACTACATTATCCAACAACAAACATGATCACACAACATATAACAAAGGAGATATGATCATCCAAAGTGGTTGTCAAAGCTATTCTTCATTTTTGGGTTTGCCCAGAAATGAAGAACAGTTCGACTGCCCTACTTTGGGCTTCCACAACTTGTTTGTCTATATGATGTTTCTGTGATATTGAGCTTTCAGTGTGTAGCCAACATGTAACTTAAGAGATCTATTACAAAACATCAAAAAAATAACAACACAATCTATAAATCTGGATCGGTAAAACCTTGTTAGAATACATGATCATACGTTTTCTAGGTTACCTAGAAAACGTATTTCGTGTTCTTCCTGCTTGGTTTGACCGTCCATGAAATCCAACATGCATGATGTTTAGATGACATAAAACTTGAATCAACAGTCCATATATCAAACTACATTCCAGATACAACATCAAGAACAAAACAACTAACACGAGACAGATCCAGGCGCTTAAAAAAGTTGTCAGGCAGTTTCTGGGCAGTTTCTGGGTTACCTAGAAATGCCCAGTTATGGCCGGTCAACAGCTTTTGACCACGATTATCTTGCAATTTGTTCATGCTATGAACTTGATTCAAGTTCCAATTTAAAGAGCTCATATCATACTATAAGATCAAAGCTTAAAACAACAAAAAACATAAACAGAGTTAAATCTTTGGGGTCTGACATTCGTTGTCAGACAACACAAAAAAAAATTTCCAGATTTTTTTAAAATTGATTTCGAGCATAATAATGTTATGGATCTAGAAAGTAAGAACCCGGATCATCATTATAAACTATATACAACATGTTTAACACACAAAAAAACTAACACTTAACAACAGATCAAAGGTCAGATTTCTAGTTTAGGGTTATACCTCTTATGAACAATTTCTGATTCTTGGCTACTGATTTTGTTATGGGTGTTAGCGGGGCTAGTTTTGGGGACTGATACACTTGTATAATTCGGATATGAAGAGAGAGAAGGAGTTGGTTGTGAGTTAGAGAGCAAATAATATAAATACCAAATTTAATTTACATATCAGAGTTTATTCCCAAGTACACAACCTTTAAACATTCAATACAATACAAGATAGATAATATATATCATCCTTATCTTAATAAAGTCAAACTATTACATAATATAGCACCAACTTATTCTGCAACCTTCCCTTTCCATTTGTTCTTAGCTGAGCCTTCTGGTTATTTACACTTAGCTGAAAATATTTTAATTAAGCAAGGATGAGCATTTGAGTGCCCAGCAAGTAATAGCAATTATAAATATTAGCTGAAAGGATTAAATGTTTTCTTTGTACGACACTTCTACAACGAATCAATAGTTGTGAAGTAAACTGAACCAATATGTAATAATATATTAATTTTATATCAAATTTTTGAAACTACGTACTGACTATAACTGAAGATTAGTCGACAGACTATAAATATTGTTTTCTATTTTCGAAAAGGTTAAACAGAACTTCATCCACAAACCGTCTTAACTAACAGGCACGGGGGGTGATCAACCCGTTATGCCCTGTATTGATCAATAATACATGCAAGAATGATATTATTGTTTATCTATCCGCCTTTGGCACACAAAAAGTTTTCCCATATATGGGATGTTCCTACTTAGTCGGGAATTCGAACCAAAACAATTTGGTTGGATAACAATAAAGTTCTATCTTGTTCAATAATATTTTTAAATTTGTGTCTAGCCAAAGCAAATAGCGTAGACGGCTTTGAAGTCAACATATACATACTGGAAATTAATAAGTATGTATACACATGTGATTAAATACAATGATTATCCAAGTGAGGACACTTGTATAACCATATTTAGAAATTAACGAACAGTATAAATATCTAAATTATATTATGATATTGTGTTGATAAATAATGATCGGATAATTTAAGAACTTGTATGAATACGAATGATTGAATACATAATCGATAACAATAGAGTTAATAATCTGGTACAATGATAATATGATTCTTAAACTTTCTTACTTATGTCCATTGCATAAAGTAAATGAAAATGTAGGATATTTGCCTGATTTCCTGCTTACAAATCTTAGTTTTATCTTTTATATAACAACCTATCATTAATAAGATCATTTTACTGATTAGAACAACATATTTTAACATATAATACTGCTTATTGCAGTCAGCACATAACCTAATCACATTATCAAACATGTTTAACAGTCATTGGATCACAAAAGACACGTAAACAGACAATTTATCTAAGTTCAGATCAATTTCTGAAACAATTCGGTGTACCGACGGCTTTATCGGGTAATTATCGGGTCTAAGACTCTATCTGTAGTTCAATAACTGTTAATATCAATCATATTATTTTTAAATGGCTTTATAATAATTTTTAAATAATTATTATAACTTATCATGATTTTTCAAATACTAGAATCATTATTAAATGATTTAAATAATAACTAATTTTATTATCATTAATATTTAATTAATATTAAACTATTAATGAAATATTGCAAAAAAATATTAAAGTTATTTATAATAACTCAAAATATTTTTAAAGTACTAATATTACCCTTAAATGATTTTTAAAACATTTAAAATTATTTTAAATAATTACCATTACTATTTAAATATTAATGTACTATTTATCCAAATATTAAAAATAATTAATTATAACTTAAAATATTTTTAATTCATTTAAATCTTTTTTAAATAATTTTTAAATTAATAAAACCATTTTTAAATTATTTATTTAATATAATTATTAAATAAATATCATATCATTACTATTAAATTAATATCATTAATATTAAATTATTAATGAAATTATCCTTTAAATATTAAAAGTTATATTTTATAACTTAAAATATTTTTAAATACTTTATTTTTATTTAAAATGATTTTTATAATATTAAAATAATTTTTAAACTAATTTATTGAATATAATTATAAAATAACTTTAATATCATTAATAGTAAATAATTAATAAAATTTACCTCTAAATATTGAAAGTTATATTTTATAACCAATAATATTATTAAACTCTTTATTTTCATTTAAAATGATTTTTTTTTAATATTAAAATCATTTTTAAATTAATTTATCTAAAATAATTATTAAATATATTTAATATCATTAATATTAAATAATTAATGAGATTTGCTTTAAAATATTAAAAGTTATATTTTATAAATTAAAATATTTTTAAATACCTTATTATCATTTAAAATGATTTTAATATAATAAAATTATTTTTAATTAATTTATTTAATTCATTTATTAAATAAACTAATTACCAATAATATTCAAAGAAATACAAATATTTATGAAAAATATGTCAAATTAATAAAAGTTAATTTTATAACTTAAAATAATTTTTGTAATTTTCAAAAATTAATTTCTATTTTTAAATATTTTTTGGAAATTTAATAAATTTAAATTAATAAAATTGTCGCTATAGGCCTTTAGCGACAGAAAGTGAAGCCTTTGGTGTTCTTGAGACTTCAAAGTCGGTTTTCGAGTTAGGTAGTTTGACCAACCATAGATCTTAGATCTTAAAGTTTCTGGGCATGTTGTTAGCCAGATCTTGTAGTGCTAGTGTAAGACTACATTACCAACAACAAACATGATCACACAACACATAACAAAGGAGATATGATCGTCCAAAGTGGTTGTCAGAGTTGTTCTTCATTTCGGGGTTTGCCCAGAAATGAAGAACAGTTCGACTGCCCTACTTTGGGTTTCCACAACTTGTTGTCTATATGATGTTTCTATGATATTAAGCTTTCAGTGTGTAGCCAACATGTAACTTAAGAGATCTATTACAAAACATCAACAAAACAACAACACAATCTACAGATTCGGACCGGTCAAACCTTGTCAAAATACATGATCATACGTTTTCTGGGTTACCTAGAAAACGTATTTCGTGTTCTTCTTGCTTGATTTGACCGTCCATGAAATCCAACATGCATGATGTTTAGATGATATAAAACCTTGAATCAACAGTCCATATATCTAACTACATTCAAGATACAACATCAAGAACAAAACAACTAACACAAGAAAGATCTAGGCGATTAAAAAAGTTGTCAAGCCGTTTCTGGGCAGTTTCTGGGTTACCCAGAAATGCCCAGTCATGGCCGGTCAACGACTTTTGACCACAATTATCTTGCAAGCTGTTCGTGCTATGAACTTGATTCAAGTTCCAGTTTAAAGAGCTCATAGCATACTACAAGATCAAAGCTTAAAACAACCAAAAACATAAACAGAGTGAAATCTATGGGGTCTGACATTCGTTGTTAGACAACACAAAAAAAAAATCTAGATTTTTTTAGAACATGATTTCGAGCATAATAATGTTATGGATCTAGGAAGTAACAACCCAAATCATCATTATACACTATATAAAACTTGTTTAACACAAAAAAACTAACATCTAACAACAGATCAAAGGTCAGATTTCTAGTTTAGGGTTATACCTCTTATGAACAATTTCTCATTCTTGGCTATTGATTTTGTTATGGGTGTTAGTGGGGCTGGTTTTTGGGACTGATACACTTATATAATTCGGATATGAAGAGAGAGAAGAAGTTGGTTGTGAGTTAGAGAGCAAATGAGCAATTTTGTAGACTTTTTCTCTCTTTAATTTATATAATACATAGATGCAATGAATATAACTGCTGAATTTGGTTGATTTGCTGGAGATATAATGGCTGATTTAGTCACATGGTTGATTTAGTAGGTCAACAACTCCTTATATTAGCAAGATACACAAGCAACATAATAAAAAAATTGCAAAAGGGCTTTTTGGACATTTGGCTTTTGATTTTAAGGGTACAAAAGTAATCTTGACAAACCCTTAGGGTTTGACCCTTAGGGTTTAACTCTAAGGTTTAACACAAAAATTGTAGAATTTCTAGGATTTTGCAATTATGGAAAAAAATAATTAATTAGTTTCTTAAAATTAAAATTAGGGTTTCTTTAATTAACATAAGTTTTCTAATTACATTATACAGGAACATTAGGGTTTAATTATTTGCTAATCATAGTTAACATTGTTAATTTAACAATTAGGGAAAATAATTAATAATTAGCGTTACCATTTAGCAGTTAGGGTTACTAATTAGAAATTCTAATTTCACGATTAGGGTTTTGAGTTAATAATTAGGATTTTCCTAATTAATTAAACTTACACATTAGGTTTAAGAATTTACTTATTATCATTAAGCGTGCCAAACTAGCGATTAGGGTTTATATTTAATAATTAGGGTTTATAATTTCAAAGTTAGGGTTCCTAATTTAGAAATTAGGGTTTACTAACTTATATTATAATTCTAACACTTATTATAATCACATTAACCCAATTCTTGACCGATCTTACTCCGGTTTGAGTTCAAATAACAGTACTACTAGATTTTCTACTTATATACCATAATTGACCAACCATTATCAATACGTATATGCAGTACATATTTATAGCACAAAAAATAAAAATAATATTATATTATTATTCTCTTTCCTTGGTCAAAATCCAAAATTAGGGTTTGGATTTCATATCGATTTATCATCATATATAACATTATTAATTAAGTTAAAAATAATTAAGTTAACTAATGAAATAAATTCATATAATAAAATAAAATAATTATTATAATAATAATTCTATAATCATTTCATATATTATTTATATAATAATAATTTTATTTTCATGGAAAATAATTAATAAGAGCATTTCTACTATAAATTAATTATTATAAGAATATAGTTTATATTGATCAATAATTCTAAAATAAAATTATTTATAATTATTCATGTAATAAATATATTTTTATTTATCACATAAATACATACGCTTTGACTTATGCATATTACCCACATTTATTTTAAATAAATAAAAAATATATATATGCAAAATTTCTGATTTATTTATATAGAAAATATCGGGTTATTACACTGTGTATAATTGGAAACGTGGAATTCCAAAAGTGTTTATGTGATTTGGGGGCAAGTGTGAACCTTATGCCATTATCAGTATAGACCGAATTGGGTTTACCAGCTCTGAAATCGATAAACATATCGTTACAGTTAGCGAATAGATCGATAAAATATCTGAGGGGCATTATGGAGGATATCATGGTTAAGGTGGATAAATTCATATTTCTAGCAGACTTTATAATTTTGGATTATGAGGAAGACAAAAACATCCCAATTATCTTAGGGAGACCATTTTTGGCTACAGGTAGGACTCTCATCGTTGTGCAAAAAGGTGAACTAAATATGAGGGTTCAGGATCAGGAAGTCATATTCAATGTTTTTAAAGCTATGAAGTTCCCTACGGATGAAGAGGAGTGTTTCCAGGTGGATGTCATCAATCGGACAATGAATGACGATATGGTAAAAGGTTTGGTCAGTGATCTATTGGAGACTACACTATTGGGGGATGAGTATTTAGATTATCGAAAGTTTGTGGATTATTTACACATACTGGATGCTTTGCGTAGAGTTAGTGGATTCAAAGTTCCATTCGAGCCATTACACACAGAGGAAACAACTGCAACTCGAATAAAACCTTCACTTGAGGAACCATCTGAAAGTAGTATGCATACAAGCCAACCATGTTTGATGATAAAGCATATACTTTGTAACAATCTTATTCATTTATTAATAAAAAAAGTATTAATTTATTAAAGGCTTTTAATTATCTACATGATGCTGTTTTATAATATGTGATAAACCCATAGTTTTAAGCAATGCTTTTAGAATAATGATGATGATCATTCTAATGAGATCTAAATTCTTAGAAAGCTTAAAACTAAAATAGTTCCCAATCGTTAGATTACTAAATTGGGGATTGGTGAATCCGGATAGATTGGTGCATACGTTGCTTGCTCATTTGATGAGGATGATTGATCTCATGATCATTTGTGTGGAGACACTAAAGCAAGTATGTAGGTGCTTATTAGAGAATAAGTTCTTTGAGCATTGGCTCGCTAAGGAATACCTAATGGAGTTTTACTTTTTGTCGATAGGAATTCCTGTAGTGATAGTAGTACAAGTGATCCTTGGACTTGAGATCATCATAGTATCTTGTGTATGATGAGTTATACTTTGACTTATTCCTTAAGACCCTTAGGGTATATCAAAGGGTATGCTTGGGTATAACAAGTTGTACATAGAAATAATATATGATCAATAAAGAATCTACAACTTCTAATAAAAGAAGAGAAATGTCCTATGTGATTCGATAAATGACAACCCAGTAGTCCTTGGCCAAGGCAGAATGAAATTAGAAAGGAGTTTCTAATTTGCATTATTTGGAGTTGTGCATTTAAGGATCGAAATACATATAATTAAATAAAATAAGACTTGACAGTAATTCCATGTCTTATATTTAATTGTGACATTGTATGGTGGAAGGATTGAATTGTACGGTAACTATTTACTCAAAGGTTCTTTTATGATTAATGTTGAAATCTATATTATACGGAAAGTCGTTGATCGCTGGGAGGCTTATCCTATTGTAGAATAAATATTATTTATTTAAATAAATTAATTTTTAATTGATTTATTTAAATAAGATTAGAATTATTCTAATTGATTTATTCACAATAGGTTTAATATGGAGAACCTAAAGGGTCACACCATAAAAGGAAGAATAATTATTTAAGAAGTTAATGGCATAATCGTAATAATATGTTATGTATATTTAATTTAATCTATGGTGATAGAATAAATTAAATAGCTTAATATTATTATTTAATATTTTAGAAATATTAAATATAAATTAATAAGAGGAGTCTTATTAATATTATTACAATTATTATTATTATTTTAATTTCTAAAAGAGTTTAGGAATTAATTTAATATAAGTACTCTCATTTATTCCTAATTGGATTAGGAAGGAAAATTAGTTAAAGGAGTTTAATTAATTATCCCTAATAAGATTAGGGAGCCCCTTTAATTAAAAGGGTTTAATTAAATAATACCTTATTTTAATAGGGTTACTTGATATCTTTATAAGAGGAGTCTTATATCAGATATCAGGACTACGTTATAATTTCAATGGTTGGAGAGTACGCTCCTTTTCTATAGAGATGGAAAAACTAGGGTTTAGCCAATCACCCATCTTCTTGAATCCTTCTTCTTCCTTGGTGGATCACCTCTAGAGGCCAAACACTTGGGTGGCTAACGTTGAACAAAGGAAGGAACCAAACCCGGTGGATTCAAGTTGAACGCGAAAAGGATTGGAGGTGAACTTGTACCTGAGGAAGCTCAGATCTTCAAGGGTATGATTCTTGTTCTTTCCTTTTTGTTTAATTAATAATTATGCATAAAGGGTGATCCGGGTATATGGTTTGTAAAAATTTTAAACTCTGTTTTTTTTACACGTTTCCGCTTATTTTTGCAATTTGATTGTGTTCTTGAATATTACAAACCTAACACCATCCACTCTTGAGCTCAAACCACTTCCTAAACACGTCATGTATGCTTATTTAGGCAATTCTAAAACTTTACCTTTTATTATTGCTTCTGTACTTAACGAATTGCAGGAAAATAAGTTGCTGAGAGTGCTTAGAGAATACAAATCAGCTATAGGATGGACTATTGCATATATAAAGGGAATAAGTCCATCCTTCTGGATGCATAAAATTCTAATAGAAGAGGATGCAAAGCCAATAGTGGAACAACAAAGACGGCTAACTCCAATCATGAAAGAAGTGGTGAAGAAAGAAATTCTGAAGTGGTTGGATGCGGGAATTATCTACCAAATTTCAGGTAGTTCGTGGGTCAGTCCAGTTCAATGTGTGCCAAAAAAGGGAGAAATAAATGTAGTGAAGAAAGATGATAATGAATTAATTCCGACGAGGACAGTGACCGGTTGGAGGGTTTGCATGGACTACATGAAGCTGTATAAGGTAACCCGCAAGGACTACTTTCCTCTACCTTTCATCGATCAGATGTTGGACACGTTGGCAAGGCATGAATTTTACTGTTTATTGGATGGATATTCGGGGTATAATCTAATAGCCATTGCTCTTGAAGATCAAGAGAAGACCACTTTCACATGCCCATACGACACCTTTGCATTCAGGAGAATGTCTTTTTGCTTGTGTAATGCACTTGCAACATTCCAACAATGTATGATGGCCATCTTCTCGGATATGGTGGAGAAGAATGTGAAAGTCTTCATGGACAATTCTTTGTCTATGGAGATAATTTTGATGCACGTTCAGAGAACTTGATCATGGTCTTAAAGCGATGTATGGAGACAAATTTTGTACTAAACTGGGAGAAGTGCCACTTTATGGTTGAAGAAGGAATAATCTTGGGGCACAAGGTCTCGGTGAAGGGATTAGAGGTTTGATAGAGCAAAGTTGGAAACAATAGAAAATCTTCCACCACCAACTACAGTCAAGGGAATCTGCAGTTTTCTGGGACATGAGGGATTATACCATAGGTTTATTAAAGATTTCTCTAAGATTGCAAAACCACTATGCAGTCTCTTAGAGAAAGATTTAGTTTTCAAGTTTGATGATGATTGTAAGTCAGTATTTGAGCAATTGAAGAAAAAGTTGACTACAACTCTAGTGATCGTCGCACCGAATTGGAATATGGCCTTTGAGTTAATGTGCGATGCAAACGATTATGCGGTAGGTGCTATTTTGAGTCAACGCCGATAGAAAATATTCCACGGCATATATTATACAAGTAAAACACTTACAGATGCCCAATTAAACTACACAACTACAGAGAAAGAGTTACTTGTAGTAGTATGTGCCTTTGACAAATTCTGGGCATATTTGATTGGAACAAAGGTGGTGGTTTACACGGATCACTCGGCAATTTGATATTAAATTTTGAAGAAGGATGCTAAGCCTCGACTTATCAAATGGATCCTCCTCCTACAGGAATTTGATTTAGAAATAAAGGATATAAAGGGAACAGAGAATCAAGTTGCAGACCATCTTTCGAGATTAGAAAATACGGATAAATACATGGCAGACAAATGTTTAATCAACGAGACTTTTTCGGATAAGCAACTGTTTTGAGTCAACGCAGAATTTCCATGGTATGCAGATTTTGCAAACTATTTGGTGAGCAACATCCTTCCCCCTGATCTTACACGTCAAAAAAAGAAGAAGTTCCTACATGATGTCAAGTGGTACATGTGGGATGAACCGTATTTATTCAAATAGTGCGCAGATAAAATGATTTGCCGATGTGTTACATACAGCGAAGTAAAGAATATTTTGCATGAGTGTCATTTATCTGCATAGTGGGGACAATATGGAAGTGAGAGAACAACGACCAAAATACTTCAAGTAGGATTCTATTGGCCTACAGTGTTATAGGATGCCCACCAGTTCGTGAAAAGTTATGACAGATGTCAAAGGGAGGGTAACATCTCAAAGAGGAATGAAATACCACTCAACACAAACATGGAAGTAGAAGTTTTTGATGTGTGGGGAATTGACTTTATTGAACTTTTTCCTCCCTCATTCAATAACTTATACATTTTACTTGATGTGGATTATGTAACAAAATGGGTGGAAGCTGTAGCACTCCCTACAAATGACGCCAAAGTTGTTCTCAAGTTCCTACAAAAGAACATCTTCACACGATTTGGAACACCAAGAGCAATCATAAGTGATGAGGGAAGTCACTTCTACAATAAAGCATTCATAGCTCTCTTGGAAAAATACAGAGTCAATCATAGGGTTGCAACAATATACCACCCCCAAACAAGTGGGCAAGCCGAGGTCTCCAACAGGGAGGTGAAGAAAACTTTAGAGAAGGTAGTAAACCTGAACAGAAAAGACTGGTCTCTAAAATTGGATGATGCATTATGGGCTTACAGGATAGCATACAAGACGCCAATTGGGATGCCACCGTATCAGTTGGTTTATGGGAAAACGTGTCACCTACCTGTGGAGTTACAACATAAATCCTACTGGGTAATTCAGAAGCTCAACTTCGATCAAACAGCAGCAGGTGAAAAGAGGCTAATTCAATTGAATGAATTTGATGAATTCAGACTACAAGCCTATGAGAATTCGAAGGTGTATAAAGAGAAGTTCAAGAAATGGCATGACCTAAAATCATGCGGAGAAAGTTTAAACCAGGACAATCAATTTTACTGTTCAATTCACGATTGCGGTTGTTCCCGGGAAAGCTCAAATCAATATGTCGGAGCTATTCACAATCAAGAGGGTTTTCCCATATGGCGCAGTTGAGTTATATAGTAGAAATCCATTGGAGACATTCAAAGTCAATGGTCATCGATTGAAGCATTACTGAGGTGGTGACATTGACAATGAAACCACTGCAATCACACTTGCCGACGTGCCATGAACAGGGAGTAGTCAGGCTGAAAGACTTAAAAACAAGCGCTAATTGGGAGGTAATCCAATTTTACTTTTATTCTCAATATTTTCTTTTTATTTTTAAGCATGTTAGTTAATTTGTAGTTTAGAATATAACTGATACCCACTCCTATACTCCTAATACCCACGATTGAGCCACACGAAATCCCTTTAGCCCACTACATCTCTACACTATATCTCCCTTATACATCAAACCCTAACAACACAATACTTCTACTCTATTCCATACAAGTTCAGTCATACAAGAGTTAGTGTTCCTATAGTGCAAATTTTGACAACAAAAAAAGAGGGGAGATTTAACCAACTTGTCAATACACTGAGGGTAAGCGATTAGTTCTTACAATTCCTCATCACTTCTCACCATACTTGAATTGCTATTACAAATTTTGGGGGTTTTGTGAGTCATGCACACCAAGTGTTTGACTAATTGTTTAACAGAAGTTTGGGGGTATTGTGGCTAGGGTTCATCCAATCAAGTACCATGACACCAAAACCAGCAGCGAAACATCAGCGAGGCAAAAGTTTCGGGTCCACACCACTAACTAGAACCTTTGACAAACGAAAAATTGTCAGTGCCAATGCTGCCAACCGCTATGACTATTTAGTGATCAAGGCATTAACACCAAAGCGCAGCTTGGCATCTGACAACGTAAATGGCAAAATGATGCAATAAATTTATGAAAAAGGATGGAATAGGTTCACTGAAGAGCCAGAGCCAGCAATCATAAATGTTGTAAAGGAATTCTATGCAAATGCGGAGGATGAGGCCCCATTCTTAGCATTTGTCCAGGGCAAGCAAGTTCCTTTCAGTGCTTATGCTATTAATGAGTACTACAGATTATGAGTTCCTAGAGAGTGCCAATATGCCTATTTGTATGACCATGATCCCGACTGTGAGGCCATTTTAATTGAAATAACAAAGCCTGCCCCATTGCTACGGTTCCCACCCTCTGATTCAGACAATGAAGAGCAACAGCCACCACCACCTTAAGCTTTGGCGATTATAAGGAAGTCCTCGTATACTTATTATTTATTTATACAATGAGGACATTGTAATTGTTAAAGTTTGGGGGAGTAGTTTTAATTTTGTTATAATTATTTAGTTAGTTTTGCATATGTTAGTTTATTTTTATGTTAAGTTTAGGTTTATTTTATGTTTGCATTCATGTAGTGTAACAATTGCATAGTAGTATAGGTTTGTAAATAGTTTTTATTTCATTAATTTTCATTCTGTCAGTTTAAAAAAAAATTAATAAATACCGTGGCTAGTCTTGTTTTGGGGCCTTTGTTACTTGAGCAAGTACGCCCGAGGGAGTGTCTTTACACCTAGCGCCCTAAGGTCTTTATGGTCTGGGAGTCATTGGTCAAAAGCTCGCTAAGGGGTAGCACTGTTAGCCTAATGGAATGAGACATTGCACAGTCATGGGAAATATAATATATATATATATATAACAGAAAATAAAAGAAAAAATCCCTCATAAATGAAAAAAAGAAAGAAAGAAAGCATAAGTACCCTATTTGGACCCTTGATGTTGCTAATTGTTTTATTTTAGTTGGATCTCATCTATTTTTAAAATTCTTGAGTTTACAATGTATGATACCTTCAAAGAGACTTGTTATGTATTAAATTTGAATTTGTGTCAGTTAGCATGGGTGTTGACCACACACCTTCATATCCTCAGTATGTGCCAGGAAATGCATCTGGGATATCCTCGTTTATATCCTCAGTATGTGCCAAGCAATGTATCTTTCCCAACTGGTTTTGCACTTCTTGCAGGAACCCTTCGTTCATTTCCTTGTCTTCCTTAACATAACTCTGGATTTCTTTTTTACTGGCCAGATTAACCTTAGGAATTAACATTCCTGATACAGCCACATGTATTTTCCTCATATTCTTCACAAATCCTGCATCTGTAAGGTTTGGCAGCATCATAGTCGAGGAAGGCATCGGTGGATACTTGTGCGGGTTCTGGTGGTCTGATCCGGAGGAATAGCCTAATCCAACCTTCCTTGTCTGGCTAGGAATTTGAACCGAACTTCTGATTCTATGCTAATTCTTCCCTAACCATTATCCATGCCAGACACCCAAGGATATCATTTCGTGACCAGCCAACATTAATTTGGTGGAAACTATGGGCTTCAAAGATGGGGCCCCGATAGGTTGCTACCGAGTGTTGCTCACCTTAAAGGCTTGAAAATGAACATGCTCAATTCCTTCATCGAGACTGATTACAAGCCTATCGCTTTACGTATGAATCGTAAGGTTTTGTGAAAATCAAAGTAGCAATCAAATTACAAAATTAACGGAAGAAAAGTAAAATTAGATTTTAAAATTTTTCACAAACCGATTACCCGGATCATCCTTTATGCATATTATTAATTAAAACGAAGAACAAGAAGTTATGGAATTATACCCTTGTAGATACGAGCTTCTATAGGTACGAGTTCAACTCCTACTTCTCCATGATCTACTTGAATCTTTGGGTTAGATTCCTTTCCTTTGATCAATGTTAGCCACCCAAGTGTATGACCTCTATATGAGATCCACCAAGGAAGAAGAATATTTAAGAAGAAAAGTGTATTGGCTCAAACCCTAGTTTTTCCTATCTCTGTAGAAAAAGGGGGCGTATTCTCCAACTATTGGAATCATGTATATCTGATATCTGATATAAGACTCCTCTTATAAAGATATCAACTAACCCTATTTAGTATAATAAGGTATTATTTATTTAATTAAACTCCTTTAATTAAAAAGGCTCCCTAATCTAATTAGGGATAATTAATTAATTTGCCTCCTAATCTTATTAGGAATAGATGAGAGTACTTATATAAAATTAATTCCTAAACCCTTTTAGAAATTAAAATTAATAATAATTGTAATAATATTAATAAGACACTTCTTACTAAATTATATTTAATATTTCCAAAATTTTAAATAATAAATATTTAGCTATTTAATTTACTCTATCACTATAGATTAAATTAAATACATTGAAATATATAATTACGATTATGACATTAACTTCTTAAATAATTATTCTTTCTTTTATGGTGTGACCCTTTAGGTTCTTCATATTAAACCGATTGTGATTAAAATAATTAGAATAATTATAATATTATTTTAATAAATTAATTAAACTATTAATTTATTTAAATAAATAATATTTATTATACAATAAGGATAAGCCTCCCTAGCGATCAACAACTTTCTAGATAATATAGATTTCAACATTAATCATAAAAGAACCTTTAAGTAAATAGTTACCGTACAATTCAACCCTTCCACCATACAATGTCCCAATTAAATATAAGACATGAAATTAGTGTCAAGTCTTATTTTATTTAATTATATGTATTTCGATTCTCAAATGCACAACTCCGGATAAATGCAAATTAGAAACTACTTTCAAATTTCATTTCACCTTGGCCAAGGTTTCTTAGGTTGTTATTTATCGAATCACATAGGACATTTCTCTTCTTTTACTAGAAGTGGTAGATTATATATTTACCATTCATTATCTCCATATATAACTTATTACACCCAAACATACCCTTTTATATACCCTAAGGGTCTTAAGGAATAAGTTAAAATGTAATTCATTATACATAAGATACTATAATGATATCAAGTCTAGGATCATTTGTACTACTATCATTACAGGAATTCTTATTGTCAGGCAAGTAAAACTCCATTATGTATTCCTTAGCGAGTCACGTTCAGTGAACTTATTCTCCTATAAGCACCTACATACTTGCTTTAGTGTCTCTACACAAATGATCATGAGATCAATCATTTCATCCAATTTGCAAGCAACGTATATATGATGAGTTGGTTTTATACCTACGAATCGACCTCTAATTCGAGCTTAAATTGTGTTAATTCGTCATGTTTATGATTAGTTTTACTTGTTTAGTGTTATTTTTATGTTTAGGTGTGGTGGCATAGTAGTTGGACTTAAATGGTGGTTTCGTGGCGAAACTTGCACGGAAAAAGAACTAAAATTGGATTACATCAGAATAGACCCCCGATGGGGCAGAAATATTACACACAAAAACCCCGCTAGGGCGGGGGTACTTAATTAATTAACAATGACAGACAAGCGTCAGGGTAACATTATAGAGTAAAATACCCCTGCTAGGGGTGAAGTGCAAGGAAAATCAAGTCTTCTATCTAAACTTGATTGCTGCAGTGGTGTGAAGGATGGTGGTTGACATGATGTGGAACTCAATTGGGCGACAAATTATGGTCAGAATATAGGTCCTAGGCTGGTTCTTAACAACAACAACAACAACAAAGGAGATAACGATGAATCAATGAATTATGAATTTGAAGCGACAATTTGAGCAAAAGCATTGGAGGAAGGATTTGAAGGAAAATTCACGATAATTGCATATTGAAGTTAAAGAGAAGGGTGGTTTTGGATTCATTCTTTTTATTTATTTATTCAATAAGTGTAATTAGGATGATGATTACTTTTAAGATTTCAGTTTTTATTTCAATTATGTTGAACTAATTTACTTGTTAGGCTTATGACGAATCTTTGGGTTGAACGATGATTATATAGCTTTGATTTTCAGTTTAATAATCTATCTTTTAGTTTGTTTATAGTGATTTGTGCTTGAATTTATGAATTGCTTGATCACCAATTCTATGTGGATTTGTATGGATTCGAGAGATGATATATGAATCTAGACTTAGTTATTGTAGCATGCGTTCTTGAATTTTGTGAATTAATGGAATCTTGATTAATGTTATGGTAGAGATATGCCTAGCGTCGCATGTAATCGTATAGAGAACTTGAATTGAAACCTTCTTTGATTATAATTCAAATAAAAATATAGTGGATTAGTTAATTAAGGTTTTTAGCTTAATTCTATCTAATTTGTGGATTAAAGTTAATATGGTATTAGTGCATCGAGAGATGGCTATTTCTACTTAAGTGTTCTTAATTAATAAATTGGGATAGTGAATTAAACTGGAATATGGTGTAATAATCAGAGTGATACTTAAAGTGAAGTTGTAAGCCTAATTCTCCAATATTTGTTTGAAATTACAATTTTTAAGTTTGTTGATTGCTTGATATTTTTATTATTTTTAATATTTGTAGTTTTAATAGTTATAATCATTGAATTTGATATTTAGTTAAAATTTGGATTAATATAAGGCTGATAATTGTTATGACTAATATCTTACTAAATCTCTATGGGAACGATACTCGACTTATCATTATATTACTTGTTGACCACGTGCACTTGCGTGTGAGCGTAATTGGATTTTGACCAATAATATACCAATCTATCCGGATGCACTAATGCCCTTTTTAGTAATCCATTGATTGAGAACATTTTAGTTTTAAGCTATCTAAGAATTTAGATATCATTAGCATGATCTCATTATGATTCTAAAAGCATTGCTTAAAACTATGGGTTTATCACATATTATTAAAACAGCACCATGTAGATAATTAAATGCCTTTAATAAATAATTCTTTTATTAATAAATAAATAAGATTGATTACAAAGTATATGCTTTATCATCATATATGATTGGCTTGTATCATACTACTTTCAATCTCTTACTTGCACTAAAGTCAATCATCGTGGTATCTCATACCCATCTTCTGTAAGTGACGATCGAAATGTTGTTGTGTTAACGCTTTAGTAAATGGATCTGCAATATTGTCTTGAGAGTCCACACGCTCCAAGGTGACATCTCATCTTTCACTGATCTCTCTGATCAAATGGAACCGCTGTAACATGTGTTTAGATTTCTGATTAGACCTGGGTTCTTTAGCCTGCGCAACAGCTCTGGTATTGTCACAGAATGAAGGTATTGGTCCTCTAATGCTAGGAACCACATCAAGTTTGATTATGAACTTCATCATCCAAATAGCCACCTTTGTAGCTTCACTTCCAGCTATGTACTCTGCCTCTATCACTGAATTAGCAACTGTTTGCTGTTTGGAACTCTTCCAACTCACTACGCCACCATTTAAGGTAAACATATACCCCAAAATGGATTTATTGACATCTTGCTCCGTTTAAAAACTTGAGTCTATAAATCCCTCTAGTTTTAATTCAGACTTACCGTAGGCAAGAAACACATCCTTAGTTCTTCTTAAGTATATTATGAAATTTTTCATTGCCTTCCAGTGTTCTTCTCTTGGATTCGACTGATATCTGCTTGTTAAACTAAGTGCATGAGCAATATCCAGTCTAGTACATATTATACCGTACATGATAGATCCTATAGCTGAAGCATAAGGAATCTTACTCGTACGGTCTTTCTCCTTAGGTGTCTTTGGGGACTTTTTCTTGGATAGATGTATTCTATGTCTCATCGGCATTAGACCTCTTTTGGAATCTTCCAAGCTAAACTTCTTTTGCATTAAGTCAATGTACATTTATTGGGATAAGCCAAGCATCCTTTTAGATCTATCTCTATAAATCTTTATTCCCAAAATATAGGATGTTTCACCCAAGTCCTTCATGGAGAAGTGTTTAGATAACCAAATTTTATTCGATTGTAGCATAGGAATATCATTCCATATCAGTAATATATCATCAACAAATAATACAAGGAATGAAATAGCGCTCCCACTAACGTTCTTTTACAGACATGGTTCATCCTCATTTTTGATAAAATCAAACTCTTTGATTGTCTCATCAAAATGAATGTTCCACCTACGACAAGTTTGCTTCAATACATAAATGGATCGTTGTAGCTTACAGATTTGATTTGTTCCAACCTTGGAAACAAATCCCTCTGACTGTGTCATATACATATCTTCCTCAAGTTTCCCATTGAAAAAGGTCATTTTCACATCCATCTGCCATATTTCATAGTCATGGTAAGCTGCAATCGCTAGACAAATCCGAATGGACTTGAGCATCGCTATTGGTGATAAGGTTTCGTCATAGTTAACTTATTGTCTTTGTTTAAAAACTTTTGTGATCAGTCAGGTCTTATAGGTCTCTACCTTGCCGTCTGCTCCAATCTTTCTTTTAAAGACCCATTTACACCCAATAGGCTTAATGCCTTCAGGTGGTGAAACCAATGTCCATACTTGGTTTTCATACATGGAGTCCATCTCAGATTTCATGGCTTCTTGCCACTTCTCTGAGTCTTTACTGCTCATAGCATGTTCGTAATTTAATGGATCATCATCATTTATGATTCATACCTCATCATAATCCTCTATGATGAATCCATACCTATATCAGGTAACTTCAGTATTCTTCCATATTTACGAATATGGTGTGTTACAATAGGTTCTTCCACTTGATTAGGTACCTGACTTTGATCCGTAGTATTTTGTGGTTCTTGAACTTCTTCAAGATATATCTTACTCCCACTGACCCCTTCAAGGATAAACTCCTTTTCCAAGAAGGTAGCATGTTTCACAACAAACACCTTTTGATCAGTTGGATGATAGAAATAATACCCTTAAATTTCTTTAGGGTATCCCACAAATCTACACTTATTGGATCTAGTCTGTAGCTTATCTTTTTCAAAATTTTTGACATAAGCTGGGCAACCCAAAGTTTTAACATGCTTAAGATTTGGTTTCCTCCCTTTCCATAATTTATATGGGGTCTTAGGGACGGATTTGGTAGGTACCTTATTAAGTAGGTATGCAACCGATTCTAGGGCATATCCCCAGAAGGAAACTAGACGGTCGGTAAAGCTCATCATGGATCAAACCATATCCAACAATGTTCGATTTCTCCTTTCACATACACCATTCATATGTGGCGTCCATGGTGGAGTCCATTGTGAGATTATACCATTTTCTTTGAGACAATTGAGAAACTCACCGCTTAAGTATTCACCACCTCGATCTGATCAAAGAATCTAAATACTTTTTCCAGTTTGTTTCTCTACTTCACTTCTGAACTCTTTGAACTTTTCAAATGATTCAGATTTCTATTTCATTAAATACACATATCCAAATCTTGAGCGATCATCAATGAATGTAAAAAAATAAGATTACCCTCCTCGTGCAGTCGTTGTCATAGGTCCAGAAACATCTGTGTGTACCAACGTTAACAACTCTGTAACTCTTTCTCCTTTTTCACTAATAGGAGATTTAGTCATTTTTCCCATGAGACAAGATATGATTCATAATCCGATAACTCTAGGAGCCCATCTTTATGCAACTTGGATAATCTTGTTTCATTAATATGACCAAGTCTATAGTGCCACATATAGGTATAATTAACATCATCTCTTTTCTTTTTATTAGTTTGTTCAATTTGAAGTATATTTTTGTGCAAGTCAAGTATATAAATTCCATTTCGAAAATTACCAACGCCATATAAAATATTATTATTATAAATAGAACAATTGTTGTTCTTTATTATAATGTCAAAATCATCTATATCCAATACAAAAATTGAAATAATGTTTCTAATGATATTCGAAACAAAATAAAAATTATTTAAATTAATGAACTTGCCTGTAGGCAGTGCTAAACAATAAGTCTCTACAGCTAATGCAACAACCTTTGTTCCATTTCCCACTCGTAGAATGACCTCATCCTTGCTCAGCTTTCTACTTCTGACTAGTCCCTGTATATTATTACATATGTGAGAACCACAGCTGGTATCCAATACCCAAGTAGAAGATTGACTTTCAGAACAAATAATTTCAATCATAAACAAACCCTGATTATAGGATTCGAAGCTTCTCCAAGCTTCTTCTACTTTTTTCTGCACGATAATCCTTGCAGTTCCTCTTCCAGTGACCCAACTTGTTGCAATGGAAACAAATTCCTTTGCTAGAAGAATCAGGTTTCTTTTGATCCTTCACTTTTGCCTTTCCCTTAGCCTTCTTGGATTTTTTTCTTTTCAGAAAATACCTTGGGCCTGTTTCTTTTCTTAGAAGAATCATCCACCAGTAAGGCATGGTTTTTCTTGGTTAGGAAATGACCTTCAGCAGTTTTCAACATGTTAAGTAGCTCAGGCAAGCTGACGTCCAACTTATTCATGTAAAAATTCACATCAAATTGTGAGAATGTTTCAGGGAGTGACTGCAAGATCAAATTTTGACTCAACTCCCCATCTGTGATGAACCCAAGTTGTCCAAGACGTTCAATCAAAATAATCATCTTTAGGACATTTTTCTCAACAGTAGTGCCCTCAGTCATCCGAGATCGGAAGAGCTCCTTAGATATTTCATATCTAACATTTCTATTTTGATCACCATATAGCTCTTGCAGGTGCAGCAGCATAGCAGGAGCATCCGTGGTTTCATGCTGACGTTGAAGCTCGTTACTCATAGATACGAGCATGATTCATTGAACCACATATGAATCATCTTGCCACTGTTCAAAAATAGCAATCTCTTCCTTAGAGGCTGTCTCTGCAACTTTTGCAGGTACGGGCGAATTGAGGACATAAGAAATCTTTTCAGCAGTGAGAACAATTCTCAGATTCCTTAACTAGTCCGTGTAATTCGGTTTGGTCAGTTTGTTAGCATCAAGTACGCTACGCAGTGAAAGTAGTGAGTGTGACATTTTCAAAATTCCGCATGTAAAAAGATAATATTTTAGCAAACATTCATTTAATTGATTACTAAATTAAATTAGGTCTTATTTTAAATTGGTATCTCCCACTATTTTCTTCAAACTATATTACTCTCATCTATATAGTTCGGCAAAATCTAATTAAAATTTTTGCTAGTGTGAATAAGGATCCCATTTCAGATGTATATAGCCTTGTGGTGATACAACAAACTATATATAAATAAATATGTAGACAACTTCTTGTCAATTACATCATCATGTAACTCCTTATTTTTTTCTCTTTGATTATTTTGATCAAGTGGTGGCACATCCGAATCATAATTATCTAAGTTAAGTCTAACCTAGCACTTCCATATATTAAGAAAAGAAAAATATTGTTCTTGTTGGTGGCAGAACAAAACAATATTGTTCAATTTTCTTTATAAGCATCAAATGTGATAAATTAACATCTTAAATACTTAATACTTGCATTGTGGTGACACAACAAACTCATATTAAATATTGCATAGTCTATTAATTTTATCATGCTAGAATGCAACGTTCGATATTCCAAATATCTTTGAGTGCTTAGGACTTAATATTATTTCTTTGAGGGGTTTGTTATTAATTATCTCATCTTGTTTAGCGCACATGCACACACACACACACACACATATATTTATATATATATATATATATAATACACACATACATATATAGAATACTATATTCTATATGGATTGATTATGGACTTTTATTCAAGTTTGGCTCACTTTCACTAGAGCCACCAAGTGAACCAAAAGGTAAAACCCTAGGGGTGCAAGAATTAACATGTAAATATAACAATTACATTTAAACCCGGGCTCCATTACAAACGAGTCTTCAAGCGCTCCTTGCTCCTTGATCTCCGGTTCTTCGAAAAAATTCTAACTAATCCTATTATAAATAAACTATTTAATTTAAATAGAAACATTGATCAGCAGTTAAGGCGAAGTACACAAGAGAGAGATAGAATTTACATCAAGAAGAAAACCAGAAAAGACGAGATACACAGACCCCATTTAATAAAACTCATTCTTTTAAGCATCTAACCAAAATAAATCCAATCACATTGGTCAATAGTCCATATTCAATCCCATTTATTATCATACATGTCACCATATTATCAATACATAAAATAATCATCTCATGAATTAAAATCATTCCATATATATATGAATATCATATAATGGGCAACTTTAAGTTGCATGAAATCCAATTTCAAGTTTAAAATAAACCCTTTATTTTAATTATAAAATTATTAAGAATATTATATATATATATATATATATATATATATATATATATATATATATATATATAATCTAGTTGCCTTGCCACGAATCACCGTACATAGTTAGTATTAGTATTATTATTATTATTATTTATTATTATTATTATTATTATTATTAATCGTCAGAAGCAGGATCATATATATTCATATATGATTAGTAATCATATATAAAGAAGTTATGTTAAACAGATCAACCTTTCGGAAAAATCAAATCAATAAAAAAAACACGGATTTGGATAACGTTTTTTTTAAAATAGGTTTCGTGAATCAATTTTTTTTCATAAAATAATAATTTTATACAATAAATTATGCCTAATAAATTATTCTAAATACATATTCATACATATATGGAATCAAAATAATTAATTATTCGCATAAAGTTTGGCTCTGATACCACTGTAAGGTTTAGTGAAAATTAAAGTAGCAATCAAATTGTAAAATTAGCGGAAGCAAAGTAAAATTAGATTTTAAAATTTTTCACAAACCAATTAACCGGATCATCCTTTATGCATATTATTAATTAAAACGAAGGAAAAAAAAGTTATGGAATCATACCCTTGTAGATACGACCTTTCATAGGTACGAGTTCAACTCCTACTTATCTGTGATCTCCTTGAATCTCCGAGTTAGATTCCTTTCCTTTGATCAATGTTAGTCACCCAAGTGTATGGCCTCTACAGGTGATCCACCAAGGAAGAAGAATATTCAAGAAGAAGGGTAGTACAAGTAAAATTAGATTTTAAAATTTTTCACAAACCAATTAACCGGATCATCCTTTATGCATATTATTAATTAAAACAAAGGAAAAAAAAGTTATGGAATCATACCCTTGTAGATACTACCTTTCACAGGTACGAGTTCAACTCCTACTTATCTATCATATCCTTGAATCTCCGGGTTAGATTCCTTTCCTTTGATCAATGTTAGCCACCCAAGTGTATGGCCTCTACAGGTGATCCACCAAGGAAGACAAATATTCAAGAAGAAGGGTGTATTGGCTCAAACCCTAGTTTTTCCTATCTCTATAGAAAAAAGGGGCGTACTCTCCAACTATTGGAATCACGTATATCTGATATCTGATATAAGACTCATCTTATAAAGATATCAGGTAACCCTATTTAATATAATAAGGTATTATTTATTTAATTAAACACCTTTAATTAAATAGGCTCCCTAATCTAATTAGGGATATATAATTAAACTCTTTTAATTAATTTATCTCCCAATCTTATTAGGAATAGATGAGAGTACTTATATTAAATTAATTCTTAAACTCTTTTAAAAATTGAAATTAATATTAATTGTAGTAATATTAATAAGACACCTCTTATTAATTTATATTTAATATTTCTAAAATATTAAATAATAATATTGAGCTATTTAATTTACTCTATCACCATAGAATAAATTAAATACACTTAAAATATTATTACGATTATGTCATTAACTTCTTAAATAATTATTCTTCCTTTTATGGTGTGACCATTTAGGTTATCCATATATAAAGCTGGTTGTGAATAAATCAATTAGATCAATCATAATATTATTTAAAAAATAAAGTAAACTATTAATTAATTTAAATAAATAATATTTATTCTAAAATAGGGATAAACCTCATTAGCGATCAACGACTTTCTAGATAATATAGATTTCAACATTAATCATAAAAGAACATTTGAGTAAATAGTTACCGTACAATTCAATCCTTCCACCATACAATGTCTCGATTAAATATAAGACATGTAATTACTGTCAAGTCTTATTTTATTTAATTATATCTATTTCGATAACCTAATGCATAACTCCGAATAATGTGTGTGTGGAGGTCAAGATACCTCAGAGACAACGCTAAGGACATTCAGCACTCACAACAGCCCAATCTTAGAGATAACCCTGAGCAACGACTGCTACATCAGCCCATAGCCAGAGATAACTCCGGTGAGGGGCAAAATCATCATTTTGCCACCTCGGTGATACATTTGTGTTGCCTCAACAACATTACAATGCAAATTTTATACAGAAGTGTCCCACAAGAACCATAGATCAAATCTCGAGTGACTACTACGTAAGACAACACGCAGGATAGAGTTTGAAGACTTGAAGATCTGATCATGGACCCATCTTCCCGGCTTCATACAACCGCTTATCCCATGTCATTATGTAGCTCTCGACAAAAGCATTATGGAAAGGTATAGCAGGCCTCAATCGGATGCCCGGATTGAAAGTTATGAAGGTTTAAGCGGACAATACGTTGTACGAGTGCACGTACTTCGAGACGGCAGGACCCGCAGAGCACGGGGCACCTTGAAAAGCCGCAGGTGGACCCACGGCTATCGCGGTTAGACCCGTAGCTGCCGCGGTTAAACCCATGGCTCCCCCCTCTATAAATAGAGGGCTTAGAGTGGCCATTTTCAAGAGAGAAAGAGCGAGGAAGCCATGTCCATTTTACTCTGTACATACTTTAAACTGAGTGCTTTCTTTTTCCAAACACTTGTGAGCTCGTGTTTTGCTACATATTGAAATTTAACAGGTGGAAACCAAGTATCCATTCGTCAAAAGCTATCTGATGTCTTCTTGGCAGCCCACTGTAAGATAATTGCACATAGACCCACACACACACACATTAGGATTAAATTTTAAATTGAAAAGTGGCGGTAACCGTGTTATCACAAATGTCGGGGGGTGTCTAACACCTTACCTCCGCATAATCAAACCCCCGGACCCTAATAAATTTTGGTTTTGTAGACCAGTTAAACAGTGTTACATCACTAGGTCTATGTGCAAACCATTTCTCGGTTGAGTTGGTGCAACCGTTTAAAAATACCAACTGGCGACTCTTATAGTCAAATCATTGACATATACATGTCGGACCATTTCAAACTTATTTTTTTCAAACAAATCTGACCTAACATGAGAACACCAGAAGACAAGAATAGAACGGGAAAAATAAAAATCCCGACGTTGACAGGTGGCGACTCTGTTGGGGACCATCTAGTAAGAGGGCTTAAGCCGTTATTCAAAGCTTTTCAAAACTTTTACCTGCTTGTGTGTGGATGTTACATTTATATTTGAACGAATGTATACTAATGCTTTACTTACTGCACTTAGTGCTTCGCACCATATCTGCCTGTGATATTAGTGCTTCACACATGTCATCATTTTCATACGGTGAGACGTGATGTATGTGAATGTATGTTGTGTGGTCCCTCCACTAGGAGGCTATCCTATTGGTGTTTGATTATTGGACTCGTAGGGAGACTAATTCCAATGAGGCTCAGGAAAGGCACCACCAAGATTCACTCTGGTTGAAAGATCGGATTAACTTCTCGTCAAGTAGATTGCAATGATTTGGGAACCTTCATGCCAAAAAACTACGAGAGTAACCTAAGATAGGTCAGCCTCTGATAAACCAAACGTGGAGGGAAGTTTCTTAATACCTACCCATTTTAATTACTTATAAATTACTTGTAATTTCATTTCCATGTCAATCTCAATGTAATGGAAAATTTAAAGGATTATGTGAACATGCATTCTTTTTTATATCAAATTCTGTCATACTATCTTGTCATTAAAACAACTGACATCCGTTTTGCAGGATAATACTCCTAAAAAACGAAAACATTATATAGCATGTAACATTTCCACATTTCTATAGACTAAACTACATAAGTCTTTTGTAGGGAAATGATTGGTCATGTTACCCGTTCAAAGTCCAAAAAGGCATTAAGCCTACAACCAAATATGGCTACATCTGGCCAGCCTAATCCTACTCCTGTCTCTCGCGAGGAGTTCGAAGGATTAAGCAATCAAATCAAAGATTTGGTTGTTCTGCTCAAAGAATTACACAAGTTAACTCAAGGTCCACAAATACCCATCCAAACAGAACCTTCTGTATATGGAGGAATCCAGGGTCTGGACAAAGAAGTTCCAGTACCTGCGCTCAGTCTGATAAAACCAACAAAACCCCTGAAATCACCTATGTTAAAGAAGATCAAGACACCAGTGATATTAGGAAGAAGGTTCTATAAATGGAAGAGACCATTCGGTCCATCAAAAGGATTGGAACACATGGGAGTGTTTCATATTAAGACCTTTGTATCTTCCCCGGGGTTCATTATCTAGAAAAATTTCAAGACTCCAAATTTTAAGAAATATGATGGATTGGGAGATCCTTATACCCCCTTAAAGGTGTTCATTAGAGAGCTCGGATCCTATTCCAAGAATGAGAAGCTCAGAATGCAGCTATTTCAAAAAATTCTGACTGGAGAAGCCAGAGCATGGTCTACCAGATTGGATAACTCCAAAATTCACAACTGGGAAGAGTTAGCCCATGCTTTCCTCAGTCAATACAACTTTCAAACTCATATGGCTCCAGACTGATATCAAATTAGCAAGCTTAAGAAACAACTCAATGAGTCATTTAGAGAGTATGCCAAAAAATGGAGGTGTCTGGTTGCTCAAGTTATCCCATCTATGATCGAGTCTGAAATGGTGATGACCTTCATAGACATTCAAGAAGCTCCATTTTATGAAAGAGTCCTAGCCGAATTAGGCAAGCCATTCTCTGAAATGATCAAGCACGAAGAAATGGCTGAAATGGGATTGAAATCAGGGAAGATTCAAGACCGTGTCGCTTTAAAAGCAGTAGATGAGCACATCTAATATGAGAGTTATAGGAACAACCACCGGAGGGTCCATAAGAAGAAAGAAGAGGATGTTTCCTTGATACTGAAAGGACAAAAAGGTAATCAAAATTTGCCTATTCAGAGGTGAAATTATTCCCTTTTTCAAGCACAGTCTTCAAACCCTCCATTGCCAAAAAGTGGAGAAGTCAGACGTACAAGAGTGTTCACACCCTTAGAGGATTCACTCGAAAACATTCTCAAACTTTTGACAGCTCAGAAGAAAATTACTCAACTCATTCCACCATCCAACCCGAGTGGAAAGGGTTTCAATGCATGCAAGATGTGTGCTTACCATGCTGGAGCTCCAGGCCATGACACTCAGGATTGTTGGGCCCTTATGCATAAGATCCAGTATTTAATTGACAATGGTGAGATCGTGGTGTCCAAGCCCGACCAACCACATGTTCAAGATAACCCTCTCCCTCAACACAAGGAAGATGAGGTTAACATGATTAAATGGGGCACTGGACAGAGCTCCAACTATGAGGGTGGTGTATCCCAAATCAGCAAGGATAATTCTAACAAATTGGATTATTCACAGTTCCAGTTCATAATGGAGCGAAAGTTAAAGGCTCTTGGAGAACAAGTCAATTAATTGGCAGAACTGTTGATCCATCAGCACCAAGTCACACATCAATTATTCTGTCAGGAGCATGCTGGCCTCCTTTCTCTTATCACCAGTACTCCATTACTTATCCAGAAAAGTGAAACATTGGAGGAAAAGATTGCCAGAAATGTAAAAGCTAAAGCCCGTCGGGATTTCGCCAACAAAAGGGAATTCACCTATTTAGGCCAACCGATGGAAGAAATATTGCAGATGCTGATTAATGAGGAAAAAACCATAGCATTGCTACTTCCAGTCAACCCACACTCAAAATGGTTTGATGCTAATGGAGTATGTCAATACTACTCACACTCTCACAGTCACAGTAATGAGGAATGTTGGGCACTCTGCCATCTTATTCAAAATATGATTGATAGTGGTGACCTTCAAATGGCAGATAATAACGCTATATCATATGATAGTGGGAACACATTTCCTCCAGGATGGAAGAAAGTTGTAGCAGTTATATCACTGAGGGAGATTTGGCTGCCACACCACTTCTACTTCAACCAACTCAGCTCAAAGGTGTTGAAAACCCTTTGAAAGTGGCTACACCAAAGCTAATCATATTGCCATTTAGGCCACAGTATCCTGTGATCAGCCTTCAGAAAGTACCATTGAACTATGGAGAGGCTGAAGGATCTACACCCAACATAACTGCTGTAGTGTTTAAAGAAAATCCACTGTATCTTCCTTAACGGATGATGAAGCCTATCATTAAATCTAAGGGGAAAGTTCCCATGTAGAAGATTGAAGAATTTCTCCGCAAGATGGGATACAATGAAGCCAAGGTGGTTCAAAGCTTGAAAGGAGCTCCACAACAGATTTTTATTCTAGACTTGGTTTTTTCTTCAGAAGATCATCGGAAGGTCTTATTGAAAGTACTAGAAGAAGGCCACTTGCCAAAGACAGTGGATGTTGAAAAATTCCATCATTTGGTTGATCAAATCTTCAACAGTAATGTGATATCCTTCACCGATGATGACATACCCCTCGAAGGGACGAGTCATTGCAAACTGTTGTACATAGCGATTATGTCTTCTGGATATATGGTCGAAGGAGTGCTAATAGATGGGGGATCATCCCTAAACATCTACCCATATGCCACATTAGAAAAAATGAACATCAATTTTAACAGGATTCGAAGCAGCCATACAATCATCAAAGCTTTTGATGGATATCGGCGAAATGTTGTCTGAGAGATTGAGTTGCCTGTAGAAATCGGTCCACATACATTCTACATATCCTTCCAAATGCTTAAGAACACTACAGGATACAACCTACTTTTGGGAAGACCATGGATTCATATGGTAGGAGCCGTCCCATCCACTCTTCATTAGCAGCTCAATTATATCATCAATAGTAGTTTGGTCACTATCAATGCTGAGCCAGAATGTCCTGTACAAAGTGATATACCCATTATTAGTTTTAATGCAGAAGTTAAGCCTGTTAGCTTCCAAGCCCTTGAGATGAGCAACACTCACTATCAACCCATTAGGGCACCACCTCTGATACCCAGAGTGTCTGCCGAGGTAATGTCGGTAAGTTAAGAGTTGATATCTTTGGGTTTTTAACTTGGACAAGGGTTAGGAAAATATCATAAGGGCATCAAATGCCCAATTTAAGTTCCCAGCCAGACAGGGATAGCTGGACTAGGCTAATCCTCTAGATCCAATCACAGGAACCCTCACAAGTATAAACAGGTTCCTTCATTCACAAGGCGTCTGCCTAAACCTACGGGTGATAATCCTATACAGCCTTTATTAAAAGTTCCTACCCCTGTGGTAGCTATGCTATTTCCTAAGCCGATAGCGGTTAAAGGAAAGGAAGTTCTGATTCCAAACCCGGAGGTGGAAGAAAGGAATATAAGGCTCAAATAAGAGATCGAGAGACATATGTCAAACATGCGCATCCTAGTCCATACGGAGGGTATGAACAGAGACATCCCAAACGATGATTGTCCAGACATCATGGTCATCAGTCAAGAGAAGGAGGACGATAACAGACCCTTCATCACAGCTTTCCACCATGATATAACCCTGGCAATTGGAGCAGCACTCCTTGCATTTGCTGATAAGGGTAAAAAGGGCAAAAACTCCATCTGCCTTGTAGATAACAATAACTGCTTACTTTTACTGTACAATATTACCAGTTTTTTTTGTCATTAAATTCTAACACTTTGTATGATTTAGCAGTTTCATATATTAAGTGAAAGCATTTTGTTTTAGGACTCTAAAGTTAGATGTGCCTAAATTTGCTGATAAGGTGCCTATTCTCCACAAGGACTATAACATTGATGTAAAGTTGGACTCAAACTTGATGGAGATTGAAAAAGAGGACTATATGATACTTCAGGAGATCAAATAATGGGTCGAAGACAAACCCAAGCCAAATCTTGATCAAACCACCTCTTTTAACCTTGGAACCTCAGAAAACCCCAAATAAATCCAGATTGGTACGGACCTTACTCCAAATCAAAGGAATGACATGGTTACACTATTGACCCAATTCCAGGATGTGTTTGCATGGTCTCATAAAGACATGGTCGATTTGTCAACTGACATCTTTATTCATCACCTTCCTATCAAAGAGGGATACAAGCCAGTCAAGAAGAAACTCAAGCGATTAAAACCCTGAGTGAAGTTTAAAAGTTAAAGAAGAAATTGTGAAACAATTTCAAGTCGGCATCATCATTGTGTCAACATACCCTGAGTGGCTATCCAACATAGTCCCCGTGCCTAAACCTGGAGGGAAGGTGCGAGTTTGCGTGGATTACAAGGATCTGAACAAAGCTTGTCTCAAAGATAGCTTTCCCGTTCAATTCATCCACATACTCATTGACAATACAGCTCAGTATGACATGTACTCCTTCGCTGACTACTTTACGTAGTACCATCAAATTATGGTTGCTGAAGAGGATCGTGAGAAAACTACATTCATCACTCCTTGGGGAACCTTTCGCTACGGACGATTGTCATTTGGCTTCATCAATGCCGTAGCTACCTACCAATGAGCCATGATGGCTCTCTTTTATGATCTAATGCACAAAGAGATAGAAGTCTATGTCAATGACATCATTGTCAAATCCCGAAGGGAGGAAGACCACCTAGATCATCTCAAAAAACTCTTCAACAAGTTGCATAAGTAGCCAAACGCGCCTTTGGCGTTAAATCAGGCAAGCTGCTAGGATTCCTAGTCAGCCATAAAGGGATTGAGCTGGATCCTACAAAAATCCAGGCCATCACAAAAATGCCCATACCTCAGACAGAGAAGGAAATACAGGGATTTTTGGGAAGAATCAACTTTATCAGCCGATTTATCTCCTAACTCACAGCAACTTGTGAAACTATCTTCAAGTTGTTAAGGAAGAACTCCTCCATAAAATGGAATGATGAGTGTCAGAAAGCCTTCCTTGGAATCAAAGAGCAGCTAATCAAAGCTCCTATTTTGGTACCTCCTAGGGATAGTGTTCCCCTGTTCATGTACCTGTCAATCAATGACAATGTTATGGGCTGCATACTGGGATAGAAAAGCAATAGAGGCCAAGAAAGAGCTATCTATTACCTCAGCAAAAGATTCAGCATCAGTGAACACAAGTACAATCTGATTGAGAAAAATTGTTGTGCTTTAGCATGGGCTTCCATGAGATTACATCATTATCTCCGTGGTCACAAAACCGATCTTATATCCCGCGTGGATACTCTCAATTACGTGTTAAGCAAACCCATGTTGAATTTTTGACTGTCCAAATGGCAGTTGATCCTACAGCAATTTGACATCGTCTACGTGACTCAAAAGTCTATCACAGGTCAAGGAATTACGGATCAACTGGCCTCCACACCTTCAAGGGATTTCAAATTCTTGGAAACATACTTTCCTGATGAAGGGGTAATGACAGTTCAACAACACCATCAGGACGATACATGTCACGCCCCCAAAATAGGTATACATTACTCATTCTGAGTCGCCAAATACATGGTAAAAAATTCAAATACAAACTTCATTAATAAAATACGACAAATGTAAGCTAACATTTTTAACATGAATATTGTCTTTTAGACAATATCCAAACTCAATAAAGTCCTCATTACATTTATTATCACACTATTTCACAAAATAGTGAGGACTACTAAAGCAACCATCTAGACCGTCACTCCATTTCTCGACTAGTCCCGGCTACGTTCTCATTTTTGAAGAGAACAATGAAAGCAAAAGGGTGAGCTCAACTAGCCCAGTAAGAAATATAATGACTAAGATAATGCAGAATAAATTATAGTTAGCCTTCAACCGTGTTAAACTGATAGAATACAATAAACAACAAGTTTAACTGCAGTGAAATAAGCAATCCATTAGAAGAGTCAAGTAGAGCATGATCTCTGCTATCTTATATGATTTAAAACGTTTATCATCAATTTTATCGCTGAGACTCGGCTCAATAAATAATCCACATCACTTAATTATTCATGCACTACGGGCCAAGGATATTCATTAGTATCACATCCATGAATTATCCATACACTACGGGCCAAGGATATTCGTGTTATCACCAATGGTCATGATCATACCAACAACTGTCCATCAATGCACCTCGGGCCAATGAGGACTTTTACCACATCATTTGTAACATTATAGGTCCTGATTATACCGAATGATCCTTGGTCATAATCATACCAATCAATAGTCCATCTATGTACTACGGGCCAAAGGTGACTTTCATAACAATATAAGCATGAGGATGATGACAATGATATAAAAATTCAATTAAATGAAAGTAAAGGATAAATTTTTAAAGATTTATAATTTAATTTATTCAGAATGCAATAATGTCCAAATTGTCAACATGATACTATTTTGTGGAGTAAAATTCAAGAATAATATTATAACAAAAATGATTTGGACAAAAAAAAATCAATTTTTGTCATGAATAGTACCCCGGGTGAATAGTACCTGAGTGAATAGTAATTCAGGAATTGCATCGCGTGAATAGTACTCCGACATGAAAAGATCAAAAATTATCAAAAATGCTCAGAATAATATTTCTATAATACACGATGAAACTCAAATTTTAAGGATATTCTACTAATATCATGAAGTATAGAAGCCAAAAGTTAACAAAATGAGTGTAGAATTTGGAATCTAAAACGAAATAATATTACTTACATACTGCAGAGTATGGAAGAAAATATTATTTCTTACGAATATTGAACAAAAATAATATCCCTTACCTTAAAAGGAGAGTACTTCTAACTGATAAGACGAGAATATTCTTGAAGAAAACTTTTACTATTTTCTACACTCAAAGCTTCCTAAAACTCAAAAGAAATACGTTCAATATTATAGAAGAATAATTCTCTGATTCTGGTGTGATTTTCTAATCTAAACTAAGCATCCTATTTATAGGAGAATGGAAGGATACTATTTGAATTTGAAAATCATGCATCGTATTGGGGAATCATTCACTAGTCAGTAAATAAAGAAGAATTTTTTTCTTATTTTACTTTATAAACACTATGCATAATAAAATATAATATATTCTATTTTTCATAAAAAAATAAAAGTTATTATAATATATATATATATATATATATATATATATATTCTCCGACCATACCAAAATCCACCCGTAAACCAAAAACTTTGCCCCCCTTACATTTCATTTTTCATCACACGTGGGCTCCACCCATGTCATCATCACATGTGGGCCCCACCTCTTATTATATATATATATATATATATAATATTGAATAACTTTCTATCGATTATTTTGAAAAATGGGTAAGTGGGGGGTCCAAATATTATGCCAAAATTTACAACAAATACTTCATAAAAATCCCGTCAATATTTTTAACAATATTTATTCATCATTATTAGAACCCGCAATATTAACAACCAGATTGTTCTCAGGAAAGAGGGGGCTTTCTGACAAGGATTTCTCCCTATTGGCGCGCAATTAGGTGACCAAATCCATTTTCTTGACAGAACTTTCTAGACATTGTTAATTATGCAAATAATAATATGAATAATTTGTCATCTCAATTATTGATTTAATGATATAAAATATTGTGCAAATGATACTGTGACAATAATAAAATCAATAATGTGAGATACTATGCAGCAATTACTGTAGCAATAATTGAGTATAACTGACTTCTCACGTAAGCATCAATAATCAATATCGTGTGCTACTATAGAACCACGCGTATTACTGTACTTTTATCACCGGGTATTTCAACAGTTAACGGTAAAACTTTCGTCGTTATTTTTATAAAAAGATATTTCTATCATTTTCTAACTCCGACAATAATTTTGTTTTGGGGTCCACCAATGATTGTGTCGTCGTACGAATATTCCCTGTTAAAACGAATATTCCCCGACCAATCGAATATTTTATAACAACTTGCTTACTTTGCAAAATTTATAAATATTACCCATGACTATAACATTATAACAAATCCATACCATAATTATTCAAAATGATATTTAGAAAAAAAAATTCATCCTTATTCATAAAAGTTAGGGTCTTACAACCTCCCATTCTTATGAAATTTTGTCCTCAAAATTGGTGTGCGTACCTGGTATGACGAAGAGGTGAGAATACCTTGAATTCATTTCAGATTCTAACTCCCAGGTCATTTCCTCATCATCGTAGTTTCTCTATAAAACTTTGACTTGTGGTATAACATTTTAGCGTAAAATATGTTCCTTTATATCCAAGATTTTAACAGGTACCTCTTCATACGTTAAATCTTCCGCTATCTCGTCTGGTTTTAAATATAATGTTGTTCGGGTCTTCCACATATTTACGTAACATGGATATGTGAAAAATGTTATGGACACGAGACATACTTGGTGGTAAGACGAGTCTATAAGCCACAGTTCCTACTCGATCGAGGATTTCAAATGGGCCAATAAATCAAAGATTGAGCTTTCCTCTCTTTCCAAATCTCGTAACTCCTTTCCAAGGAGCCACACATAACAACACATGCTCTCCAACATTGAATTTCATGTCCTTTCGATGAAGATCAATATAACTCTTTTGTCGATCTTGTGAGGTTTTTATTCATTATCGGATCATTTGAATCTTTTTCGTTGTCATGCGTACCAATTCTGGTCCCAATAATGTTGCTTTACTCACCTTATCCCAGCATACTAGAGAACGACACTTGCGTCTATACAATACCTTGAATGGAGTCATGCCAATACTTGTTTGATAACTGTTGTTGTAGAATAATTCAACTAATGGCAAGAACTTGTCCCAAATTCCTTTGAAGTCAAGGACACTAGGCCTTAATAGATCTTTAAGAGTTTGAATAGTCCTCTCCGACTGCCCGTCCATTTGAGGATGATATGCCGAACTAAATCACAAATTCGTGCCCATAGCTTTTTGCAAACTAACCCAAAATCGTGAAGTGAATCTTGGGTCTCAATCAGAAACTATGGATACTGGCATACCATGTAGTCTTACAATCTTATTTATGTTAATACGAGCAAGATTTTCAAGTGAATAAGTTTCTCGTATAGGTAAGAAATAAGCGGACTTGGTTAATCTATCAACAATAACCCAAATCGCATTTACACCTTAAGAAACCTTGGGAAGACCAGTAACAAAATCCATGGTAATGTGCTCCCACTTCCATTCTAGAATTTCAAGTTGTTGCAATAGACCTTTTGGCACTTGATGCTCTGCCTTGACTCGTTGACACATTAGACACCTTGAGATAAACTCTGTGATATCTCTTTTTATATTGCTCCGCCAAAATGTATGTCGAAGATCACGATACTATTTGGTACTCCCAGGATGGATTACAAATGGTTTATTGTGTGCCTCCATCATGATTTTATAATTTAAATCAAGGTCGTTAGGAACATAAAGTCTGGAGTTGACTCGAAGTATTCCTTCTTCATTGATTTTTGCTTTCGAAAGAGCACCTTCTTGCACTTTCTTCCTCATACGCATCAGCTCCAGGTCTTTAGCTTGAGCAGCTTTAGCTTTATCGATTAAAGTTGTTTCTACTCGTATATTTGCCATCATTACGTGGGTCCCTAGAGTCTTTAACTCTATCTCCATCCTTTTCAAGTCATACAAAATGGGCCTTTGCGTTGACAATATCGCACTCGTACCCGCATATGATCTTCTAGTCAATGAGTCAGCTACTACATTTGCATTTCTAGGATGGTATTGAATAGTGTAATCGTAATCTTTCAACAGCTCGAGCCAACGCCGTTGTTGCATGTTGAGTTTCTTTTTGGGTGAAGAAATATTTGAGGCTTTTATGATCGGTATAGATCTCCACCTTCTCCCCATATAGGTAATGTCTCAGATCTTTAGTGCGAAAATGACTGTTACCAACTCTAGATCATGAGCAGGATAATTCCTCTCATATTCTTTGAGTTTTCGTGAGGCATAGGCTATGACTTTCTCATGTTGCATGAGAACACATCCTAACCCTTTGCCTGAAGCATCACTGTAGATGACAAATCCCTCCGAACCAGATGGTATTGTCAGAACAGGTGTTGAAATGAGTCTCCTCTTGAGTTCTTGAAAACTCTTTTCATATTCCTCGCTCCAACCGAATTTTGTATCTTTTTGAGTCAACTGAGTTAATGGATTAGCAATTCGAGAAAATCCTTCCACGAATCTTCGATAATAACCAGCTAAGCCGAGAAAGCTACGTACTTCGGTTACTGACTTAGGTTGCTCACAGCTTTGTATTGCTTTAATCTTTGCTGGGTCAATAGATATTCCATGATTTGATATCATGTGCCCAAGGAATGCTACTTCCTCAAGCCAGAACTCGTATTTCTTCAACTTGGCATATAGTTTGTTTTCACGGAGCTTTTAGAGTATCAGCCTCAAGTGATGCTCGTGATCTTCACGGCTTTTGGAGTATATGAGGATGTCATCAATAAATATAATCAAAAAATGATCCAAATATTCATTTAATACTTGGTTCAGCATATCCATGAAGGTAGCATGAGCATTAATCAATCAAAAAGACATGACTAGGAATTCATAATGCCCGTACCGAGTTCTGAAAGCAGTCTTTAGAATGTCATCAATTTTAATCTTCAACTGATGATATCCGGAACGAAGATCGATCTTTGAAAATAATTTGGCACCTTGCAACTGGTCAAACAGGTCATCAATGCGAGGCAACGGGTACCTATTTTTTATGGTGACATGATTCAACTCCCCATAATTAATTCAAAGTTGCATACTTCCATCTTTTTTCTTTACGAATAGAACAACAGCACCCTAAGGAGACATACTAGGATGAATAAAACCGATGTCTAACAATTCCTGCAGTTAGGTTTTTAACTTCTGATGTTCAATAGGAGTCATTCGATATGTGGCCTTGGAAATGGGTTTTGTATCGGGTTCAAGGTTGATACGAAATTCAATTTCACGGTCTGGGGGTAAGCCAGCAAGTTCTTTAGGGAATACGTCAAGAAATTTATTAATAATAGAAATATCATTCAAATCTGACGTATTTTTATTTAAATTCGTGAGATTGGCTAAGCAAGCTTGACATCCGTTTTTCAATAAAACGAATTGCTTTATGGCTTGATATGACAGTTATTGACTTTAATGGTTTACTTGTTTGAATTCGCATAATAGGTTGATTAGGAATATGAAAGCTAACAACCTTACGAAAATAATCAATTTTATCATGATGAGTAGTTAACCAATCAATTCCTAAAATCACATCAAATGCAAGAATTTTAAAAGAGAAAAGATCGACAGGTAACGAGCAGTTGCCGATTTGAATCAAACAAGACTTATAAATATTGGATGTAATGAAGGTTTCTCCCAACGGAGTTTCAACAGATAAGTGAAAGTCTAATTTCTCCGGAGTTAAATTTAAACGTTGAGCGCAAGTAGGAGAAATAAAAGAATGGGTAGAACCAGTATCAAATAAGGTATAGACTTCACAAGAGTTTATGATTAGCCTACCCGTGATAACTTTGTTCGAGTTCCTCGCTTTTTGGGAGGTCACGACAAACGCTCTCCCTTGAACTACTAGCTTTGACTTCTCTAGGACGGCCTTTGTTACGTTCATCCCAGCTGGACTTGACTTTACTGTACGACAAAATCGGGCTAGGTGACCTACTCTTCTGCAATTATAACATATTTTGAACTACTGTGTCCCTCCAATCCGCATTTGTAGCATACGATTGGTGGTCGTTCTCCTTCCTTAACAACGGTTGCTAGTGCTGACGTCTTTCCATCATTATTGAATCTCCTCTTCTTAACATTTGCACTCCTATTGTCTTGATCATGATTACCACCGAAGTGGTTGCCATTTCTGGCATGTTGATTCCCTCCACGTTTGTTGTCACCACTTCGATAACTGCTACCACTGGTTTTATCATTTTGCTGGTTGCTCTCTCTTGGTTGGGTTTACTCATTATCAAGCTCCAATAACTGAGCCCCATTTACAACATCTGAATACAAACACAGTTTGTGAGAAATAAGGTATTGACGTATTTCAGTTTTTCAACCTCGCAGAAACATTCATGTAATTCTGTCCTCATTATCAACCAAATGGAATGCAAACTTGGACAACTCGGCAAACTTAGCCTCGTACTACGACACAGCCATATTGTTTTGCTCCAGCTTGATGAATTCTACCTCCTTTATGTGACAAAGACTTTTGGAAAAGTACTTGTCATTGAACAATTCTTGGAATATCTCCCAAGACATCTTCAGTATGACAGGCTGAGTACGCTTTACAGATTCCCACTAGTAATCTGCCTTTCCTCGCAACATGAAGGTGGCAAAGGGGACCTTTTGCTCCACGGAGCATCCCAAGACATTAAATATCTTGGTGATCAACTTTATCCACGTCTCCGCCTTAAGTGGTTCTGGCTTTCCTGAAAACTCTGGTGGTCCCAGCTCCTTGAACTGCTTAGCGATGACCATCCGAGAGTTGCACGTGTTTCCACATGCATTTTGCACAGGAGTCTCTCTCGCCTGATGTTGTATGAATTGCAGAAAGCCTCTGAACATCCCATCGTTCATCATTTGGTCGGTGTTATAGTTTACATGAGGATTGTTGCCTTCCTGATACATATTATCCTGGTTATTGATCTTTGGTGACTCAACGGTCTCCTGTGCTCCATTGCTTATCTCAACATTTTCAGATGCCATTTTCAAATTCTGCCACAAAACAAGGGTTAATTGATATACCACATAATACTCCTATATTCTGACCGACCAATTAAATAAAAAATAAACTTAGGTAGGTCATACTAGCGAAGGATTTACCCATCTCTCCCCTCCTAGTTCTAGTGGCACATCTCAGTCAGGGATCATATCCCTAAGCTTTGATACCAACTGTGATGCCCCCAAAATAGGTATACATCACCCATTCTGAGTCGCCAAATATATGGTACAAAATTCAAATATAAACTTCATTAATACAATACGACAAATGTAAGCTAAGATTTTTAACATGAATATTGTCTTCTAGATAATATCCAAACTCAATGAAGTCCTCATTACATTTATTATCACATTATTTCACAGAATAGTGAGGACTACTAAAGCAATCATCTGGACCGTCACTCCATTCCCCGACTAGTCCCGGCTATGTTCTCATTTCTTGAAGAGAACAATGAAAGCAAAAGGGTGAGCTAAAATAGCCAAGTAAGAAATATTATGACTCAGATAATGCAGAATAAATTATCGTTAGTCTTACCATCGGCAGGTTATCCAGATGGCTTCAGAGTTTAAAGAAATAACATTCCTCCACATTCCTCAGAATAGGAATGATGTTGCGGATGCACTAACAACTTTGGCTTCCTTGATCAACATATTTGATAAGGAAGACATGCCAAATATCGCATTTGCCCAGCAAAAGCACCAGCTTATGAGAACTACATTGGAGAAGTATCGAATGAACTGCCTCCCATCCAAAACCCTTGGTATCACCATATCAAGGAGTATCTGCGAGATGGATCTATACCCACTGAGGTGAGTCAAGTTGAAAGAAAGCGGATCCATCAAATGGCTATGAAATTCTACCTGAGCGGAGATGCAATCTACAAAAGAGATGCGGGACTAGGCCTTCTCAGATGTCTAGACAAAGACCAAGCTCAGAGGCTCATGGATGAAATCCATGGTGGAGTGTGCGGCCCACATATGAACGACCCTTTACTTATCAAGAAAATCCTAAGAACAGGGCATTACTGCCTCTCTCTCAAGGCTGACTGTGATGATCACGTCAAGAGATGTTACAATGCCAAATTCATGGTGATATCCATGCCCCTCCAAGGGTGCTCCACAATATAAGTTCGCCATGGCCCTTTTTAATGTGGGGAATGGACGTGATCGGGCCCATCGAGCCCAAAGCCATTAATGGTTATCGATTTATCTTCACCATGATCGACTACTTCACCAAGTGGGTAGAAGCAGCCTTTTCCCCCAAGGTTACTAAAGAAGTTATCATTGGTCTCATCAAAAACAATGTCATTTGTCGATATGGACTACCAGAGGTGATTGTGTTAGACAATGCTAAAAACCTCAACAACCAAATGATGGAGGAGTTATGTAGTAAATTCCATATCAAACATCTCAACTCCGTCACCTCCATCCAAAGATGGATGGTGTTGTTGAAGCGGATAATAAGAATATCAAAAAGATCATGAAAAAGATGTCCGCCAATCACAAAGGATGGTCTGACTTGTTACCTCTGACTCTATTAGACTACAAAACGTCAATGCGCACTTCCACTGGGGCAACCCCCTACTTAATAACCTATGGCATGGAAGCAGTGCTCCCCATAGAGGTGGTATTGGAATCCCTCAGAGTATTGATAGACGCTCAGCTGGATGAATACCAATGTTTACAAGATAGGTACCATAATTTGTCTCTAATAGATGAAAGGCGGGCCGCAGCCATCTTCTATGGTCAGTTATACCAACAGAGGATCACTCGATCCTATAACAAGAAAGTCCAACTACGACAATTCAAAGAACATAACTTGGTCTTGAAGAAGGTTCTTGAAAACCAAGATCAATCCAAAGGAAAATTTGGCCTAAACTGGGAAGGATCGTTTGTTGTCAAAGAGGTATTGACAAGAGGAGCCCTCAGATTACAAGAAATAGATGGCAATGAATTTCCGTAACTCATTAACTCAGACACTGAGAAACGGTAGTATGCCTGAAGCTACTTGTAAACCAGCATTCTGGTTTTAGATCATCAGATCCCCAGTTAGTTCAGGTTTTCAAAACCCTTCATTGGATATAACTTTTTTTCTTCACATTAGTTTGCCCCATCAAGGATAAACATGCTTTCCAACCAGTACCCTGGTTTTGGATCATCAGATCCATCACTCAACTCAGGTTTACAAAACCTTTCACACCTTCAATTTGTCCCAACAGGGATCAAACATTCCACAACTTCAGTTTGTCCCACCAGGGATCAAACTTTTCACACCTGCAGTCTGTCCTGTATATGGGGCGAACTACGCAGACCTAATCTCCCCAATACACGGTAGTACGTAGGCAGCCATTTTTATGGTCCGGTCTAACTACAAAAAAAAACTCTACACCCTTTTCACCACTTATAACTTTCAACCTTTTCACTCTTGATTCGAACTACACAGACCTGATCTATTCTTCTCAATGGGAGTATGTAGGCGACCATTCATGGTTCGGTCTTACCCCCTACCAAAACACAAAGGCTTGTCCATGGTACTGGGATAATCCTTTAAACCTTTAAACCATACATTATCGACTTAGACCAAAGGGGTGGAACTACCTGGTCTCCCCACACAAATGGGAGAAAAAATCGGCTACCATCTAAGTTGCAGTTGAGTCCTCAAAGAGAAACACCAACCCATAAGAGATGGAACTACTTGGGCTCCCCAATACAAAGGAGAACCGACGACCATCTGTGGGGCGGTCAACCTCAGAGAGGAAAGGTACACTCCTCTCCATAACCACATACAGAAAGCAGTCCTGAGACACCAAAGGGTAGGGAATACACTGATCAATGATCCATTATGAAATATCCTGAGACATCTCAATGTCCATCCATCAAAGGGAAGTTCAGAATACATCAAGATCACAAGCCCCAGAGAAACAGTCAAATATCAAATAAGTAATAAGGCATAACTAAAAGGGAAGTGAATCAAAATATATTTCCCTGCCATATATAATATTGTTTGATATATGCAATATCTACTGTACATGACAAAAATGGCTAATCTAGTCTATGCAGGAAAACCCAAGCCCATCTATAAATCAGTGTATATGCGCGCTATCAAATCCAGCATGGCATCCCTCTCAGACGAAGGGGGTAACTCGGTGAGCTCCTGCCCAAGGGTATTAATACGAGTCAAGAGGTCCATAGCCATCTGTATGGTGACACTATGCTCATCAATGAACATGCTCATCTCTGCAATGATATTAGTAGTATAGGACCCCAATATAGTACTATCTGCAATAGCGGCATCTTTGGCAGATATAGCGCCATCCCGCTCAGTAACAACTGCATCTCTAGATGATCTAGACTCGTCTCGCTCAGCAACATCAGTGTCTCTATGAGCTAAAGCATCATCTTTCTCAACTAGAGCAGCATCTCTCCCAAAAAGAGTTGTCAACATCAAGGCCTAGCTTGATCCCTCTCATATGTCATCAGATATAGATTCTGCTCTAAATACTCTGCAGAATGCAGGGTCACAATAGCAGTAATATTGGGAGAATAAATTAGAGTTGTTGTCAACCCAGAAAATAGCCCATCCTCAGTGGGAGAATCAGCATCCTCCATGGGCTCCCCACTGTCAGAATCAATCCCTGGCTCTATGGATATAACCCCAGCCAATGTAATCTCTGCCTCCATCTATACAGGATACTCTGTATAATGAACCAGATGGCTAGTAGTAAAATCAACCCTCTCACACTGGGCCCAATAGGCATAAACCCTAGATCTATCCTCTGCTGATAAAAGCCGAGAAGCAAAATGCTGACCCAATGCGCCCTCAAAAAGATGAACATCCTAAAATTGGTAAAACTGTGCCATCACAGCCAGTTGGTGATACTTGGTCATACCCCTCAAACCAACCAGAGGGAGGTATTCCATGCCAGATGAATGAGTAATAAAGTTGTAGGGAGAACTAAGCCCTGAACACGGTAAAATATCAAATGGATCCTCGATCCCTGACAAGAGCACTGACTAGGAAGCAACGTCTGTATAGTCCACCGACTGAAAGGAGTAAGACATGGCTATCTCATGGGAAAAGCAATACCCATGGTGTTGGAATGTGTCAATTGGTCTCAGGTGTGACATAAACCACACATACAGCAAGACCGAGCTGCCTATAAATACCCCTGCAGGATGGGTGTGGCAATACGTGGTTGATCTCAAGGTCTCTGCCATAATCATCGGTACAATGGTATGTCCCTCCTGAAGAGCCCGCACTGCCATAACCACACTGATGTTTAAATGATCTAGGTACAGTGGCATGTACAGATAAGCCACTACACACATCAAGAGTACGTCTACTCTGGGAACACGCCACTATTTCTCCGACGTGGTGAAATCCCCGGAGTCCTACATATAACTGTCCAAGGAGCCAAATCTGTCTATCAGAAAATGCATGGACACTACATGCCCAGAGGTGATCCCATCCTGGGCTATTCTACGCCTCAAACCAGTGATGGTTATAAACTGTCGGCTCATATCTCCTACAGTCGTACTAGCTCAAGGCCTGTCCAGTTGCAAACTTGTCAGACGCTCATACTCCTCTAAGGTAGGAGTCAACTCCTGGGTCTCAAATCAGAACACCTGCCTATCTGGTACCAAGTGCTCTAGCATGCCCTCTACAAAGCCCAATGGAACTTAGAACATCAGGAGGGTCACAGAGTGCCACAATAGCTGATCTACTGTCACCCGATCTGGGGGTGATAAACTATCATACCACGATCTCAAACATGAGGCTACCAATATTGGTGGGGTGTGATCAATACGACTAACTGTCGAGGAAGACATCTGTGTGGACCGTATCATTAGACCATTTAGGGGTTAATGCTGAACATCTCTGGACATACATATGCATAACATAATACATGCATGATAAACAATAGATAATAATATGATGTAGGGAATGGAAAATAGTATACATGTATTAATAAGTACATCATCATCTAATACATCATCTCTATATACAGCAGGAAAATACAGGGAAATGGGGCACAGCCGCCCAACAACTAACAGAGGCCTATCAAAAGATATATCGAGAAAATACATCAGAAGAAGTCAATAGTGTTGAGATCTACGTCATCCAACCTATCCATCTGATGTAACTCCACTTGAGTCACTAAATCCCCGCTAAGAGGGATATCAGGCAGATACAATGGAGGATCTGTACCGACAAAACCATATGAATATGGGCCGCCTGAAGGGCAAGCCCCTGAGCTAGAAGGATCAAAAGTATCCACCTCTAAAGGATCTCTGCCCAAATATCAAATGAAAAAATGTGCCTGGTCCAACTGTCGGGTTAAGCTATCAATCTGCGTCAAATGAGTAGGCTCTCGGACGTAGGCAATCCAATCTGTCATCATCACGGATCCAGGAACCATATTCCCTATGAACTGAGTGGCGTGGGTCTGGACTCCGATGGTATGAGGAGACCTCAAGTGGTAGAATGCCTCCTAAATGAACGGTCCCTCTGACAAATCAAAGCTATCAACTCCCACCAACAAGATATCTCTGATCGGTGGCTGCGACACAGGCCAATAACACCTAGCAGGAAGACAAATCGATATACGTCTCTCCCGTGTTGCTCCTAATAGCACGCTCTCCTAAATAGAGCTCTCATCCTCCATCTGTGAAGAGAGGAATCCGATGGGTGGACATCACATGCTCGACAACAGTCGGGAAACCATCCTCAAAGCCAACTGTTAAATGGTCCCCAAAATAGGGAACCCAAGAAATGACATCAGCTATCAATAACTCCAACTGTAAGTGAGAATGGGTGAAACCCTCAGCTACAGGAACCTCCACCAGCGTGGAGTGATTCCATCGTCGTTCCCTTGGATAGGTGTCTAAACCTAGCAAGCTAATGGGACGCAGACATGGAAGCCTCTTATATGACCAAAACTGGCGATACATGATTAAAACATCTGCGGTCAGTCAACACTCTTAACATATATATGGGAAATCAAAAGAGAAATACTCACCAACAGAAATGGGCAAAATCCTAGCCAAGCCTCTGTCAAGCCCTGCAAACGCATGCGCATTCCCCTGAGGAAATAGGCAAAGGTATAGGAGCCCCAATCATACTCTCCAATACGGTCCACCTCCCGTGTGGCGCTGACTAAAGCGAACGACACTGTAGAAGAGTTATCCTCTATGAAGCAACCCCGTATGATGACCAGGAACAATCGCTGAAGAATGTGATCCCTGACTTTCCTGTCATCAGGATATGTCTCACTCAACACCCCACTCGTGGCGTTTATAGTCAAATGACTAGCACAGACTGTCCTACCTTGGAGCGCTTCAGCCTGAACTCCTAGTAAGGATCTGACGGCAGTAGGGGAAATGTCAGCCAGACAAGGCACTGGCGCCTCTCCAAACTCTATATCGGTGATAAAACACTAATCCATCGGCATCATCATCACCTCGCAATCCAGCAAATGGAGAGACTGAGTCTGGTGAAACCATCACTCAGACAACACCCTGAGATAACCCCAGGGACAACGGCGTGGAAGGATAGAAAAGAACGCCTCAAAACCCCAAGCATGCACAATTTCTCGGTACTCTGGGTGAAGAGTCTGGTATAGAGAGTGTATACTGAACCAGTTCCCTCAAGGCAGCATAAAGTCGGGAACCTGTATCACAAATGCTAATCAATATCAGAAACCTTGCTTCTTATCAATAGGAAAAAAGAAGATCAAACACATCTTTTACCTCGTTTGCATGCAAATAGATCGAGGGGTGGCGACTCAAATCATCCAACAGCTCTGGATTCGTTACATTTATGGCTGGCAATTCTCTGCAGAGAATAGAAGCAGTAGGAGCGGGAGCCGCAATTGGTACCTCCTTCTCCTCGTCCTCAACTTCCGGTACCTTAACCCCCGCATAAGGCGAATCATCGACTCAACAAGCCATGAGGAAATTTGTCGAATGACAAGGCCAAGGCACATCAGAAGCTCTCCTCCTCACACCTGAAGATGTCCTACAGGAGCTGCTCGACTAGTCTGGATCCATATATCTGTACACAAGTCTCCAAATCACCTCAGAAAGGGTGTGGTAAATTCTAAACCTGGAGCTTTTTAAATGCATTTTATGTCTGTATGCATGCATGAATTACTTTAACATATGCCTACAGTAGAGTTAAAAATTCATGTCTATTCAATACCTAAGCTCATGGAAAAATTTCGCTAGAGTCTCCTTTGTAAAAAGGACTATCCGCATGCACGTAGGCATGACTAGGTGGCCATTCAGTAGCACACCAATCCGCAGTCATAAACATCCTATATGCATAAAAATATTAAAGTCATAATCCATAAGGGTAGCCTAATTACCAGGATTACTTTTCTTTACAACCTTTGCTCATTTGTCTTCAAATAGGATAAGAAATAGCAGAAAAAAGGTGCCAATTTGACTGTTTCAAAAGTCAAATTTTTTTATATCATTATGTTCAGCATGGTTAAATACTAACATTTACTATATTGAATATTTTTTAGCAAGTTATATAAGCATGCATATTCACTACTATGTGTTTAGAAGCATTTCATGCGATAACTAATTTTTCAACAGACAAAACTGAAAAAGAAGACATGGATACGTTACCAGGGTAGTGTAAAACACTTGTACGGTGACAGATTTTACAGAAAATAGCCCGAACTTAGTCGATCTAGAGAAGAATTCTCAGATTCTCTGTGTGGCACAACTTGAAAATGACTTATGAAAGGGAAAAGAGTCTGAAGTAGACCCACGGATGGTCAGCGAGTTTACTGCACTGCACCATATAAATCTAATCAGAATGGTATCATGAGTCCACCTACGGTTATCTAGGTGGGTCCCACCCCCTCTAGCTCGATCCAATTTGAGTTGCAAAGGAGGTCCACAAGCTAAAATGTCAAACCAGGAAAAAAGACGCTACACAATTAAGCGGAAAAGCCTGAAATCCTGATTTTTAGAGACCAAACTACGAGTCTACATATCACTCATTGGTATTCGCCCAAACACAGGGTTCACAAAACTGATGATCACAGCTGTTGCAAACTACATTTGGCAATACCTCATAAAGGTCCGATGTCATCAACTTGGGGTTATAATTCCAATTTCAACCATACCTTGCATCAAAAAACCTCTCTCCAGCGGAGATTTCATACAATCTCAGCTGTTGAAGCATATTTTAATGAAGGTCAAGCAGCCTTGATATTATTCAGCCATTGGCAAGTAAATTCAATGAACCATCAGAAGTGGTCCGATGATCTCAGCCGTTGAAGCAAATTTCAACAAAGGTCAAGCAGGTTTGATGTTATTCAGTCGTTGCCAAGTAAATCTAACAAAGCATCGGAAGTGATCCGATGTTCTCATCCATTGAAACACATTTCAACGAAGGTCAAGCAGCGTTGACGTTATTCAGCCGTTGGCAAGTAAATCCAGTGAAGCATCGGAAGTGGTCCGATGATCTTAGCCATTGAAGCAAATTTCAGCGAAGGTCAAGCAACCTTGACGTTACTCAGTCGTTGGCAATTAAACCCAGCGAAGCATCGGGGGTGGTCTGATGATGTTCATCCATTGAAGGACATTTCAGCGAAGGTCAGGTAGCCCTAACGTCATCCATCGTTGGCAATTAAACCCAACAAAGCATCGGAGATGGTCCGATGATTGTAGCTATTGAAGGATATTTTAGCAAAGGTCAAGCAGCCCTGACAACACAAACTGTTGGCAGTAACTCCAACAGAACACTAGAAAGACCTGGCGGTACAAACAAAGGAAAACCATCCTCATCGAGGAGGACTGATGATGGAATCTGTTATACAAATCTTCATCAGACAGAGCACAACTCCCCAAGAGTTTCTCATACATAAGAAGTACATCCTAAGTGGGAAGTCTGTACTTCGGATTAAGGACTTTGGTGATAACCCTAATGTCAACATCCTGGATGTTCCTATATGCTTTGGAGTAGACATCCAAGTAGTTCATCAGGGTCATTAGTGATAACTCCAATCCCCAACAGAAGTCGTGGGAGTAGACAAACATCAGTTGGAAAACGATCCAACAAACCACATTCATCATACATTTGCATCATGCTGCATTACATCATATCATGATTATATTGTCACATTTCAAGTGTCTAGTACTCTTTATCCTATCCATGCCATTACATCTCATGAATATGATAAAGAGGGGTATCTGTAGACACTCAAAAATTTTCATTCCTGTTACCAACCTTGCAAGAGGGCAAAATCATTTTTCGGGGATAACCCTAGAAGTCAAATTAGCTCTAGCCCGGAGACATCCCTGGGATACTCAGTTTTCCATCTTGAAGACAACCCCGAGATACTCAGTTCCAGTTCCGGAGACAACCCCAGGAAATTCACTTCTAACCTCAAAGATAACCTCGAGGGATGCAGTTCCAGTTCTGGAGATAACGCCGGATAAGTCAGTTTTAACCTCAGAGACAGCCCCAAGGCACTCAGTTCCAACCCCGGAGATAACCTTGGGAGGTCAAGACACCTTAGAGACAACCTTGAGGACATTCAGCACTCACAGCAGCCCAATCTCAGAGATAACCCTGAGGAACGACTGCTACATCATCCCAGAGCCGGAGATAACACCAGTGACGAGAAAAATTGTCATTTTGCCACCTCGATACTACATTTACACCGTCTCAACAATATTAAAACCCACATTTCATACAGAAGTGTCCCACAAGAACCATAGCTCAAATCTCGAGTGACTACTACACAAGACAGCACACCGGATAGAATTTGAAGACTTGAAGATCTGGTCATGGACCCATCTTTCTGGCTTCGTAAAACCTCTTATCCTATATCATTATATAGCTCACGGAAACATCATTCTGAAAATCGAATAATGCATTGCCCGAATTGAAATTTATGAAGGATCAAGCGGACAATGCATTGCACGAGTGCATGTACTTCAAGACGACAGGACCCGCAGAGCCTGCGGAACCCCGGGCAGCCGCAGGTGGACCCGCGACTGCCACGATTAGACCCAAGGCTCCCTCCTCTATAAATAGAGGGCTTGGGGTGGCCATTTTCAAGAGAGAAATAGCGAGGAAGTCTTATCCATTTTACTTTGTATACACTTTAAACTGAGTGCTTTCTTTTTCCAAACACTTGTGTGTTTTGCAACATATTGAAATTTAACCAGTTGAAACCGAGTATCCATTCATCAAAAGCTATCTTAAGTCTTCTTGGTAGCCCACTGTAAGATATCTCAGATTCTTTTAGCTTTTTCTCACTTCCGTCCACACATACCTATTCACGTTGAGAGTCGTGTTGTGTGTGTATGCCCGAATCGTTGATCCGTGGCTTTTATTGCTTTTATATATATATATATAAGTATTTATATATATACTTTTATCGAACTCTGATCGATTGAGCCTGGGTGTGATATTCGAAGCATTTACAGCTTATATATATATATATATATATATATAAGCAGTAAATTGCCACGAAGTGATCTCTAGGCCTGATAGAAATGTAAATATATATATATATACACCTCAAGTCTCGCTGGAGTTCACTTCATTAGCGGTTTAAGTATGGCGATTGATTGTTATATATATATATATATATATATATATATATATATATATATTTACCGCTTATATATATATATATATAACTGTTTTATTTGCCTGCGGGTTAGATTTGCCTAAATCTGGCTATTTCTCACTTTAACCAGTTCATGGTGACTAAACTGGAACAACTGAAGATGTAAAGCTAAGATTTACTCAAATCGAGTTCGTTTTCTAGCTTTTGCACATATTGCTTTGCCATGTGAGCCTAGGAATCATGTGATCACAGATTCAGTTCCTGAATCCAAATTTGGTTCCCGTGATGGACATTTTCAGCTGTAGCCAGTTTGCAAATTATTCACGGTGTCTGAATTTCCTTAGATGGCTCTCATGCCTACAAGGAGTCCGGCACTGCTATGTATCTTATTTTCTCGAAGATGCTTCACATCTCGAAAATAAAAGCAATCAAGCCGAACACTAATAAATTGGAAGTATCAAAGGCCTCAATTACTATTGAGCATAAGGGTTTCAAAACCTGTTTTACAAAACATCATTGCCATATCTCGTTAAAATTAAACTTTTATACAAAAATTCAAACCCTTTGTATATAGGTACAAACGAGGTATAGCACTACTTCCAGACAATTTCACATAGACCCACACACACACACACTCATTCAGATAAAACTTTAAATTGAAAAGTGGCGGTAACCGTGTTATCACGGATATCGGGGGATGCCTAACACCTTCCCTCCGCATAATTAAGCCCCGGACCCTAACGAATTTCGATTTTACAGACCAGTTAAACTGTGTTACATCACTAGGTCTATGTGCAAATCATTTCTCGGTTGAGTTGGTGTAACCATTTAAAAATACCAACTAGCGACTCTTACAGTCAAATCGTCGACATATACATGTCGGACCTTTTCAAACTTGTTTTTTCAAACAAATCTCACCTAACGTGAGATCACCAAAAGATAAGAACAGAAAGGAACAAATAAAAATCCCGACGATGACAGCTCCTAGGCTCATATAATATCATATGAATAGCCTGCATAATGAGAATACTGAAATAAAATACATATTTAACCTAAACAATGCAAAATAAAGGATTTATCAGTTAAATCCCTACCCGCGTATAGCCAAGCTTCTCATTCCCTCTAGATAAAGATCTACGGTTACATGGTTGCTTAATATTTACAAAGTTAGAAAGAAAACTAGATTTCAATAAATCTTAGCCATTTTAGCTCAATGGTTCCAGTTTTACAACTTTTGAACCGGTTAAAAGTTAGATATAGCTATATTTAGATAAATCTAGTGTACAGATTTAAATATTATTGATTTACATTTAATGAACAGTTAAAATTGATATTTAAACACAGTAAACAGTTAATATATATATACTTATATATTTATTAAAGTAATAAATAAATATATATATATATAATAAAGTAATAAAAGGTCACAGATTAGCAATCAAGGTTAAACAGGTAAATATAAATATAAATATATGATTATACATATAATAAAGCAGTAAAAGGGCACAGATTAGCAATCCAGACACTATTAAACAATATAATTTGATTTTGAATCAACCGATCGTGGATATATATATATATATATATATAATCACTGATTACTTGTGTATATATATATTAAAGTAAGAGAAAGCTTCAAATCTGAAAAAATCTTATATTGTACTGCAATGAAGGCTTCAGACTGCTTTTGGAGCTTGAAAACTCAGTTTCCACTGGTTAAAATTTGATATGTCATAGTATATATATAAACAAGTGTTTAGAAAGAAGAATATTGAAGTTTGGAACACTATAGGAGGGGTTATGAGCTACAATGGACAGAGTTTTCTCTCTTTTTCTCCTTTTTTTCTTTTTTAAAATGGGTGATTGGGGGGTCTATTTATAGACCAAATCAGCCACGAGTCTACTTGCGTCTGACCCAGGTGGGCCCCGTGGGTCCCGTTGTCTCAAAGTACGTGTACTCGAACCAACGCAACGTGCTTCATAACTTTCAATTCGGGAATCCGATGGAGGCGTGTTATTCCTTTTCGAAAAGTCCTTTTCGAGAGCTACACAATAACATGGGATTTGACCTTTTCTGAATCTGGGAAGATGGGTCCATAATCAGATCTTCAACTTTTTGCAGTCAGTCCGTTGAGCTGTCTTGCCCTATTTTCACTCGGGATTGATGTTATGGTTCTGCATGACCTTCATGATAGTGATTTGACTTGATTTGATGTTGAGTTGGCAAAAATTACTTGTTTACCCTCCTGGGTTGGTTTCGGGCTTGACGTGGCGGCATCTGTCTTCCTCTGGGTTATCTCCGAAGTTTGACTGCTAGTGCGAGATATTCAGGGTTGTTTCTGAAGTTGATTTGATGTTCCACGGGGATGTCTCCATAGTTAGATTTGATGTTGTAGTCCTCTAGGGTTATCTCTGGAGTGTGAAAAAGACATTTTTGACATCATTATTTCTTTTTTAAAATTAATTAAAAAAATCACGTCAATAAAGAACAAATATTCAGCCTATGTTAACTAACGTTTGTTTTAAAAAAAGTGAAAATAAATTCACTTGACTTTAATATTAAACTGGAAAAATTTGTACTTAGTTGTCTAAAACATAAAATATGTGAAACCTCAAAACCCTAATAAGACTCGGATATTTAAATTTAGCTATATTAATAAAATCTCTCCATTCAGAAAGTGCTATGTGTTAATATATACTCTGCTTAACAAATTAGGTCAAATAAATTTTCGTTCGAAAATTGACAGGTTTGACACCACGTGCTTAAAAATTTTCTTTCAAAAACTGCGTTTTTGGTATATTTATTTTGACAAGCTGCTTTGTCGTGTTTACATTGACAAAACACTTTGTCGTGCTTGTTAGGATATGTGAAAAATCTAAGTTAGAAATCCTAGATTACAAACCCTAACCCTAGATTACTAACCCTAACCCTAATTTATAAACCCTAATTAGCTAGACAAAAACCTAATTAGGTTATCCTAACACCTAATCATGATTGCTAAACTTCAATTAGATACTAATAAACATCATTAACTAACATTAATCATAAAAACCAAAACCCTAATCAAGATTAATGAGGATTAGGGCATAATTAAGCTACTAATTTTGTCAACTAGCTCACAAGTAGGTTAGGAGTCATCAACACAAGTTTCAAAACATCACATGACATGCTTCCAAACTCCCAAGCACCAGGAGAGTCACAAATCAGATCTTTTAGGAGGCAAGTAGGTGATTAAATGACCAAAAGGCCAAGTTGGAAAATTTTATAACACAAAAATTCTATAAAAGGAAACCCTAGCTCAGTGCAAACTCATAAAAATTATAAACCTATACACTTATATAACCTACCTAAAGAAGCCTTGGTGATAGCAACAACAGATTCAATAGCCAGAAATCAAAATCAAGCAAGAAAATGTGTAAACCCTAATTTATAGCTAAATCTTTGATGCTTTGTTCAATTCGTTGTTTAGATGTTTAGATATATGTAATAACATATTAGAAAGTGTGCTAAGTCGATAGAACATGTTTTCATAACATGTAGATGCATCAAAATAGTGTTTTAAGCAATCTGGAAATTTTGGAAAAACAAGTATGACAGTCGAATGTCAGAGCCTGTAGATCCGTGTATGTTACTAGTTAGGTCTGTTAATTGTATGTTATTTGTAGTATGACATGAGGTCTTTAATCTGGAAAAGAAAACAGGTTCATTGGAAGCATATTGATGAGTATGAAATATAATATATTTTTATCCGTTAATGCTTAATCTTTTATATTTATTTTGTGTATAAATATACTTATTATTTTATATTTTTATTTTAGGTACAAATGATGGACTCTATGACTTTGGAAATAATTTGAAGACAAATTGAGCATTATTGGATCAAGGAAGCTAAAATTCAAATGGGTCGCGGATTATTTAATGGAGAAATATCAAGTGTATTTATCATGTGGGCTTTTTAATATAATATCATGCAAATCAAGTACATGGTGAATTCTTGATTCAATAAGCAAGCAAGTGGAGGTGGGCCCTACATATGAATGATGTCAATTATATAGCATGCAAAGGAAAATTATCCACGTGGGTAACATATTCACAAATTCATGGATTTTTAATTCTAAATGGAGGAGGATTCACTAATTCACAAGGAGTTCAACATCTTCATGCGGTAAATCAAGTCATATAGGAATCATTCATGTAGTGATGGCAGAATCCGAACGCGACAAAGACTTTAACCACACGGCAAATTGTGGGATTTAATTCCAATTTCAAATCTGATTTTTGGATTCTAGAAAATTAGTTTTTACAATTCTATTATAATTAGGATTTCTTTTAGACTAAGATTTATTTCCAACTTGAATTTTATTTCTTTATGTAAATTAATGTAATTTGTAATTCCTTTTAGGATTTGGATTTCTAATTCCCATTGGATTTAGGACTTTGTCTAGCACTATAAGTAGAGGACGATAGTCAGGGTTTTATTCATTCAACTATCAACTATCATCTGTTTGAGTGCAGACTCAAGAGCATGTCAGGCTAGTTCTTTTCATTCAGTTCTAAAGGGAGGTAGAACCTTGTTACAAGTAATTGATTAATTGAGTATTATTATTTATTCCTTCTTGTGTGAAATTTCTTTTGATAATCTGTTTTCATTGATTGCATGTTAATTGATTTAATTAATTTGATATGGCATATTGAATTAGTTTGATCATTATCATATGCTAGATTAAGATTGGTATTATGTGTAATTGATATCTGTCTTCATCATAAGTAGCAACTTGGTAATACTAATTGTGGACAAGCTTTTGTGTATTATTAAGATTATCAGAAAACAAGTTAAACAAATCGAGCTTATGTGTTTGTTACTTAGATTAGCCTAATTCTCTATTTCTTAATACTTCAATCATATTAAATCTAGAGAGCTTGTTCTAGGTAGTATGCTAGTTAGAATCTGGTGGAGAGCTTGTTTCATACAGTGATAATCTAAGAAGAATTTTGGATAGCAGAGGTTATAGTTATCTAGGGCTAAAAATAATAATAACTTGATTAATTGATTGTTGTACTTGGTAAAACTGAACTGCAGAACTGAAGTTTTTACATATTTGGTTAAATCATTAATTCTTGTTCTCTTAGTTTAAAAATAATTTTCAAAAATCCCCATATTTATTTTTTGTTGAAATAGAGAATAATTCTAAAACAACTTTACTCTCTGTGGGATCGATCCTTACTTGATACTGTGCTAATTATTATAAATTGTGAAGTGAAAGTTAGGTTAATTTAGGAGTGTCAACGACAGCTCCCAAATTTTGGCGCCGTTGTCGGGGAGTAATTTCTCGTTTTGTTTTTATTCTATTATTTTTTTTTCTTATTTTATGACTCGATCTTCTCAGGCTACTATATTAGATTTTGATCCAGAGATTGAGAAAACTGCAAGGAAGCTATGGAAGGAAAAACTTAAAAGTTCAACAGTCTTCTACAGATATAGACGAGGCTTCTGCATCATCACCAGTCCTCAACTTAGCTTTAGAATTATTATCCAACAAATCATCCATCGAATTCGATAAAGAAGAAGAGATGGTGATTCAAAATAACAATAGAACTCTCAGGGAGTTGGCAACTCCTAATTTAAATCAATAACCTCTGTGCATTGAATATCCTAATTTAGATGTTACATTTGAACTTAAATTCGAACTAATCCATTTACTGCCTACTTTTCGTGGTCTTACAGGTGAGGACCCCTACAAACATCTGAAGGAATTTCATGTGGTGTGCTCCACTATGAAACCACACGGAATCACCGAAGAGCAAATCAAGCTGAGAGCATTCCTATTCTCCCTAGCAGATTTGGCAAAGGATTGGATGTACTACCTACCCTCAGGTTCAATACAGTCTTGGAATGACATGAAGCAGTTGTTCTTGGAGATATATTTTCCAGCCTCAAGAGTAGCCAAAATAAGGAAGGAGATCTGTGGGATTAGACAATTAAGTGGGGACATACTATACAAGTATTAGGAAAGATTCAAAAAGCATTGTTCCAGCTGTCCACCACATCAAATAGATTTAGATGAACAACACCTGATTCAGTATTTTTACGAAGGGTTAGTAACGATGGATAAAAGCATGATTGATGCAGCTAGCGAAGGAGCACTAGTTGACAAGACCCCAGAGGCTGTAAGGAATTTTATTGCAAATATGGCAGTAAACTCGCAATAATATGGCCTTAGAACAAATCATGCACTTGTAAGTGTAAGCAAGGTAAGCAATTGTGATTATGGATAACAAATTTCTGAATTAACTACTATAGTTAGACAATTAGCTACAGGTCAACTGCCAATCACTAAGGTTTATGGAATATGTCTACAACCAAATCACAATACAAATGAATGCCCAATATTACAAGATGATAAGGCTTGCAACAAGCTAATGCAATGGGAAATTATCAGTCATAACCTCAGAGAAAGTATGATCCGTACTCAAACACGTATAACCCAGGATGGAAGGAACATCCAAATCTGAGTTATGGGAGCAAAAAAATGGCACAACCTGCATTTCCACCTAGGCAGCAGGGCTTCCAACCAGCCGAACCTCAATATCAACCGAAGCAAGTAGTCTCTGCACCTACTGGAACATCATTAGAGGATATGTTCAAAGCATTAGGACAAACACAACAATTCATGAATCAGATACAACAGTTCCAGCAAGAGACAAAAACTTCGGTTCAAGATTTGAGGAAACAAGTAGGACAACTGGCTATAACTTTTGGGATATTAGAATCAAGAGGCTCAGGAAAATTATCGTCTCAAATAGTAGTCAACCCAAGCGAGAATGCAAGTGTCATAACTTTGCGGAATGGAACACAGTTGGATACACCACCGACCCCCGAAGAGTTTGAGGAGGAAGCAGCTAAGGAGGAAACAGAGAATTCCAAGGTACGACCTAACCCTTCTAATCAGCTTAAAAATATTCCTCTTCCCTTCCCTTCCAGAAATTCTAAAACCTCAAAGAGAGATGAAAAAGAAAAAGAAATTTTGGAAACTTTTAGAAAAGTAGAAGTGAACATCCCTCTCCTTGATGCAATTAAACAAGTTCCACAGTATGCAAAATTTTTAAAAGGATTTATGCACTAATAAAAGAAAATTGCAAAATAATGAAAGAGTCACAGTTGGAGAAAATGTAGCTGCTGTTCTTCAAAGAAAAATGCCTCCTAAATGTAAAGATCCAGGAATGTTCACAATCCCATACAAAATAGGAGACATCAGATTTTAAAAAGCCATGCTAGATTTAAGAGCTTCAATTAATGTTATGCCTTTATCTGTTTATGCTTCCTTAAATCTAGGCCCTTTGAAAAATACTGGTGTGATTATCCAATTGGCAGATCGTATTAACACCTACCCCCGAGGGATAATTGAAGATGTCTTAGTGAAGGTGAATGAACTAATCTTTCCTGCAAATTTTTACATTGTGGATATGGAAGATGATACATCACCAAACCCTTCCCACATCTTGTTAGGAAGACCCTTCCTAAAAACGACAAGAACCATGATCGATGAGCATAATGGGACCTTGACTATGGAGTTTGATGGCGATAAGATTCAATTTAACATCTATGATGCCATGAGGTACCCTAGTGATATATGATAGGTTTTTGCTATCGATGTGAGAGACTCCTTGGTGCATAGAGGTTTTGAACAACTACATAAGAACAGTTTGGAGATTGCAATCACCAACAGTTTGGACATGGACAGGGAAGAGGAGATTGAGTAAACCAAGGAATTGAAGGAGAATGTAGCTGCATTACATTCATTGCCAAAATTCTCCAATAAGTCAACATTATATTCTATTCAATTTCCTTTTTCTCATCAAAAGTTATTACCTTTTGTTGTACAAGCCTCAACTCTAGAATTAAAACAATTACCTACTCATTTGAAATATGCATATTTGGGGACTAATGACACTTTGCCTATAATTATTCCTAGTAATCTAACCTAGGTGCAGGAAGAAAAATTGCTAAGAGGCCTAAGGGACCATGTTACAGTTTTTGGTTGCACAATAGCGAATATCAAGGGTATTAGTCCTACCATGTGCATGCATCAGATGTTGTTAGAAGATGGAGCTAATCCTACAAGAGATGCGCAAAGGAGATTGAATCCACCCATGATGGAGGTAGTGAAAAAAGAGGTGCTCAAACTGCTTGATGCCGGTATCATCTATCCCATCTATGACGCCCACAGATTCAGGTACTTGAAACCTAAACTCGGTGCTTCACGATACCATTTCTATGAGCGAAATAATACTAATAATAATAACAATAACATAGATTAAAACTTAAATTTACATATTATCAGAGTTTCCAATCCCAAGTACGAAACCTTTAAACATTCATTACATGATAATAATAATATATCATTATTATCCTAATAAAGTCTAGTTATTACATAAGATAGCATAAACGTTCATTCAGCAACTTTCCCCTTCCCCTTGTTCTTGGCAGATCCTTCAGATTGTTTACATTTAGCTGAAAACATTTAAATTAAAGCAAGGATGAGCATTTGAGTGCCCAGCAAGTTATAACAACAATAATAGTTAACTGTATGAATTAAATATTTTCTTTGAACGATACTTCTACAACGAATCAACAGTTGTGAAGTAAGCTGAACCAATAATCAACAACAGGTCATTTCGATTTCAAATTTTTGAAACTACATATTGACTATATATGAGGATCAGTTGATAGACTATGAACATTGTTTTCTATTTTCGAAAAGGTTAAACAGAACTTCATCTATAAACAGTCATAACTTACGGTCACGGGGGTGATCAGCCCGTTATGCCATGTATTGATCAATACTACATTCAAGGACGATATTTTCATCCAGCATAACCGCCTTAGGCGCATAAAAGTTTCCCATATTTGGGATGTTCATAACAGTCTTGAATCCAAACCAAAACAATTTAGTTGGATAAAGTTTTATCTTGTTCAACAACAACTTTACATATATGTCTAAAGCTGGATCAAATAGCTTAGACGACTTTTAATTCAACTTATACATACTGGACACCGATAAGTATGTATCAACATGTGATAAAATATAATGATTATCCAAGTGGGGACACTTGTATAACCATGTTTTAGAAATTAATGAAAAGAATATATATATTGATCAACAATAACAGAATAAAAGAACTTGTACAACAATTATAATTTAATAACTTACTTATACAAAATCATTGTATAAGTATATACAAAGGTTGAAATATTTGAACAATTGAAATGAAAAGTTCGGATATTATCTTTGCATGTCAGATTGCATAAAGTAAATGCAAAGGGTTGAATCTTTTACTTTTATCTCGCTTACGAACTTAGATTTATCTTTTATGTCAAGCCCATCATTAAATAGATTATTTATTCGATTAGAATAACATATCATATCATATTTATATCTTGCTATTTACGATTGACATAACCTAAACACATTGTTATGTAATTTTAATGACCATTGAATCACAAATAAATAGTTATCAAGTCGACTATCTAAGTCAGGATCAATTTACGAAACATAATGGGTCTACTGGAAGATAGCTTTATCGGGTAATTATCAGTCTAAAAACTCTACATGATAGTTCAATATCCAATTAAATAACTTAAATACCCGATTCATGCTTTATTTTTCATGGCCTTATAATAATTTTTAAATAATTATTACCATTTATCGTAATTTTGAAATATCGAGAATCATTATTAAATGATTTAAATATTAAACAATTCTATTATCAATAATATTTAATTAATATTAAATTATTAATGAAACCATTGCCAAAATATTAAAGTTATTTATAATAACTCAAAATATTCTTAACGTATTTATATTACCCTTAAATGATTTTTAAATCATTCAAAATCATTTTAAATAATTACTATTAATATTATAATATTAATGTACTATTTATCTAAATATTAAAAGTCATTAATTATAACTTACAATATTTTTAATTCATTTACATCCCTTTTAAATGATTTTTAAATTAATAAAACCATTTTAAAACTATTTATTTAATATAATTATTAAATAAATTTAATATCATTAGTGTTAAATTAATATCATTAATATTAAATTATTAATAAAATTATCCTTTAAATATTAAAAGTTATATTAATAGTGGTGATCCATTAATAAGTGAACAATTCTCCAACTAGAGTCAAAATAAGTGAACAAAGCATTAATAACTTCAAAATATTAATAGTGGTGATCCATTAATAAAGTACTAAATACAATTCTCCAACTAGAGTCAAAATAATCAACACTAATGAGGACTTGGGGAGTTATAAAATATAACTTTTAATATTTAAAGGATAATTTCATTAATAATTTTATATTAATGATAATAAGTTAATATTAATGATATTAAATTTATTTAATAATTAAATTAAATAAATGGTTTAAAAATGGTTTTATTAATTAAAAATCATTTAAAAGGAATTTAAATGAATTAAAATATTTTAAGTTATAATTAATGACTTTTAATATTTGGATAATAGTACATTAGTATTTAAATATTAATGGTAACTATTTAAAATGATTTTAAATGTTTTAAAAAATCATTTAAGGGTAATATAAGTGTTTTAAAAATATTTTGAGATATGATAAGTAACTTTAATATTTTGACAATGGTTTCATTAATAGTTTAATATTAATTAAATATTAATGATAATAAAATTATTTAATATGTAAATCATTTAATAATGATTCTTATATTTCAAAAAAAATTATGATAAATGGTAATAATTATTTAAAAATTATTATAAGTCATTTAAAAATAATATGACTGATATTTACAGATGTTGAACTTAGAGATTGAGTCTTAGACTCGTTAATTACCCGATAAAGTTGTCGATGAGAAACATGTTTTAAATTGATCTGGACTTAGATAGGTTGACTTGATAACTGTTTATTTGTGATTCAATGGTTGTTAAAATTATGTGACAATGTGATTAAGAATATGTTGACTGCAATAAGCAGTATTATGTGATATGATATAATTCTAATCAGTAAAATGATCTTATTACTGATAGGTGCTTTCATAAAAGATAAAACTAAGTTGAGAATTGTAAGCAGCGTATCAGGCAAGTATTCTACATTTGCATTTTCTGTATGCAATGGACATGAGTCAGAAGTTCAAAATTATTATTATTACTGTACAGATTGTTAAACCTATATTACATACGCTCATTGATTATCAACATGTTAGTATATGATAATTCAGATATATATTCTGTTCGTTAATTTCTATAAATGGTTATACAAGTGTCCCCACTTGGATAATCATTGTATTTAATCACATGTTGATATACCTTTGTCAATTACCCGTATATATAAATATATATGTTGAATTATAGATTATTGTTGAACAAGATAAAACCTTTGGTTTGGAACCCCGACAGGTATGAACATCCCGTACATGGGAAAAACTTTTATGCGCCCAAGGCGGACAAAGTGAACGATAATATTGTTCTTGTAATGTAGTATTGATCAATGCAGGGCACAACAGGCTGATCACCCCTGTGTCCGTAAGTTATGACGGTTCGCAGATGAATTTCTATTTAACCCTTTCGAAAATGAAAATAATGTTCACAGTATGTCACATTAACCCTGTATATAGTCAATATGTAGTTTCAAAAATTTGAAAGAGGGTTGTTATGTTATTATTATCCTTGATACAGATTACTTCACAACTATTGACTTATTGTAAAAGAATAGTATAAAGAAAACATTTAAAATTCTTTCAGCCTATATATATATAATTGTTAATACTTGCTGGGCACTCCAATGCTCATCCTTGCTTAATTTAAATGTTTTCAGTTAAGAGCGAACAACCTGAAGGCTCTGTCAAAAACAAGGGGAAGGGAAAGGTGGCTAAATGATTGCAATACTATAGTTTATGTAATATTTTGAGATTATGAAGACTATGATATTTATTTATATATTATGACTTGTAATGAATGTTTAAAGGTCTCGTACCTGGGGAATAGACTCTGATGAATATGTAAATTTAAGTAATATTATATTATTGTTATTATTATTAGTATTATTCAGCTCATAGAAATGGTATCGTGAAGCACCGAGTTCGGGTTTCAAGTACTTGAATTTGGAGGTGTCACATCATGGTATCAGAGCTATAGGGTTAGAAACCTTAGGTGGGTTAGACCTTAGACTATAACCTTAGAACAGAGGGAAACATTGAAAATATAAATAACTTATATAGAGTTTCAAAAGAGATTAATTGAATAAATTCATCGTCAAACAAAATAAAAGATAACTTGTATAAAACTATTATTTGTTGTGTGTGTGTATATATATATATATATATATATATATATATGCTAATCAGGATAATTTATGTTTGTAGATGTCTGGTGGTCAAACCCATACACCCGAGCTAATATCGAAGCCAATAGCTGAAATAGAAGCTTACAATGAAAACGATTTGGATGAGGTGGTCATTGTAGAAAATTTAGTACCAGATTCGGAGATGGTGGAGCTGACAAATAGTAATTCGGACATTAAAGTTGAAGCTGATCAAGCATCAACGGAGGTGCCGGATCTGAGGAACAAGGTTTCTTCTCTGGAAAAGCTGTGGGAGATAGAAAAGCTATTGAATAGTCAATTGCATCAGGCGTTAATAGAAACAATGGAAGAACAGGATAAGCTTAAAATCCAAATTGATCGGATGGGAGCTTCAAGCAACACTTCGTGTGCAGCTCCGAGCAAGAAGGGAAAAAGAAAGATAGAAGACCATGACTTAGAAAAACCCGATAAGAAGAAAGGGAAAAGAATTTGTTATCTTTGCGGTTATGAGGGGCATACCACTTTGTATTGTCCTAACTATAAACCAGGTGCATGTTTTGTTTGTGGAAAGGATGATCATCAGGCAAGAAGCTGTCCAAGAAAGAAAGCGTAGTGAATAGGTAGTATAGGTTCTATTGTGTAGGCGTGTTTAATATAATATGTGTGCTTAGTATGTCTGTGTAATGAAAAATCCTCAACTTTTGTGTTGGTCAAGACGGTAAATCCTGACTTTTGTAGTCATAATGGGATAGCTGATGTATAAAGCAATATGTGCTGTGATATGTAAAGTATTTTGAAATCGATGAATGAATATAAATCTAAGTTTGAGTTATGAAACAAGTTTAATATAATAAACTTATATGATAAGGTTTAGAATGTAAGTTAATTTATGATTTTACTTAACCAGATAATGCCGCCAAGACGTTAAACTCGAAACCAAAGGGCAGAAGAATCTATCAACAACGTTGAAGGATATCAACAAGCAGATCCGATGCAGTAGTTTGAGAATATGGTAGCTCAGGCTATACAACAAGGAATACCAGCCGCAGGAAACTAACCGGGTAATCACTTGGAAAATTTTAAAGACTTTAAGGCTGTGGGACCGCCGAAATTCAAAGGTACAACTGACCCTGTAGAAGCCCAAACTTGGGTTAAGGAAATTGAAAAGGCATTTGTAATAGCTAAGGTAGCTGAGGGGCAGAAGATGGCTTTTGCCACCTATATGATGAAGGGTGAGGCAAATTTCTGGTGGGAAGCGAATCAGGCGAGGGCAGGAGCAGGTGTGGTAACATGGGATAGGTTTAAGACTTTATTTTTCGAAAATTATTTTTCAGCTAGTATACAGGCTAGGATGGAGGTGAAATTTTTGGAGTTGAAGCGAGGGATATGTGGGATTCATGAATATGCCATAAAATTCAATGAGTTAGCTAGGTTTGCTCCGCATCAAGTTGATACGGAGGCTAGGAAGGCGAGGAGATTTGAGCTAGGATTAAAACCCTGGCTCTATAATAAGGTGGCAGTGTTGCAGATCCCAACATTTGCATCACTCTTGGAGAAGGCGATTATTGCTGAGGAGGGGAGTGAGGCTATGAACCTCTATAACAAGGAGAGGAAGAACAAAGGTAAAGTTGAGGCAGCTTAGAAGGTGATAATTAATAGTGGAAGTAAGGGAGGAAATGAAAAGAGGAAGGGAAACTACTTTGGGAATGTTCAGATCAAGCAAGAAGGTATTAAGAAGCAGGCAGTGCAATGCAAGACTTGTGGAAAGAACCACTCTGGGGAGTGCTTGAAAGTGAAGTTTGTTTGTTATAAGTGCGGGCAGGAGGGTCATATCTCTCCCAACTGTCCCAACCCTAGGATGAATAGTGGATGTTTTCTGTGCGGGTCAATGGAGCACAAGGTGAAGGATTGTCCGAATAGGAGGGTGGAGACAGGTAGTGTAAATACTGGTAAGGGTAGCTGAACTTTAGCAATCACGAGACCGACATCATCCAACAAGCCTACAAAATCAACATCAAGGGTCTTCAACATGACGGTCCAGGACACGGTGGCAACTGGCAATGCAATTCCAGGTAATATTCGAATAATTTTTATTTTTGTAATTATGATTTTCCTACATATAGTAAATTATTTTATAAAGGAATTTTGAAGGAGGAATTTGAGTTCTTTTACAAATCAAATTTTCGTTTAATCAGAAAGACAAGCTTTTTGTGATTATTTAAAGATCGGTCCGATCAAAGTTGATCGAGATCTACTTGCGATGATTGTGTATGCTATGTACCCTGTTATGTGTAGGTTTTAAAGTGGTGATTCCGGGGACGGAATCTTTATAAGAGAGGGTGAATGTGACAACCCGATATTTTCTATATAAATAAATCATAAATTTTGCGTATAAATTTTTTTTTATTAAAATAAATACGGGTGATATGTGTCAGGGTAATATGTATATATTTATGTGTATGATAAATAAAATTTATTTATTACATTAATTATTACAGATAATTTTATTTGAGAAATATTGATTATTATAAATTATATTCCTATAATAATTAATTTTATATCGTAAATGTTTTATTAATTATTTTTTTCATGAAAATATAAGTATATATTACATAAATAATATATGAAATGAATTTAGAATAATTATAATGATTATTTTATTATATGAATTTTGTTGATTATTAAGTTAATTATTTTAAACTTAATTTATAGTGTTATTTATGTAAGATAAATCAGATATGGAATCCAAACCTTAATTCTGGGTTTTGATCAAGGCATGAGAATAATATTATAATATTAAATATATTTTGATTTTTCAGTGCTATAAATATGTATTGTATGTACGTACTGTTGATGGTTGGTCAATTATAGTGTATATTGACCAAAGCCTAACATTAATTTGTTTAACCCTGTTTTCAATTTAAATGTAAATTTAAGACTGTTATATAACTGAGTTATATGTTTTATGTTGTGTGTTACATAATAACATGCTAATTAGGAAACCCTAATTATAAATTTAAAACCCTAGTTACTTTTGAATTTTTAATGATTAAAAAACCCTAATTGGAAACCTAAACTTGAGATTTTAATCTGTCAGAAATTGTGTTAATGTGATTAATAAGAGGTATGATAGATTCTTTTGCTAATTACGGTAAACCTAATTAGTAAAATAAAATTATAATGATTAGAACCCTAATTTTGTTTTAGAAACCCTAATTATGTATTGGAAACCCTAATTATCGGTATTATAAACCCTAATTGCTATAATTAGCAAAGTTAATTATAATAATTAATATAATAACCTAATGTTCATGTATAATTAGAAATTTAATTTATATTAACAAAACCCTAATTTTCAAATGTTAGAAACTAAAATAATATTATTTTTGTACAAACCCTAGTTGCTAAATTCTGTTATTACTTTATGCTAAACCTTAGGGTTAAACCCTAAGGGTTAAATTAAACCCTAAGGGTCAAATCCTAAGGGTTTGACACGTTACATTTTTGCCATTAAAATGATTTACAATTTGACCATTTTGCCCCTAGTGCGTTATTTTAGCGAAATAATAGGTTTTGACAATAGGTGGGTTGTTCACCAAACACAACAACTCCCTTTACTTAAAAATGACAGCCATCAACCATTTTAATCAGCCAAATACATTGCACATTTGTAGTATATATAGATTGGAGAGAGAAATATTTCATTTGTTCACTAACTTTTGTTCAACACTCGACCAATTTTCTCTCTCACTAAAACCAACGATTTTAGCAAGCATTTCAGCTCCGAAACAAAGCCCCACTAACACCATAACCAAATCAGAAGCTTAGAAGCAGAGATTGTACTTCATCAAAGGTATAAAACCCTAGTTTGAATTTTTCCCATAAACTGTTGTTAGATCATGTGTTTAAGTGTTAGAATATGTTGCTTTTAGTGTCTATTGATGATCTGGGTTGCTAAATGTTGGATCCATAACATTTAGAAGCTCGGATTTGCAGATTTCAAAAATTTGGAAAAAAAAATTCTTGAGGTCTGACAACGAATGTCAGACCCTATAAATCCTTGCTCGATTATGGTTTTTGTTGTTTTCAAGTTGTTATTGGTAGCCTGTAATGTGGTCTTTAATCTCCAAGTGGAATCTGTGTCATTTGATCTCTAGATTTGTAGATATTAATTGGCCAAAAGTCGTTGGCCAGGTATTAATAGGACCATTTAAATGACCCAGAATCCTTGATCAAGCGTCTGACAAGTTTTGAAATCTCCAGATCTGATTATTTTTTGATATTTAGTTATGTTTATTGTATCTAAGTTGTAGTATGTTAGTTATACTACATGTTTATGCCTTAAAATCTCCTAAACATCAAACTGGGAGGATTTAGTAGCCGGTCAAAGTAGCTATCTGGAGCATGAAATTCGTTTTCTGGGTAACCCAGAAAACGTTTGAGCAACTTCTCTGACATACTTTGACCAACCTTAATCTTGTACATGTGATGTCGTTTGGTTGATTTTGTGATACTAATTTGTTCTATGTCATGAGTACTAGCGATTTAAACCTTAATAACATCAATATGATGGCCAGATCATGGAGAGAATCGAGCCACAAAGTAAATAGTCGAAGCTGTCTGGGTTTCTGGGTAACCCAGAAAGCCCAGAAGCTTCTGACAGTTACTTTGGGACTTTGAATCTTGCTGGATCGTTATGTTATGGCTCTGATGATGTTTGATAATTGTAGTCCTACATGTATACTTCAAGATCAATGTTTAATATGGCCTAGAAACACTTCGAGTTGAGAATTAAACTCGGTCAAAGGGAGCAACTTGAACACTGTCTGTCAGTGTTCTTGGTGCTCAAGAACACATTCAACAATAGTTTTGTCACCTATAGCACCTATAGGGACACTTTATTTATAAAGATAATATTTTTATTAAATAATTATAGAAAATTAGTTTTAAATTATTAAAAATACAAAATAAATTATTAAAAAATTATTTTAATGTCCGAAAATTATATTTTAATTATTTTGAATATATTTCATAAATATTTACTATTTTGGAATATTAAAATTAAAAGTATTTAATTTATTTAATTATAATATTAAATAAATTATTTAAAATGATTTTAATACATGAAAAATCATTTAAAATTATATTATGATATAAGAAAATATTTTAAGTTATTTTAATAACTTTTAATATTATGTGATAATTTTATTAATAAATTAATATTAATGATAATTAAGTTATTTAATAAATGAATTAGATAAAAAAATTAAAATGATTTTATTATATTAAAATCATTTTAAATAATAATAAGGTATTTAAAAATATTTTAAGTTATAAAATATAACTTTTAATATTTAAAGTTTAAATTCATTAATTAATTATTATTAATGATATTGGAGTTATTTAATAATTATATTAACTAAATTAGTTTAAAATGATTTTATTATTATAAAAATCATTTTAAATGAAAATAAAGTGTTTAAAGATATTTTAAGTTATAAAATATAACTTTTAATATTTAAAGGATAATTTCATTAATAATTTTATATTAATTATATTAAATTTATTTAATAATTAAATTAAATAAATGGTTTAAAAATGGTTTTATTAATTTTAAAATCATTTAAAAGGAATATAAATGAATTAAAAATATTTTAAGTTATAATTAATGACTTTTAATATTTGGATAATAGTACATTAGTATTTAAATTTTAATGGTAACTATTTAAAATGATTTTAAATGTTTTAAAAAATCATTTAAGGGTAATATAAGTGTTTTAAAAATATTTTGAGATATAATAAGTAACTTTAATATTTTGGCAATGATTTCATTAATAGTTTAATATTAATTAAATATTAATGATAATAGAATTGTTTAATATGTAAATCATTTAATAATTATTCTGATATTTCAAAAAATTATGATAAATGGTAATAATTATTTAAAAATTATTATAAGTCATTTAAAAATAATATGACTGATATTTACAGAAGTTGAACTTAGAGATTGAGTCTTAGACTCGTTAATTACCCGATAAAACTGTCGGTAGACCGATATGTTTCAGAAATGGATCTGGACTTAGATAGGTTGACTTGATAACTGTTTATTTGTGATTCAATGGTTGTTAATTAATAATTGCTCATAAAGTATGATACGGGTATATGGTTTGTAAAATTTTAAAATCTATTTTTACTATGCTTCCGCTACTTTGATGCAATATGATTGTGTACATGAATATTACAAACCTAACAATGACATCATAGTCAAAACTTTATGGGAGTTATTAATTGTTTTGATTCGATATGTATGATGATATGTGTTTATAATAATTTTATTGGGCATAATTGTTGGCATAGAATTATTTTTTGGAGAAAAGCGCACAATTCATGAATGGAAAAAATCGATCACAGAGATCGACACCGCATGACTTTGATTGTACTACAATCGAGGTCTTTGCCATGCTTAGATCCGTGTCTTTGAAAAGGCGATGGCGATCTGGCGTCGGTTGTTCCCGAGATTTAATATTTTTATTTTTATTTTTTATTTCTAATTAAGATAAAATGTTTATTTTAAATAAAATTATATTTTATATTTTTCAGTAATTCTGAATTAATAATAAAAGAGTTTATTTTGATTTGGAATTGGATTAAAATAATAAAGTTTATTTTAATTGGAATTGGATATTATGCTAATTATAATTGCCCATTAAATTAATATCAAGGTATATATTGAATGTGTTAGTTCCTAGTAGGCATACAATAGATCTAGAAAGGGGGATTGAATATATCCTTTTTAATTTTCAAATACTTTTCATCTTTATTTTGTATTGCTAATGAATTAGCATATGACAAATATAAGAATCTTTTCAAGCACATCGGAATAAATAAAAGATCCCCTTCATTGAAATATTCATGAACATACATATATTGTTCGTAGAGTTAGTTAAGTTGTAAGCAGTTAATACATACATAACATTTAGGTACATAATGTAAATGACAAAAAGTAAATGACTGAATGTAAAAGACACAAGGGATTTTTAAGTGGTTTAGAGACTCAAGCTCCTAATCCACTCTTCTGCTTTAATGAGCAAGAACTCCACTAAGGAAGGGCAGCACCCTGAATCACTAAGATTCCTTGAGGCCGCGTGATCTTGGAACTTGAGTTCACTAAGAAACTCTTGAGGCCGTGACCTTGGAACTCCTCTAGTTCACTAAGAACTCTTCAAGCCTAGCAGGCTTGGAACTTCATTTAGTCCCTCTGGACAAGGACCCCTCAGGCCCTAGCTACTTGTTGTTTTTATAGTTGTTATAGGTGCTTTGCTGCTAAGATATCTTAAAGCTTATGCATCTTTTGTAGTTAGTAGCTTGTCGTGGTCCTCTTTGGATTATGCGTAGAGTCTGGACCATCTCTTCTCTAGTGCAGCTGATCTTCACACTATTTATCTCATCTTCATCCAATGTCAGTTGTGCACCATCACCAGTTGGGTTTACTAAGTCTTTGAGCTTTTGGTAGACTTCATCTGGCACTTAGCATTCCCTGAACCCTTCTTGAATGATTTGCGGACATGGTTTAGCATCTGTTCTGTGTCAGCTTTTGGTTCATGGTGATTCGTAGAGTAGCTTTCTGGATCTTCTTTATGCTCTACCACTTTTTTGAATGCCATCTCCTTGTCCTTCTCAGCTCTCAACTTAGCTGTCATCTTCAGTGGCATTCTTATTCTTGTTGAGTGAAGCTTTAGTCTATTTAAGACCTTCTTTAAATCTGCTTCACTTCCACCTTCGTAGTCTTACTGCCATTGAGACTTGTTCTATTCAGTTCTGGTGAAACTCGTAGAGTCAACAATATAGCATTCCAACAACTCAATGATTCTTTAACAACTCCTTTACTCTTTTTGACCTTTGAAGCTTTAGTTGATATATACTCCTTTACAATCTTTTCGTTGGAATATAGCCGTTGAAAGCTATTTAAATTGCTTTGCAGATCTCGAGTTATTTGGTGCACACTGCTTGATGTAACATAACAGCTCCTTTATGACTTTACTGACACAACAATCTGCTACCTTACTACCTGCCTTAGAGTTGTCACCTTTCCATGTCAGGCAGGTAGTCATCTTTATTTCTTATTTTTGACTTCTCGATTAGAACATCAGAAATTTCCCTTTTGCATTGATGCTCTCAAATAAGCAATGTTCAAATATCATTTTTCAGATTGAATCGTTGCCAATGCTTCAATCTTCAGATGACCAAACTCTATGATTCTGATGCAGATGTTTATAGCCCTTATCGTAATATGTCTTATTAAATGTTGCTCATTGACTGTTTGACACAACACTACGATCCAGAAGAATGTTCATTGGATCTTCCATGTTGAACACCTCTTCTTTCACTTGTGCAATGCTTCAATACTTCTGTTTGTCTCGAATGATCTTATGAATTGATAGCTTGACCTCTTGTTTTGTCCTCTTCTGAATATCAAGATACATCAGATTTGTGGCATGCCCAACTCTCTTTCTCTTTGTGATCTCCCGTTCACTTATCATCAATGGGTTGACCCATGCTTCATCACTTTTACCTTGTTCTTCACAAGATGACCAGTATCTCAGTGCAAACTGTATCAGTTCTCTACTTTATTTGGCAAACACTACGATCTTGATCGATCTCAAGATCGTTGTCTTCTGTTCTTTTGACAGCTACTGCACTTGCTGACTTTCCTTAGTTAGTCATTTTTACTGAAGTCTTTTTCTGATCGACTTGTGGAAGACTTCATCTTGAATGGCTTCACAACTCAATTTGGATGATGATTGGGTTGGTGCTTATATCTTCTGTTAGTTTGTATGTTATTCGTTGAGTGCTCTCTAGTTTCCTTCAGGTGGAATGTATATTCGCAACTCAGACCAGAGTCTTCATCCTTTGGATATTCTGGGAGTGCTCATTTACTGAGAATCGCGTTGACTCTACGATTCTGCTTTATAGTTATGAGCACCTCTATTGAAGCTTTAGTTCTGTACACTACGATTTAGCTTTGGTTCTGCAGACACTACGACTCCGAGATCAGATCTTGACATACTATGATTTTTGTCTTTATACTTGTTGTCCTCATCTGATCTGGCTTGACTACAATTTCTTCCTCTGATATAATTAGTAGACTCCACTACTTCAAGTGTGGTCTACTATTCTTGACTTAGCTTTGGCAGAAGCTCGGTTGTCTCTTAGACAAGCTGTCTCTACGAGAACATGACTTCCTCAGTAGACTACCGCTCTGAGAAAGTTCTTCTCAAAACACTATGATCCTTCCTCATCTCTCCTGGTAGTCTACGAACTCTGAGATCTACTATCTTGTAGACTATGATTACATCTTGATAGTTCTCGAGTTTTCCTTGACTCTCCTGGCAGACTACGATGCTGGTGCAGTGTTCGATGATCAGACATGCCTATCTATTACATTATAAGATCAACCTAACAAGCTTGATCTTTCTATATTTATAGTCCTTGTACACCATTTCTTTTTAAGGAATTTACAAAGATGTTTTTCTTATGTAGGATCAACCTAACATATTTGATCAATTCATTGTAAGTCCTTGTACATATGTTCTTATTATCTATCAAAGGACTTTACTTCCTTTCTTAATGCAAGCATACTTGCATATTCATTCATTTATATCATAATCAAATCATATATAAATAGGAATAACATTCTCACATATATTCCTAACAATCTCCCCCTATTTGATTATGACAAAAATAATAAATGCATATATGAGATGAATGAATCTTAAGATACAGTGAGCTACTGTATTGCTAGAGCAGGTAATATGAATGATATATTAAAAGCATTTGATTACAACATAAGAGGAAACCTAAATTATGGATACATAGATAACTATTACATATAGAAATGTACCTTCTTCTTCATGTTTGTCTCCTGGATCTCTTTTGTTGTTGCTACTTATCTACTTGATCTTTTTGCTTCAGCTCCCCCCTGGGATTTATGCTCCATTGTTTCATTTTGCTCTTGGTTTGGTTCTTGTGCATGCTCTTCTTCTTTGTCTGGCTCCCCCTCAGATTATGTATTCATGGGATCATCATCTTTTGGCTCCCCCTCAGATGATGACTTTGCTTCTGCTACTGCTTCTGATGTCTTCTTATTCTCCTTCTTTACCTTCTTTTCTTCCTTCATTCTTTTTGCCTTACTCCTCCTTGAGTGCCTCTTTCTATATCTCTTTTTCTCCCCCTTTTTATCATTAATCACTTGGGACATCTGCTCTATGTTTGACATAAGTTACTCTATCAAGTAAGATGAGTTATCAACCTCAATCTTGAGTTCTTGTTGGCTCAGCTCAAGTTGTAGGGAAATAGATTGATTCAAATTGTCAATCTTGTTAGAGAGAGATAGAATTTGTTCTTCATTTGACTTCTGTGCTCGTAGAGCTTCTTCCTTCTGATCATTCATATCCTTCAAAAAATTTGATCCCTTAGTTAAAGCTTGAGGGATATGTCTGAGAGTCTGTCCTGAAGCTTTTTTGGATAGCTCATTGTCTTCTCCTTTTGACATGTTCATGACTTCTTCACCAATGAGAGAAATATCCTCAATAGATTCTTCAGAGTTCTTTAACAACTCTTGCTCCTTAGGAGTTTGGTCATTTGGTTGGGCAGACTCCTATTGAACGCTAGATTAAACTCCATGATTTTCATTCTTCGATATTTTTCGAAAGCAATGATAATCTGATAAATCGTTGAGTGCCAATCATTGTTGGAGGATGGAGGAGTATCAGGCACTTCTGCTTGAGCAGTGTAAAGCTTCGCAACCTGTGTTTGATCATCTTCAATGGTAGAGTGGAGGGACTCTACGATCATGAACTTGGGTATACACCTTCTACCAGCAGAACCAACTCTACTTTTGTAAGGAATATATTGGTAACCAGCATGTCGATAGATCTTGAAATGAGATTAGTCTTTGATTAGCTTAGTTGCAAACTTCTTTACCCTTGGAAAGTTTTGAGACACCAGCTCCAAGTTGAGAAACTGTGAGTAACACCAGCTGAAGTAACTCCCATCTTTATCAGTTTATGCCTTTAATCAGGGCATCCATGGGAAGAACCATCTCATCAGAAGATCGTCAGGATTGTACAAAATTGAAGTGTAGTCTAACTCCATATTTTTCCAATTGTTAAACACATCGTCTTTAGACATTATCACAACTTTGAGTTGTTTGTTTCCATGACTTATCCATCTTCTTGGTGATACATCTGGCGGTTCATCAAATACTTCCACCATTATTCTTCTGTGAACTCTTGCTAGAGAGAAAACAGGATAGTCTGCTAATTCTTCTTATTCCTGATCTGTAGAACTGGAATCTTTTTCCATTTCTTTACCTTCTGAGTTTAAGGTTGAGTTAGACCTATGTAGACTTTCTTCAACGGACTCATCAGTTTGTTTCTCCACTTGATCATCACTCTTCTTATCAGGGCTAGTCTTTGCAGACTTATTGGCCTCTTCTAGCTCTGTAGTCTTGAGCCTTTTACTGCTAGCCTTTTCTGATATGTTCTTCCTTTTTCCCTTAGCATCTTCTACTTTAGATTCAGTCTTATCATTGCTGATTTCAATTGTCTTTGGAAATAATTCTCCCTTTACAACTATTTGAACAATCAGTCTACTGCTCTTCCTTCGTCTTAGAGGTTCAGCTTCAGGATTTTCAGACTCTTCTCCTTTTTTAGAATCTGAAGGCTCTGAGTCATCAGATAAGCTTCCTTGATGTTCAACAACATTTGAAAAAAACCAAAACCCTAATAAGACTCGTATGTGTAAAAATTCTGTTATATAAATAAAATTTATTCGTTCTGAAAATGTTGTGTCAAAATATACTTTGTTTAACAAATTTAACTAAATAAATCTTCGTCCGAAAAACGTCGTGCTTGACACCTCGTGCTTAATTTTTTTTTCATAATCGGACTTTTTGGTAAAATTATTTTGACAAGTTGCTTTGTCGTGCTTACACTAACAAAACGCTTTGTCGTGCTTGTTAGGATTAGTGAGAATTTAGGTTAATAACCATAGATTAACTAACGCTAAGCCTAATTAGCAAAAAACCTAATCCTAATTTGAAAACCTAACCCTAATTAGCTAATATAACCCTAATTAGCTTATCTTAACACTTAATCATGGTTAGTAAACATTAATTAGGTACTAATTAACATCACTTAACATTCCTAATCATTAGAAACAAAACCCTAATTAAGATTAGTGAAGAATTAAGCCTAATTAAGCTACTAATTTGGTCAAACTAGCTCACAGGTAGGTTAGGAGTCACCATAGCAAGTTCCAAGGTAGCACATGACATGCTTGTAACTCCCAAGCATTACCATAGTCATCAAATCAGATCTTTGTAGAGGCTAGTTGCTCAAAAATGACCAAAAAGCCAAGTTGAAGAATTCTATAAATAGAAACATAAGGGCTGAGAAAACTCACGATTTTTCAAAGCCTAGATACACTTATAAACCTACCAAATAAAGCCAGGGTGATAGCAACAACAACATCAGAAGCTAGAATCAAGAATTTCTCAAGAAAAGGTGCAAACCCTAGTTCATAAATTTCTCTTTGATCTTATGTTAGATTTGTTGTTTAGATGTTTAGAATTGTGTATTAGGATGTTAGAAAGTATGCTAGAGTGGTAGAACACGTTTTCATAATATCTAGATACCTTAATTAAGCATTTTATGAAATCTGGAAATTTTGAAAAAAATGGTCTGACAGCCGAATGTTAGGGCTTGTAGATTCGTGTGTGTTTATGTTTTGGTCTGTTAATTGATTGGTATTTATAGCCTGTTAGTAGGTCTTTAATCTGGAAAAGAAAACAGATTCAGATGAACCATAGATTCCAAGATATAAGTAGTCAAAGTGGGTTGACCGTTCACGGATGTTGGTTTTCTAGGTTGCCTAGAAAGCTCAAGAACAGTTGAACCGACTACTTTGACCGACATGTTTAATCGTCTTCTGATTGTTAATTGTTTAAGTTTTTGTTATAGTACCCTGTTATGCATACTACATATCTATAATCTTCAATCGAACAAACAACTCATAGGATTACTGGAATTATTGGTCAAAAGTCGTTGACCGAGCATGACCAAGTTTTCTGGGTTTTCCAGAAAACTGAAGAACACGAAGAACAACTTTTGGTTGTATTTTGACTAGCATAATTTGAAAGCTTAGAGTTATGCTTTGTTCATGTTAATGTTATATATATGTACCCTGGCATATATACTACATGTTACAACAAACACAACATACATCTAATACACAGAATCAAAGTTATTCAAGCCACAAAATCGTTGACCGGCCATGACCACTGTTCTAGTTTACCCAGAAACCCAAAAACAGCTCCGACAGTGACTTTGAACCTTTATAATTCTTGTTAGATGTAGGTTAAAAAGCAAAGTTGTTGCTTGATTTTGTACTCTTTATATATAGTACTACAACACCAATACTTGACTAAACAAACCCAAAAATCATTACGATGTGAGTTATTTGGTGGTCAAATTGGGTCAACGACGACCGTGACCAAAGGTTGCTTGAAACTCAAGAACACCTCTAACGACACTTTACATCATTTGTAGAGCTTTAGCGACAGATGTAAATTATTTACTTTAAAAATAAATTATAAAAATTAGAAATAATTAGTAAATAAATATAAATAAATATAAAAAATTTTTATAAAATTATTATAAATTATTTACGATATTTTTACAAAATGTAATAATTATTTTATTTTATTTAGATATTATTTATAATTAACTTATTAATAAAGTAATTAGAATAATTACTTTTAAATACTAAATAATTATGTAAAAATATTATTATTGAAATAAAAATCATAATAAATGATTATAAATTATTTCAAAATATTAAATAATGATTTTCTAAAATTTTAAGTAAATATTAATTACTTATAAATAGAAATAAATGATTTAAAAATCATTTAAAGGATAAATAAATATTTTAAAAATACTTTAAACCTTCTAAAATATATTATAAGGATAATTAAATTATTTAAAAGTATAAGAAAATTTTATAAATAAAATTTAGTTCATTTATCAAAGGTATTAAAAACCAAACCCTATTAAATCTAACTTAGATATTAAATAAATGTTTTATTTAAGTATTATTATCAATACTTAACGTGTTAGATTTATATTTATGAAACGTCGTAGGTACTTATTAGTGTTGAATAGCATAACTTGACTTATCTACGCTCAGCAAGTTCTCTAACCCTTATTTTTTATTAAGCAAGTTTCTTAAACACTGAATTTATTTCTTTATGGCAAAATTTATCAACCCTGTTTATTCGCTGAACAAGATTTATCTTGATTTACTGTTGATATAATACACCTACATTGAATTACCTATTATTGAAAAGTTATTGCTATAGTTCCAGCATAACTAAGAAATAAATTATTTATCCATATGATATTGTTTATTGAGCATAAACTGTTGTGTCAAACCAAATTGTTTTGGTAAGACAATCTTATACTGAAGTTGAGTATCTCGTAAGGGAACGAAGTTTAGTCAATTCATATATTGAGAATGAGTTTAGTGTATGTTAAGCACTAGTAGGATGAAATGCATACTCCTATGATGTTGAATAGGCTGATCCCCTATATCACATTTGAATAAAATTTCTAAGTCTTTGTGACTGACAGAAATAAGAAAAATTCTAGAACTAGTTGGAATTAGAAATCCAGAAATGGTAACAACTATCAGTTGAAATTTGAATTGTTATAATTCTTCAAATCCTATATTTTTATAAATATACAACTTGCTGAGCATGTCATAGCTCACCCTTGCAAGTTATTCCCTTGCAGTTTTAGATGGTAATCCTGGAACATCTGGAGTAGATAAAGGGAAGCGTCCCTACATAGATTAGATTATATTCTTGTCTGTATGAATACCTTGTAATAAAAAACTCGGTATGAGAATTATGTAATCGAATCATAATATTATGATATATATATATATATAACATCTTTTATTTTCGCAACCGTATTTTCTTACATATATTGATGTAAAATTAGATGTCTTCTATTGTAGTTGAGATCCTTGGGAACTATTTATCTGAGTGAGGGTGTTAATAGCATGGACTGTTCATGTTGTTATTAATACTCGAATTTCAGATAGATAGTTACTATCTATCGATCTGATAGTATATATTCGCATGACATAGACTATACATCGGGTGAGGTATTGGTAATATGAATTATTCATGTATTATTCTTGGTACTCTGAATTTTGGATAGATAGACTCTAGTCAGAGATAGAGTTCATATATTCAAGTGAGGGTATCCAAACACAGTAATATTTCTCTTGAGAATTACCATCTGTTATGGGATACTGTAAATCATGAATCTATGGGAATTATATCTGATAGTCCCTCTATCTAATGTAATATTTTAATCAGATACCATGGGTGTATAGATTTAAATGCATTATATTGATTCTCTGTAAAACACCATATTGGATACCACGGGAGTATAGGTATGGGGGTGTTACAATTTTGGTATCAGAGCTGTTAAGGCTATAGATATAAGGAAGAGTTTTCTTAGTATATAGTCTTCGAGTCCGTAAATTTTTTTTTTTAAAAAAAAGACATGAAATATAATGCTAAAATTTTTATGTTGTGTAAATTTCTTTACCAATATTTATGGAGTTTTCTTTTATAGATGGCCAACTCCAATGCTGAGGAAATGGTGATAGTAAACAATCCACCACAAATTGAGTCATTTATAGCTAGTGATGCAGAGGATGAAGAATTGCTTCATGATCAGCAACTGTTAGATGCTGAAGAAGAGGAAGTCGAAGGGCAGTTAATGAGAATTGATGAACATGATGAAGCAATGGCATCACTAATGCAGACAACAGAAAATGATAAAAATAAAATGAAGTTTAAGGCAGATTTAGCTGAAGGAATGCTAATACATGAGAGGAGTCATAGTCATCAACTGAAAATACAGCTGCACCATGCACATAGAAGCAGGAGGGAAATTCACTCAAGGTTTCTTAAAACATCTCTGGGGGTTCGAGATACTTTTAATGATTAGCAGCGCCGTGTAGCCTGATATCCAGTAGAGGAGAAAAAAACTTCTTATCTCATCGACCGATCTGTGGTTTGTCACATGATCCAGGATTCCTTTGATAATATCAATAAATTCTAGAGAGTAGTATAAGTAGTTGAGTGCTTTATATCAGTTTGAATAAAGAAGCATTCAAAGGTTGTAATGGAAATTGTACCCTGTAAGATATTAGTATGTTTAATTTTGAAGTTGTTGTAAGTCTGTGAGATATAAATAAGCAATATGTTTTGGTTATCTAAGAATCTTATGTGAATCTTTATTGTTGTTTTATAGAATCATGCCACCAACCAGAAGACCCCAAAGAGAAATGAATTGTGATGATAATTCTACTCAACAGTTAGTAGATATGATGTTAGGAGTAATAAAAAGTCCTGTAAACCAAACCACAACATTTAAAGACTTTAAATTAGTTGGACCACCTGAGTTCAAAGGTACATCAGAACCTGTAGATGCACAGATTTGGATTTCTGAGATAGAAAAATTCTTCTTAGTAACCAATGTTAGTAATAACCAAAAGACAACTTTTGCAACCTTTTTCTTGAAGGGTGAAGCTAATTATTGGTGGGAATCAACCAAAGGTCGGGTAGAAACTTAAATTGTTCCTTGGGATAGATTCAAAGAGTTGTTCTTTGAAAACTATTTTTCCCAATCCCTGAAAGACCGAATGGAAATAAAATTTCTGGACTTAAAACAAGGATATCTTACCATAACCCAGTATACAGCTAAGTTTAATGAACTGTCCAGGTTTGTTCCCCATCAAGTAACCACTAAACTTAGAAAGACTCGTAGGTACCAGGAAGGTTTAAAACCTCAGATTCAGAGTAAATTATTAGTGCTTCAAATTAAAACTTTCTTTGAAATACTAGAGAAGGATACTATAACTGAAAGTGAGAATGAAAATCTCGCTAAGTTTCACCAGGACAGAAAAACTCAGAATGAGAAAGGGAAAAGTAGGACAGAACCCAGTTCAGGTGGGTTTAATAACAAGCGTAAGTGGAATAATTCTTTTTCTAATAACTCAGGGAAAAAGATAGGAAATACTAATAACAATTTTAGTAATAATAGTATTAAACCTAGTCCTAATTGTAGTAAGAAACATAGAGGAGAATGTCTTCTTAACAAATGCTTTAATTGTGGACAGTCCGGACATTATCTTTCACAGTGTCCTCTTCCAAAGAAAAGTAAATGTTTTAATTGTGGTTCATTGGACCATTTTTTTAAGAACTATCCCAAGAATCAAGGAGGAAAAGGGGTTAGAATACCAAAAAATAATCAATCAACAGTAGCTGCAGTTGGGGTTCAGAATCGACCTACCGCGAGAACATTTAATATGTCGGTGAGGGATGCTATTGCTTCACAGGACGTGGTGACAGGTATTATCCCTATCAACACTTTAAATGCATATGTGTTATTCGATTCTGGTGCTACTTGTTCATTTTTGTCTAGAAATTTCTCTACAAACTTGAATTTGCCTTGTGAAAATTTAGACCAGCTATTTTGTGTAGAAATCGCTAATAAAGAAAGAATTCCGGTTAAAACCATATATAGAAATTGTAGTGTGATGATAAAAGGACATAATTTTAAGGTAGATTTAATACCAATTCAGTTGGGAGAATTTGATGTAATTCTAGGAATGGATTGGTTAGTTAATCATAACGCGATGATTGATTGTCATAAAAAACGTATTAACCTTTTGACTGCTTCGAAGTCAAAGGTAGTGTTCAACGGTAGTTGTACACCTAAGCAATCTCGATGTTTGACTATAGTTCAGGCTAAAAGATTACTTAGAAAGGGTTGTTTAGGATATTTGGCCTATATAGTTGATACTCGACAAGAAGGAGTAAAACTAGATCAAATACCTATAGTTAAGGAATTTCCTAATGTATTTCCAGATGACTTACCCGGTTTGCCTCCAGATAGGGAGATTAAGTTCATCATTGATCTTGCACCAGGAACGACACCAGTTTCTAAGGCAGCATATAGAATGGCACCTATAGAACTGAAAGAGTTACTTATTCAATTACAGGAACTCATAGATAAAAAGTACATAAAACCTAGTGTTTCACCCTGGGGCGCACCAGTTTTGTTTGTAAAGAAGAAGGATGGAACTATGAGACTTTGTATAGATTATAGGGAGCTAAATAAGTTAACTATTAAGAATAAATATCCTTTACCAAGGATTGATGATTTATTTGACCAATTAAAGGGGGCCGAACATTTTTCAAAAATTGACCTTAGAACAGGTTATCATCAATTAAAGGTAAGAAAGGAGGATGTGCCGAAAACAGCGTTTAGGACACGCTATGGACATTATGAGTTTCTTGAGATGTCTTTCAGATTGACCAATGCACCGACAGTATTTATGGATTTAATGAATCGAGTGTTTAAATCATGGTTGAATAAATTTGTTGTAAAGTTTATCGATGATATCCTGGTATACTCGAGAACACGGGAAGAGCATGTTGAACACTTGAGAGACGTTTTGGAGAAATTACGAAAGGAACAACTTTATGCAAAGTTTTCTAAGTGTGAATTCTGGTTGAAGAGTGTTCAATTTTTAGGTCATGTAATTGACAAAGATGGAATATCTGTAGATCCAACTAAGATCGAAACGGTTGTGATTTGGGAACAACCAACAACTCCAATAGAAGTACGAAGTTTTCTCGGTTTAGCGGGTTATTATCGACGGTTTATAAAAGATTTTTCAAAAATAGCAACCCCATTAACCAATTTAACTCGAAAGACGGTGAAATACGTCTGGACAGATAAATGTGAGGAAAGCTTCCAAGAGTTGAAGAAGCGACTGAGCATGGCTCCAATGATATCCTTACCAGATGATACAGGAGGCATTGTAGTATATAGTGATGCATTACACAGAGGATTAGGGTGTGTGTTGATGCAACATGGTAAAGTGATAGCTTATGCATCACGACAACTCAAAGATTATGAGAAGAGATATCCTACTCATGATTTAGAGTTAGCCACTGTAGTTTTTACTCTAAAAATTTGGAGACATTACTTATACGGGGAGAAGTGTGAAATATAAACAGATCATAAAAGTTTGAAATATATTTTTACACAAAGGGAATTAAATTTAAGACAGAGAAGATGGTTAGAACTGATAAAGGATTTTGATTGTGAAATCTTATATCATCCCGACAAAGCAAATGTCGTAGCTGATGCATTAAGTCGAAAGAACCAGGAAAAGTTGAGTGTATTAACCACCAATGATAGGTTAATAAAAGATTTTGAAAATTTAAGAATTGAGGTGGAATGTCCAACTACCTCTACCCAAAAATTATACATTCTAGTGGGAGTTTCATCTCTGCATAACAAAGTCTAAGAGATGAAGAGTGAAAAAGATTAAATCTAGTCATGATAAGTATACAAGTCTAATATAAAAGGATGGAATAAAGTATAACAAATTGGGAGAATAGATGGAAGGATAGAATAATACAAGGTACTAAAATATGAGAATTTAGAATCGGGTTCCATTAAACCAATGTCTCACGAGTCAAAGGTAGTAGGAACATATAACCATGGACAATTCTCGAGTGGAAGTGGGAACATATAACTATGGATTTTTCCAATTACACAAAAAGGACATAATGCCATTTGGGTAATAGTTGACCGTTTAACTAAATCCGCTCACTTTTTACCTATTAAAATTACTCATAACCTGGATCACCTTGCCAAACTGTATATTTATCAAATTATCTCTAGGCACGGAGTACCTGTTTCCATAGTATCAGACCGAGATCCACGTTTTACTTCAAATTTTTGGAAAAGCCTTTAGAAAAATTTAGGAACAGAATTAAGACTAAGTATAGCCTATCATCCTCAAACTGATGGACAGGGTTAGAGAACCATGCAAACATTAGAGGATATGTTGAGAACATGTGTCATAGACTTCAAAGGAAGTTTGGAAGATCAGTTACCTTTAGTCAAATTTGCCTACAATAATAGTTATCATACTAGCATAGGTATGCCACCCTATGAAGCCTTATATGGAAGAAAATGTAGAACACCTATGTGTTGGGATGAAGTCGAGGAAAGACAAATGTTAGGACCTGAAATAATTCAACAAACCACTGAAACTATCAGAATCATACGTCAACGATTGCAAGCATCTCAAGATCGACAAAGAAAATACGATGATCCACATCGTCAACAACGAAATTTTAGCATAGGAAGCCACGTATTCTTGAAAGTATCTCCTTGGAAGGGCAAGATACGTTTTGGAATGAAAGGAAAACTAAGTCCGAGGTTCATTGGACCTTTTGAAATTTTGAGAAGAATTGGTAAAGTTTCTTATGAAATAGCATTGCCTCCTAAATTAAACCATATTCATAATGTGTTTCATGTGTTCGTTTTACGACCATACAAGCCTGATTATAAACACGTTATAAATTATGAACCTATCCAAATTGAGGAAGATCTTTCTTATGTAGAAGAACCTGTACAAATCGTCGACCGTAAAGAGCAAGTCCTCCGTAATAAAGTGATAGCATCGGTTAAAGTGATCTGGAGAAATCAGAACGTTGAAGAAGCTACTTAGGAGCTTGAAGATAAAATGCGAGAGAATTATCCTCAACTTTTTACTTAACATGTACTGTAATTTTGAGGACGAAATTCTTATTAGTGGGGGTGAATGTAAAAACCCAAAACCCTAATAAGACTCGTATGTGTGAAAATTCCGTTATATAAATAAAATTTCTCCGTTCTGAAAATGTTATGTGTCAAAATATACTTTGTTTAACAAATGTGACTAAATAATTTTTTGTCCGAAAAACGTCATGCTTGACACCTCGTGCTTAATTTTTTTTTTTCATAATCGGACTTTTCAGTAATATTATTTTGACAAGTTGCTTTGTCGTGCTTACACTGACAAAATGCTTTGTCGTGCTTGTTAGGATTAGTGAGAATTTAGGTTAATAACCCTAGATTAACAAACCCTAACCCTAATTAGCAAAAACCCTAACCTTAATTTGAAAACCTAACCCTAATTAGCTAATCTAACCCTAATTAGCCAATCTTAACACTTAATCATGGTTAGTAAACTTTAATTAGGTACTAATTAACATGACTTAAAATTCTTAATCATTAGAAACAAAATCCTAATCAAGATTAGTGAAGAATTAAGCCTAATTAAGCTACTAATTTGGTCAAACTAGCTCAAAAGTTGGTTAGGAGTCACCATAGCAAGTTCCAAGGTAGCATATGACATGCTTGTAACTCCCAAGCATCACCATAGTCATCAAATCAGATCTTTGTAGAGGCAAGTTGCTCAAAAATTACCAAAAAGCCAAGTTGAAGAATTCTATAAATAGGAACCTAAGGGCTGAGCAAACTTACGAATTTTCAAAGCCTATATACACTTATAAACCTACCAAATCAAGCCAGGGTGATAGCAACAACAACATCAGAAGCTAGAATCAATAATTTCTCAAGAAAATGTGCAAACTCTAGTTCATAAATTTCTCTTTGATCTTATGTTAGATTTGTTGTTTAGATGTATAGAATTGTGTATTAGGATGTTAGAAAGTAGGCTAGAGTGGTAGAACACATTTTCATAACATCTAGATACCTTAATTAAACGTTTTATGAAATCTGGAAATTTTGAAAAAAATGGTCTGACAGCCGAATGTCAGGGCTTGTAGATTTGTGTGTGTTTATGCTTTGGTCAGTAAATTGATTGGTATTTGTAGCCTGTTAGTAGGTCTTTAATCTGGAAAAAAAAACGGGTTCAGATAAACCATAGATTCCAAGATATAAGCAGTCAAAGTGGGTTGACCGTTCACGGATATTGGTTTTCTAGGTTGCCCAGAAAGCACAAGAACAGTTGAACCGGCTACTTTGACCGACCTGTTTAATCGTCTTCTGATTATTAATTGTTTAAGTTTTTGTTATAGATTGGTACCCTGTTATGCATACTACATATCTATAATCTTCAATCGAACAAACAACTCATAGGATTACTGGAATTATTGGTCAAAGTCGTTGACTGAGCATGACCAAGTTTTCTAGGTTTTCCAGAAAATTGAAGAACACGAAGAACAGCTTTTGGTTGTACTTTGACTAGCATAATTAGAAACCTTAGAGTTATGCTTTGTTCATGTTAATGTTATATATATGTACCCTGACATATATACTACATGTTACAACAAACACAACATACATCCAATACACAGAATCAAAGTTATTCAAGCCACAAAACCATTGATTGGCCTACGTGACCATTATTACGGTTTACCCGAAGCCCAAGAAAACGACTCGTTTGGTGACTTTGAACCTTTATAATTTCTTATTAGATGTAGGTTAAAGCCTGATTGTTGCTTGATTTTGTACTATTGTATGAGTACTACAACACCAATACTTGACCCAACCAAAAATCATTACCAGTAACAAGTTATTTGATGGTCAAACTGGTCACTCGACCGTGAATAAGCGTACCTTGAAACTCAAGAACACCTACAATGACACTTTCATCCTTGTAGAGAGCTTTAGCGACAATGTAAATTAATTTTTTTAAAAATAAATTATAAAAAATTAGAAATAATTAGTAAATAAATATAAATAAATATAAAAACAGTTTTAAAAATTATTATAAATTATTTCTGATATTTCTACAAAAATGTAATAATTATTTTATTTTATTTAGATATTATTTATAATTAACTTATTAATAAAGTAATTAGAATAATTACTTTTAAATACTAAATAATTATGTAAAAATATTATTATTGTAATAAAAATCATAATAAATGATTATAAATTATTTAAAAATATTAAATAATGTTTTTGTAAAATTTTAAGTAAATATTAATTATTTATAAATAGAAATAAATGATTTATAAATCATTTAAAGGATAAATAAATATTTTAAAAATACTTTAAACCTTCTAAAATATATTATAAGGATAATTAAATTATTTAAAAGTATAAGAAAAATTTATAAATAAAATTTAGTTCATTTATCAAAGGTATTAAAAATCAAACCCTATTAAATCTAACCCGATATTAAATAAATGTATTATTTAAGTATTGTTATCAATACAAACGTGTTAGATTTATATTTATGAACGTCATAGGTACTTGTTAGCGTTCAAATAGCATAACTTGACTTATCTACGCTCAGGCAAGTTCTCTAACCCTTATTTTTTATTAAGCAAGTTTCTTAAACACTGAATTTATTTTTTTATGGCAAAATTTATCAACCCTGTTTATTCGCTGAACATGATTTATCTTGATTTACTGTTGATATAATACACCTACATTGAATTACCTATTATTGAAAAGTTAATGCTATAGTTCCAGCATAACTAAGAAATGAATTATTTATCCATATGATATTATTTATTGAGCATAAACTGTTGTGTCAAACCAAATTATTTTGGTAAGACAATCTTATACTGAAGTTGAGTATCCCGTAAGGGAACGAAGTTTAGTCAATTCATATATTGACAATGAGTTTAGTGTATGTTAAGCACTAGTAGGATGAAATGCGTACTCCTATGATGTTGAATAGGCTGATCCCTTATATCACATCTGAATAAAATTTCTATGTCTTTGTGACTGACAGAAATAAGAAAAATTCCAGAACTAGTTGGAATTAGAAATCCAGAAATGGTAACAACTATCAGTTGAAATTTGAATTGTTATAATTCTTCAAATCCTATATTTTTATAAATATACAACTTGCTGAGCATGTCGTAGCTCACCCTTACAAGTTATTCCCTTGTAGTTTTAGATGGTAATCCTGGAACATCTGGAGTAGATAAAGGGAAGCATCCCTACATAGATTAGATTATATTCTTGTCTGTATGAATACCTTGTAATAAAAAACTCGATATGAGAATTATGTAATCGAATTATAATATTATGATATATATATATATAACATCTTTTATTTCCGCAACCGTATTTTCTTACATATATAGATGTAAAATTAGATGTCTTCTATTCTAGTTGAGATCCTTGGGAACTATTTATCTGAGTGAGGGTGTTAATGGCATGGACTGTTCATGTTGTTATTAATACTCTGAATTTCAGATAGATAGTTACTATCGATATGATAATATATATTCACATGACATAGACTATATATCTGGGTGCTGGTATTGGTAATATGGACTGTTCATGTTATTACTGATACTCTGAATTTTGGATAGATAGACTCTAGTCACAGATACCGTTCATATATTCAAGTGAGGGTATCCAAACACAGTAATATTTCTCTTGAGAATTACCATCTGTTATGGGATACTGTGAATCTTGAATCTATGGGAATTATATCTGATAGTCCCTCTATCTAATGTAATATTTTAATCAGATACCATGGGTGTATAGATTTAAATGCAATATATTGATTCTCTGTAAACACCATATCGGATACCACAGGAGTATAGGTATGGGGGTGTTACACATTAGGAACATATACTTCTTCTTTGGACTCGACATCTTTTGACCCATCAGATGAACTTGATGGAGTTTTAGCAGTAGGAGATCCAATTGTTTCATGTTTCAAACTTTCTTCAGCAACAGAGTGGCTACTCTGAGTGTTATCCATAGGACTTGCACATTTTTTTTCATTACCAGATTTATCTATTCCTTTCGTAGGTTCAGCTTTCCCCTTCTTGGATTCAACTTCTTCTTCATTAGTGGACTTGCTCCTTGAGGATTCATCCGTGAAGCTCTCAGTTCCCTTCTCCTCTTCTGACTCTTCGTTCTCTTCTTTGGTAGATAGACTTCTTTGGGGAGCTGATTTGGATTTCTTTATCGCCTTAGTTTTCTTCTTGGATGGCCCTTGGAGTAATCTGTTACTCTTTCTTCTTTTTAGGGTTGCTACAGTTGATGCTTTTTCTATTTCTACTTCATACCTCTTCTTGTCAGTGGAGACACTGCTTGGTGGAATCTCTGTTTTCTTCACAGTCTTAGTTTTTTTCTTTATTGGAGTGACTGCTACAGTTATAGAGTCATCAAATTGAGACATCTTGATTTCCATTTCTTTTGCCTTCCTCTTCTTTGCAGAGACCTTGTTGCTGCTGCCAGATGTCATTAGCCTCTTATTTTCCCTGGGATTTTTCTTCTAGTTTTCAAACAACTGTGGGGACATCACTTTATGAACATTCAGTGGTTCTCCCTCATCATCCTTTATCTTGCTTCTTAGTTTCTTCTTTAGTACAATGCTTAAGAGTCTTCCATGAAAAACCTTTGTGAGAGGTTTTTCTGTAGACTTCTTCATCTCAGCTTTTTCTAGCCACTTGGTCAACCAGTCAATTAGAAGGGCTCCGAAGTTCATCTGCTGCTTCATGACTATTGCAGTTATGATTCTCAGTTATAGATCACTAATTGTATCATGTGCAGTGTCGTTGCACAAGATGCATTTTCCCGTAATCTCAGCCTTAAATTCAAACTCTTCAGGAAATTTCTTCTTCTTCAAATCTTTCAGATTTACATTCCTCTTTTAGAGCATTACCTTTTTGACTTCTTCGATGTCGATGTCCTCTGTAAAGCCCCCAAATTCAGGTACTTGAAATCCGAAGTCAGTGCTTCACGGTACCATTTCTATGAGCGGAATAATACTAATAATAATAACAATAATATATATATTAAACTTAATTTACATAATTATCAAAGTCTAGCTCCCAAGTACGTAACCTTTAATTATTCTTTACAATACATGATAATAAATATATAACATTGTCTTAATAATATTAACTATTACATAAGATAACATTAAAATCATTCAGCAACCTTTCCCTTTCCCTTGTTCTTAGCAGAGCCTTCAGGTTGTTCACTCTTAGCTGAAAACATTTAATTTAAGCAAAGATGAGCATTTAAGTGCCCAGCAAGTAATAACAATCATATATATATATATATATATATATATATAAGCTGAAAGAATTTAAATATTTTCTTTATACTACCCTTCTACAACAAATCAATAGTTGTGAAGTAATCTGAACCGATAATAATAACATAACAACCCTCTTTCAAATTTTTGAAACTACGTACTGACTATAAATAAGGTTAAGGGGAGATACTATGAACATTGTTTTCATTTTCAAAAAGGTTAAACAGAACTTCATCTGTAAACCGTCATAACTTACGGGCACGGAGGTGATCATCCCGTTGTACCCTGTATTGATCAATACTACATGCAAGAACGATGTTATCGTTCACTCTGTCCACCTTGGGTGCATAAAAGTTTTCCCGTGTAAGGGATGTTCATACTTTTCGGGGTTCCAAACCAAAGCAATTCGGTTGGATAATAGTAAGGTTTTATCTTATTCAACATTAATCTATAATTCAACATATATATATATATATAAGGGTAATTAACAAAGGTGTATCAATATGTGATTAAATGCAATGGTTATACAAGTGTATTATTATCCTAGTAGGGATACTTGTATAACCATTTATAGAAATTAACGAACAGAATATATATCTGAATTACCATATACTAACATGTTGATAATCAATGGCGTATATAATATAGGGTTAATAATGCAGACGATAATAATATAATTACGAAACATTCTTACTCATGTTCCTTTGTGCGATAAAGAAAATGCAAAGGTAGGATACTTGCCTGATGCGCTACTTACAAAACGCAACTTAGTTTTATCTCTTATATCACGACCTATCATTAATCAGATCATTCGTTCGATTAGAACAATATACTATAACATATAGTACTGCATTTCGCAGTCAGCACATAACTTAATCACATTATCACACATGTTCATCAGTTATTGCATCACAAACAAACATTAATACAGTTAAAACATCTAAGTCCAGATCAATTTCTAAAATATGTCAGTGAACCGATAGCTTTATCGGGTAATTATCGAGTCTAAGACTCTATTTTGTAGCTCCATATCCGTAAGTATCAGTCATATTATTTTTAAATAACTTATAATAATTTTTAAACATTTATCATAATTTATCATGAATTTTCAAGCACCGAAATCATTATTAAATGATTTAAATATCAAACAATTCTATTATCATTAATATTAAACTATTAATGAAACCACGTACCCAAAATATTAAAGTTGTTTATAATAACTTAGAATATTTTTAAAACATTTATATTACCCTTAAATGATTTTTAAAACATTTAAAATCATTCATTAATATTAAAATATTAATGTACTATTTTATCCAAATATTAAAAGTCATTAATTATAACTTAAAATTCATTTATATCCTTTTTAAAGGATTTTTAAATCAATAAAAACAATTTTAAACTATTTATTTAATATAATTAATAAATAAATTTAATATCATTAATGTTAAATAAATATCATTAATTTTAAATTATTAATGAAATTATCCTTTAAATATTAAAAGTTATATTTTATAACTTAAAATATCTTTAACCACTTTATTTTTATTTAAAATAATTTTTGTAATATTAATATCATTTTTAAACTAAATTATATAATATAATTATTAAATATCTTTAATATCATTAATAATAATTAATTAATGAAATCTACCTTTAAATATTGAAAGTTATATTTTATAAATTAAAATCTTTTAAATACCTTATTATTATTTAAAATGATTTTAATATAATAAAATTATTTTAATCTATTTATTTAATTTATTTATTAAATAACTAAAATATCATTAATATTATTTAATTAATAAAATTCATCACAAAATATTAAAAGTCATTAAAAATAACTTAAAATATTTTCTCATTCCATAATATAATTTTAAATGATTTTTAAAGTACTAAAACAATTTTTTAAATAATTTATTTAATATATAATTAAATAAATTAAATACATTTAATAATTCAAAAATATTAAATATTTATGAAATATATTAAAAATAATTAAAATCATTTTGCAGAGACTCTAAAATAATTTTAGTAATTTATTATGTATTTTTAATAATTAAGACTAATTTTCTATAATTATTCAATAAAAATATAATTTTTATAAATAATTGTCAAGCTAAAGACCACCTATAGCGAATGTAGTCAATTATAATATAGGTGTTCTTCATGTTCATCACTCAAACCCGGATCTTCAAGCCGCCATCGAAAGTGACCAAGTTTGACCATCAATGATTCAATGTGTATTGTGTTTCTAGGCATGTTGTTGATCAGATCTGGTAGAGCTAATGTAAGACTACAAGATCCAGCAATAAACATGTTCATAACATGCATCAAATGAAAGATCTAAGCCATCAAAGTGGCTGTCAGAGGTTGTTCTTCATTTCTAGGTTACCCAGAAATGAAGAACAGATCGTGGGTCACACTTTGAGCCTCCACTACACTCTGATCGTGAAATCTTTTTGTGTTCTATAAACTTCAGTATGTAGCCAACATGTAGGACTACAGATTCATTACATAAAAGCATCAAAACAACAACAAAATCAAAAGATATACACTGGTCAAACCTTGTCAGAGATCATGCTTTTAAGTTTTCTGGGTAACCCAAAACACTCGGTTCGTGATCTTCTGGCCCGGTTTGACCTTCCACTGACTTCGATTCGTATGCTACTTAAGAGATCTAAAAGCTTAATCTTGTAGTCCATATACCATAGTACAGATCTATTACAACAACAGAAACCAAACAACTAACAACAGCAAGATCTGGGCCCATGAACTTGTTGTCAGAGCTTTCTGGGAAAGTTCATGGCTGCCCAGATTTTAACCAGTCAATGCCGGTCAACGTGGTTTGACCACGAATAACTTTCAATCTAGACCAGATCTAAGAATGATTCTTGTTCCAGATCAAAGAGTACATCCCAGACTACAACTATAAACTTTTAAAACACAAAAATCATTAAAGATCATAGAGATATAAGGTCTGACATTCGTTGTCAGACAACACATAACAAAATTTCAGATTTTGAAAATCTTCAGATCCGAGCCTCTAGATGTTATGCATCTAAAATCTATCAACCAGATCATCATTAGACACCATAAAAAACATACTTTAACACTTAATCATAACATCTAACAGCAGATTTATGGTCAGATTTCAAGCTAGGGTTTTATACCTTTATATGACAAATCTTGATTTCTCGCTTTCTGATTTGATTGTGGTGTTAGTGGGGCTTGGATTGGGACCTGATATGCTAAGAAATTTCGTTGGTTTAGAGAGAGAGAGAGAGTCTAGGTTGAGAGTTGATACAAAATGAGCTATGAAATGACTTATTTTCTCTCTCTAATCTATTTATGAAGTCTAGCAAATGTGTGATATAACTATTAACCCCCATATTTTTATTATCCCATGGATAAAAGACTACACCTTATCTCTTCAATTAACCTAATCATGTGATTAAGGGTGCTAAGTAGGCTTTCAACCAATTGGAGATTGACACACATGTACTTGTGTGTAAGACTTCTACTTTTGGAACATTGATTAGCTTAATTTGTTGCCTTAAAAGACCTAAAGTGGCCAGCCATATATATGCCCACTAATTCTGTGACGCCCCCAAAATAGGTATACATCACCCATTCCGAGTCGCCAAAATACATGGTACGGAAATAACTACAACTTTGTTAATACAAATGTCGTGCAAAATACGACAACACTTAAACTATGAGTTTAATTACAAATATTGTCTTCTAGACAATATCCACACCAAATAAGTCCTCATTACAATTATTGAAACTTTATTTTACAAAAAATAGTGAGGACCGCTAAATAACTTTCTAAACCTTCACTCCATACCACGACTAGTACGCAACATTCTCGCTCACGAGAAGAAAAATGGAACAACAAAGGAAAAGGTGAGCTCAACTAGCCCGAAAAAGAATATTATGACTAAGATAATATAGAACAAATTATCGTTAGTCCTCAATGTAAACACTTGAAATTTTCTGCAATCCTATTACTAACATTGCAGGAGGGTAGATTCGTCTTTTGGAGATAACCCTGAAAGACAACTTACAACAAGTCCGGATACTACCAGAAGTTTCGCTCCAACTAGGAACACAAACCGGGAGCATTGGTTCCAAACCCGGAACACACACCGGGCTCGTCATTTCCAATCTCGGAGATAACCCCGAGATGTACAGATCAAAAGACCGGCAACAACACTGGAGAGGACAGTCTTGTCTCGGCGATGACACCGCGATGTTCAGTTCCAGTCCCAGAGACAACACTGGGAATAGCAATCCCATCCTTGGTGATAACCCCAAGAGATGCCATCGCAGTTCTGGCGATAACTCCAGAATTGTTTGTTGCAAACACATGCAATCAAACAACAATCACGAGATAGCGATGAGGCACACAAACAAGCGATCCAATCTCAAATTTGTAACCACGAGCAACGTCTCGCTTTCGCTTAAACCGCGATAACCCGGTGAGGAGTCACCAACGTTATCTCACAAGTGTCAACAAGATGATATCACAAAGATACCAACAAGTAGTCCAATCTCGGTTGTAACCACGAGCAGCGTCTACTTTCATTTCAACCCCGGCGATAACCGGCAAGAAAGAGTCAAACATCATCTTGTTCGTCCAACAAATAGCACGTCGTCTCAACATTTCGACGCGTATACATACCACAAATGTTTGAATAACCGAGGAATGACAATCCGAGTGACTATTACGCAGCGTGTGAATACTTTGGATAGAATTTGAAGCTTGAAGACCATGGGCATGGAGCCCTCTTCATGACTTTGTACAACCTCTAATCCATGTCATTACACAACTCTCGACACCAGTTGTCCGAAGAAGTACAGATACGCTTCGTTTGGACGCTAGGATTGAAGTTCTGCAAGTTCGATTGGACATTACAGTACTCAAGTGCAGGTACTACGAGACGACGAGACCCGCCAGGCCTGGGCCCACCACGGCCAGCCATAGGTAGACCTGCGGCCATCAGTCTATAAATATGAGGCTTGCGGTCAGCCATTTCAAGGGAGAAAGAGAGGAAAAAGGCGAGGAAGCCTTGTCCATTTAGCTCTGCATACACATCTTTTGAGAGTTTTTTCTTCTTTAAACACTAGTGAGCTTATATACAGATACTTTTTATCTATCAAAAGCTGAGTGTTCATACATTTGAAGTCAAAGAAGTCTACTTTGGCAGTCCACTGTAAGCCTTCTTGTGTTTTAGAAAGCTTCTCTCTTCTACTATTATTACACCGCTTGTTGCACACATTGAGAGTCGTGTGAGAGTGTCTTTTCCCGGACTTTTTATGCGTGGTTTTCATTTACATCTGTATATATATATAAATATATGTATATATTTCTTATATATGGACTAACATTATCGAGTTATGCCTCGATTGAGCCTAAACTTGATGCGGGCGTTTATTTGCTTTTATATATATATATATATATATATATATATATATATATATATATATATACACTTATTTATATATATGAATCGTGGTGGTCGACTGCATCGATGAGCTGGATTTTACATCCGATTGCATTTACTCGCTTTTATATATATATATATATATAATTCTTTCATCGGACATATCCGATGAGCACGGATTCACATCCGGTGCATTTATTCTTATATATATATATATATATATATATATATATATAATTTCTTTGTCGGACATATCCGATGAGCCTGGATTCACATCCGGTGCATTTATTCGCTTATATATATATATATACATTCTCTGTCCCGCCTGGAGTTTACTTCGTGGCGGTGATCGTTTTTAATGCTTTATTTACATTCCGTCCCGCCTAGAGTTCACTTCGTGGCGGTGATCGTTTTTACAGCTTTATTCGTTTTCCTGACCTCCCATGGAGAATAATTCGTGGCGGTGGATCATGTCCATATATATATATATATTTATCGCTTTTATATGTATATATCTGCTCGTTGTTTGATTCCCCATGAAGAATAATTCGTGGTGGCTATCATATATATATATATATATATATATATATATATATATATATATATATATTCTGGCTTATATATATATTTATATATATAACTGCTTACTGCTTTCCCTATCAATTGCAGTATTTTGTGAGCCTAGGAATCAAGTGATCTTACATATTCAGAATGATGAATCTAGATTCGGTTCCAGTGATGGACATTTTTCAGATGTAATCAGCTTGTACATTATTTTGCTGTACATTATTTTTCGTGCAGATGCTTCGCATCTCAAAAATAAAAGCAAACAAGTCGGTCACCTAATAAAAATGGAAGTATGAAAATGTCTCAATTCCTATTGAGCACAGGGTATGAAAAACCTCTTCTACAAAACTTCATTGCTATATCTTGTGGTTAAACTGGATTTTCCTAAATAAAATTCAAACCATTGTATATAGGTGCAAACGAGGACTCTGACTACTTTCATAAAATTACATTGATCCACACACACACACACATTCATATAATAGTTTCTTTGAAAAGT